>JAWNOM010000038.1:0-600000 GCA_035045965.1 Drosophila aldrichi
CCTATTTATTTTTTAAGGTTTTTATATGTATATTATTATTTTTTAGTTATTTACCTATTTATTTGTTTTTTTGTTTTATTCATTATTTATTTAGTTGATTATTATTGATTTATTTATAATTTTTGTTTAATTTTATTGTTTTTTGTGTCATATATATATATTTTCTTTCATTTTTGCTATATATTTTAAATATATTGATATCGCCAACTTACCTGCCAGATATATGATCGGTGATTCTAGATCAATGATAATGCATAGTCGCAGCCGAGCTCTGTTTCACAATATTTTATTATTGGCAAAAATTATTAGAGTCCTGATGAGCACCACGGGTGCTACTGGCACGCAAAGAGCAATGCAAGCTTATTATGATAGCCATGGGGGTTCCCCTCAATCAAAGACCTGGAATAAGTAATGAATGGAGTAGACTATCAACGAATTGAAGACACAAATTGAACTGATGAAGAATGCCAAGGCGCCGGGCGTAGATAATAACAATACTGCAAATAAATTTATACAATATTCATTAGAACTATATTAGTGGACACACATTTGTGGTCAACTGCAATGGTGCCAGATCAAGGGTGGGTAGAACTATAGCTGGCGTACCCCAAGGAAGCATATTGGGTCCCATCTTGCATACAATTTACTTAGCGATTCTTAGTTAAATTTAAAACGGTCATTTCTTGATCAGCGAGCATTAAATGCCAGCTCGCAGCAAAAATAATAGAGTTGCCAGACTGTCCAATATCATTCACTATATGGCAAATGTAGCCGCCAAATTAAAAAATGTTGCTAATAAAAAAAGTGAGTTGCCAGACTCTGAAATTACAATCACAACATGCCAACTAACTAAAAGTTGCTTCTTCAAAATACCAGAGTTACCAGACTATCCAATATCATTCACTATATGGCAAATGTAGCCGCCATATTTAAAAATGTTGCTAATAAAAAAAGTGAGTTGCCAGACTCTGAAATGACAATCACTACATGGGAAATGTTGCCGCCAAACAAATTTAAAAATGTTGCTAATAAGAAAGCGAGTAGCCAGACTCTGAAATGGCAACTAACTAAAAGTTGCTTCTTCAAAATACCAGATCTGCCAGACTGTCCAATATCATTCAATATATCGCAAATGTAGCCGCTAAATTTAAAAATGTTGCTAATAAAAAAGTTAGTTGCCAGACTCGGAAATGGCAATCACTACATGCCAACTAACTAAAAGATGCGTCTTCAAAATACCAGAGTTGCCAGACTGTCCAATATAATTCACTATATGGCAAATGAAGCCGCCAAATTTAAAAATGTTGCTAATAAAAAAAGCGAGCTGCCAGACTCTGAAATGGCAATCACTACATGCCAACTAAAAGTTGCTTCTTCAAAATACCAGAGCTGCTAGACTGTCCAATATCATTCAATATATCGCAAATGTAGCCGCCAAATTTAAAAATGTTGCTAATAAAAAAGTTAGTTGCCAGACTCGGAAATGGCAATCACCATATTGCAAATGTAGCCGCCAAATTTAAAAATGTTGCTAATAAAAAAAGCGAGTTGCCAGACTCTGAAATGACAATCACTACAAGGGAAATTTTGCCAAGCAAATTTAAAAATGTTGCTAGTAAAAAAGCGAGTTGCCAGACTCTGAAATGACAATCACTACAAGGGAAATTTTGCCAAGCAAATTTAAAAATGTTGCTAATAAAAAAAGTGAGTTGCCAGACTCTGAAATGACAATCACTACATGGGAAATGTTGCCGCCAAACAAATTTAAAAATGTTGCTAATAAGAAAGCGAGTTGCCAGATTCTGAAATGACAATCACTACATGGGAAATGTTGCCAAGCAAATTTAGAAATGTTGCTAACAAAAAAGCGAGCTGCCAGACTCTGAAATAACAATCACTACATGGGAAATGTTGCCAAGCAAATTTAAAAATGTTGCTAATAAGAAAGCGAGTTGCCAGACTCTGAAATGACAATCACTACATGGGAAATGTTGCCAAGCAAATTTAAAAGTGTTGCTAATGAGAAAGCGAGTTGCCAGACTCTGAAATGGCAATCCCTACATGGGAAATGTTGCCGCCAAGCAAATTTAAAAATGTTGCTAGTAAAAAAGCGAGTTGCCAGACTCTGAAATGGCAATCACTACATGCCAACTAACTAAAAGATGCGTCTTCAAAATACCAGAGTTGCCAGACTGTCCAATATCATTCACTATATGGCAAATGAAGCCGCCAAATTTAAAAATGTTGCTAATAAAAAAGTTAGTTGCCAGACTCGGAAATGGCAATCACCATATGGCAAATGTAGCCGCCAAATTTAAAAATGTTGCTAATAAAAAAAGCGAGTTGCCAGACTCTGAAATGACAATCACTACATGGGAAATGTTGCCGCCAAGCAAATTTAAAAATGTTGCTAGTAAAAAAGCGAGTTGCCAGACTCTGAAATGACAATCACTACAAGGGAAATTTTGCCAAGCAAATTTAAAAATGTTGCTAGTAAAAAAGCGAGTTGCCAGACTCTGAAATGACAATCACTACAAGGGAAATTTTGCCAAGCAAATTTAAAAATGTTGCTAACAAAAAAGCGAGCTGCCAGACTCTGAAATGACAATCACTACATGGGAAATGTTGCCAAGCAAATTTAAAAATGTTGCTAATGAGAAAGCGAGTTGCCAGACTCTGAAATGACAATCACTACATGGGAAATGTTGCCGCCAAACAAATTTAAAAATGTTGCTAATAAGAAAGCGAGTTGCCAGACTCTGAAATGACAATCACTACATGGGAAATGTTGCCAAGCAAATTTAAAAATGTTGCTAATGAGAAAGCGAGTTGCCAGACTCTGAAATGGCAATCCCTACATGGGAAATGTTGCCGCCAAGCAAATTTAAAAATGTTGCTAGTAAAAAAGCGAGTTGCCAGACTCTGAAATGGCAATCACTACATGCCAACTAACTAAAAGATGCGTCGTGAATATACCAGAGTTGCTAGACTGTCCAATATCATTCACTATGCGGCAAATGTAGTCGCCAAATTTAAAACTGTTGCAAATAAAAAGAGTAAGTTGCCAGACTCTGAAATGGCAATCCCTACATGGGAAATGTTGCCGCCAAGCAAATTTTAAAATGTTGCTAATAAGAAAGCGAGTTGCCAGACTCTGAAATGGCAATCACTACATGCCAACTAACTAAAAGATGCGTCGTAAATATACCAGAGTTGCTAGACTGTCCAATATCATTCAATATATGGCAAATGTAGCCGTTAAATTTAAAAATGTTGCTAATAAGAAAGCGAGTTGCCAGACTCTGAAATGACAATCACTACATGGGAAATGTTGCCGCCAAGCAAATTTAAAAATGTTGCTTATAAGAAAGCGAGTTGCCAGACTCTGAAATGGCAATCACTACATGCCAACTAACTAAAAGATGCGTCGTGAATATACCAGAGTTGCTAGACTGTCCAATATCATTCAATATATGGCAAATGTTGCCGCCAAACAAATTTAAAAATGTTGATAATAAGAAAGCGAGTTGCCAGACTCTGAAATGGCAATCCCTACATGGAAAATGTTGCCGCCAAGCAAATTTAAAAATGTTGCTAATCTGAAAGTGAGTTGCCAGACTCTGAAATGATAATCACTACAAGGGAAATTTTGCCAAGCAAATTTAAAAATGTTGCTAATAAAAAAAGTGAATTGCCAGACTCTGAAATGACAATCACTACACGGGAAATGTTGCCGCTAAACAAATTTAAAAATGTTGCTTATAAGAAAGCGAGTTGCCAGACTCTGAAATGGCAATCACTACATGCCAAATAACTAAAAGATGCGTCGTAAATATACCAGAGTTGCTAGACTGTCCAATATCATTCAATATATGGCAAATGTTGCCGCCAAACAAATTTAAAAATGTTGATAATAAGAAAGCGAGTTGCCAGACTCTGAAATGGCAATCCCTACATGGAAAATGTTGCCGCCAAGCAAATTTAAAAATGTTGCTAATCTGAAAGTGAGTTGCCAGACTCTGAAATGATAATCACTACAAGGGAAATTTTGCCAAGCAAATTTAAAAATGTTGCTAATAAAAAAAGTGAGTTGCCAGACTCTGAAATGACAATCACTACATGGGAAATGTTGCCGCCAAACAAATTTAAAAATGTTGCCAGAATGATTTAAAAAAAAGTACCTGCAATTGTGGTACTGGGAGACAAATATTAATAAGAGCATGGATCGCGTCATAAGTTGAAAAAAAAATGATTGCCTATGGTACTATTCAAAATTTTATACAGCTACTTACATAACCGTTGATTCCTCGTTGATTGCACATATCATGCAGAATCCAAAGTGTCAAACTGCTTGCTGCTGGTGAGCCACAAATTAGTGTAAAATCTGTTTTAGAAGAAGAAAAATTAAATTGGTTAATTTGTGCAAATAGTAAACTACCAAAAAAAACCAACCTGATGCTCTAAATACGATTGATTGCTCCAATTTGGCAATACGCGCTGCCAGTTGGGACTCACTTGTCACTGATCGCAGCTTCAACCGCATCCTAATCCAAAGGAAAATGATATCAGGACTGCTGATGTTGCTGGCGAAGCTGTTGATCACTGTTGCTTGCAAATTTAGTTATTTTCGTCTCTAGTTTTAGCGATGCTGTTGATCACTGTTGCTTGCAAATTTAGTTATTTTTGTCTCTAGTTTTAGCGATGCTGTTGATCACTGTTGCTTGCAAATTTAGTTATTTTCGTCTCTAGTTTTAGCGATGTTGCTGGCAATGAAGCTGTTGATCACTGTTGCTTGCAAGTTTACTTATTTTCGTCTCTAGTTTTAGCGATGCTGTTGATCACTGTTGCTTGCAAATTTAGTTATTTTCGTCTCTAGTTTTAGCGATGTTGCTGGCAATGAAGCTGTTGATCACTGTTGCTTGCAAGTTTAGTTATTTTCGTCTCTAGTTTTAGCGATGTTGCTGGCAACGAAGCAGTTTATCACTGTTGCTTGCAAATTTTGTTATTTTCGTCTCTAGTTTTAGCGATGCTATTGATCACTGTTGCTTGCAAATTTAGTTATTTTCGTCTCTAGTTTTAGCGATGTTGCTAGCAACGAAGCAGTTTATCACTGTTGCTTGAAATTTTGTTATTTTCGTCTCTAGTTTTAGCGATGCTATTGATCACTGTTGCTTGCAAATTTAGTTATTTTCGTCTCTAGTTTTAGCGATGTTGCTGGCAACGAAGCAGTTTATCACTGTTGCTTGCAAATTTAGTTATTTTCTTCTCTAGTTTTAGCGATGTTGCTGGCAATGAAGCTGTTGATCACTGTTGCTTGCAAATTTAGTTATTTTCGTCTCTAGTTTTGGCGACATTACTCCACAGAGAGCGAGAAAAATATTAAATGTTGCTGCAATCAGTTAACAAGGCTTCGTCAGCTTAACTAGGCGACAACTAATCCAGAGAAAATGATATCAGGACTGCTGATGTTGCTGGCAACGAAGCAGTTGATCACTGTTGCTTGCAAATTTAGTTAGTTTCGTCTCTAGATTTAGCGATGCTGTTGATCACTGTTGCTTGCTATTTAGTTATTTTCGTCTCTAGTTTTAGCGATGTTGCTGGCAATGAAGCTGTTGATCACTGTTGCTTGCAAATTTAGTTATTTTCGTCTCTAGTTTTGGCGACATTACTCCACAGAGAGCGAGAAAAATATTAAATGTTGCTGCAATCAGTTAACTAGGCTTCGTCAGCTTAACTAGGCGATAACTAATCTAGAGGAAAGTGATATTAGAACTGCTGATGTTGCTGGCAACGAAGCTGTTGATCACTGTTGCTTGCAAATTTAGTTATTTTCGTCTCTAGTTTTGGCGACATTACTCCACAGAGAGCGAGAAAAATATTAAATGTTGCTGCAATCAGTTAACTAGGCTTCGTCAGCTTAACTAGGCGATAACTAATCTAGAGGAAAGTGATATTATAACTGCTGATGTTGCTGGCAACGAAGCTGTTGATCACTGTTGCTTGCAAATTTAGTTATTTTCGTCTCTAGTTTTGGCGACATTACTCCACAGAGAGCGAGAAAAATATTAAATGTTGCTGCAATCAGTTAACTAGGCTTCGTCAGCTTAACTAGGCGATAACTAATCTAGAGGAAAGTGATATTAGAACTGCTGATATTGCTGGCAACGAAGCTGTTGATCACTGTTGCTTGCAAGTTTAGTTATTTTCGTCTCTAGTTTTAGCGATGTTGATGGCGAAGCTGTTGATCACTGTTGCTTGCAAATTTAGTTATTTCCGTATCTAGTTTTAGCGCTATTATTATACAGCGAGCGGGGAATATATTAAATGTTGCTGCAATGAGAAATTTCAAAATGACTTACTCTTAGACC
The DNA here is from genome assembly GCA_035045965.1 of Drosophila aldrichi. Classification (NCBI taxonomy): domain Eukaryota; kingdom Metazoa; phylum Arthropoda; class Insecta; order Diptera; family Drosophilidae; genus Drosophila; species Drosophila aldrichi. Next base: position 6,369 of record JAWNOM010000038.1, read on the forward strand.
TGTATATAAATTAATTATCAAATGGGTTGATTCGTTTTATATTACAATGCTAATGCAGATACCGTTACTGATGCCAATGTTGGGGAGACTGTTGGCGCTGATTCTGAATCCATTGCCGCAGTTAATTGGTGTGCTGCCAGTGCCATAGCTGGTCCCAGTGCTGATGACATTGCCAGTTCCAGTGCCGATCTATGCTAGTATCAGTGCCGATCCAAATGCTGATACCGATGCCTATGTCGTTGCTCGCTCTTCTTGATCCCAGCACCAACGCAAATCCTGAGCCAGTGCTAGTGCCGATGACGGTGCTACATATGTATGTACATATATCTGCGGAAATACAAAAACAATTGTTATGTCTGCAACAAACACAATTCCTACTAAAACTACTCAGATGTACTCCAGAGATTAAATTGAACATACCAGACTGCTAATGCTCTGGCAGCTGGCTGACCTAGGCTTGGATGCTCGTCCCTCTCAACCGTTCGAGCTGTCTCTTGAAAAAATATCACTTTCTTATATTATTCTATAAGATTTCAATGCACGTTCAATATCTGATAAATATCTTTAGTTTCATTGGTAATATTTAGTAGTTCGTTTAGTAATGCAAGTCAATTAACAAATTTCACTAAGATTTTAATATTTTCAATTTTATTTCAAACTCAACTTCTCTGTCACACACACACACACACCCACAAATCGTAATTGACTATTTATTCACAACTGACTTGTGAAAAACAATTTATGAGCAGGCAGTACTATACGGTCGCATTACACAACTAACTTTGTGCAGCAAGAAAATGGCTTCGCCAGCTTCACTAAGCAGCAACATATACAGAGAAAAACAATTCCTAGAAATACTGCTTATGTTGCCGAAGCTTCTGAATCAGTGTCTCTAATTCGACTGGCAACAATCAAAAATTTAAATGTTGCTGCAATGAGAAATTTCAAAATGTTGCTGGACTTACATTTAGACACATATTAAGTTGCTAGTAACATAGTAATTTATGAGCAAGCAGTGCTGCACTGTCGCACTATTTATACACAACTGATATTCAGAGAAAAACAATTCCTAGAAATACTGCTTATGTTGCCGAAGCTTCTGGATCAGTGTCGCTAATTCGACTGGCAATTAACATTTTTCACTGAAACTTTTATTTTTTTCAATTTTAATTCAAATTAAACTTCTTTGTCACACACACACACACCCCCACACATTGTAATTGACTATTTATTCACAACTGACTTGTGAGAAAGAATTCGTAGAAATACTGCTGCTGCCCATCATTTTCCTCGTTAGTTTTCTCGATGTACAAACACAGACAGCTGGCAACAATCAATAAAATCTCAATTTTGTAAATGTCAGTCAATTTTAATATACTACACTTAAACCGAATGAGACAATCGTGCATATCGACTGTATATAAATTAATTATGAAATGGGTTGATTTCTTATATTCGTAATATTTAGTAGTTTGTTTAGTAATGCAAGTCAATTAACAAATTTCACTACGATTTTAATATTTTCAATTTTATTTCAAACTCAACTTCTCTGTCACACACACACCTCCACAAATTGTAATTGACTATTTATTCACAACTGACTTGGGAAAAACAATTTATGAGCAGGCAGTACTATTCGGTCGCACTATTTATACATAACTGACTTTGTGCAGCAAGAAAATGGCTTCGCCAGCTTCACTAAGCAGCAACATATTCAGAGAGAAACAATTCCTAGAAATACTGCTTATGCTGCCGAAGCTTCTGAATCAGTGTTGCTAATTCGACTGGCAACAATCAAAAATTTAAATGTTGCTGCAACGAGAAATTTCAAAATGTTGCTGGACTTACACTTAGACACACATTAAGTTGCTAGAAACATAGTAATATATGAGCAAGCAGTGCTGCACGGTCGCACTATTTATACACAACTGATTTTGTGCAGCAATAAAATCCCGATTTGTAAATCGCAATCAATTTTAATAAAACTAACTAATATAACGACTTTGTGCAGCAAAAAATAGGCTTCGGTAGCTTAACTAGGCGGCAACTAATTAAGAGGAAAATGATATCAGGACTGCTGATGTTGCTGGCAACGAAGCAGTTGATCACTGTTGCTTGCAAATTTAGTTATTTTCGTCTCTAGTTTTAGCGACATTATTACACAGCGAGCGGGGAATATATTATATGTTGCTGCAATGAAAAATTTCAAAATGTTGCTAGACTTACTCTTAGACCTGTATATAAATTAATTATGAAATGGGTTGATTCGTTTTATATTACAATGCTAATGCAAATACCGTTACTGATGCCAATGTTGGGGAGACTGTTGGCGCTGATTCTGAATCCATTGCCGCAGTTAATTGGTGTGCTGCCAGTGCCATAGCTGGTCCCAGTGCTGATGACATTGCCAGTTCCAGTGCCGATCTATGCTAGTATCAGTGCCGATCCATATGCTGATACCGATGCCTATGTCGTTGCTCGCTCTTCTTGATCCCAGCACCAACGCAAATCCTGAGCCAGTGCTAGTGCCGATGACGGTGCTACATATGTATGTACATATATCTGCGGAAATACAAAAACAATTGTTATGTCTGCAACAAACACAATTCCTACTAAAACTACTCAGATGTACTCCAGAGATTAAATTGATCATACCAGACTGCTAATGCTCTGGCAGCTGGCTGACCCAGGCTTGGATGCTCGTCCCTCTCAACCGTTCGAGCTGTCACTTAAATCTCTTTAAAAAATATCACTTTCTTATATTATTCTATAAGGTTTCAATGCACGTTCAATATCTGATAAATATCTTAGTTTCATTGGTAATATTTAGTAGTTCGTTTAGTAATGCAAGTCAATTAACAATTTTCACAAAGATTTTAATTTTTTCAATTTTATTTCAAACTCAACTTCTGTGTCACACACACACACCCCCACACATTGTAATTGACTATTTATTCACAACTGACTTGTGAGAAAGAATTCGTAGAAATACTGCTGCTGCTGATTATTTTCCTCGTTAGTTTTGTCGATTTACAAACACAGACAGCTGGCAACAATCAATAAAATCTCAATTTTGTAAATGTCAGTCAATTTTAATATACTACAGTTAAACCGAATGAGACAATCGTGCATATCCACTGTATATAAATTAATTATGAATTGGGTTGATTTGTTTTATTCGTAATGTTTAGTAGTTCGTTTAGTAATGCAAGTCAATTAACAAATTTCACTAAGATTTTAATATTTTCCATTTTATTTCAAACTCAACTTCTCTGTCACACACACACCTCCACAAATTGTAATTGACTATTTATTCACAAGTGACTTGGGAAAAACAATTTATGAGCAGGCAGTACTATTCGGTCGCACTATTTATACACAACTGACTTTGTGCAGCAAGAAAATGGTCACTTCTCGATCAGCGAGCATGAAATGCCAACTCGCTGCAAAAGTAAAAGCATCAAAACACATATCGTATGGTATTTTATCGATACTATTAGATTAGTGATGCCAACTAACTAATTAACAGTTGCGTCTTTAAAATACCAGAGTTGCCAGACGTCCAATATCACTCAGTATATCGCAAAATTAGCCGCCAAATTTAAAAATGTTTTTAAAATATGAACAAATGGCACTCACTCCATAGGAAATGTTGACGCCAAACAAATTTAAAAATGTTGCCCAGAATGATCCAAAGAAAGTACCTGCAATTGTTGTAAGAGAATTTGTTCGCTTCATAAGTTAAAAAATAGCTACTTACATAACCGTTCATTCCTCGTTGAGTGCACGGATCATGCACAATCCAAAGCGTCAAACGGTTTGCTGCTGGTGTACCACAAAGTAGTGTATTAGCTGCCAATTCTTTACTTTATATACACAGCTGACATTCCGTTACTTGTGGTTATCACAGCTCGCAATGGCAGCCACATTTTGCTGGACACATACGCGGAAGATACAGATTTCTATAAGATTTCAATGCTCTTTCAATATATAATAAGTATCTTTAGTTTTATACGTAATATTTAGTATTTCGTTTAGTAATGCAAGTCAATTAACAATTTTCACAAAGATTTTAATTTTTTAAATTTTAATTCAAACTCAACTTCTTTGTCACACACACACACACACACACACCCACAAATTGTAATTGACTATTTATTCACAACTTGTGAAAAACAATTTATAAGCAGGCAGTACTATGCGGTCGCACTATTTATATACAACTGACTTTGCGCAGCAAGAAAATGGCTTCGCCAGCTTCACTAAGCAGCAACATATTCAGAGAAAACAATTCCTAGAAATACTGCTTATGCGGCCGAAGCTTCTGAATCAGTGTTGCTAATTCGACTGGCAACAATCAAAAATTTAAATGTTGCTGCAACGAGAAATTTCAAAATGTTGCTGGACTTACACTTAGACACACATTAAGTTCCTAGAAACATAGTAATATATGAGCAAGCAGTGCTGCACGGTCGCACTATTTATACACAACTGATTTTGTGCAGCAATAAAATCCCGATTTGTAAATCGCAATCAATTTTAATAAAACTAACTAATATAACGACTTTGTGCAGCAAAAAATAGGCTTCGGTAGCTTAACTAGGCGGCAACTAATTAAGAGGAAAATAATATCAGGACTGCTGATGTTGCTGGCAACGAAGCAGTTGATCACTGTTGCTTGCAAATTTAGTTATTTTCGTCTCTAGTTTTAGCGACATTATTACACAGCGAGCGGGGAATATATTAAATGTTGCTGCAATGAAAAATTTCAAAATGTTGCTAGACTTACTCTTAGACCTGTATATAAATTAATTATGAAATGGGTTGATTCGTTTTATATTACAATGCTAATGCAAATACCGTTACTGATGCCAATGTTGGGGAGACTGTTGGCGCTGATTCTGAATCCATTGCCGCAGTTAATTGGTGTGCTGCCAGTGCCATAGCTGGTCCCAGTGCTGATGACATTGCCAGTTCCAGTGCCGATCTATGCTAGTATCAGTGCCGATCCAAATGCTGATACCGATGCCTATGTCGTTGCTCGCTCTTCTTGATCCCAGCACCAACGCAAATCCTGAGCCAGTGCTAGTGCCGATGACGGTGCTACATATGTATGTACATATATCTGCGGAAATACAAAAACAATTGTTATGTCTGCAACAAACACAATTCCTACTAAAACTACTCAGATGTACTCCAGAGATTCAATTAATCATGCCAGACTGCTAATGTTCTGGCAGCTGGCTGACCCAGGCTTGGATGCTCGTCCCTCTCAACCGTTCGAGCTGTCACTTAAATCTCTTCAAAAAATATCACTTTCTTATATTATTCTATAAGATTTCAATGCACGTTCAATATCTGATAAATATCTTTAGTTTCATTGGTAATATTTAGTAGTTCGTTTAGTAATGCAAGTCAATTAACAAATTTCACTAAGATTTTAATATTTTCAATTTTATTTCAAGCTCAACTTCTCTGTCACACACACACACACCCACAAATTGTAATTGACTATTTATTCCCAACTGACTTGTGAAAAACAATTTATGAGCAGGCACTACTATACGGTCGCATTACACAACTAACTTTGTGCAGCAAGAAAATGGCTTCGCCAGCTTCACTAAGCAGCAACATATTCAGAGAAAAACAATTCCTAGAAATACTGCTTATGTTACCGAAGCTTCTGGATCAGTGTCGCTAATTCGACTGGCAATTAACATTTTTCACTAAAACTTTTATTTTTTTTCAATTTTAATTCAAATTCCACTTCTTTGTCACACACACACCCCCACACATTGTAATTGACTATTTATTCACAACTGACTCGTGAGAAAGAATTCGTAGAAATACTGCTGCTGCTGATTATTTTCCTCGTTAGTTTTGTCAATTTACAAACACAGACAGCTGGCAACAATCAATAAAATCTCAATTTTGTAAATGTCAGTCAATTTTAATATACTACACTTAAACCGAATGAGACAATCGTGCATGTCCACTGTATATAAATTAATTATGAAATGGGTTGATTTCTTATATTCGTAATATTTAGTAGTTCGTTTAATAATGCAAGTCAATTAACAATTTTCACAAAGATTTTAATTTTTTCAAGTTTAATTCAAACTCAACTTCTCTGTCACACACACACCCAAATTGTAATTGACTATTTATTCACAACTAACTTGTGAAAAACAATTTATAAGCAGGCAGTACTATACGGTCGCACTATTTATATACAACTGACTTTGTGCAGCAAGAAAATGGCTTCGCCAGCTTCACTAAGCAGCAACATATTCAGAGAAAACAATTCCTAGAAATACTGCTTATGCGGCCGAAGCTTCTGAATCAGTGTCGCCAATTCGACTGGCAACAATAAAAAATTTAAATGTTGCTGCAATGAGAAATTACAAAATGTTGCTGGACTTACACTTAGACACATATTAAGTTGCTAGTAACATAGTAATTTATGAGCAAGCAGTGCTGCACTGTCGCACTATTTATACACAACTGATATTCAGAGAAAAACAATTCCTAGAAATATTGCTTATGTTGCCGAAGCTTCTGGATCAGTGTTGCTAATTCGACTGGCAATTAACATTTTTCACTGAAACTTTTATTTTTTTCAATTTTAATTCAAATTAAACTTCTTTGTCACACACACACACACCCCCACACATTGTAATTGACTATTTATTTACAACTGACTTGTGAGAAAGAATTCGTAGAAATACTGCTGCTGCTGATTATTTTCCTCGTTAGTTTTGTCGATTTACAAACACAGACAGCTGGCAACAATCAATAAAATCTCAATTTTGTAAATGTCAGTCAATTTTAATATACTACACTTAAACCGAATGAGACAATCGTGCATATCCACTGTATATAAATTAATTATGAAATGGGTTGATTTCTTATATTTGCAATATTTAGTAGTTCGTTTAGTAATGTAAGTCAATTAACAAATTTCACTACGATTTTAATATTTTCAATTTTATTTCAAACTCAACTTCTCTGTCACACACACACACCCACAAATTGTATTTGACTATTTATTCACAACTGACTTGTGAAAAACAATTTATAAGCAGGCAGTACTATACGGTCGCACTATTTATATACAACTGACTTTGTGCAGCAAGAAAATGGCTTCGCCAGCTTCACTAAGCAGCAACATATTCAGACAAAACAATTCCTAGAAATACTGCTTATGCGGCCGAAGCTTCTGAATCAGTGTCTCTAATTCGACTGGCAACAATCAAAAATTTAAATGCTGCTGCAATGAGAAATTTCAAAAAGTTGCTGGACTTACACTTAGACACACATTAAGTTGCTAGAAACATAGTAATTTATGAGCAAGCAGTGCTGCACGGTCGCACTATTTATACACAACGACTTTGTGCAGCAATAAAATCCCGATTTGTAAATGGCAATCAATTTAAATAAAACTAATATAACGACTTTGTGCAGAAGAAATAGGCTTCGCCAGCTTAACTAGGCGGCAACTAACTCAGAGGAAAATTATATCAGGACTCTTGCTATAGCTGGCGTTCCCATCTTGTATACAATTTACTTACCGCGATTTTTAGTTAAATTTAAAACGCTCACTTCTCGATCAGCGAGTATGAAATGCCAACTCGCTGCAAAAGTAAAAGCATCAAAACACATATCGTATGGTAATTTATCGATACTATTAGATTAGTGATGCCAACTAACTAAAAATTGCGTCTTTAAAATACCAGAGTTGCCAGACGTCCAATATCACTCAGTATATCGCAAAAGTAGCCGCCAAATTTAAAAATGTTTTTTAAAAATGAACAGAGTTGCCAGACTCTCAAATGGCACTCACTACATAGGAAATGTTGACGCCAAACAAATTTAAAAGTGTTGCCCAGAATGATTCAAAGAAGGTACCTGCAATTGTTGTAAGAGAATTTGTTCGCTTCATAAGTTAAAAAATAGCTACTTACATAATCGTTCATTCCTCGTTGAGTGCACGGATCATGCACAATCCAAAGCGTCAAACGGCTTGCTGCTGGTGTACCACAAAGTAGTGTATTAGCTCCCAATTCTTTACTTTATATACACAGCTGACATTCCGTTACTTGTGGCTATCACAGCTCGCAATGGCAGCCACATTTTGCTGGGCACATACGCGGAAGATACAGATTTCTATAAGATTTCAATGCACTTCAATATATAATAAGTATCTTTAGTTTTATACGTAATATCTAGTAGTTCGTTTAGTAATGTAAGTCAATTAACAAATTTCACTACGATTTTAATATTTTCAATTTTATTTCAAACTCAACTTCTCTGTCACACACACACACCCATAAAGTGTAATTGACTATTTATTCACAACTGACTTGTGAAAAACAATTTATAAGCAGGCAGTACTATACGGTCGCACTATTTATATACAACTGACTTTGTGCAGCAAGAAAATGGCTTCGCCAGCTTCACTAAGCAGCAACATATTCAGAGAAAACAATTCCTAGAAATACTGCTTATGCGGCCGAAGCTTCTGAATCAGTGTCGCCAATTCGACTGGCAACAATAAAAAATTTAAATGTTGCTGCAATGAGAAATTACAAAATGTTGCTGGACTTACACTTAGACACATATTAAGTTGCTAGTAACATAGTAATTTATGAGCAAGCAGTGCTGCACTGTCGCACTATTTATACACAACTGATATTCAGAGAAAAACAATTCCTAGAAATACTGCTTATGTTGCCGAAGCTTCTGGATCAGTGTCGCTAATTCGACTGGCAATTAACATCTTTCACTGAAACTTTTATTTTTTTCAATTTTAATTAAAATTCAACTTCTTTGTCACACACACACACACCCCCACACATTGTAATTGACTATTTATTCACAACTGACTTTTGAGAAAAAATTCGTAGAAATACTGCTGCTGCTGATTATTTTCCTCGTTAGTTTTGTCAATTTACAAACACAGACAGCTGGCAACAATCAATAAAATCTCAATTTTGTAAATGTCAGTCAATTTTAATATACTACACTTAAACCGAATGAGACAATCGTCCATATCCACTGTATATAAATTAATTATGAAATGGGTTGATTTGTTTTATTCGTAATGTTTAGTAGTTCGTTTAGTAATGCAAGCCAATTAACAATTTTCACTACGATTTTAATTTTTTCAATTTTATTTCAAACTCAACTTCTCTGTCACACACACACACCCATAAAGTGTAATTGACTATTTATTCACAACTGACTTGTGAAAAACAATTTATAAGCAGGCAGTACTATACGGTCGCACTATTTATACACAACTGACTTTGTGCAGCAAGAAAATGGCTTCGCCAGCTTCACTAAGCAGCAACATATTCAGAGAAAACAATTCCTAGAAATACTGCTTATGCGGCCGAAGCTTCTGAATCAGTGTCTCTAATTCGACTGGCAACAATCAAAAATTTAAATGCTGCTGCAATGAGAAATTTCAAAATGTTGCTGGACTTACACTTAGACACACATTAAGTTGCTAGAAACATAGTAATTTATGAGCAAGCAGTGCTGCACGGTCGCACTATTTATACACAACGACTTTGTGCAGCAATAAAATCCCGATTTGTAAATGGCAATCAATTTTAATAAAACTAATATAACGACTTTGTGCAGCAAGAAATAGGCTTCGCCAGCTTAACTAGGCGGCAACAAATTCAGAGGAAAATTATATCAGGACTCTTGCTATAGCTGGCGTTCCCATCTTGTATACAATTTACTTACCGCGATTCTTAGTTAAATTTAAAACGGTCACTTCTCGATCAGCGAGCATGAAATGCCAACTCGCTGCAAAAGTAAAAGCATCAAAACACATATCGTATGGTAATTTATCGATACTATTAGATTAGTGATGCCAACTAACTAAAAGTTGCGTCTTTAAAATACCAGAGTTGCCAGACGTCCAATATCACTCAGTATATCGCAAAAGTAGCCGCCAAATTTAAAAATGTTTTTTAAAAAATGAACAGAGTTGCCAGACTCTCAAATGGTACTCACTACCACTAACCACACAATAAAAAATTTAAATGTTGCTGCAATGAGATATTTCAAAATGTTGCTGGACTTACACTTAGACACACATTAAGTTGCTAGAAACATAGTAATTTATGAGCAAGCAGTGCTGCACGGTCGCACTATTTATAAACAACTGACTTTGTGCAGCAATAAAATCCCGATTTGTAAATGACAATCAATTTTAATAAAACTAACTAATATAACGACTTTGTGCAGCAAGAAATAGGCTTCGCCAGCTTAACTAGGCGGCAACTAATTCAGAGGAAAATTATATCAGGACTCTTGCTATAGCTGGCGTTCCCATCTTGTATACAATTTACTTACCGCGATTCTTAGTTAAATTTAAAACGCTATGCTGGCTGGAAACTTTTGGCTCACAGCACGGCTTTGCGCTCTGAGTTCTGCGCAGCTAAATGTATTTGTATACGCTATGCTGCTATGCTACACACTTTCGGCTCTGCGCCGCTGCTGCGCGAGTTACCATCTCTATTCCCCTCGAGATGTCAAAATCAATCAAAATATATATAATCTAAACCACCAATTTAAATTATTTAAAGTACTAATTACTATAACGTCATTGCTGTACTGCTTTGTTCGCCGTTTAACCGCTACCCTGTAATAAGTAAAAAGGTCTAGTCAAGACTGCTCGACTACGGGACCGTCTGAACTCTTCGAGCAACTGGTATTTCAATAATTTATTTATTTATAACAGTTAACTATAATTAAAAATATGAGCTAAGTTAACAACTAAAGCACTAGCTGCTAAGGCTTTCGGCTTACAAATCATATTTTTACATTTTATATTTACATTTCCATTTCATTTTTTACATTTTTAATTACACTTGTACATATGTATAATTTATATATGTATACACATTTTTTTTTTTTTTTTTTTTTTTTTAGTGGCGACGGGGTAGATAAAAGGTTATAAGAAAATATTTTTTTTGTTATAAATATCTGCATGTAAATGGATTTTTCTGGACCGTGAACGAGAACTATACAGTAAGTTGCGTCTGACTATTTTATTGTTGTATTATTTTTTATGTTATTGGTTTAGTGAAGCATGTCAATAAACAAAAAGGGCAAAGATTATCATTATCAGCGTCGGAATGCAAAATTATAAAAATTGTTTCATTAGTCTGTTGGGAACGTTGGACTTTGATAGATCGCGAACATAAGTTAAATCTTACTGAAATGTTGATTGCATTGCTTGTAAATGCAGTATTACTGGCAGCAGTGTGGGCGCTACTTCGACACATTAATAAAAGATACTATATTCTATCCCTGGCTAAGCGCATTAGGACAGTGGATGGCACTCCTTTAAAGGAAAAGGTAGTTATACTACCGGGTAAAACCAGATTTGGTAATAATTTTGATGTACTGAAGATGACACCGGGTAAGTCAGGCTTATTTTATGATTAGATTTGTATAAAATCTGTATATGCTTACCACAGCAATGTTATTTCGTTTTGTCCGTGATGCTTATACTAAGGCCAACGGAAGGAGCTATCTTTGGTATTTTCTATTTGCCCCGATGTACAATATAGTACGCGCTGAGGATGCCGAAGAAGTCTTTCAGAGTACAAAGTTGATAACAAAGAATGTTGTGTACGAATTGCTAAGGCCCTTTATGGGAGATGGTTTGCTTATTAGTACAGGTAAGGGATTTATAGCCATATATGTAAGTATTTTTAATTTATTTGCTTTACCTTTTAAGATCGGAAGTGGCACATAAGACGAAAGATGTTGACACCTGCGTATCATTTTAATATCCTAAAGGAGTTCTTAGATATTTTCAAGTATATGCATATACCGCTTAAAAAGATTTCAGTTTACTAATTGGTCAGATTATTTTAGGGATGAATGCAATAAACTTGTAGACATTCTATATGGAAATATGGATAACGAATTGGATCTTAGTAAGCTTATTCCGCAGTTTACTTTAAATAATGTTTGTGGTTCGTATATATATATATATATATATATATATATATATATATATATCCCAATTCAACTAATATACTTATATATTGTGTTTGCATTTAACAGAAACTGCTCTTGGTGTAAAGCTTGATGATATGATAGAGGGCGCACAATATCGTGAAGCAATACATGCCTTAGAGACTGTCATGGTAGAACGAACTTGTAATCCTTTAATGTACTACTTGCCTATATTTTACCTCTGTGGAAGTTATAAAAAGCACACAGCAAATCTGAAACTGGCACACGACTTTTCTAACCGCATTATCAAACGTAAACGAAGTCAAAGCAAACAACAGACTGAATTCAAAAGTGACATTGGGAAAAAGCAACGATATGCAATGCTAGATACCCTATTGGAAGCAGAGAATGAGGGCTTAATTGACCATCAAGGCATTTGTGATGAAGTAAACACATTTATGTTTGAAGGATATGACACAACTTCAACCTGTCTTATATTTACCTTGCTTATGTTAGCTATTCATGAAGATGTTCAAAATCGTTGTGTTGAAGAGCTGCAGCATATATCCAGAGATCATAATGAGCTAAATGTTTTCAATTTCAATGAGCTCGATTATCTAGAATGTGTTATTAAGGAATCATTACGTCTTTTTCCACCAGTTCCTTTCCTAGGACGCGTGTGTACTGAAGACACAGTTATAAACGGTTTAATTATGCCAAAGGGGACTCAAATCAATATACACGTGTTTGACATAATGAGAGATCCTCTCCATTTTTCAAATCCCTTCCAATTTCAACCAGAGCGATTCTTGCATGAAAATACGTTGAATCTTCATCCGTTTTCCTTTGTTCCATTTAGTGCTGGGCAACGCAATTGCATTGGTCAAAAGTTTGCTATTTTGGAGATTAAAGTTCTACTAGTCTCTATATTGCGAAACTTCAAACTCTTTCCTGTGACCCAGCTAGAAGACATAAATTTGGAATATGGTATTGTTTTGCGTTCCCAACAAAACGTGAGAATCAAATTGAAAAAACGTGAAAAATAAAATATTACTAACAATTTGTTTTGTGACAAATTCTTGTGGAATGATTGTTAACCAAATATATCTTAAAGTTTGTAAACAAAACGATTTGATTTGATGTACGTTTTTCATGAAGCTTTAAGATTATGATTAAATCATTAATATACGTGTATTTGCTGAAGCTCAAGTCTCTATTATTTGAAATACGCCTTTTACAAAGGTGAGGGTGAGGGGGTGGATATAGGGGTGGGGGGCGAATTATAACAAAAATCGAAATTCTATAAAATACATACGAGTCTACGTTTAAAATTTGGAGACTCTTGACTTGGTGCAACTCGTGGTTACATATGTACATATATAAATTTTAAAGAAATTTGAGCAGTATGCTGCTCTTCGCAGGCCACATGGACATGAAATACATTAAGAAGCCTCAGCAAAAGAAGGCGTTGGAATCGCACAGGTATTTTCATGCAAATTAACCCAAATACAAAAAAAAAAAAAAAAAAATTATTGCCATATTTTTGCGCTTAGATCGCGTATCAATAAATGAAAACTATTACAAGGAAAGTAGTTTGTCAGCTCATCGCCTGCCTGTCCAAGGGTAATGAGCACATTACGACCAAGCAGCTAGAATGCAAAGTGCGACGAAATTGTAGTTTACGACGCCGATCTATCGGGCGAGGAAAGCAGAAAGTATAAGCGTGAGCCTTTGGAAGATGCTATAACCGTTGGCCGTACAAATGCAGAGCGGCGTCGTTTCATAGCCGAAGCTCATATGGTACCTGCACCCCCAAACTATTCTGCCGACTGTATGCCTAGCGTCATCCACTGATTTTCTTCAAACTACTCTATAATCGATTCATTAACCTAGACGTCACTTTGCTCGCCATGCTACCTTTGATGTATGATTAGCTACATTCTAAGTTTAGTCCTGTTTTAATCATACTCTTTGTTTTAATGCCTAGTAAAATCTAGTTTAATTCGTTGCAATATGCACGCTTCTATGAGCTATGTATGAGCCGTGCCTGTTCAACTGCTTCGCTGTGTGCATGGCGAAAACATTGTGCAGCATTTAGAACGTAATCCAACGCGTCATTAAGACGCTTAATACACACACTTGTACGTATACATACATATGTCCACTGGCAAACAATGTAAGCGATCACGCCGCAAAGTGAACACCAGAACCATAGAGTCCTTGGACTGCAAGTTTTCGTATCTAACCAGCATGAGGGCATGGATGAGTGAATGCTGGATCTGATGCGAGAAAATACTTGTTGCATGCTGCAAATAGAAAAATAAAATTATTAATATCAATTAAAATGTAATGTCTATTGTCATTTGCCGTAAAAGTTATTAAATTAGTTCATTAGTGTGACAAACGAATTATCTTCAGTTTGAAAGTCAAGTCGACAGGTATAGGATATGTACATTGTACAAATCTCCGGTCTGATAAAATTTTAATAGTATAAACAAAGTTATCGATATGCCGTATGAGTAAATAATTTTGTGAAGCTAGTTCCAGTGTTGGTCAGCCCAGTTAGAAAAAAGACCAATAAAAATATATACATACATTAAAAGAATAAATCCTCTGATTTAATTATTAATTGAATTTGTAATATATATAATAAATACCAATGCGTATTAAATTTTATTTTAAATATATGCTGATGAATTTGTATTTATTAAAATTAAATGAAATATGCAGTAAATAGGATTAGCCACATTAAACGAACACACAATATTTAAAAAATGAATAATAAAGAAAATATAAAATGCATTTTTTGTTTGTTTGGTATAAAGGTATAAACAATATTTGTGCAAATGACTTTTTCATTTGTCAGTAATCGATGTGACAATATAAATCGATATTTTGTGCTAACATCGCTAGTGTAAAGTGTATTTAAGTGCCGATGCACACGGTGCTCGGGGCTAAATAGCAACAGAGACTGACAAGTGCGATAGTCGGGGCAGTCGCAGGTAATCACTTATCAACAAACGGGATTATTAGCTGGAAAAAAGAGGAAGCAACAATAGCAATATGATACCAACAATAACGAAAAACTACCAGAACGTGGTCATCAGCACGGGCAATATCATCAATAACGAGCTGGGACAGCGCAAGTCTAACGAGGAGCTGTACGATGGATTGAAAATCACCCTGCACAACAATCCAAATTCAGAGAGCGTGGTGGTTGAGATTGATAAGCGACATGGTCGCGTGCTCTGTGCTACGCAGGAGCTGAACAGTAGACTGACAGAAAATGGACGCAATGAGATTAGCATTGGTGCAAAAATATTCCTCAACAAATATTCGACGGAGTGCATCAATCAGGCCGTTGAAGCGTTACTTAACATACTTAATGTGACGCATGTGGACAACGTGGTACTCGCTTACCATCCCAATGCTTCGAGCGTTGCCAGCGCAACAACGCTAGCCACAACAGCAAAAAGTCCCTGCTCTGAGGGGAACAGCGAAAGCGGAAGCAGCACCAGCGTTAGTGATGCATCCAACAGCTGGAGTGCTCGTAATGGTCAGCAGGGTATAGAAGAACTGAAGTTACTCTATAAATGCTTAGAGAAATACGCTCTTAAACAGCAAATCAAACAGTTGGGCATTGCCGATCTGGATGCAAAGACTTTGGCTGAGTTATACAAGTCGGCTCAGGTGGTGCCCACCATAGCGCAGGTAAATCTGGCTACCTGCTGCGTAGTACCAGCTGAACTGCATGAATTCTGTCGCGATCATGAGTTGGTACTTAATACACACAGCGATCCGGAGCTTCTTTTGGCTGAGGAGCAATTCGCATGCTTGGCCCCCGGATATACAATCGATTGGTCTCTGCGCTACCAAGTGCATGTCCGCTGTCGCAGCGTCCTCACTGCCAAGGGCTATATAGTTGGTGCCTCACAGCCGAGCATTGATAATTAGAATGAAAGGTTTACAATGCCTAAATTTGAGTTGAACTTCTGATATATATATACATATATATATATATATATAAATATGTCTTTGTATGTATGAATGCATGTAATACTGTACTTATTGTTTGTTATACAAAACCCAAGATCGAGACGAGAACAGAAGTGAGTGAACACTTCAAACGATTTGATTGTGAACAGTTTTTCTTGTTTTTTTTTTTTCATTTTATTTTTTTATAAACATTTATTAAAACCACTAAATTGCTGTATTGTTTCTGTAACTGGTAACAGGTTTGTGTAATTGTAATGTAATATAAACATAAATATAAATATATACATACATACATGAGTGTTATATAAATCTTTTCAACTGTAATCATCAATTGTTATCGTCATTGTAATACGAGACCTGAGGCAGACTTCCCGCATTTGTTCTCTTTGTCTAGGCTTATGTCTAGTCTGTAGTCCCATATTGATCACGTGGCTTCGCTGCTTGCCATTTAGTTTAGATTAAAAACATCTAATCGCACAGCATGGAAATGTATTTTAAATATATTGTTATTGAGATGCTATTTGATAGGACGTCGAACAAGTGCCACCGGCCGACACTTCAATATGCCATAAGAGCTAAAAGATAAACAAATAGCGAAATGCTTACAAATAATAATTTATTCCGAGCTAAACCAGCAATCAGTTGAGCATTATAGCAGTCATAAATTATAATAGGTAGCTTAGCGCATGTATTCCGTCGATCTGACTGCAACTGGATGGGCGACCTAGTATTTAACTATGTATGTAAGTATGTATGTATGTATGTATGTATGGGAAGACAGAGTAAACTAATAAGTGTCCAACTATATGAATGTACTTTCTCAATCTACATACGCTTATGTATATGCGTATATGCACATGTACATACAATTGTAGATTTAATAATTTCGCAACAACTTTAAGTGTCTAAAACAATATCATTATAATAATAAAAAATTACTGCTGCGCTGTTTGTAGCGACTGCGATGTCGTCATGACTTGCGTTTCCAACTTATATGTAAGTGGAAGGGAGCCCGCTATATTATGAGCGTATGAGTCAGGCAAATATTGACTACGATCTTCGTGGGTGATTTTGTGTGTGTTAGCGTTGTACGGCTCCAAGCGAAGGGCTTGTAAAGAAATGCAACTAATTTCAGAGGCTGCAAGTGACAAGTGAATATAAGAGTGGCATTAGCCATTCTTTGAATAGAGACACATACATACATATGTATATACTCATGTATATTTAGCTACAAATTTATGAGTTTGAAGGGCAAGGACGTATAGTTACGTATAGTTAGATAAATATGTATGTATGTACTGTTTCTTTATTCATGCTTGAAATGTTAAATGAATACTTAGATTTTAAAAATATAATTTATTTTGTTATTGGCAAAACTAACTTAACATATTCTTCAATAAAAATGGATGCAAATATTACACGATCATTAACATGATCAGAGGATTAAAAAAATAATATGCCCAGGTAAACCAAATATTCAAATATTCATATTTATTTTAATAATAATATAATAACACCATTAACAGTTGTGAAGTCTTTATTTAGATTAATTGAATAATTTTCTTCATCTTCCTCGCCTTTACACTACTCTTATTTTCGCACATTCTTCTAGTACATTTATTTGTTCAATATGTCTGTATTTTCTATTAAAAATTCAATTGTATATAGTTAACGGACACCAAAAATATACACGGATATAGAATTTATATATCTTCATTTTTTTTTTTTAAATTTTATAACATCATTTTATATAGGGTATTACTTGATGTGACCTTTTGCTAGACTGCTAGCAAGTCTAGCAAGTCTATTAAACGTTTACTGAGCACTAAATATATTATTATTATTAATCTATATGTATATAATATATGTTTATATAAATATATATGTGCTACATAATTGTATCCGACACGTAAAACCTTAATCAAGTAAATTTACAATTAAATTGCGTCCTAAACAGTTATTCTACTCTGTAAACAATCTTTTTGGGGAACGGACGGCGGTTTTTATACTCAATTTGGTTGAGGTACTTTAATTGTTTACTAAATAACAAATATAAATAATTTTAACTAACACAATTCGTTGTAACATCTTATTCTTTTTAACCTTATGGGACGTTGGGCATTTGGGATTGGTTTTTTATGTTCGTTGATTTGGTTAATCCAAAATAAAAAAAATGTATCAAAAAATTGTTAATAAATATTTACAAAAAATTGCTGTATATAATTCTCTATCTGTTTTGTTCTTGTTGGTCTCATCTTGCGTGCTTCAGCATTATCATATCTATGTTTTTATAACGAGATATATATGTATGTCTGTGTATACGTATTTATATTATTACATTATAATGGACTCTTATTTTGGAATTTATTCAGTAGCTATGTATAACACTTCTAGCTATAATAATGTTGGACAATTTGGATATGTGAGTGTATTTGAATCTAGAATAAAATAGGATGAGTTAATACACCCACTCATATAGACTATTTGAATAATATTCATTATAATACTCTTGTTTGCAAACACAATACACGGGAGTGAAAAGTAATAGGAGTAAACTGAACTTTAGCCAGTTTTTTCAGGATAAAAGCTTCATTTTATAAAAAACAACTATGCAATTGCAATAATATCTTTTCAATTGTCTTTTTCTGCAATACATTAAAAAAATATATTTTCGTTTTTAGAAGTTTTACAATCTATAAAGTAATCTTAATTTTATATTAATAATATTTAATTTATGTTGGAAATGACTTATAATAATTATTTAAAGAACACATACAATACGCACACTGAGGGAGCTTACAATTTAATGGTATATATGTATATTTGTTCATATTTCTTTTATTTCTTTCAACATTTAGATTTATATATTAAAAAATGTGTGCACCTAAAAAATTGCCACAAAAATACAATCAAAACATATAGTTTACTAAACTACAATACATTATATTAAGTATACATATGTATAATATTGGTGTAATCTGTTTCACTTATATTTAAAGCAGTTCTAAAACAACTAACAACAATATTTGCGCTTTATTTACATATGCATGCATGAGTAGGTGTACGTGGCTGTCTGTATTAAGCTACTTAATATATAATACCATTTTATTACATTTTCTTCTTACATACATACATATATGGGCATTTCTCCAGAAAAATCTACGTTTTAAAGCGTACGAGCCCCTTGGATTTCTTGAAACTATCTTGAAAATTTACCAAATATATTGATAATCAGAATTATAAAATACATTATTTTTCAAAAAAAAAAAAAACAAAAAAAATTTGTTTTTTTTTTTGTGACTTATTTAGTACACTAGTTGGTGCGTTGACATGCAACAGGCTATTCTAGAGAAATACCCATATGCATCTGTTTCATGTTTTTTTTTCTCATTTAGCATGCATATGTAGGTGATTCAGTCTAATTTAGGGAATTGGTCGTCAAACTTGGTTGGGCACAGTCATCACCCATTAAAGCAAACACCAAATCAAAAAGCCAACAATAGTACTCATGTGGGCAAATTGACGTGTGTACAAGTAAACACTTTGGTTGGTACACCAATATCTCTTAGCTAAAATGTTAAAATACTCTACAAAAAACCAATTGCTTTCGATTTGAACCGAGACGATTAAGTTCCTGAATCCTGTGGTTCAATAGGAAATATTTCTTGCTACGCATTTTTCATTCAAAGATAGAAGTAGTAAGAAATTAGTATTTCAAAGTAGTTTTTCGATTTTGAATTCGAGTCTGTACGGGTCTGTATGCATTGCAGCATTATGATATTTTTCGGTAGTAGTATATATATATATATATATATATATATATATATATATATATACATACATATAACTTTTTATGTACGCTCTTTTAGGTCTTAAATCAAATGGGATTTACGATTCGAGTGCTCAATAGCTGCGAGTAGCTCATGCTTTTGTCTCACATATAGGCGACCCTTCTTCCAGGGACTCTGCAGCTGGAGAGGCTTAAAGTCATCACGAAGGCAACGCTCTCGAGCGCCAATAACTGCGACAAGGCAGAAGTTGTCGAGCATATCGGTATTATAAATGGGTCCTTTACTTCCCTTTAGTACGGCGGCCATGTTAAGCTGTTTGACAACCAAATTAATCACCTCCCTAGCTGTTGTCTTCGGCGTCACATGAAGCTTGAGGCTTGTTCCGCTAGCCAGTCCTGTGTTGTAGGCGGTATACACTTGAATAATGCCCGCACCTGTAGTACCGATTGCCTGTTCGGCATTTAAGCTAGAACAACTGGCACTGTCCTCCTCGCTGCTTTGATGGGTCAGACTCTTGGTTGAGGATGCTTTCGAGGTGCTGGGTGCCAATGAATTTAGTTCATTACTGCTTAGAGGCTTCAAATCTGGCTGAAGGGCGGACAGAGAGCTCTTCAAATAGAGTGCACCCTCACGCAAATTGGCACTGGATGCAGCCTTCAGCCTGTACTCCGCGGCTGACGGCTTCAGCGTCTTGTGCTCCAAATCCCCAGAAAAGGCAGAGATACTGCCCGCTAGATATGGCACTGAACTGGAGCAGTGCACGGTGATGAGGGGTGTGGGAAGGGATTCAATGTGGGAACTGGTGCGTTTACGCTGTGCCGCTGCAGCCGCTTGTGAATGACGAAGTGCATCTGCCAGCGTGTCATCGGATCGCGAAGGTGGCAGAGCAAACATACAGTTACTGCCATCGGAGACGGAGCTACGTGCCGTATACGCGGAGCTCACAGAGTCGCCGCTGTTCTTACGCTGCGAAACATCTGAACAGGTTGAAGCAGTATATTCGCTGACTCCAACCTGGAGCAGCTGCGGCTGCTGTTGTTGCTGCTGTTCATTTGATGGCTGCTTGTCAGCTGCCTCGAGTGATGTAGCCTGTGCGGAGCTGGATATCAGTGCGCTCTGCCCCAGATTCGTTTCGGACTTAGAATGCTCTGGATTGTTGCTTGGTTTCTCACCATCCTCATTAACACCTGGACCTGGCCAGCTCCCGCGACCTGTCTTGCTGAATCTGGAATCGCGAAGCGGTAGTTGTAACAGTTGTTTATCCTGCTCCTCAACAAACTTTAGTATTTCACGCATAGCTAACGCTGGCTGAGCGTGCTTATTTCGAGCATATGCAACCACATCCATTAACCAGCGCACCCTTTTCCATACGAGCGAAAGGTTAGAGCTGAGGTCCTGCAGTGTTGCTAGTCGCTCCTTGGCCGCCTGCAATTCGCTGCTAGAAAAGGCCTCGCGATGCGAATGGGTTGCCAAGGCAGTATCTAGCTCCAGGATGCAGGAGAGTCGCGCATATTTCTGCACTATGGCCGGCTGGTAGGTACGTAGATGAATCATCTCGAAGGCCTGGATGCTCAGGCTTACAAATTCATTGCGCTGTAAGAGCAGCTCCGATTGGCCGGGTACGGCGCAAGACGCCTCCACCGATGGGCAGACTATGAGGAAGCTAATGTCGCGACTAAGCTCGATTATTTCCACATCGTAGAGGCGGTGCGTTGCAGCTTCCGTTGGCTTAATGCTCATACCGTCCAGCAGATTATGCATTGCTGTACTGAGATCGTGTAGAAAAAGGCACTGCACCTCGTTGGCTTGGCCATTGCCATTACGATTCATATCGCTAGGTGCACTGAAGTCGAGAGGTAGTCGCACTGATTTACTATCTTTATTGCGATGCAGTACTTGCCATTCCTCGGCGGTAACGTGGCTATTCTCGCGAACCTTGCAATGCGGCAGTACATTGGGCGTCTTCACTGGCACAACCACCTGTATCTGATCCATTGAGCACTGCATCTTTAGATAGCCCAAATAGAGGCCTGGATCAAGTCGTTGCAGCGCTGCTTGTTCATAATCTATCTGCTCCCCAATGCTTGATATAAGCAGCTCATTAATGGTGTAATCCTCGTGCAAAGCGCCCAGTTTTTTTTGTAATTTGCTAACGGGTAGCCATCGTGAATTTATAATAGATACAGTCTTCTGACTCTTCACAGACTGTATGCAGGTGAGAACCACTGTGCCCTGTGTGTCTCGAAGGGGTTTATAGTACAATTGGCCGAGATCCGTAATTCCTAGTGCAGATTGCATTTGACAAACGGCCGACAGCAGCTTGGTGCGAAAGTGCACGGGCGAACTAAGATTCCGTTCCATGTCTGTCCGAAGAGACTTCACATCCTCCCATGTGCACGCGACCTTCATCAGCCAATAGTAGTCCATGTGTAGGGCACTCGGATAAGACTCGTCGATTTCGATAACAGGCGGAAAATCCTCGCTGGTGACTAGAACCTTGTCATCGCAGTGAACAATGCACGAGAAGTAGATGCCACTATTAAATATATTTCAGTCAGTTAATGGCTCTTGGAATTAAAAATCCGTGTCATCTTACCGTCGTAGCGTCTTTTGAAACTTAGAGGTGACAGAGAATAGTTGCTTAATAGTAGTCTTCTTTTTGGGATTGCGTCGTTGCACGTTGCTGGGATCTAGGGTAAGCTCAGACACATCTGCAGGCCGAGCCAAACGCACAGCCGTAAACAGATTGTCCAGCATGCATTGACGACCATAAAAACGATCCTCTCGATTTTCTAGGTCACGCCATGCTATTAACAGGGAATAAGTATGTAAGTAAGAAAGTAATTTCGAATATTGCTAATTGTAAGGCTGAAAAATTGAATATATGTATTTGTCTTAGGCGCATTTGCACATGCAAATATACCTAAGGTAAACTTTATTGATATCAAGTAACAAGTGTTGAGACTGCTCGACTATGAGATGCCTTGACTGTGGATCTACATTAATGACAAACAGTGACATTGCTTGGGCGTTGGAACGAATTGTGCTCGGTATCCGAGGATTCACTGTAGCTAAATTGTAATATTTGTCTTTATCTAAGAACTTGTATATGAAGTGCATTCTTTTGATACTAAGAATATAAAATAAGATTGATACTCACTTGACGGCACAACGCTTGCAGGTACAGAGTTGCGGTAATTACCCCACCCCTTGACATTGCCGCAGGCACCACGTAGAAAGTAGCGACGTCCTTGGGTAAGTCCTGTTATGGAGCAGTGAGCGCCCATTGTGCCGTGAAAGCTACTCCACTCGAGTAGTTCGCGCTCGCCAACAATATTGCTATAGTCGGCGCGTGTTGACCATTGAACTGGTTGAATAATGACGAATAAATGGGCAAAATGAAATATAAAATAAAACCATCTGTGGACCATTTGCTACTTACCTTTAAATTTGGTAGCGAGTGCGCCCTCGAGGGGCTCGAGTATTTGCAAGCTGATGGAATTGTCACCGGTAACATCGACAACAACTGAGGCAGGAGCATCTGGCGGTCGGGCCTGGTCCCAGCCGAGCAGCAGGCGACGTAGTCCCTTGACTTTACGTTCCCAAATGCCAATCTGTTTGTCCACCTCGTTACCCGTACATCCGGTGACTGAGGAACCCGTATTGCCTGAAATCAGAGCCAAAATAAAAATAAAATAATTACGTCTTCAAATCGAAAGTAGGCTATAATTACCAATTATAATGCTAGATATTGAAGGGCGCGAGCTGAAGACGGGTGTACAAAGACCTTCTGGTCCACTGAGATCATGAATATGAGACTCCGCGTCTTTGAGCAGGCCATTCAGCTTGGTGCCAAGGCTATCCACGGAAACTGTTCATGTTATAATAGGAACCGGTAAGTCAATAATAAATATGCTTAATTTAGTTTATCTTACATTGTGAGCCATCTAGAGCGCCATGCTGCAGCAACATCTTGGTCATGGAGCGATTGTTGCTTAGCACGGCCACATCGAGAGCTGATAGGCCATCTATATTGATACTGTGGGGTAGGGAAATAATACATATCAGAGAATAACGTCCTTAAATTAAAAAAGGGAAAAACGTCATTTGCTCAGGTCCTGTTGAGCAAGTTTAAAATCAGTGCTAATTGATGTCTCAGACTAGATTACTTTGGCAGGTCATTGTTGACCTACTCATCCCGCTTTTGCTATCTTTCTTCATATTTCTTTCCGGACATACCTATTGACATCTACATCGGTAGATTCGAGTATGGTTCGTGCTTTCTCCAAATGTCCATGCTCCACCGCTGAGAAGAGAGCTGTGAAAGAGCAAAGTGTGAATAATTATGGTGGATATGAAACAAGTTAAGAATCTTTGTATTTTAATTGGCAGTGCAAAGAGCGAGCAGAGCAGAAGTTTGTTTACCGTGCAAATGAAGATTGCTTTGAGTGAGCTTATCTAGCTGTGCCTGGGCAAGCTTTACTTGTTTCTTAGACATTTTGCTGACACGCGGATGTGGTGTATTTCCAGCAATTTTATTGCGCAGCTGCACGGGAAGCTGATGTACCGATAACTGTTGCTGTTGTCCATTTGTTGCGGAGTTGTCATAGGTGTCTGTCTCTCTGTCCTCATTGTGCTGGTCCCGGAGCTTCGCACTCTTCACACTGTTCTGGGAGTGACGTGAGATGAGCAGCTGAGGACTGGACTGTGGTTGAGCCTGCTGCTGCTGTTGAGGCAGCAGGAATTCCATTTCGCGCAGATCCTGGGCGTGACATGCAATGGCGGTCCTGAGTTTGGCTACAGTTCCATGCTGGTTAAGTTGCTCCGACCAGCGAAAACTGGCGGTAGGATGATAGACGGGATAGCTATCCTGATTATTGTTAACCTGACAATCAAAGGACTTCTTCAAGCGTAGTTTGACAGCCTCTTCTTCCCTAGAGTTTTGCAAAATGTTGTCTATGTGTACAAATGGAGAATCGAGGATTGGGGTTTGGAATACAAATTATAAATTTCAAATTAAATTAACTTTTTATCAAATGTGAAATGAATGACTAATTAGAAATTATGCTTAAATAAATGAATATATACAAATGTAAATAATCCAAACCAATGGGAGTGATATATATATACACATGTATATATGTCTGTTGTATATATGTCTGTTGCTCGTTAATTGAACGCAATTGTGATTGATCAATTATTATAACGGAATATTTGTTTTCGTTATTATTTTTGTTGTTGAATGACCAGAGCCAATTTTAATTAATTTTGCAGAACTCTTTATGTGTTTATGTGTATGGGAATGTGTTACAGATGTGCGAGTGTTTAAGATAGTGTTATGTATATTTATGTGTGTGTTGCATGTACTGGATTAGATCGTCTTGGCCGTCAAGCAGCGTAAGTATCACCCGAGCAACCACCAGTAGCCACACAACGATCCACTCAATTAAACCCATCAAACTATATATAAGCCTTAAACTGTTTCAGAAAAGAATGTGACTTAATCTTAAACGAGAATGGATTTTTATACTAGACACGGATACTGTTATAATAATGTACTGTTACTCCGTAATATAAGATTTAGTATACTGCCATATATTGCTATACACAATGCTGTTATACATGTGGGTTGGCTGAGTGAATCGTCGGTGCTACTTGCTTACCATCATTGGCAGAATGACCGCGTTGTGCTATGCACGTCGATGTCACTACTGCCGTTGTAGTCGGCGTTTTGAGCTGGCAAAACTTGGTGAGCTCGTTGAGAGTGTGAAACGATTTTTGGCGTATGAAATGTGCAGGCGAACGCAAACAGCTGCCCATCTGCAGCTTCTGGGGGACGTGGCTATTATCATTGAAGTCACTATCATTGTTGCTCTGGTGGCATCTGCAACATCAGACAACACATCCACAAATTTTTTTTCATTTAAAACTTAATTATGTAATTGTAACAGGGCGTTTGTCCATTATGACCGTTTGGGCGCAGCCTTGGTCGCAGATGGCTTCAATGGCATTAATAATCCCGTTTGAAGCCACATAATTCATACATACATTGGCTATACTCAATATTGAATGCAGTCATACATACATAAAGTTTATATAATATATATATACAATATATTGTGTATTTATGTATATAGTAAATACACATTAGTGAACATCACTTCTCTTTAAATAAAATGCAAAAACTCACAATTTAAACAACTGAGAGACTAGTATGGTTTAGTATATAATTTAAATTGTTTATCTTATAACCGAAAAAATATTAACTGAAAAACTATAATTATTAGAGATACATTTTTTTTTTTAAATTGCAAATAAAATTTATCTCTTTATTTTAGCTGGTCTTGATCATACGAGTACACAAAAACAACAATAAGTTCAATGAGCCGTTTTCAATGTATAATAGACACAATGCAATAAACCAACCTAAATTCTAATGTCACATCCACAAAGAAAGCTAAATAAAATCATGAACGGACATTAACACAATTTAACTCTTTTCTTATGAATATTCACTGCTTAAGTTAGACACCTACAACTGTTTAGGTGGGGCATCGGCTTTCGAATGGTAGCCGTGCGCATCCGTGTAGTTCCATAGATGCCTTGGGAGACGTAGCACGTGATCTCGGTATGTACTGGATCTGAGTGAGATTTCTCCGCCGTATCAGTTGTGGCTTCTGAGTAGCTCTCAGGTATTTGCAGCAGTTTGCAAGCTTTGCGAGGGAGCGCTGCACCGACAGGCAGTGTGGACATGAGGTGATTAATGCCTAGCACGTCATCCTCTTGCAGACGCTCTTGCAACATGGTTTTGCTTTTGCTTTTGGTCAGCACGGCAACTTTGTCAATTTCATGCAACATTGACAGAGCTTGGACTGCCTTCAATTTGCTGATGGTTCTGCAGCTGCGACTTCGCGGATGCAAATTCGGTCGAAGTTTAAAGGGTGATTGTAACGGTAGGACTGGGCTATGCAGCTTGCTTTTGAGGCGTCGCAGCGAGGCGCGCACCGAATGCGAGCGACGCAATGCTTGCTGATGAGGATTTTTATCATGCTCTCTGTTGTTTTCCCGTAGCTCTTCCTGTTTGTTTTGCCGCTGTTGCTCTTGAAGTTTGACATAGGAGCTCAAAGCACGCCGTCGTTCCATTTCGTACCACTTATCTTTTAAGTTTTTATTTCATCATATACAAATTTAACTATTTTAGTGATACTTTTTCTTCAGATACACGAGATTCTGTAGCGTGCGTCGCGGTTACAAAATGAAAACTGAGATGTTTTTCGATTTGATTTCATTTTCAACTACGTATAGATATTGTTATCTCTTTCTCATATTACGTGGATATTTCCCTTTTTCACTGTTCTTGTCTCTCTCTCTCTCTCATTCACTTAGGTAGCCAGCTGTACACAACGTCGTTGTTATTCATCGGGGTTGATATATGTATATGTAGTTAGGTAGTCCGCTGTACTCTCGGCCAGCCTCTCTCGTTCTATTCTTCTTTCTTTCATTCTCTCCGCCTAACCCCTATATGAGTTCAGCATAATTGCCTTAGAAATATCGATGAGGCAGTTGATCTTCGGTCCACGGGATTTTTTCAGAAAGTTGGTTTATAATAATATTTCACAAACAGTTAAAATTCTTATCGAAGCGAATACAACATATGCAACCCTTTTTTTAAGGATAAGAAAAGTGTAAGATAAATATTCATATTCATAAAATAGGAACGGCTTGATATCTTTAACATTTAAAATTATTGATCGATAGCGACCGTGAATATCCACTTTGCAAATATAGTTCTTTGAGTTCAGAGCGAAATATTCATAATTGTACCTGCGGGGCGGGTCATGTGTCTTTTCAAAGAAATTCCTGATCTTTTGTTTGGGATTGTCTGTCGTTATCATACCGTCTCTCTGTTTCTGTCTTTCTCTCTCTCTCTCCCTCTCTCTCTCTCTCTCTCTTAGCGCTAATGGACGAATAAGCAAACAAGTATGTCAAATGTTCGAAAATATACGAGGCTAGTTACTATCAATTTTAATGCTCTTCAAATTTAAAGCTTAAATTGAATCATTTTGGTATAATTTCTTTTTGGTTAACTTAAATCATTAATGTTCACAGGGTATGCTGTGGCTCAGCTGCATACCGTTGTCAAGTTCGAAATTTATACATCGCAAAATTGGCATTGCTCGACATACATAAATCAAAGTACATAGTCAGCTTAAAAGTCAGTATTGTTCGCTCTCTGAGAAAAATAACGTAATCCACTTAATTAAAGTGACAGCAGACAACAATGTTGATAGGAGATATTACCATGGACATGGTCTAGAACTCTTTAGAGCCTCACTTTTCTCTATCCTATCTCCTGGTATGTTTTATGAATTTTATGTGGCATTATATGCTGTTATAAATGCCAATTATATAATTATATATAATACATTAAGCCCAAGACGGGCGACGACTTCATTTAAATAAATATGTCGCTTCCTCAATAAAAAGACAGTCTTTTAAAATTCACTGTGGAATTCTAAAAAAGTTGCTTAATTGAGCTGTCTCTATGGGTCACCCTATTGCTACTCTGAGAGTAAAAAGCATATTTTATGTCTTCATCCAATATGAAATCGCATTGTGAGTGCGGACCCCCTTTACAGGCTCAATCTTGTGTAAACTTTAGCGGAAACGCCAATTGAATTTAAGTAACCCGACATTCTGAATATAAATATATATGTATAAATAAATATATATATAAAAGGAGTTATACAAAGAAGTAGGCGGACAGCGATTGCGGTCTTAAAAATTTGTTTTGGCTTGCCACTTGACTGAGGTTTTATTGAACGCATTTATGCCATTTTATTTTTCGTTATCTTGCTTGAGCCCATTCTATTTGTTTAGTTCTGTGAAATCAAAAAACTTTTGTATTCATTTTAATCAGAAATGCAAATTATTGTAGCGTCCTTTTTATAGCCTAAACCCATTCAAAATGGGAAAAGTCATTTAGCAATTAAATTTCCATAGTATGGGCATACTGCATCTCATGTGCGTTTTAGCATGCTTGCCTATGTGCTCCTGTGCGTGTATGCGTGTGTATGTGTTGATTCTTAGGGCGATTTATATGTATGGCTGTGTGTATATGTATCTATTTATTTACACACATACATATAATGTGTATAAAAGTATACCATTTTCTACGGTTATGATTATGAAATAGGCAACAGAATATCAAAAACTTGTTTTTAAATGATGCAAATTTAAAAATATAAAAAGCATTTTACTAAAATACAGACAGACGGACAGGGCGAAATCGACTCAGCTCGTCGCCCTTATCAAGGATATATATAAACTTTGTGGGGTTTGCCACGCCTCCTGTCTGTTACACATATCAACAAAACCATTATACTCTGATTTCCCATTTTCTATGGGTTCAGGGTATAAAAAACAGGTCTTGAAACTCTGTTGGACCTTTTTTAAAAAATGCCCCTTCAACAATAATAGTTGCTAACAACATTCACCATATTTATATTCCACCGTTATTTACAAATATTGCATAATTAAAAAAAAAATAAAATAAATAAATAGATAAATAAAAATAAAAATAATAAAAACGCAGTTCCAATCGGTTAGCAAGTTGCTTTTAGTTTCCTTATCAAATCAAAAGCTTTTGCTTATCAAAATTTCTTGATTTGTCAGAAAAGCAAATAGCAATAACAACAAAAAACATGCAAAAAATTTACAAGTAAACTTGGGATATATTTTATACATACACTTTAACAAAATAAGTATATGACTACTAAGAACAAAAGCGATACAGAAATTTACATAAACATATTTATCAATTTATATCGAACATAAATTTATTTTTATTTATTTATTTATTGACTGATTGATTTATTTTAAAAGAAATGCTTGAAAATGTTATGTGTAAATACGTTGAAAAGTCTATTTTTATCACGCAGGATTTTCTTTAAGCTAGTTCTTCGTTTAAAAACCTGTCCAACCATGTCACACATATTATTATATAAATATATGCATGCGCATGAATATTTTACATGCGGTAAGACACTTTCCGTTCCGTTGTGTACTTTTTTGCAAAACAACGCTGCCTGGTGGTCAAAGCCCACCAGTTGGCACCGAAGAAATACAATCGAAAAAGAAGTTGAGATAAACAGTAATTTGCTAACAAAATATCGATGTCGTTTAGTGGAAATGCGAATAAACTTGTTGGGGGTAAAAAATGCATCTGCGAAAGCGTCTTGCAGCAGAGCTATACAAATGTTGAAATAGTTAAACTTTTTCATAGTGTTGCATATTTTAGCCAGAAAACTGAACACAACTTGTGTATCTGTGTGTGTCTGTTATGATTTTGCTTACCTGTTCATCGTGCGACGTACTTCAAATTGCAGCACAAACAACTTTAATAAAACCGAAGTTGCGATGGCTAAAAATTGCTGCTCAAGAAAAGCGAAAAAACACGGTGAGCAACGCGCAAAGATTTCTACAGCTATAAATACATGTATGTAAGTGTGCATGTGGTGAGAGAAAGAGATGGCACTATATGGAATCCCTTGAGCATAGCTGTGTTGTCTTTTCTGCAGTAACTCACTTATTCGCTAGCTCCAATTGTACGAAAAACTCTCTTTGTCGGTGACCATATAAGCACAATTTTTTTTTCTATGTTCACATCGTAATGTTTGTTTATCTTTGCAAATAATTTCATTGAACATTAAACAAAATCGCTATTGGGAAGCCGATGATGGGATGGGAAGCCGCATCTTTTGATTGTTTGGCTGGTGTTATGCCCCGTGTTAGTCGCGTGAGAGAGGCATAAGTAAATAGTTTATGTCTAGCACAATGGAAAAACAAAAAAGTTACTAAACAAAAGATAAAATAAGATGCAAAAGTTCACTTTTGCTACAGTTGCAGCTATGAACGTTGTACATTGTATTCAAGCTTCTCGCGTAAATAGTAACAATCGTACACGAAATGCAATTACAGTTAGATTTGCGAGGCTGCTTATAATGCTGTTTTTCTGGCACGTAATGTTAAATTAATATTGCATTTGCTGCTTGCGTTAGTAGTGGAAGCAGATCAGCGGCAGAGACAGCAGTCGGTAGTCAATTTATGTTGCCCCGCGGGTGTTTGTTGTTGTAGGTTGTTGGCTCAACGTTTCTTTTTAAAACGAAAGCGACGCGTTCAGCTTTTGACACAACCAACTTCAATAATAACGAATGCACGACGATCATTCGTTAAATTTCGCGCACTCTCAGTTTTTCAGTAACACACTCTTTTTTAACAACGCTCTCTATAGCGTCTGCAGGTAACTTAGTAACAACGCAACAGTGCTCATGTTATTTCTCTTTCTCTCTCTATCTCTCACTGCCTCATAGCACATACACATACACACACACATACGCGTCTGCAAACAGGTAGGAGATACTCACACAAACGCAACGAAGCAGAAAGAAATACGCGAATACGCGTCGGGTTTTTTTTTTAATAATATCTTTTTCTTTTTTAAGCGACTTTTTATTTAGCTGAAAATGTTAATAATCAAAGGCTTGATTCGCATCTACAAAACTTTTTCAGATCACTTTACACTGCACAGCATATTTAACACAATTTGAATTTACCAATGGATTTGGTTCTTATTTGTTGCTATTGTAATTTCGACCCGAAGACGGAGCTCCGCGCGCTGCGCTCCCAACAGAAGTCGTTAGTCAACTGAAACCGAAGTCACAGCGGCAGCGACGGCGATAGCGCCAGAGCGTCAACGTCTTGGACGATTGAACGTCGTAATGGTCAACGCTTCACTCACATTGCTCAGTTGACTCTCCCAGCTGACGTTGACGTTGATGTCGCAGTTGCCATTTCGTAGCGTTGTGCAGCGAGCAAAAAATGCTGACGATCGTTGCTCTTAAGCTTATTATATTATTCTCTGATAGCAGCGGAGCAAACGAGCTTTAGATACAAAAGCGGCCGGAGCCTTCAAAACAAAATAAATATACAAAGGGAAAATATTGAGATCAAACCCGCTTTTTTGCGGAAGTTGCTGATAAACCTAAAACAACTGGCTATCAGCGTGGGAGTGGGTAGATGAGGATAAGCTGAAACACTAAAAGAAAAACTAACAGACACGTTAAATACCAACATATTTTTCGAATATGCAATTTTAAAACAAAAAGACAAATTAATACCAAAACTTCCTATCTGATATTTAATTATTAAATAAAAATAAAATTATGAAATTACTACAATATGTATATAAGTATTAGTTCATTGTGTGCCAACATTGAATTGTTATCTTAGAATTAACCAAACAAATTTACTTGATTATATATTAGTTTTTTTTTTTTTTTTTTTTTAATCGCTTTGGAAGTGTTGCCATTTTCTTGATCCATTGAAATTCCTTTTGCAGTTTTTGTGTTCAACGTTCTCCCGTCGCTTCCCTTGTCACTTAATTCTCTGGATATCGCTTTTAAGCGATGTCTGTTTCAGCAGTTATAGCTCAAGCACACTTTTGAATTTCAACGATTTTTTATGATAGCCGCGTCATTACTAACCACGATGTGTTCGGTTCACATAGTATTATATTAAGTCGATAAGAGGTTAATTCTGGGAAAGATGAGCTAGTAGTAGTTTGAAGTCCAGCAGGTGCTCCGCTCTAGCTGTGCTCGCTCTATTTACACTTGCTTTTCACCCCTTCACTTACCATTTATAATGCGGGTTTGCTTGTTGCGTCGCGTTGACGAGGGACTCAACATGCTCTCGCGTCGGCTGTTGGCGGTGCTGCTGCTACTGCTGCTGCAGTTACCAGGATGCTGTGCAAGTTGATGCTGATGCGAATATGCTGTTAGGTCGCCATAATTAACATTCAGCTGAGCATGCACCTGTGCGGAGGCGGCCGTAGCGGCCGCAATGCTACTGCATGTTGAATACAGGCTGCTAGCCGACGGGCGCTTACTGAAGGGTGTTGGCGTGGCGACCACACTGCGTGGAACATCCAGCGATGGCCGTGGCAGGTCGCTAAACACAATTTCCGCAAACGAATCAATGCTGGCCGAGCGCTGCAACGCACTGCTGTCTTTACGCCTGTAATAGAGGAAGATGGAAGCAACTGTCAAAGACTGGGACGAATAATTGTTGCTCTTGCAAGTTGTAAACTATTTGCAATTACTTCAGCTACACGGCGTATTAGATACAATTTGCTCAGGTCATGCCAAGTTTCGCGGTCAGTGGCCCGCCCTAGTTACCATTAGCATTATCATTAACATAATACAACACATAGATTTTTTTTTGCCAGCAGCCTTTGTCACATTTATTGAAGGACTCAGCTATGATATACCAATAGCTGTAGGTGTGCAAAGGCCAATGCAGATGAGTCTGAGACAAGCAGTTAGGGTAGCAATACACAATACAATTTAAGAAGCAACAATAATACGAATCTGTTCTATCTATGTGTATATGTATGTGGGCTTATTTGCTGTACCCTAGTTATATAGCCAACTGTGAACTATACACTATTAACAAACAGTATTGCTTATCCTACCAACTTAACACGGTTTCGGCGCATTCATATATACATTGTAGATTATAATACATTTGAAACTGATCTTATGAATTGCTTATAGAATTGCGTCTTGACCTAGTCGATTGGATCGATTCACTAAATCATCAATCACATTCGCCTATTAGAGTATTTTAAGTACCGTTAGACTCATATTTCTTTCTAGACTGCTTTCATTGTTTTTATTTAAGAAATCTGTTGTTAGCCCTTGTAACTCATGAATAATGCATTCGCAATTAAGAGCGTCGGGGTCAGGCGAAATTCTGCTCAACTTTTATATCTCTTGTTTTCATCTCTTGCTGCTAACTAAATTGTTGTTATTTTTATTGTAGCTACTGTTGTGTTTTGTTTTCTCCTAGCAATCGCAGAAACTTTGTCTAAATTTAGCAGCAAATACAGCAAAAACAAACAACAACAAATTTATTACGTTGAGCTCGGATGAGCGACCCTTTACTTATGTATCTTTGGTACCCTACTAAGAAGCGAAAGCTAAAAGCCTTAGTCTCAAATGTGTAAGGTTTTTTCAAGGCATGTACTAACATAAATTGAACAAAAAAAAAAAAAAAAAAAAAAAAATAATAATAATAATAAAAATACTTGCAGTTTATAAAGTTGTCAGAAGAATAAGAATAATAATATATTAAGTATAGCATAGTATATCGTATGGTATACTATAATTTATATTAGTCGATTAGACACATATAATTATAAAGGTGAAATGAATTGCAATATATACATATATGTATATATGTTTATGTGTCTATTTATAGATGCTCTATTTTTGACTACTATTGCTACCCTTTTCCAGCAAATATATTTAATGGGAAGCTTCCTAACAAACAAAGCGTAAACTAAACTAAAATGGCGCGCACGCAAATTAAACCCAGAGCAGCCTTCCTTCCATCTTTCTTCCCTCTCCTGCTCCTCCTCCTGCAAAAAATGTTGTGTGCTTTAAAAACGACAAAGTCCTTCAAAAGCCAAACTTGTCGTTCCCTCTTGTGTTTTAGTTGTAGATGAACTGACTGTGAAGGCAAGTTTAGCGGCGTGCTTCTAAATATAATATAGAGATAAGTTGTGTTGGCTGGCTGTTGGTCATCAGCTGCTGTACAAGTTATAAATGATTCCTTGCATTTTACTTCTGTAGTAGAGTACTAATATGATTTAGCTTAAGCTTATAAATTATATCAACATATAATAAAATTGACTATAAACTTTAAGGCATAATCGCAACCTGGACATATCACATATATGTATATGTATGTCGTCTTCAAGCTAACAACTCGCAAAGTTAAATCGATTTCACGAATTGTAGCCGCTTGTGGCTCCTGCGCTTGTTTGGTTATATCACTAACTTGAAGGTGAATGGACGGAACAATATATGAACATTGATAGTTCGATTAAAAGATCTCCGACAGAACTCCACAGAATTGTTACGCACGACATATTTAATATATACAGCTTCGGTTGTAAATATTCGCTTCTAATAAATATCTGTTAATCAACTTCATTTATTTTATTTAACTAAAAATTCAGTCGCTCCAGCTCTATGAATCCTGAGAAGCTGGCTAATTAAATGGTCAAGTTAGTTAAGCTAGACATGTGTCTATATTTGTTGTAGAGGGGGAGAATAAAAAACTAAATGAAGATAAATGCGGGGCACCAATCTCACGTACTCGCATGCAACCACCAACGTAGCTGCTACCAGTGTTAGCTCTGGCTAAAATATGCAACTTTGTCGCCAGAAATGAAATTAACTAATTGTCAAAGCCAAGGGAAGGCAAGCTTATACGCTGATAGAGCTAATAGCCAACAGCTGGGTGGATAGATAGCGCACTCCATTCTGCAAGTGCCACATAAGTTTCATACGCACCTTTCCCACGACAAACGACGTGGTGCATCCTCACCGAGGGTCAATACAGATTTGTTGTTCGTCTGTTGTGTCCCTGGCCCCGCTTCGACACCGAAATTGTCGCCGTGCAACATCGGCGGCTGTGGCAATAGAGTGGATTTTGATTGATGCAGCAATTTGGCCAACCGCGTGAAGGTCGTATGCGCACCCGAGCCGCTGGTCTCGGCTGTTGCAAAATCGTGCAGATGGTGGTGTTCCCTAGCCATAGGTGTTGTTGCCTCTGAGCATGCTTTGGCATGTTTCTTTCTACCCAGGCGACACGGATAGCCGCGTAACGGTGCCCCGGAATGCGGCGAGGGTATCCTGTGGTAAAGAGTCAAGTGAAGTGATTACAGCACACAGCTAAAGTTCACTGGAAAAAAGAATTGAGTATTTGTATAGTTGGTTAACAGAAGTCTTCAGATAAGGATGTATCATTTCAGTACTCCTTTTTTAACCAACCAACCAACCCATGATGACTCTTTCTGTTTAAGAATCTTGGCTTTACATTAATTTTAGTCTTAACTCACCTAAGCAGAAGCGAGCCATCCGCATGACATTCAAAATCATCGGATAGCTGATAAGTCGAACTATCTGGAATATGTTGCTGATAAAGGTGCAAATGTTGTTGTGTCACATGCTGTTGTATAGCCGCATGTGCGGCATGAGCGTGCGGGGAGCTGCCCGACGATTTCCGGCGATAAATTAAACTGCAATCATCTTTTGGTAAATTCAATGACTTCACCATTAGCGTGTTGTTATTGTTGTTGCTTAAATTGGTATTGTTGTTGTTATGGCTGCCAACACCAGCAGCTACACCACCACCACCAGCACCACTAGTTCCACCATACGCACCGCGAGTGAGCAAAGTCCAACGATGACCACTGGCGTTACCACTGCGGCTTTTACAATCTATGGATACAAATTTATAAAATATAACAAATATTATTTCTGACTTTCATTATGCAGGAGCTGAGAGCGCGTGTGTGCTTGCTGCAATTATGTTGCGCTAAAATGTTTTTCAATTGAGATTTAGGATTGAAAGCTTGTCGAAATGATTGTATTAATTTTGGCAGAAATAAAAAACAAGCAAACAAAAGGTTATTCAAGACCAAAGTCTATAGCATACTTTTATGCGCATAAATATGGTATTAAACAACTGGTTTGAGTTTCTAATATACTATTCTGATTGTATTGTGGATTGACGTCAGTGCAGCAGGAATGTGTGTATATCTACTAGTTGCTGGATTTAAAACGTTGATTATTTATTGAGAAACGTATGCGATTGTTCCCATATCTATAATACATTTTGAGACGTATCTTATGTTAAGCCAAAAAGCTGCGTTGTGGTACATGCTATACAAGCTATTCTAAAAAATCAAGGAGGAACCTTTTAGTTAGTTTATTTTAGTTTAGACTTTACACGCTCTTGCTAAATACTAAAAAACTAAAAAGTAACTTTGGTTACTTTCAGGGGTGACAGTAGTGATATTTTCGAACTCTATTTCTCTATAAGTTTTAAATAGATTACGCACCCAAGTGAAATGGTTGTTTATCTGTGTGCAGTGAGACAACCGGAAGCCCTGGTACAATGATGGCGGGCAGGGTGCGTGACCGTAACAATGGCGGCGGAAATTTGCGGCTGCCGCTGCGCGACTGTTGTTCATTGCTACCCAAGACCACGTATCCGCTACCGCTCTGCTGTGCCCTGCAAAGAGAGAGAGAGGGAGATAGAAATAAATGGAGAGAGAGGATAGAGGCAGAGAAGAGATTGTGAATGAGTGTGAGAGAGTGAAATAAAAATTAACTCAATGCAATTATTTATTGATGCCAATTAAAGCAGCAGCAAGAAAATGCAATTACTTAGGGTGGGCTGGGGATGGCTGTTTTTCGTTTCCGTTGCATTTGCATTATGCTTGCAGAGAAGTATGATGAGGGAAATGGAGCTTGCCAGCTTCGAGTAACATTTGATTGTGTACAATAAAATTCGATTTTTTAATCCTTTTTCCGCCTCCCATATTCAATTCATATGTGAAACGTTTATATGCATACCAAATGTACGAAGCTGTCAGCACCGTAAGGCCATCAGTCTCCTTCTAACCTCCGCTTCCTCTCATTGGCTTTTACCAGCTGTACACTGTCAATCCATTCACAAATTGCTCAACTAGACGTATGATTGAATTTCCGGCACTCGATGCTGGCTTTGCCTCTATCTCGTACACTGCTTTTGAGTTGTGTGGGAAATTCCATAAATGACATATGTCTACAGTTCAAAATTACACTAACATACCTTCAACTACCAGCAAAATGAAGAAGCTTTATTTACTTCATGTATTATTAATTAGCATACGTATATATGATATTTCAATATTGCAATAGCTTCAAAAACATTCTTCATACAAAAAGACGGCAGCACTATGGAGTGAGACAAGTAGTGCACACAGTCCCAGAGTGAATGAAAATTTGACCACCCGCGAGCTTGAGGTAGCTGCACGGCTCAAAATGGCGCCCCGGAGTGGCAGTAAGTTCGCCTGTCAGCGTCTTTTAAAACACTCTCAACCCAATTTTATCGCCGCGGGCGCTGTACAAAGAGTTACAGTCGCATTTGTGCTTTTCGTCGACTTTTTCGCAATTTGTGTTCGTCCTTGTCACAGCAGTAGCGAGAACAAAAATGTCAAATAACTGCTCACACACACTAACATTAAACAAGCACGCACGCACACAACACATATTTTTCACAGGAATTTGCACAATGCCTAAAATCTCAGTTTGGCTTAGGAGGTGCTGCTTCTTTGTGTCAATATTATATCGAATCTTAAGCATGCCCTTCCAGCGCAATAAGTCAAGATCGCATAACGCACGAATTTACCATTGGTTATCGTTATCGGTCGTCGGGCCGCCTGTTTCTTGAACTGGCTTTTGCAGCTGGCCAAAAGTGTACGCCTTCGCAACCCTCTAGCCCTTTCTCTTAGCCCCTATAAAAATTTCTTCAGTAGCCACCGCCAGAATGAGCATGTAGTCGTGTATCGTGGCAAAGCCGAATAAATTTTTGTAATGCATTAAACTCCTTTTCGAACGTGAACGAGTATTATGCAGTTGCTTGTGTTTGACTGGAGCATTCAGATTTTTTTTTTTTTTTTTTTTTCGAATAGAATATAAATAGCACACACAGAGGTACATTTAAGGGCTAACACATATTCACACGCATTTCAAATAAGCAAGTTACAAAAAGGGTGAAGGTTATGACTCGTATGCCACATTACGCACTGTGTGCTGTGTGCGAGCGTGTCGCTCTCTGTTGATGTAGTTGTATGTTGGGTGATTGTGTAATTGCATTTGAAGCTGTGTTTACAAGCGCGTGCATAATTAGAGCAAATGTTGCTCATGTAATCAAATCAACAAGAGCTGCCTTAGCGGCAGCAGGAGCAACCAAAAATGCTGCGCTCACCAAAAAAATAAGTCAATTAGGCTCGAATAGGTAGTACCGTCTAAGTAAGTACTCTCGTTAATCAAGCTATAATCAAAGTATATATACTTATTTGAATTCTACATACATACAACTAAACTGTATTAAAAACACAAACTACATGCAAATTTTGAAGTTACCTTGTGTTTAAGTTCTATAATGAACACAAGTCGCTTATTTTCAGTTGGAGGAGCTTGTGGAGATCGGAGACGTGCCACAGTAATGAGTTTGTCAAAAACTTAAAGTATTTTAACAAGCGCTATGCTCAGCCAACGTTTAAGCTCCACATTTTCTCGATTTTCGTTGTCCATAATTAAGTTTTTCTTCGACTGCAGTAATTTTTTTTAACAGTCTGTCCTCTACCCTCCATGGATGGGGGGGGGGGGGACCCCATTCTTCACCCACCACAGTAAAATTTATATATATATATACATATACATATATATATATATATATACATATATATATGTTGCTCCGATGGTAATTTTTTTAAGTTTTCTGTTTTCCTCATTTCACACAAAATCATAAGCGTATATAGAGTTAAGATGTGTGCTAATATATGTACATGCTCATACAGCAGCAACTGCCCCTGTGTTATTGCAGGTCCATCAAGTTTCCAACGCATTTTCCACAATCTGCTTAACAAACATTTTGGGCGAGAACGCCACTAGCAGAAGGCCGTTTTTAACAGCCATTGGAAGCTCGCCATTTTAAGTGGCTGCGGTAGCCAAAGACTGCCTCAAATGGACATGATGCTGATTGGCGTGCCAAAAACCCGTTACCCTAATTTACCTTAATTAATCCTGATTGGGAACTACCTCTTTGTGCATTGGTTTGGTCAGTGTTCATACTTGTGAAGCCATTTGTGGCAGCTAAACATTTATATTAATAATATAACACCAATATAATACAATCAATATGGGCTTTGTCGCTAGCATGACATAAATCAGTTTTATCTACCCAAAGTCAAACTTTATTTTCGCCAAAGCGAGTTAATCAATAAATTCTTAAATTGATTGCTGGATATTTGTGTATGTATCTTTGGGTTTTGTGTCGCCAGCTGTAAATGTAGCTATACGCCGTAAACGAAAAGAAAAAACTTGATAAATGCGATAAATTCAACACTTGGATTTGCGTTGGCTCAATAAGGAAAATACTTGTTAAGTCTCAAGTTAAAAAAACGAAAAGGTCAAAGCAAAACGTGCTGAGGAAAATGTAATTCAGGCAAAACAGAAAATGAAAACGAACAAAAATCAAAGAAAAGAGTATGTGGCAAGATAGTATGTGGTGAAAAGCATGGCGAATGGACGGTTTTAACTTACTGTCGGTCCTTGCGTTGCTGTCTCTTCTTCTTGAACGCGTTTTTCACGCGCAGCAGAAGAAATGCGGCACGATCTACTGACAAGGTACTCTTTTTTGCTGTTGGAGTCGTCCCGCTAACATCCTCCATGGTGTGGCCTAAGTACTGCTGTCGCTGTTCGTATAGCTGCTGCTGGCTGATTCGCTGTATTTAAATTGAAATGTCAATGGACGCAGCGTGTTGACCTTGCAAGCATAATGCTCTCTACTCTCTATTGCTTCCGGTAATGTAGTCAGTGTTGGCCGCGGCTGA
The DNA here is from genome assembly GCA_035045965.1 of Drosophila aldrichi. Lineage (NCBI taxonomy): Eukaryota > Metazoa > Arthropoda > Insecta > Diptera > Drosophilidae > Drosophila > Drosophila aldrichi. The sequence goes on from JAWNOM010000038.1 coordinate 46,659, forward strand.
CATTTGTATCCAATAAACGCCGTCGTTGTTGTAGTCGTTGTTTAATTTTGCCTCTTTGTCTGCCCCCTGTGCGTTCTTAGGGTAACAAGATTTCCGCCTTTAATGCTACACTTTCTTTTTATTATTTGTACTATTATCTTATTCTCTGTGTGCTGTCTAACATATATTTATTAATACATACGTAACATATACGCTCATATATACTATATTGCCTTTGTCGCATCAACTCCCCACACACAAGCAAAACTCCCCACACACAAACAAAATTCCCCACACTTTATTGTTGTGCAAGCTACGCAAATAATTCGTCAGTTGCTTGACGAAAAAATCAAGAAAGTTATAAGAATTGTTGGCGAATAGCATAGTATATATATGAGAATTAGTGGCATATACATATATGTATATATGTATGTATATCGGGTTTTAGATTTATTGATCAGTGTATTGGTCTATTTATTTGTCTATGAATTTATCAATATATTAATTTATACAGTTACATCCTCTTGTAAACAATTCAATTATTTCAACGATTATCTACACTCATAAAGCAATATTATCTAATTGTTTGACATGCTTTGGAATTGACATTTCATAATTCGATGTACAGTTTCGTGTATCGCATTTAATTAAGAGGGCGTTCCATTCATGCAGCCCAACTAATTGCGATAAGGCATCGAGACGAGTCCTTTGATCAATTATGTGTGATTGCCACCATCAACAAAGGCACCGAAATGTAATTGGCGTTTGCTTTATGATGAAGATTGAGCTGGGCTGGGACATTGAGTTGGAATACCACTGTCACATTATCCTATACGCTGACTGCCAGTCAGGCCACATGACTGTCGATTTCAGCTTTATACTTTCGGTGGGTCTCTTGCTAGTCATTTGCAGCGCACGCCACGCCTAGCCCCATAAATTTCGCAATATGACATTAGAGTCAATCATTGCAGACTAACAATCAGCCCCGGCACCGCGCATACACCACCGCGCATACATTCAGAATCTTGTTTGGCGTGATGTATTTCATTGATTTGTCATTACAATTAGAGTCAGTACGGGAGAGGATGCCACAATTCAACAAAAATTTGTAACGAAAAAAGGAGAGAAGTGAAAATGCTGGTCTTCAGGATAGAAAAGTCAAAAAGTCACACAACCGCATGATGCGAAATCGTTTGACGTCTGTCTTTTTGTAGCTACAACTTGTCAGAACGCAGTCAACCGTAAAAATTACGTGCTATTATAAAGGATATCAGAGAGCACGCACATACGCTTAATTCTTGTTGTGCCGTTAACTTTTTTAAAGCGGCTTTGCATAATTTTGTTAGGCTAGTGAAATCTCGCACGAAGCTAACCAAATTTTGTTATTACCGACAAAAAGATCAGGACGTACAAAAAGCACACAGCACAAAAGCAGTCATGTAGTGTATACCCTGTAGGTATATATACATGCCAATGTTAAGCAATATAACTACACAGCCGCACATCCGACATGCCTGTCAACTGACCCAAGTCTGGATCGACTTGAAAAAGAAAAGAAAGCGAGCGCGAATTTATTCAGCAAGTAATTAAAAATAGCGTTGTCCTCGACCTCTGCAGCCACACCTCCTCTTCTCTCGTCTCGAGCTTTGACCCACTCATCTGGCACCTTTGGCTTTTGTTTTGCTTTATCCGACCCTGTCTCATTCAGAACGGAGAAGTGGCTTTTTGAGATGACTTTACGATTGCCATTAAAACCAATTTTAATGAAGTTGCAACATAAAAGTAGCGTAGTCAGCACCTTTGGAATTTGCCCCAGCCACCTCTCATAATCGCCTCAGTGAGTTCTGTTTGTAATCTATAAAAAAAGTTAGTAGTCGATAGTCCCGACTAGCCGATACGTGGAATGCTGCGTTAGGCTGATTTGTTTTGGAACTTAACAATACGGCATTGGTTACGATGCGGACGGACAGAGATGGTCGTGACTATATCCACCTGTTGTTCTGATCTGATATATGTTCTGCCATACATTATAGCCTGAATTTACATTTGTTAAGGGTACAGGGTGTTAAAGTAAGAAGTGGATATATTCGCTGCTTGAAGTATACAAAATTCCCACATTTTTAGCCGTTGTGTTACATTCGGCACCGCACAGATAATTTGACCAATTATGGCTGAAAGGGGGAGTTCCAAATAAAAGGTCTGCGAATATATTGCATTAACTCCCTCAGGCAGTTGAAGAACCATGAAAGGTGTATTATTTAAGCTTTTATTGTTGGCAAAGTTAAATTAAATCAATAAATATTAGCAGTTGTATGTTAGCCTGTTGCTTGCTCTAAAATGTACTAAGTTCACTCGGTAATTAACACAAATATTTCCGCTTCCGCTCTATCATCTGTTTTTCCTCCTCATCGTTTCCTAGTCAATAGCAGCTACCAAGAGGATTTTAAATGATGCATACTGTGCTTTCGCCAGGAAATGGTCGCCCATTAGAAGTCAAGTCGCAAATAAATGGTAAAAACTAATTCATTATTAATAGTTCATTACTAAGTTCGTGTTTCATAAGTCATAGTAAAGAAAGCCATTTAAATATTGTTTTAAATATTTGTTTACATAGAGGCAGACGAAAAAATAAACAGCCTGAAAACCTGGGTGGATAGAACCAGCAATTTAAAAGGCACACACATACCCATCCACACACACATTGCTACTATGAGATTCTTTTTGGGTCTGCCTGGAAACATTTTTGGTTTAAGCAGTCAAGCTTTGTTTCCTTTAACAACTTTTTGTTCAGTGCGCTGCGCGCTGGAAATTCCATGCCACCATTGACTGGTATACAATACACATGCACCCAAGAACACATACACACTCAAGCGCTCCCAGTCGCCAGCAATGTAAATGTATGTATATTTAAGTTTATGTTGCTAGTTAGTCGTTTATTTTTGGTTGACTGGCTAACAGCCTTGGCCGTTTGGCTAATGCCAAATAGCTTTCGGGCAGAAGACAATTGAGACAGCCACACACATGAACACTCACACATACACACACATGTAGCGATATTTCTGAAAAGGAGGCAGATAGATTCAACTAAGCGAGGCACACAAAAGAGGTTACAGAAATTTCATGCCCCAACGCATGTAGCAGGAGAACTAGCGCCATTCAACATCACACACACACGCAGCAATGAAATTTCCCAAGTGCAACATGCAACAATCAGCTCTGACAATTGTACTTTCTGTTTTTGTTGATATTTAGTACCTTCGCAATATGAGTTATAAATAGTGTTAAAGTACTTTAAATTGTAATTAATTTTCACTATATTAGCTATGTCTATCTCGCTTGTGAATACTTTAATCATTGAAAATGCCGCACAGACCTATCGTATGGCAACAGCTTGTTAGATGCGAACCTGATGCGAAGCTGAAACGTAACCAACAAGCCTGCTCTTACTCAAATTTGGTTAAGCTGGATTTTTGGTCGAATGGAACAAGATACACAATAGGTATTTTATTGTGTTAATTAAAACCAAATTGACTACCCCATCCATTTTATATATTCAACAGCAGGAAATGTAAATAAAAGCGTAGCGTCGACTGCATAAGCATAATTGGTCATTGTCCAGGAGAAAGAGTCGCCAGACGTCTGCATATATTTGCATATCGGCTCAAATTGGTTTGCTGCAAGTTATGCAAATAATTCATGTTGATGACCAGGAAATAACGAGCTCAACTTGTCGAAAGGTTATATATATATTTATAAAAGTGGAAATTCAACTGCTTTTCGAGTTTTACTTTTAGGGCCAAGAAATCCCACTCATGGAGCTCAGCCACAAATCATACCACAAAAATCAATTACTTTCAGCTTGAATTAAGAATAATATATATTTATACTCCTGCTAGCCTATGGCATTTACCAGTGACCCTGACAGCTACCATAAATTGCGAGGTTAAAGACCAGTTGAGTGTCGACTCTAGCCTGACCTGGCACATAGATAGAGCAATCATTCACATATATCGCACATACGTACCACCACTAAATGGCGCACAAAATGCCTCGCGTGTGTGAGCTTTACGAGCGCTGTAACACCACTTCGCCGTCTATATTTATATCACGTGTATGCTTGACGCGCCTAAAAGCACGTAATACACAAAGTGGTTAGCTAAACAGCTACAAGCCCTACGAAGGTTTGCTTCATTTAGACAAAAAATTCGTCATATCTACAGAGCTGATTCTTATAATAGTTAGTAAACATAAAGATACAGTGATACCCACAGAACAGTTAATGAGGACTACGGCCAGGGTAGATTATTTTACCGAAGATAACTATGATTCAAATCCGTCCGATTTTACAAGTTAATGTGTAGATTATATTTATTCTTATATATGTATTTATTATTATTATTATTATTATATTTATTCTTCATTCTTCTTTTATGATAATATCTTTATAATCTTTATAAGCCAGTGCTCTTGATTTGCTATTTTTAGTGTCTACATACGTATAATCAATGAAATCAAAAATGCTTTTTAAATTAGCGAGAGAGAAGTCGATGCAGAAATAAAAAAATCGGGAAAGAGTGAGACAGAGACAAAGTAAATACGCTTCAATCAACAAATTCTAGTTAGCTTGTGGGCTAGGTTTAGTCGAAATCAGAAAAATATGACATTAAACATAAAACCATTTCAATGCCAATAGGGCAAAGCAAGCTGAGTGCATGACATTCGACTTACTTCCTTTAGGCAATATAGATAAATATATGTATACTTACATATATGTATTTGAAAATGTATATATAAGATAATAATAAATGTGTGTAGCAGCCGAAAATTACCTTAAGTTACCCTTACCAAAAGGCAAATGGATACAGATAAGAGAAACCAAACCCGCAAAGTATACAAAAATAAGCGAAAAACAAAATTAAATTGATAATAGAATAGTATGAGATTTTGGACCGACTCGTTAGACATATATATATATATTTAAAGTCCAGGAGAGGGAGCTACAATAATTGGATTTATTACAGCAAAGAATATTTATTCTGTAGTTGTTATCAATCCGGCACATTCAACAGAATACAGCACACCCACACACAGATATCTCACAGAGTCACACATATTGCCCATCAAATTGGCCTCAATTGTAATTGAGATGCATTTTGAAAACGAATAGATTGCTATAGTATTGGGCATTAAATTACGCGACAATGATGGAACAGATATTTTTGCCACAAAGGAGTGCACGCTCAAAGGTAGGAGCAAGGGTCTGTAGGGTAAGGCGTGGCTGTTGTCAGGCGCCTGTCGCTTGGACGCTGCACAGAGCGAGGAAAAGAAAGAGAGCCACTAGACTATTTGGATGGGTGGCTATTCGAGTATCATTCATATAGTCATCAGCAGAGCACACATACATGGATGTACTCAATCATCAACACACACATGTACACGCACACACACCCACATATGCTTGTTTTTGTTTTGTCTTGCTGCTCTGCGAAAATGCAAACAGCGTTTGTCGTCGCTTATTAAGCTGTTTTAAAATCAGTCACACACATACAAATACTCACAGACGCTTGGTTTAAATTGCTCAAGGTCACACGTATAGCATATTCACGCACACACAATTCGCACAGGAAATCATAGAACTGAATATAAGCCACATTTTTAACATTTTATTTTTATACCCTGAACCCATTGAAAATGGAAAGGAGGCGTGGCAGACCCCATAAATTATATATATTCTTGATCAGGGCGACGAGCTGAGTTTAAGTACGGCTCACAGTTACAAGGAGAGAGTTGAGTAAATACAGCTATCTCGTAAAAAACATACACACAGTTTAATATACTTCAGTTGTCTTAGCATAGTACTATAGGAGTATTATAGGAGAGTGATTATTGAATTTGGTGTATGCAATACTATAAGAATAGTGCCAGTTGGCATACGATATATGGCAATACAAATTAGGAAAAGAAGCAAGCATTTCTACACACTCACACACATACTTTTAGGGTTTACTAAATGAATTCTCCGAGTTGTTGTCATTGTCAACATTGTTGTCATGAAATTCACAAATTTATTGAGTGCATGTCATAAACTTAATAATGCGTATTCAATTCTAAACATCCACAGCACATCGGTTGGCAAGAAATCGCTGCGGTAAACACTTTGTCAAATGGAAAATTTTTGTTGTAAGTTGAGAAAAACTTTACGTACGTTGAAGATTCTTAACATTTTTTACGAAATAACACATACACATTTTTTTTATTGTGGCTTTGTAGAATATGATCAGGGGGAACTATTACAAGAGCTTTCACTGTGCTAGCAATAATACCAGGTTCTGTCTAGCCTCTACGAGTGTCGCTATTGGCGTTGTTGTTATTGTGCTTGTTGCCATAGTGCGTCTGGCAACTTGATTGTCGGAAGCGCTACTAAAAATATAACATAAGTATTGGAAAGTTACAATGGACCTGCCTTACGTTTTCTCAGTGCAATGGTGACTCATAAATAAACCCATAAGTTATATGAAAAAAGAGCTGCTCAGCTAGCGCTGTTTCCCAATTTAAGGGAGTTACAAGAAATTAATCATACGCCAAGCTGTCAGCTTTATTAAAATTCTGTATAAATCCTTGTGCAGACTGAAAAAGGGGTGTCGGCGTGAGAGACTGTATGTGTGAGAGATTCTAAGCGAATGTGTGTGCCGACGACAAATTGTTTAAAATGTACGCAATTTGTGCGAAAACTGAAAAAAATGGTGGGGGGGGGGGGGGTTGCTAAAATTTTATAGTTGATTTATTGATTATGGTGGAAAAGTACATTCTCTTAGTTTTATAAGACCTAGTGGTTGAAAAATCTGTAATTTATAAGTATTCACTCATACATTCTGAGCGATAAGTTGAAGCTGAAGCTGCTTAGAGTTGACAACTAAACTTGTGCAATGTTTTAAGCCTTCGGTAAATCCTTCGTCTAGAAAGCTGATAAAACTTTTCGCAGGACTGTGAATGTGAAGTAAACAGAGAGAAAAAATCATTGAGAGAAAGAGAGAAAGAAAAATAAAGAGGACCTCTTGAAGCTCCACAGGGAAACACAAGTCGAAGTTAGTGCAATAGCTGAAAAAGTAACTTCACCCAGGAATCAGGAGAAACTTTCAAGGTGATTTTAATTCTGTTCCGGCATCACCTAATATGTTTAGTCAATATCGATGAATTGAATTAATCATTCATTCTCATTATCCAATTATTATGAATTATTTTAATGCATAGAGCATTTGATATTTGTCGGTTTGAATCGATTTGTTAGTGTTTAATTTAGCTTTTGGCCTAGCTTAAGCTTCGCCATCTCAAGTTGAATATACATATACAATGGTAGCCGCTTTCTATTTGCATTGATCGGAGATACATACACATAAGTACATATTACAAATATGTATAGTATTTTGATGTATATTGTGCTTGGTGTTCCAATATAATGAGCAATAAATTAATTAATGCTCGATAAAGTTATTGTCGCTATTAATTACTTCACACGACGCCAGCTCGAACGGTCTTTTAATAGTTTTTCGCATGTTCCCACACACTGGCAATTAGCTGCAGCACGCACAGGACCTCATGTCACGCCTTCGGGTATTGGCCAGCTGACTGACTGCCAAAGAGTCTTTACGACAATATTTGCTGCCTGAATAACGACTTGAGCTTGGGCCATGAATTTAATGTGTTGCAACAGTTAGTGGCACTTGACGTGACATCGACAGCACCCCACCGCATCAGACCCGAAGCGTGGCCATCCATTAGCCAGGCGTCGAACGAGAATTTATGACTCAGGCTCATGAATATTGTCAATACCTCTAAAACAGTAGCCACACTCCTTTGCTCGGCAGCAACGACACCAAGATGGAAATTCGATGGCCAAAACAAGCTCTAAGTGAAATCTTTTTAATGGTTCGCTCATCTTAAATGCCATTTCAATTTGGGAACTTCCGTTTCCGCCCGACACTGCGCCCCCACCACTCGCCACGCCCACCACACGTCACTTGCTGGTGTTACTCTTTGTCCGTAATGTCCTTGCCCAACGGAGAGCACTTCTTCATTTACAGCACGACACACACATGAACACATCCATATATGCACACACACAGAGACAAGACAAAACCTCACATTTCTACAGTTTATGCACGCCTTTGGTATTTACATCATTTAATTATCAATAAATTCGAAACTGGAGTCTTATACAACTTCACAATTCACTTGATGCGACTTAAATAATATAATTCGATTTCAAAAATACATCAGCAATCAGCTGATTGCGCTGATATAATTTTTACCGAGCGCGTCCAATAGGTTTGAAAGTTCCGCTGTAACTGAAGCAGTCAATGGCATCTGCCGAAAGTATTTATGTTAGCCAGCTCTCAAAAGCTTTGTAAAGGACTTTAAAGGACGTCAAAGCTCACACATACTTGAGTTTTAACCAAGTGCGCCAACATTTCTGCGCCACAAAAGGTAGCCGCTATAGCATTCAATTTCACTCACGAACTAACTAGTTCCGACAGCTGAATAAGAATCGAACCACTGTTCAATAACAGCTGGCAGCACGATTGAGTGAAAAAGTGGAACGGCTTTTAATAAGCGAAAGTAAATATTGATACAAATTTGTATTGTATTTTATTTAAATAAAGAATTTTAAGCAATAATTTATGGCCCACTACAAGGGTGCCGCCAGCGAGGCTGGGCGCGCTGCTCAGCTGATGAAAAAGCGTGAGATCCAGCAGCAAGAAATCGAGTTTCGGAAAAAAAAAATCGAGGAGGAGTTGAAGCTGGATAAGATTGAGAACAAGTTTGCGACACATTACGATGCCGTTGAGCAACAGCTTAAGTCGTCGACCATTGGCCTGGTCACTCTCGATGAGATGAAGGCGAAGCAAGAGGACATTGTGCGAGAGAGAGAAAAGAAATTAGCGCAAAAGAAGGATGAAAAGGATCGAGAGAAACAGCGTGCTCTAGAAGCCATACAAGCAGAGAAGAACAAACAGAAGCGTCAAATACAAGCGTTATCCTTCAATCTAGATGATGACGAAGATGAGGAAAAAGACGAAGATGGAGCGACAGAGGAAAAGTTTGTCAAACCTGCCAAGTGGACCGATCAGATAAATGTGCAGGTGCCAGTCAAAAAAAAGAAAATTTGTAAGAATCCTGATGTGGACACGTCCTTTCTGCCGGACCGCGAGCGTGAGGAACAGGAGAATCGCTTGCGGGAACAATTACGACAAGAATGGGTTATGCAGCAGGCAGAACTCAAAGACGAGGACATCTCAATTACGTTTAGCTATTGGGATGGCTCCGGGCACAGGCGAAATGTGCTGATGAAGAAGGGTAATTCCATATATCAGTTCCTTCAGAAATGCCTGGAGCTGCTACGCAAAGAGTTCATCGAGCTGAAGACTGTGATGGCCGATCAGCTAATGTATGTAAAGGAGGATTTGATATTGCCGCATCACTACTCCTTTTATGACTTCATTGTAACTAAGGCACGCGGCAAATCCGGCCCACTATTCCAATTCGATGTGCACGACGATGTTCGCATGATCAGCGACGCTTCCGTCGAGAAGGAGGAATCGCATGCGGGCAAAGTGCTGTTGCGTTCGTGGTATGAACGCAACAAGCACATCTTCCCGGCCAGCCGCTGGGAGCCATATGATCCCACCAAGTCGTATGACAAATATACAATCAAGGATAACGACAAAGACAAGAACAAAAAATAGAACATCCATTTTATATTATTTAAATGCTGTGTTAAAACTGATTATATCCATTGAAATTCAAAACTACCTTCTGCTTCTGTCGAGCACTTTGGTCATGAATAACAAATCATATATTAAAAATGTCTTGGGTATATACATTTTCTTAGGTGGAGTAAATGTGTTATTCAATAATAAAACCACTCACCACATCACATTTTCTATGGTTGTTAATAATAGTCAACAGTAGAACGGCGCAACTAAAGGTTAAACTGTTTTCTGTTACTTTCAACGTGACGTTTTGCAGCACTGTTGCTGTTACAACATCTGTTTACTGTGGCGGACGACAATCTTTAAATAACAATACGTGTCTGAAAACAATATTTGGTGCGTGGGTTTCAAAGCGTTTTGACGTGAGCAGCTCCATTGGTGGGTTAGAATACAACTGATAGATTAAGTGTGCGAATTACTATCTTAGTGATTATTTTCGTGTACAACATATATGTACAAGTAGTGCGTGTACGAACGGTAAATACTAACGGCTTTTGAGTAAGGGCTAGGGGATGAGTACAATAATTGCATTTCTTTTTAAATAAGGCATAAAACCGACTACGTTTACAAAATGCTAAAAAGTGACTGGAATTTATTTTGAAAACTGGTTTTTTTCGCTCTCACTCGCTGAACTGCTTTGTGCTGTAGCTGCAGTAATTGTTTCGCTACCAATCGGAATTATCAAAACTGCAGTCCATTCGTTAAGCACATGCATCCAGCTCGGCTTTCGTATTTATTTTTGTGCTTAAATTAGCAAATTCTAATAACTAGAGTGGTTCGAATCTCACTAAGATTGTGTATGATGGGTATACGAATACCATATTATTTATTATTTAATTATAGGTTTTATACGAGTACCCCGTTACCCGGTTCAAAATTAAATTATTAACAATTAAAATGAGATATTTTGGCGGCATTGAAGGGTAAGTAAGATCGCTCGTAGTTGCTATTAATACTTTAACGTCAGTCTACATATATTATATAGTATTAGATTCATCTATCTATGAAATGCGCAATTGTTTAACAATGAGCTAGATTATGTATATTTTCCATTGTTACGAGCGACAATTACTTATCAAAGAAGATCAATACAAGCTAGCTCTTATACATATTAATAAATTATTTATACATACCTATATATATACATATATTTTTTTTTAGGTGCATTGGATGCACAAATGTTTGCATAAGCTAAAAATGCTAACAGCTCTACTTAAATACGGAAAGGGAATGATTGGTAAAATATAAGTATGTGTATTTTATGTACGTTTTAATAAACGTTTGTGTTTCATTTTAACAAATGCAACAGGAATAGGGAAACTCGTAAGATTATTATTAATTCATCTCAAATCTCTTAAATGCAGAGCCTAAGCTGTTTTGATAAACTTTATTAGCTTAATCTCAGGTACTTTTTTATTCTTTGTTATCGCACGCTGCTCATTCATAAAGGGCACTAATACCTCTGGTATCTGAATGTGATCTCCGCTCTGATATGACTCAATCAGAGAGATCAGTAGCCGTGGAATTGCCGTGGCAGTACCATTAAGAGTATGAGCATACACTACAGTTTCATCACTGGCGCGTTTATACGTGATATTGAGGCGCTTCGCCTGGTAGTCCGTGCAGTTGCTGCAGCTTGAAATTTCACCCCACATCTGGCGACCCGGCATCCACGCTTCTATATCATATTTCTGATATGCGGGCGCACCCAGCTCACAGGGTGGCATGTCGAGCAGTCGAAAGTTAATACCCAATTGCTTAAACAAGTCTATTTCAATGTTCTTGAGCTCCTCGAGTGTTGACTCCGATTTTTCAGCCGTCGCAATGGCAAACATTTCTACCTTGGTAAACTGATGCACCCGATAGATGCCCTTCTCCTCGTGCAGTCCTGAGGTCTCTGCTCGATAGCAACGGCTGACGGCAGCTACTTTTAACGGCAACTCGCGTTCCGCCAACTGCCGGTTTGCAAAGTAACCAGCGAGTGCCATTTCGGCTGTGCCTGATAGGCATTCTCCTATGTCCAACTTGTAGACCTGTGTGCGTTCGCCTTCGGTGCGCATACCACAGTTCTCGATAATCCCTCGTGGCAATATGTCAGGCACGGAGATAAGATTAAATTTATTTCGAGTGAGCGATTTCAGTGCGTATTGTATGATAGCCTGTTCCAGCATGGCCAGCTGACCCATGAGGTAGTAGCTCTTGTGCCCCGTATAATTGCCCAGATGATCCATGCGGTACAGGTTAAGTGTACGCGCCAATTCCGAGAACTCGTTGGCTCGTTCAGGCTGAAGTCGATGCTGAAACTTAGACAACACCATCGCCTCATTGTCGTATGTGAGCAGGCGCGGATGAGTTGCGTTCGGTAGTTGCTGGAGCTCTGCAGCCAATTTCTGGCGTGTGTCCTCCGCCGCGTGCCCTGTGTTCACCTGCAGGTCATTCACAAGCTGCCGAATGCGTGGTACATTATTTTTGTGACGCCGCATGAGCACATTCCGTTCCAGCTCGTCCAACTGTGCACTGGTTATTGCCGGTTGATCATGCGCTGCCTCCTTTATTGTTGTTGTCATTAGTCGGTGCTTCATGCTATTGCGGCAATTGAGCAACAGCAGTTTTTGTACATTTGTTAAAAGTTTCATATCAATTAAAATTACGTTTCTATTCTTCTTTTGTTGCGTTAATTTTTTTTTAATTAGCACGCACTTTTCGACAACTGGTCATCTATTAAACTTTCAATTAAAAATTTTCATTGTGCAATATGAACAACAAAATTGGCTACGATGTGGCAGCACCATTTAGTTTAGTGCTGCCACTAAGCTAAGAGAGGCTGACGTCACAAATGCCAAGCTCCAATACACAGCACTATGAAATAAATAAATTTTTTAACTCATATAAATTTAGTTAATAATTCATACTGCAGATAACACAATGGCGCACAAACTGCTTTTCCGCATTTCATCCGGCTTTTATTTGAATTGCGCTTAAATTGCAGATCAACAAGTTTGCAACCAAGATGGCTCTATAACGTCAATTACGGCAATAAATACATACATATATGTAAATGCAGCCGCAGGCGCACATACCTACACACATACATATGTATATGCATATGCATATGTATTTCTATATAATATATGTATTATGTAAATATCTAAATATGTATGGTAAATGTATGTATGTATGTATGTAGTTATCCGCAGCTAACTCTTTTTAATGTTAGATACATACATACATACATATGTATAAATAAAGACAATTGGTCAAAAAATGTACGCAAATTTAGGTCAAATAATAACATATCGTAAATATTGAGATGTTGATTTTTTGCGAAATTGAAATTTTAATGCATATATTCTGAAAATAATTCCTGTAATTCAATTTGAGATGATTTTCAGGAGATCCATTATTTACTTCCAAAATTGATGAGCTTGTGACAGTGGCTAAAATATACCTTTTAGAAATTCGATCAATTGAATAGACTTCTCTAAATATAGAACATTGTTAATTAAATTAACTCAATTGCCTTGATTGAATAACCATTGATAGAAGCATTCTTAAATATGTAGCTCTTAATAGGCGAACAATACAATCAACCACATATGAGATCTACATACATATATACATTCATATAACATTTTTTTTGTTTGCATATTCCAGCGGAGCCACGCACTCCCACTTGGTCATCTGTGATGAAAGCGGTACCTCAGTGGGCACGACAAGTGGTCTGGGCACAAATCATTGGGGCATCGGAATACAAACATGTGCCCGTCGCATCGCTGATATGGTGGAACGATGCAAAGATGAATGTAACATACCAAGAGATATGCCATTGGCGAGCCTGGGTCTCAGTCTGAGTGGCTGCGAACAGGTAACTTGTTATAAAAATTGAAGCACTTGGTTAATCCGCTTGTACACAATAGGAAGCTACCAATCGCGAGCTGGAACTAGAGCTACGACGTACTTTCCCCACTCTGGCAGAGAACTATGCTGTCTCGAGTGACACAATGGGTAGTATGTTCACGGCCTCCTCAATTGGTGGGATCGTCCTTATCTCGGGAACTGGCTCCAATTGCTTGCTGCGAAATCCGGATGGCAGCACAGCTAATTGCGGTGGTTGGGGACACTTTCTGGGGGACGAGGGCAGCGGTGAGTGCACATAATATGAAAAATGCATAAATCATTATCAGCCTTATTAATCTAATGTAATGAAAAAGTAGTGATTAACTACTATCAGCTAATAGCATCCGATGGCAATATATTTACAGATTGTTTTTTTGTTATTTTTTCAGCCTGGTTTATATCATATCGTGCAACTAAGGTGGTCTTTGATCATATGGACAACCTGGTCAAGTCACCTTTTCCCATTGATCAGACCTGGGCGCTCATTCGTGAACATTTCAGCATAGAGACGCGCTACGATTTGCTACCTTATTGTTATGCCAAATTCGATAAGCCGTTCTTTGCCAATCTGTGCGAGAAGCTTGCGAGGAACGCCGAAGCCGGAGACAAGCTGGCCTTATCTCTTTTCCACGAGGCTGCTATCTATCTTGCACGTATGATCAAGGCGGTGCTGCCTAAGGTGCACGAGGACCTGGTCAAGTCCGGTAATCTGAATATTGTGTGCGTCGGATCGGTGTGGAGCAGCTGGAATCTGCTGCAGGAGGCTTTCATCAATGAGATCTCGAAAACGAGCATTGATTATAATCTCAAGCTGGTGCGTATCACCAAAAGCAGTGCTTATGGCGCCTGCTACCTGGGCGCCGACAGTGCTAAATTCGAGTTGCCCCGCAACTATGCTGACAACTTTACCGTGTTGCACGTCCATCCAACAAGCACTCTGATTAAAAATGGGGTCACAGCGAAAGCTTCTGGCTATTAACTAAATATAAACTGTATTTTCAGTCATTCCAAGAATTATTCGTAAATAAAATAATATTACCATATCTAGTATTCCAAATTTAATTATGATATAGAAACATATATTCTATATTCTCATTCACAAGGTTAAATGAGTATATTGGTTGTGCACAATCAATGTATGTACGTAAAAACTCAAAATAAAATTTGCATTATATAAAAGATCAATTCGACTTCTATATTATATTTTATATTTATATTTTATCTATGCTCTTCGTTAAAGTTTTGTTTAACTCGTATATAAAAAAATTTGTATTTTCTTCCAAATATGTATAGGAAAAAAAACGGAGTTTTATAAAGTTTATTAGAAATACGTATGAAAATTTTATTTGATAAAGTTCATTGTATTAAGTTTGTATGTGTATAAATGTCTGATTTATTTTTAATTAATACTCATTCGATTTTAGTTTTTCTTAAACTTATTTTTACCGTTAAAGCCAATTTCATTCATTGCCCACTTGTCGATTCTTTTGGCTAATTTTACGTTTGCTCAATTATTTTTATTTCTATTTTTTTTTTTTTTTTTTTTTTTTTTTTATAGTACTCAACTCAGGAATTACAATGTTTAAAGAGCGTGTGATTATTGTTATAGTAAAAATCTATAGATAGTTGTTTCATTCAAAATACATCATGTGAAAGATATATATACCAGGAGGAAAAAAAGTATAATAATAATAAAAAAATGTTATAAAATCGAATCTATAATCAGGCGAATGTATAATCAGGCTTGCATAGAAACTGTCTAAATAGCCCTAATATATTGTATGTGAGTAGTTAGTTGCGTTATAATGAGTAAATATATTAATGTTACGAGTCTACGATTAGCTTTAACACTGTATAATTATTAATTGTTCATGCTCTGACGTAGCTTTTGTGGATCTTGGTAGTGTGACGACGAGGATATGACCGATGGGTGCTGTGGTGGTGGGAAACAACGCACATGCTCCACATTTGAGCCTTCACCGTCACCTCCCTTCAGATATTTGTTAAGTATGGAAAAGATTTGTGAGTTTAATACTTGAAATCGTCTTATGCGATCCACCATTCGCTTCAATTGCTGCATTAAGAACATAATATTTTAAATTGTAATTCAGTTTGTGAAATTGCCCACTTACAATGCCTTTCACATCCTCGTCCTTGCCATCGACGCGTTGCACACGTAGTATGTGATAACAAAAGTCGAGCGCTTCAAAACGTCGCTGCTGACCAAGCAATACAATCATGACGCAACCAGCCCAATTGAGGCCCTCACCAAAAAGCTCCTCGATGGTGTACTCGGTGCCGCGAACTGGTATACAATAGACAAATTGCAGTGCAGACCAGAGACGATGAAACTCAGAGCATTCGTCAACATGGATGATGCCATTAGCAGGAGGTGGGCCACACCAGACAGGATCATCCAAATAACTTTTTACTCGATTTAAAATGACTTCAAATATGCTCAGGCCGCAGCAAAGGCGCTCACGTGTCAGCAGATCTCCTTCACGTGCTATCATTGCTTGCTGCGAATTATAATTATATATATTAAAAAAAAAAAAAAAAACAGAATCAGTATAAGCATTCATTTATCTATATACTAGATATTTACTTTGGCAGTGCCAATTTTCTCCACATTGGACACAATTTGCAGATTGGCAAACTGAGCCTCCAGACGTTTTTGCTTAGCCTCCGGCTTTTCGTTCTCTATAAAAATATATGGTAAACATATAAATATAAAAATTATATTAAATTGTAATAGTAAAATGCACCTTTGCAAAAGGGACGCGGGAAGATGTTTTGAAAGAGTGCTGCATGGAGCAGATCGCACACCTCCTCTTGCGACAGGGCTTGCTCGATTAAAAGGCAAAAGATTATGCAGTTGCCAAACTCTCTAAACGATTGAAATAACTCCGTTTTGGTATCCGGATATTGCACAATGTCAGTAAGATGTGCCTGATAATAGCTGAGCACGCCGGGCGAGCCATATTCGCAACGAGGCAATTTGCAAGATTTGGGCATAGCAATCATCAGCGTCTTAGTGAACTGCAGCAACGAGCCTTGTATCAATGGCTTAACAATGTCCTTTAGTATTATGTCCATAACTACGGCGATGCCCTGGTAGCCTAACAGACGACACATAGCGTGGAAATGTGGTGAGCCAACAAAACCCGTATATTGGCCGTACTGTGTGGTATATGCAGCATTCAGCTGCTTCGAGCCCCATAAATAATAATGAGACATCTGGGGCGGCTTTTCGCGCTGTATGGCCTGTGAGGATGATAAATTGACCTTGGTGCGAATAAAGCTGTAAATGAAATAACAGAAATTTTATTTAACTCTGATACGATATAGTTGAACAGAGCTTACCGATTTGTAGCTGCATTGTAACAGTAATTAACCAGAAAGTCATAATTTAATTCCACAAAAACATGTAAAGTGATGCGACCATACGGAGCCAAGACATTATGATTTGCCTCCTTGACCATGCCTTCAAAATTATCTAAAGCCAAATATTTGCTTAGCATTTTGTGACAAATGCGGTTAGCTTCCAAAAGTCCCTCAAGTTCCTTCGATAATAATGATACAATTGACAAGTAAATGTTGAATTTGTCATTGATTTTCTTGTGAGGCATCTCTTAGATTTTGCTTACCACAATCCCAGTTATGTCATTGCCCTCGAAACGACTGATGGCCAATTCTATACTCTTGTGCATATTTGCATTGATACGTTGTGTAATTAGTTTGTTTAGATCAATGGAACGACCTGGTAAGCGACAAAAAGTTTTAAAGTATTTTTTTTTTTTTTGTGGGCAATACTGTTGTTGTCTTTACCTAAGAGCTGCACATGCCTTTGCTTCAGTAGTGTTTCATAGCGATTGTTGCGTGGATACGATTGGAAATTGAAACCCAATACTTCGCACTCTAGCCGAAAACGTTTATCTAAGAAAATGCTAGAAGCAAAATACGATCACAGATGTAAAAGTATGGACTTAAAGGGTTGAAGGGCGCAAACCATCTAAGTACATATATCAAACTCACCTCCCAGCCAGCTGCTTGTAATGTGCAAATATTTGTTCACTTAGTTTATATACAAACTGATCAAAGCATAAATTGACTTCGGCCTCCACCTCGTCATATAGGAATTGCTTGCGGAAGACTGTAAGAGCATAATGTGCTGAATCGTTGTACAAGTCCAACGGATACAGCACAAACCTAAAGCATAGCATTATATAATTAATTAATATAATTATAATAATACTATACGGCTCAATGAACAGAAACTTACTCCATCATTGATGGCTCCTTGGTTTGGAGTATGTGATCGGTCAATATCCATGGCATGGACATTTCAATAGGAAACTGAATACGTTTCTCCATTGTAATTAAATCTTTGCATTCTTCATTGTGTTGATGCCGCACCATGCACTTGTTTACTTTGCGGCCCATAGTCATTTCCAAGTAGAATTCGCGATACCACAATTGCGACAGATCGCAGCATTTTTGCAGTGTATCGCTCAAATTTAGCAAGTAACTCCAATAAAAAGAAGTCTTGTGAAAAGTATCAATCTGCATTAAATAGTTGCCATCAATATCTTTGCGTAGAGTACGCTTTCCGCCGCTTTTGTCAGCAATCAGGGACTCAAGCATTGTGCGCACCATGTACAGTTGCGTGGAGGAGGGCCCCACATTCAAGCGGGGCACATGTATACGAAAGCCACCATCGGGATCCTTTTTACCCTTGGACACTGGATCATCAGTGGGCTCATAGCCCTTTTGCCAATCGGCGGAAGTTTCACGCACCGACATAATAATGCTCCGGATCAAATCCTTTTTATTTTTGACTGCCTTGCGAAGAGGTTCGCGTAGTGTTAGTTGCACAAAGTCCTGAAGCTCAGCATAGATATTGCGTCTGATTGCCTCGCAGAGTACTGTTTCAATGCGTGCCATTAAAACCTGCAGTCCCTTGATCATGGCAATCACCTCGATCAGTGCAAACTTCTCTTCGGATGTGTAATTGTAACGAGTGGCACGCTCATATTCCTCCGCTTCCACGGGACAATCTTTGTTCTGATGATGATCAGTGGGATGCAGTAGCTTCCACGAGTAAAGCTCGGTGACGACGCTGGTCCACTCGGATAGCAGCTGCAGACCGCGTAATGCCAGATCGGCCGTAATCCGATTCTCAGCATCCGTTGGATTTTCTTTGACGGTGGTAGTCACCTCATTTGTGTATCGAGCCAGCTCGGATATATATTTCACATGGTCCTCGCGTATCTGGGGCAAATGCACCATCAAATCTGCCTGCGGGCTGATCGCATTGGAGCTAGACAAAGGCCACTTGCTAGAATCAAAATGTTTGCTGCGTTTTATATAGTTAAATGGAGCTATTTGCATATCGCCAAAGAGAGGCACCACCTCTAGATTCTTGAAGATGCGATCAATGCGATCCAACCGTATTTTTTTTTTCTGATCTAGTTTGTTGATATTGCACGCGTCACTGTCCATGAGAAATAACCCAAAGCCCATGACTTTCACCAGCATGTGCTTCTCCTCGGGCGTCAAATACATTTTCGTTTCAAACATATGCACGCAAATGTTGACAACGTCAGATAGCAAATCCTCATAGCCAACGATTTTTTCCAACGTATCCTTGACAGTGTCACGTATTTTGTTTTGCGTGGCCAAGAACATTGAAAGATTTTGTGATTCTTGAAGCGTATGCGAATCGGACATTACTTTAAGGAACTGTGCTGCGCGTCTATATGTTGAATAGTCATTCTTTACGCTTGACTTCATATTTTTCAATTCGTCTAGCACGGCAAACATATTAATAAATTTTCCGAGAGTAAGGAGATATGCCTCCGATACGAAGTCCTTGCGTTTCTCAGCATGACATAGACGTTTTATTTCTCCGGAGAATGCTTCGATAGCTTTGCGTTGGAAATACATAAAGTTGAGCAACTTATTCACTTCCGGTGCTAGAACTTCCACGGTTTTTTCATAGATTTCCACACGATTTGGTTGCTCGTTTGATTTTGGCTGCGGTATTGCTCGCGAGCAGCAGCGCCAGGTATACAGCATAACAGCATGCTTTTGACCCTCGTCAAGTAAAACGTTCTGGAGCGAATATAACATCACATTTATTTATCAGTTTTTAAAATACTTTTCCGATCGATTCTCAAGAACTTACCAAATTTGCGTGTGTAGTCGCTTCTTCGATGTACTTGGCAATGCCTGTAACAAAACCATTACGATCCTCGAAATTCGTATCAAAATTTGCTTTGTAAATAATAGAACAGGGCTGGGCTTCAATACACGGCTGCTCATCGGGCAGGGGTATTTCGTCCAGCACCTCCACATTGGACAGGGCATCAGCTAGTGTTATCTTTTCGGTCATTTTCCTATTGTCATCACTTTTAACTTGGTGACGGAAATGAACAGATAAAAACGCACTGAAAGGCGGGGCTATGGCGCTCCGTTTCTCTGAAGACGATTTTTTCGTCACAAATACATCAACACAATTTTATGTGCGTAAATCACAGCGAGACGCGAGCACGCAGAGTTGCACGTTCCAAAATGTATGTGAATGTCAATTTTTAATATCGATATGTAGTAATCGTTGGCGCCGGAATGCTATTAGATCTTTCCAGCACTTGCAATTTACCGGCGTCTGTCGTTTCATTGAGAACAGTTTTTTCTGTCGTGCACGTTTCTTTTTTTTTCTTCGAAATATCTAATATTTCTCTCTTGCGCTAAAGAAAATACAATCTGCAAAATGTCGATGTTCTGGGGTAAGTCTTAATTGTCTATTATGTGTTTTAATATTCAGATGCGTTAATTCGTACAGTACTTGTTTGCAAGCTGACGGACGCTCCGGTAGCTAGTGTAACTTTGCGTATACCACGTGCTTGCGGCCGTCACAGCGTGGACTTTTTATTTAGCGCCTTGCATAAATATATATTTTTTACATACATATACATATATATATATATATATATATATATATATATTTTTTTTGTAGTATCTAATATCTAGTTGTTATTGTTTCATATACTCTTGTAGGATTAAGTATGAAACCCAACCGGAAGTATACACAAACCATTGTGAAATCGTTCCACATTTCTGGCGTTGCACTTGATGAGGGCGACTCCGCTAAGGTCTATATTACCGCAGACAAAACCAAGTTCATTGTTGCAACTTTATCTAAAAGCATTCCCCAAATGACACTCGATTTGAACTTCTGCAAGGGCGACAAGATTATGTTTCAAACAACTGGTGAGACTTTATTTAATATATATTTATATACTTTGTATACATATACATATTTATATTGTAATATTTCTCAGGAAATGCTGTGGTTTCATTGATTGGCTACTTGCATGATACTGATGAATCTGATGATGAATTTGAAGACGAAGAGGAATATGAAAAAGTTGTGAAAGCTTTGAAGAAAGGTCAAAAGGCTAAAGCGGGTGCCGATGGCATTCAATCTGATGAAGATGTTGGCGAGGAGGAAGAAGACGAGGACGATGACGATGATGTGGATGATAGCAAGCTTGCTGCTGAGTATTCATCACTGCTCGAGGATGAATCTGGTGATGAAGACGACGAAGAGGATGACTCTGACGAGGACGAAGATGACTCTGATGAAGAGGATGAGGAGGAAGTTAACGCAGCTCCCAAGGCAAAAAAAGCCAAAATAAATGAGTCTGTCAAGAAGCCGGCTAAGGAACAAAATGGAGTGGTCAAAAAACAGGAGAATCAGCAGCAGCAAAAGCAAAAATCAAAGAAGGAAAACAAAGTTGTAGCCGCACCTGAGTCGAAGAAAGAGCAGGTCAAGACAAAGGAGGGTAAACAAACTACCGCTGCTGCTACTGGGCCTGGTGGGGAGCGCACCATAGCGGGTGGCGTGAAAGTCCAGGATTTACAGGCAGGCAACGGGCCGGAGGCCAAACAGGGAAAACGCGTGTCCGTTTACTACGTTGGACGCCTTAAATCAAACAACAAAACATTCGACAGCATGCAGAAAGGAAATGGATTTAAGTTCGCTTTAGGCGCTGGAGAAGTGATTAAAGGCTGGGATGTAGGCGTTAGTGGTATGAAGGTGGGCGGTAAACGTCGCATTACTTGCCCAGCCCACATGGCATATGGCGCACGCGGCCATCCGCCCACTATTCCGCCAAACTCGACGCTCGTCTTCGATGTGGAGCTGAAGGCTGTACACTAAGGAAGCTTAAAGGAGAAATTAGGCACCTAAATATAGCATTAGATATTACTATTGATTATCAATTAATTACAGCAGATCAGATCGTTCAGTTATGAATGCAAACTTCATTCACGGATATATATAACATTATTTTCTTATAAATTTATAAAATCCACTTTACGTGCGATTGAATGTTGATTTGAAATAAAGCAGATTTATAGGATAAGCTATATGACTTATACATATGTGTGTGTACATATAACATGAATTTATTCAACAATTGGTTTTCGGAGTGTTTGTTGGTGCATCGATTTGGCTTGATTCCAGCAGCGGCTCTGCTGGCAGCTTCCAGTGCTCGAGGACATAGGGCAGCCGTTCGCTCGGGTCGGTGCTCCAGTGATGAATGCGGCACTTGAGTGTAGCCTGTTCCAGTTTGTTAATTGTTATGATGCAACTGAATTCCTTATTCTCCTTTCTTAGGTCGGGTCCCTCAATGCGCTCTGTGGGTAGCTTTATACATTCCTCCTTGCAGTGAAAGCCCGCCTTGCGTAAGGAAGCTTTAATGTGCCATGGTTCTAGCACCCATGGCTCATCCTTGTTCATTACCACCGCCAGTACAATAGACTCTAGCATGTTGGCTGTGCGCTGTGCATATGCCGAACTATGCTGCACAGCCGACTTTTCGGCTTCTGTCTTCGAATACTTAACAATGTTTTCAGGTGTTTTATAGGTCGCTAGACCGGGCAACAGCAACTTGTTGTACACGAAATGTGGCTTCATTGAGACCACATCGCCCTTGTCGCCAACACCCTCTACGAAGGTTTTCAGCACCACTTCCATATTAGGGCGTTTCTTTACTTGTGTATCCTCCACAAGCTCGTAGATGAAGTGTTTGGCGCGTAGGCGACGAGGCTTCTCGTTCGTCTTGTGTAACAGTGGTTCATATTTGCGCTTCAAGACGAACGTGGTCTGTATATGTTGGAATATATTATTCGATTTGCAGTAATTCTATAGCACATCAGACAGCTTACCCGCACTTGGTTCTTCAAATTGTTTGCAGTTTTTAGCAGATATAATTGTTTTGTGCATAGATTTTTCAACATCTTATTTGTTTAGCACAGATAAGTAACCTTAGGCTATTATTTGCAAAAATATCGATGTTTAATTGATAATTCTATTTAATGTAAACTCAACATTCATCGCATGTTAACGCAACAGATTCTAAACGTTGCTGCTAATATCGATAGTGTTTTTGGTGTTTTATATTTTATTTTTATAATTGGTCCATTGTTCGGTCAAGTCTCCATAGATTTAGAAATTAGTCGAGGTTTTGGTTAATCCTATATAATTTTGAATGAAAGATTCCACTGACACATTAAGTATTAACTTTAATATTAGTGAAATAAACTAACAGCGCCGAATAAGATACATAATGAGGTAAGTTAGAGACGATCTGAGATATATCGATATGCTTGCAGAATAACCGCCAACGTAAAACGAAATCAAACCCTAAAATGAGTTAAACAGAATAATAATAATATTGAATCTAAAATCTCAACAAAGTATTTTTCTGTTTTTTTGTTTATTTTTTTGTATTATTAAAAGTTATAGCGCTGATATTCCCGAAAATTATATATATATACGAAAAGTTTATTAACAATCTGTTTATAAAATATAATGCATGAATTGTTCGTTGTATTGCTCTATGCTCTTATCGTAGCCTCAATCCAATCAATGTAGGCGGACACAAGTGTGTATACGCCTGGCCAGCCGGCAAGACCGCAAGGAGTGGGTCCATAGGAGACAACGCCAGTCAGATAAAAATTGCTGTAACCGTTATTGGACTCCTCCATAACTAAAATAGGGAAACACTGAAAGAATGTATTCATATATATGATGATGATAAATGTTACCCAATGGTCCGCCGGAGTCTCCTCGGCAAGAATCAATTCCCTCCACTCCACCAGCGCACATTTGATTCGAGGTCAGAGTACGTCGCTGAGTCTGATATCGGCGATTACAGTCCTCCGTAGGTACAGGTTGCAGTTCAGCCTTTAGCTTGATATTCGATGTGCTATTCGTTTCGGTACGACCCCAGCCAGCGACAAACATTTTACGTCCCAGGAAAATCGTATTCCTTTGCTCCGGCAGTATCGGCAGACAAACAGGTGAAATGAAATTCGTGAAGGTAACTTCCCGACGCAAACGCAGCAACGCAATATCATGCAACTGATCGCGCGTATTTCCGGGGTACTGAGGATGCGGTATTCTCTCTGATACACCCACATCCACATACGGATCATTGCAGTTCGTTTTCCCATTTCGCCCGGTGATACAGTCTGGATTGGATGTGGTGTCCCAATCGCCTAGACGGACGCCCGTCAGTCGCCAATCGCGTGGTATGGCGGAAACGCAGTGCGCTGCTGTTAGCACGTAACGATTGTTGATCAGTGATCCCCCACAGTGGTGTCCAATATCATTGTTGGCTGCGAAAGCATTCTTAGTAACTCAGTTTAGTTCCAGCTGGACGACTTTTCACTTACGTTTTGTATACTCGATGAGAGCCAACCAGGTGAATTCATTAATGGCAGTATTAATACCCCCCACCACCCGATCGGCGAAGTTGTCGCCACAATTTGGAGCCTGGGGTAGAAGTTCAGAGCGCCTAATGGGCATGCTTGGTTGCGGCTGGGGCTGAGGTTGTGGTTGGCCCCAAATTGGCTGTTGGCTCATCTGACGACTATTTGCGCAGCAAATCTAAAAAGAATTTTACGTACAATTAAACTTTCCTAGTCTGCATCCCACAACTCTTCGTTTTGGATGATGTAAAATAAAAGTTTGGAAAAACGCTTGCTTTTAAACAAAAAATAATCACTGAAGAAAGTCAGACTCGAATGATGGTCATTCATCCGTCCACTCATTCACTGTTTACCTCATTCAGATTTTCCCACTAGGGGCGTGACAAATCGGACCTGAAGATGTCCTGCTTTTTGTTGCGCACTAGACACTTAAAAATTTCACTATATGTATAGTCGGGTTAACAACGTTTGGGCTGTGAATGAGTATTCTGCAATCGGTATTGCCCGACTTGTTTATTGTTTATTTATTGATTCATACTCACCAACACCTGACCATTACGATAGCCGCATTGGCTATTTTGTAGGAGGTTGCGTTCAGACGACGATAAAGTTCTCTTCTGGAGCAGCTCGAATAGATAGGTGCAATCCTTGAGATTAATACAGGTGCCACTTTGATCAGTAGGCGTTGTACAAGATCCGAAGGTTTCTGGATATAGTAAAAATAGAAAATTAAATAATAATAAAGCATAAAGTTAAATATGAATGATTAAACACAAAATAAATGAAAAAAAATGACAATGTCGAATGTTTGAAATTGTACGTCGTTTCACAGATTTTATTGGGTCGAGTTCACAGCTGATAACCAGTTGATTAATTCTTGTTTTTTATTTTTTTTTTATTTTTGTTATTCATTATGTTCTTCTTGTTGCTTGTGTGTGATGTCTTAATGCCGTTCTCTGACTCAATTCTGGAACTCTACCCAATGATACGGCCATTGTCTTCACTCACCTTGCGCGTAGATATTAAGAAACCTTTGCAGTAGCATCAAAATCAGCAGGAAATCCATTTTGAAATTATAAAAATGTAAATTGAATTAAAAAAGCCTATTTATTCAATAACAAGAATTTAAATAGAGCGCTGTGACGTGTTCTTCCCGCTGCCAGCTCAATCGCACTGAAAGCGCCTTTGAAAAGATCAACTTGATTGGACCTATAGCTGTCAGCGAAGCCTCTGAGAGGTAGAGGTAGCAGTGATAGAGAGCGAGAGAGAGAGAGAGAGAGAGAGAGAGAGAGAGAGAGAGAGAGAGAGACAGAGAGAGAGAGAGCGAGAGAGAGAGAGAGAAAGAGAGAGAGAGAGAGAGTGAGAGAGAGAGACAGAGAGAGAGAGGAATATCAAGAGGGAGTGTTTAGAGTGATTAACTGTATAAGTAAAGAGCTTAAGAGTCAATACGTATAAGACGTTGTGAAGTCTCTGCTATCTATACATTAAGTTTATTCTTCTTTTACATTTACTTTTCCCCATCTACCGCCTCATCAATGCAATTTTTAGTTGAATGGCGAGCTGATTTCTCTTCTACTTCACTCTGACAGTTCTTGACCAGTTTTAATAGCCACTTCCACTCGAAAGCGCTTGCGGCGACTGCAGCAGACAACTCGATTGAACGAAAAACTGAAGTTCACTTCTAAAATTTTTTTCTTATTTCTTATTCTTTTTCTTTCTTTTCTCTACGAAGATGTATACAAACACAAATATATGTGTACAATGCGTATTTTTTTCGATTCTCTTTAAATATTAATATATGATAATTCGCTGTAGTGCGCTCACTTTATCATATGTAAATATGTACTCATTAATCAATTTCGAGTGTAGAAACTAGAATGAAGTAGCTAGAACTCATATTTCGAAAAACTGCGTTAATAACATTTTAATATTATATGATGAAAATAGGGAAAGATCCAACATAGGTTTTTATGTCATGTGCATTAGATATATGTGTATAACTAGGTAAAATAGTATTGCTGTACTAATACAAGGTTTAAATTATTAAGAAGAAGTATCCAGACTCTAAGGCTCTGTATAAATTTATATATATTTTATAGGAATGGTAAAAGGAATGGCTTAATAGTCGTTGTTGTTTTAAAGGTTGTTAGACATATCAAAACTGGAAATTAAATGAACTGAGTAGAGATAAGCTTGTATATATGTATCTACCTAGAATCTTTGAGCTTTGTCCCACTCTGTAAATAAACAGTAAATACAAGACGGTTTTACCTGTGCAAAGAAAAGCCCAAATCCAAACTACTTAATGCTATTGGCTGACCAGGCGAATTTGAAATACTCACATTAATGTGGACGACGGGGTTTGGCACATGTACGCCTGTGTGTGTGTGTGTGTGCATGTGGGTGTGCAGGAGAGTGTAGATGTGAGTGCAAATGAATGCGAAAAGTAAGATGAATGATTTCAATTTGTTACAAGTGCTTTTAACTTTAGATCCTGGTTGAGGCAGCAGCCACATTTGCTGCTTACGCGTGTGTGTGTGTGTATGCTTGTGTGAGTGTTTATTTAGTGGCGGTTAGTTTGCTGATTTAATGCGGTTGGGCACTTTAGGAAAGAGTGGACGTCGTCAATTTTACCATTTCATTTGACAATGCATTTCATTAGGGCATTCTCTTGCTGCTTCCTATTACATTAAAGTAAATGGAGCTTTGGCCAGAATGTACAAGTATATTCAGACGAACATAGGTTGCTTGCGTTTGTTTTGGCTAATAAACACGGCTCTTTACACTTGGGTGAAAGCAAAGTGTGTGTCCATTTATTTGTGCTTGGGGAGGGGACACCTGGTATGTTTGTATAATTAAAAGGTATTCGATGCATTATTCATAAGCAGGGTTCGCAAAGAAAAAAAAAAAAACAAGTAAGAAAGCTCTAGTCGAGACTGCTCGACTACGAGATCCCCTGAACTCTTCGAGCAGCTGATATTTTAATAATTATTTGCACATACCCACAAACACGCACACACATACATATGTATGTATACGTACGCACGCATAAACACGAATTGGCTGCAGTGTGGGCTTACTATGAGAACTTAACTGTTTATAAACTTTTCTTATGGATGGACTATCTTCATGAAACTTTCAGACCGTGATTACTCATTGCACTGAAATGAATGCAGTTGCCAAATCTCAAGTCCCTAGTATTTGAAATACGCCTGTTATAAACATAGTTGTGAGGGGGCGGATATAATTTTTTTACTGATTTTCGACATTAGTTTTAATCGATAACCAAATAACGGGTCAAGTTATCGATTTTTTGAGAAAGACTCGATCTGCACGCGATATACACGGACCTAGGAAAGAATTTAGGGTCTCTAGCTTTTATATCTTCTAAGATCGACGCCCTTATCAAGAATATATATACTTTATGGGGTCTTCCACGCCTCCTTCTGCCTGTTACATACTTTTACCAAAACCATTATACCCTGATTTCCCATTATCAATGGGCTCATGTTAAGCATTCTCTTCCATCATGTTCAGTTTATGTAACTATGTATGGCACATATGTAATTTTGGGTCATATATGTATTGTCTTCCCTTGTATACTTAAAGCCTTAAGCTACCTTTTAATCTGTTCGAAATTCATAAGAAAATATATGAACTAGATACCATTCCTCTGCTCTTCACACATTCGTACTTTTTTTTAGATTGAGAAAAATGCGCTGACACATTAAGACCGAATCTGACTGCTAAGCAGCCCGTCGATAGCTAGTGCGGATAACGCTCGCATTAAGTGACAAGCGGAACTAAACGCATTAAAATGTCAACGATGTCAATTTAGGAATCAATTGTTCAGAAACATTGCGGAACTTTTTTAATTAAAGGAAATATGCTAGAAGCAAAAGGGAGATAGCGAGAAGTATGAGCGCTTTCTGTATTGATTTGTAGTACGTGCAACAGCTAGCTGCCACCCCAATCGAATTCCTTTGCTTCGTTATTGGCGTCGAACAGCACAAGGACGAGCCCGGAATAGAGCCAGGACCAGCCATGTCAAGGAAGGACGGGGAGTTTCATAAATTCCAAACACTCTGGCATTTGATCTTTAAACAATGCGGCCTCGCATAATGACAGCATCATGAAATGCCAAACCAAGAGTATTACCAAATACCAAATACCATTAAAAACATCCTGGATACTTAATACGGTATTAACATTTAGACAATCTTGAGCCCAATATTCACAGTTCATCATTTCGAACCGGGACTCGTTGAAGTTTATTTTACTTGTTTTTGCACAATATTTACACATTTTTTTTTTATAAAAGGTTGACTTCAATTCAGCCGTAAATTACATATGTTTAGAATTAGAGTAGAACTGACGATTATCATTAAACTTTATTTTATTATACAATAAACTTTCGAATTAATTGTGGTTTTGTCTGTGAAAAGCTCAAAATAAACGATCCCCTTGAAGTCCCACTAAACAGACATCCACCAATGACTTTATTTTATCCACATCGGGTTAAAGGGGTCGTACAGGACGTGGCGCATTCCCAAGATAAAAATTTCCGGAACGAAAGCTTGCTAACCAATGTTGACATTGTTTTCGATCGACCATCTTCGACAAGGCACTAAGCCCAAACTATTTAAAAAAATTTAAGAAAATTTTTTACAAACAATCCTTATTATGTCAGCTATAAAGCGGATAACTGAGAAGTTGGATCGAGTGACACTCTCTCTTGAAGGACCGACTCCTCAGTGTAACTAAGATATATATCTTCTATTTATTATTGATCGTAGAGAGTTGGGCTGCAATAGCTAATAAAGGAGCAATAGAAAAGCATGAGTATTCGTTGCATTTAAAAACTCTTTATTGGAAATTAACACTGTCTATATATATTAAAATACAATTCAACAGTAAATACAACACAACATATTAAAATGCAATACAGTATAATGCCGTATAATATAATCGAATTCAATGTAATGCGGTACAGCACATTTTGGATGCACAAGTACCTTTGTATATATATGCATCGGCGCCTATGTAGAACGAGGCTCTTAAGTAACATTATTAAAATGCCTGAATATATTTATTTATTAGTATCATAATCGCTAGGATAATAGTTATTCGTTCGTTTTTCTTTTTACTCATTTATTTTGGAACTAGTCTTGGATTTAGTTTTTATTTAGATATTCACGAGCATCAGGATATAGATATAGGTTTCCAGTGTTTACTAAGTTAAACTGACAAACACTAGTTTGCTCTTTTATAAAAGTAAATAACAGCTTTAACTTAATGTATTTATTTTGTATTATTTATTTCGATTTCATTTCAATTTCCATGAATTTTTAGATATTTATTTGAAAACTATTTTTAGAATTGTGTAAATGGCCCTATATAATTAATTCTTTTTAGGATCTGACAAACTATCGCAATATGTATATATTGTATGTTTGTATATATTGAATCGCAAATTTCTGATTGATTAAGGTATAGAAACTTTGAATCGGTTGTATATATATTTCATTCATTATATCAATATAATATATATATATATATATATAATATATAATTTCAGTCGGTCGTTTTATATATATACTTACATTATATTATTTTACTGTTTTCGATATCAACTACATTTGCATCGTTGAAACTTTTGTGTATTTTATTATTAATATTATTTTTTTTTTGCAAAATCATTTAATAATTTTAAATTAAGACACGAAATTTATGGGTTTTAGATATGATTGTTGCTCTTCTGAATGATTGATGTGAAAAATCTCACTAGCATGCCTCTCAAGAACTTACAGAACTTATATAAAGGTTTGCATAATATGTTTGCTTCGGCTGACCGAAGTACTGAATTCTTTTTCTTAATTTTCTTGAAAAGGGTTTTAAATAGCTTCTATTCCTGAAAATATAGAAGATATAACTATATATGTCTGAAAAATGATGTAAATATTTTGAAGAAGCTTAATCTAATATTTTAGACTTCCATCAGCATTTTTGGAATTTCAGGTACATTAAAAATCTTATGAATTACTTTGGCAATTAACGAAAACAGTTTAAAACGTCTACAAGCTAAATTGAACTTAATCAAAACGTTTTAGATATTACCGGATCAAATCGAATCCTAAGAACCGAGCACACGGTACAATATAAAAGACTATTTTTTTTATGTTGGTTGAGTTTGTGTACTCTAATTGCTTTTAACTAATGTCGTTGTTTATTAAATTTCGAGTTCTGAAATACTATGATCTACTCTTTCTAATGCTTCATCATTGTACTTATTCGATAAATAAAATATTTCTATCGATAAACAGAACTTCAAAAACGATTTACAAATTTGCTCAATACCGAACTCTAATTAAAATTTAGTGCAGCAGCTTATGCGTTCCAAGGGCACATGGTAGGGTTTTACTAATATTATTATAATATTGATCGATATACATAATTATTTATATATATCAATCGCTTTTCCACTTTTTAATGCAAATAGGAGGTTTTCTTGGCACTATGAATAAAGTTTCGATATTCTAAACATATTTTAAACATAGATATGTGTACATATGTTAATAAGCATGCAGCTTGAAACCGAAATTATGCAATGCTAATTCATCTTCTCTGGAATCGGGGCTAGGTTGGGGTTTCAAAACAAGTTTCTCAGTGGGCAATTCTTAAAAGCATCGCTGAGACGTTTTCTTAATTTCGCTGGAAATACAAAATTGAAAACATTACTTTTTATAGAAGAAACATTTTACAAGTTAGTCAAATTGTCTACTAAAAGAAAAATAATAGAATAAAAGCAAATCTTCTAAAATTTTAATTTAATTTTAATTTTTTTAGCCTAGAACACACAAGACAGAGTTGTTATAGTGAAAAATGTCTTCATCTTTTGCTTAATGTTTTTTCTTTTCCTTTAATTTTTATTAATTTTTTGTTTTGCGTCTGTTTTGTGCTGTTTACATTAATTTTGCATTTAGGGTATACCTACCTTACTGTGAGGCTGACTATACATGACTCTTAAGAATGTACCGGAAATAATGAGAAAAACTTTGTTACTCACGTTTTTTTGTATAGAGGCATCTCGTTTCAAATGAGATATATTTCTGGCTAGACACAACTCACCTTCTACCTTTGACTTAGTGTACAACAAATATATCTGAGAGTCAACTCAGAATTTATGAGATGCAGATGCAGAGATGCATGGTATACGAATGTGTGCTTAATACTTGGTAGAAAACGCAGCACATTCCATTAGACAACGTTTTAAAGGATTACGTATACTTGGCGTTTAGAATAGTTAATATAGACAATAGACAGTAGCTCCTGTGTTTTTTCAATTAAAAAAGGAACGGGAAATTATAGAGAGTAAAAGGAGGTATAGTGATGGAGAGACAGAGACAGATAGAGAAAGAGATATGGGCACGAACAGACACACACATAAGGAATTTATGATAAATGGATAAACAGTTAGACTAACATCCATGCTAAATCAAGAATGCTAAACGTAGACACAAAGAGGGAAAGAAAGAGAGAGAGAGAGAAAGAGAGAAATATAAGAGATAGAGTGTATTTGGTTTGTTGGGGCGAGAGAGAAACTCAGAGAAAAAGATTTAGAGATAATTTGCCCAGAGGTATACAAAAAAAAAACATTGTATTATTTGTGTTTTTTCTCATATAAGTATATATTATACATATATATCTTGTTTTTATTTTTAATTTTATTTTTGTTTTTTATTTATTTTTTCTTTTTCAAATGTTTAAAGTAACAATATAATTAATCAACTATTAACGTTTTCTTATGTTTTTTAACTTTTTTTTTTTTTTTTTTTTTTTTTTTGTATAGAGCTGCTTTCACATCTAATAATGACTTGAATGGTATATTTTTCAACATTATTTTGGATTTTTTGTTTAGTTTGATGTGTTCTTTTTTTGTTTTTAAATTCATTTCCCTATTTAGTTACACAAATACCCAAATATATATATAGCGATATATCGATACATATATATGTGGGAAACATATATAAATGGGTATATGTATTTAATAATATTCAATAATAATTTGGTTGCTATAAACTTTTCGATATACATATTGATATATATTATATCATAACTATATGTTATATTAAACGTCAAAACTAAAAAAATGTATCTGAACCATTTTTAACATTTGCAACATTAATGATTTACGTTAAAATCTTTCGTTATGATTAAATATAATGTTTTTCTTTGTTTGTTTTGTATATATTTGGTATAAATTTGGTGTGTTTTTTATATAATTATATTTTTGTTTGTTTTTATGTTTAGTAATCAATACAAGTGAACTTCAGTATCATATATATGTTTTGAAAGAACGCAATAGAGATATATTTCCTTTATTAGAATCTAATTAAACATGTTACTATATGTTGAAAGCATTTTCCATTTAGTTGTAAGAGCTAAGAATTGGAAAGAGCATAAAACTTGGGTTCGGTAAAACTAGCCAAATTTAGTTGAAGTTGGGAAATAATTAAATAAATATATATAATTATGTAGTAAAACGGATAGCTTCTCGTTGTAGTAGTAGAGTAGAGTTTTGAAGTTAAAGATATCTTAAGCTTTTGGATAGTATCTAGGAGCCACTTTAAGGCAATTTAATCGTTCAATCATTAATCGAGCGAGGGGCACTAGGGAATTGCTTTTTTTTGGATTGACAGCGAGTACAGTTTAGTTGTTGCTTTCCAAGTCGAAATATGTAAGAAACAGTGTTAGGCAATGATAAAAAAAAAGTGTAGTTATACTACGAAAAATTCAAGAAAACATGATGAGCTACACTCGAAAGTCAGGCTCCGAATGGGTTATTGTTGATGCTTAAAAGTGTTTAATAACACACAAGCTTCCTGTTAGTCAATAGCTGCTGTAACTCGTTTCATTTGTTATGTAATAAATGTTGTATGTTAATTTATATATATCTCATATATTAGGTATTGAATACACTTTACTCACTATGCGGTATTTTTGACTGTGTATGTAAGTTGAACATTTTTTCGTTTGGTATTTTTTTGTTGAATCTGTACATATAAATTTATTACAACACCGTATATATTTCTTTGTCTATATGTATGTTACTATATATGAGTGTGTGTAAGAGTGTCTGTAGAAGTATAGAGATATGCACTATACAAGACAAGGAAAATCAAAAAATCTTAAACAAAATATTCACAACGATTATAGATAATGTTAAAAATTTTGTTTAGTTAGGTGATATAATGATTTGTTGTTTTATTTAGTATTGTACATATAAGGTAACTTCTGTAGATGTTGTTGTTGTACTTGTTTTCTTGTTGTGCTATTGTTGTTGTTGTTGTAGATGATGATACGAGTGGTGTACCATATATTTTAACACCGAGAGTACATATGTCTGAAAGAGACCAGCGAGTCGTTGTTGTTGATGTTGTAGTGAAGATTGTTGTTGTTTCGTGTGGTTGTTGTTGTTGTATAGTTAGGCAGAGTAGTAGTAGTGGCGCAGGTTAAAGATTCAAAATAGTGTTTTAAATGAAAAGAAGAGAGAGAAAGAGAGAGAAAAGAGACACCAGAGAAAGAGAGAGAGAGAGAAATATAGAGAATGCAGTGTGATTAAAACATTTATTCATATGTATTTGTATTCATATTTATATATATGTATATATATATATATATATATATATATATATATATATATATAGTATATTGCGAATTACAGTATATTGCATAAATTTAAAAACAAAAAGTGAAAATGCGACCTTCGGTTGCCCGAAGCTGAAGTGTCCTTTCCAAATGGTACGATCATGGATTAGTATTACTTTATTTATTTTTTTTTTTAGGTTATCTCTATAAGGCATTCTACAGGCAGATATAAAGACGGATCTAAATTTGGATTTGGAAAGGGCATATAAAGAAGAGAAGATATGATATATATACATACAATAACATATACATATAAATATACTTATATGTATATATATATATATATGCATATATATATATATATATATACATATATATATATATTTGGCTATACATTGTAAGCATATATACGAGTGTTGAATCGCTAATTAACCGATTAACGATATACGATAATTTCACATACAATCATTTAATAATTGATATATACTTGACTCGTATATGTGCATGGTTTATATATGTACATTCATGCATAGCATTCTGTACCAAAGTATTATTTTGTTATTGCGTTAAACATCGTATTATATACAATTAAAATGTGGTATTTGTATATATATTTGTAGTATATATGTTTGTGGATATCGAATAGGATGTACGCAAGTACCTACCCTTGAGACCCAAATGTTATAGAGTTGGAGCAGACAACAGAGGTATATGTATGTATAGAAAATATATATAGCATATGTTTCCGTCTTTAATTGTTAGCATTGTCTGCATGTATTATGGCATTACTTAATACGTATGTGATTATTTTGAGGTTTGCGCTTTAAAGCATGCATCATTTTTTAAATTTTGATTATTATTGTTGTTATTTTTTTAAGAGGGGACGTGACAAAATGTATGCTAAATGTATCACAGCATTATGCTCGAACTGCCTAGCGTTTTCTTAAGAACTATTGTCCTGGGCTAAATGCCTACAATATAATTTTATCTAATTTTCTATATATATATTTTTTTGTTTATCATACATTATCTCCTATTTGATAATTTTGTATATATATATATATATATATATATATATATATATATATATATATATATATATATATATATATATATATATATATATATATATGTTTTAATTAAGAAACTGAAAGTTTGTAAAATGTTTAATGTATAGTTTTAATTCTAGGTATGGGAATTGGTTTTACTTACATTTTAGAAGCTTCAATCAGTATGTTCAGTAAGTATCTCAAATAGCTTAGAATGTTCTCAGTTTGTTGTGTTTATGTATTTTTTATTTGTATAGAAAAGAAACAAAATGTTACAGTTGTTAAGAGAGATTTTCAAAAAAAAAAAAAAAAACAAAAAAAAAATCAAAACGATCATGAGTTCTTGGGTTTTGTTCATCAAGATTCTGTAATCATTTTTGCAATCAGTTCGAGTACCAACGTTGATTTTTTAGTTCACATTTGGGAAATTTTAATATTATTTTCCCCGGAAGTATATATCTAAATATATCATTTATCGCCAACAGAAAAAGTTCGAAAGTATGCTAGATCATATCCAGTTTCCTTGGAGATTCGTGTATATATTGGGAGGCATGTTTATGTAATTATGTTTCATTAAAGTCCAAAAGAAGATTTTTCAGCAACGTATTTCGACGGTTCGACATGATTCAGCAACCTCTCCATTATAACAATTTTCTGACTCTGCCTCTGTCGCACCAATCGCAGTTTTGTTTTAGTTACGATAACGATTATGTTATCGATATCATTTCTGCTATCGTTATCGTTATCAACTAAACAACGATTATGTATTCTTTTTGTTTATCTTACGTTTTTTGTTTGTTATGTTTGTTTTTTTTTATAGTTTTGCGGGCATTGAGTATATTACATTATCATCGAAGCAAAAGTGATTTGAATATATTATTAAAGGCGTTTACTATATGTTTCATTTACACATAATTTAATTTATGTTTTAACTACTTTTAAAATTCAATAGGATTTCACCGTCCTGTGTTTTATACATATATATGTATGTATATTAATTAAGTCATTATCATTTCGGTACTTTTAATTTGTTACTATTATACTATTTGTATTACTTTTCAGATTATATTATTTTTTCGAGATATATACGGCGTGTTATAGGGTTGGTTGATTTTTGCAGCCGATTCATGAGTTTGTCGTTATATATATATATATATATATATATATATATATATATGTATGTATATATATTTTTTTTTTAATATTACGCAGAACGTATTGGGAACATAATATTTATATCGTTTGCTTTATCAACAAATTCAAGTTTTTGAAATCAATTGCATTTTATAAATGTTTCGTTTTTACTCTTTCAGTTATAATTATTTGAATTAATTTTTGTTATTATTATTATATATATATTTTATGATGACTGACATATCACTGCATGACACATTTTCCCTCTATTTGAGTTTTTAGCTCATTTACTTGCGTTTCTATTTGATTTTTCAGTTCTGTAAAAAGAAATTGAGTATGGAAACAGCAATAAATAAGCATACTTTGTAGAGTAGACTACAAATGTTATATGTATGTTTAACTGGTATATGTATATGTATTTTGAATAGATGCTTATGTTAACTAACATAGCGCAACGTTTCGTAAAGTTATATTTTTCAGTGCAACTGATAATTGTATGGTAGCCAAATATATATGTAATTGTTCTAAATGAAAATTGTAAAGTTTGTTTGGTTAAGTTATTGCTATAAATACGTCACTCAAAATGCAATGCAGCAGGTGAAGGCAGAGGGGTTTGGACGGCAGTTAGAACATCAAACATAATTTGTCTGCTCGCAAAATGAAAAATTCAATGAAAATAACAAAACAAAAAAATTTTGTTAATGTCTGTAATGCAGTTCGTATAAGAGTATTCATGTAACAGTAAGTACTAATATAATTAGCTAATAGAGAGATGTAGACAGATAGAGAGCGAGATAAAGAGTCACAGTAAGTCGTGTGTGTGTCTGAAGCGTGTGATAGTGAGATTTCAAATGGTGTAGAGTAAGAGAAATACACATACATAGACAGCATATGTACTATATATATTTTACATAGACGTGTTTTGATTATGTAAAATACATATATTACATAAGGCGTAGAAGAGAAAGAGAGTAAACAATTGCAAGAGGGAAAAGGTATACAAGAACGTTTAGTTAGTTGTATTATGTTTCTGTTTTCGTTTTTGTATTAGTTTTTTTTTTTATTACATTAGTTAAGCATAAAAAACAATTAATAGTAGTAGAAAGTCTTCTTCGAGCGGTATAAATATATATTGTGGTTGTTATGCGTGTTTAGTTTTCATAGATGGAAAGAGAGTTTGTTTTTTATTTATTTTATTTTATTTGATTTTTTTAAGGTTAGTTTGAAAAGAAATCATACAAAGTTATTAGTTAGTTAGTGCGGTTGGTGCTTATTTCTTAATTGATGTTGTGAAACAGAAAATATAATATTGTTGCAAATGATAAATTTCATGTAAGTATAACTGAATATCTATCTAGACTTCAAAATAAAAACCCCGGCTCGAATTAGGCTCACCCTAGACAATTTTCTAGACTTGTGTGTAGTTTTATTTCATTTATTTATGTATTTATATTTTTTTTCTTATGTGCCGGAAATACTTGAAGCATTGTAGACATTACCACAAAGTTGTCATTGGATTGTACGGTTTCATAGGTTTAACAATATACAGAAACAGAGAGTGTGTGAGAGAGAGAGGCACAGAGATAGTTAGAAAGTTAAAGAATAAGACAGGTAGAATGGATGAGTTTGAAATGCAAAAATCTTTGCAATTAGATTTAAACACACAGAAATTATAACAAGACATTTGTAGCACTTACCTTAGTCTAATATATTTTAACCCACGAATAAGACAATCTTTCGATTGCAAGCTAACGTCAATTAATTAATTATTTCAACCCAATTTCGAATACAACATATATTTTCCATAGTTAGATACCGTTAAAAATAATTAAAAACAGAAAATGAATTATTAATAAAAAAAAAAAAAAAAAATTCAAAATAATGGTTAAATGAGATCGAATGGAGGTGCATACTTTATAGATTCTTTCAAACATTGCTTTAAAATTAGATTAATTTATAGATTTAGAGTTTAATTGAGCAGAGTTTTCATTAGCTTATATGCGATAGTAAGAAGAGACGATACGATCTTACGCACAGGAAACATAGCATACAGATAGACACACATATAGTAGTGAAAATAGTAGTAGTATCGTAGTAGCAGTCGATAGATATAGGTTAAATTGGATAGCTTCAGAGGCACTTTTGTATAATGTTTTGAGCAGGTAAATTTACAGATATAAACACAAACACACACATTGTACTACTTGTGAGTGTGACTTTTTGTTGTTAAAAATGTTATTCTTTTATATATAATTATTTTTTTTTGTTGACAGCTGCTTGAAAAAAAGACATTGTCAAATACATTCTGTCAAATAAGTACCCGGAAATTCTCATTTTAAATTTTTCCTTTGAGAATATTTCTAAACAATTTTTTTCCCAGGTTGGCACTACTATCACCCACTATCCTGTAAATTTTGATTGCTATATGTCATTTAGTTTGGTTACAGCGTCATTTGGAACAAGTCAACCTTATGGTGCGTTGCGATTTTTAGTTTTGATGCTTCTATGCTCTCAAAACGGGCTCCACGAAGTGGTAATTTGACTTGTGGAAACGGAAAAGTCACACGGGACCATATCTGAAGGATACGGTGGCAGTTTGATGATATTTGTTGAATTTTTCTTCAAAAACGCATTCACAATGATCGCTTTGTGTGCTGGTGCATTATCGTGGTGCAAAACCAAACTGTTGTTCCGCCGCAAATCTGATCTTTTGCGACGAACATTCTCTCTCAAACGCCTAATAACGCCAAGATAATATTATTATTAGATAATATTAACTATAATGACAATTTTAGAGCAGCATTTCTTTTATTTTGTCAACGTTTTTTTCAGTTGAAGAGGTCGAAGGGCGTCCTGAACGTGGTAAATCACTTCACTTCTTCTCGCCCCTCTTTGAACGATTTATAATAATCGTAAACTCGAGTTTTTGACATGGTTGGATCACCAAATGATTGTTTCAACATTTCCAACGTTTTGGCTTAAAAAATTTCGTTTTGAAACACAAAATTTCACACAAACTCTTTGTTCGATATTTTTATCCATAGTAAAAATCGCAACGCACACATAAGGTTGACTTGTTCCAAATGACGCTGTAACCAAACTAATTGACACATAGCAATAAAAATTTACAGGATAGTGGGTGAAAGTAGTACCAACCTGGGAAAAAAATTGTTTAGAAATATTCTCAAAGGAAAAATTTAAAATGAGAATTTCCGGGTACTTATTTGACAGAATGTACATTTAAAAATAAAAAATATAAATATGCAATGTACAGAAATGAAAGTCGTAGACAGATAAAGAGTTATTAATCGCGACATAAGGTGTTTTAACTCTGCACATTACATACAGCGAATATAGATCAAGGGCCAGTTATATACATATACTAGATTCATATGAGTACGAGTACTACATACACACATACATAACGGCATATTGTAGAGGTATGTGGCTATGCAAGTAGGGACAATCTCTGACTTACTTGTAAAATCATCGAGCTCTTCCTGCTCAGCCTCGGCGGCCAGCTCTTCGGGTGTCTTTTTTTTCCGCATTAGCGGGTTGGGCTCCTCCTGTGGCGCAGCCTCCACAATCTCCTCCTTTTTCTTGATATTGTACTGCAAGATAATTTGTATATAGATATACATATGATCGACTATGCTTAAGAAATCAGCCTGAAACTAATAATATAAAGACCGTGTATTTAACGTTTATATTAACCACTGCAAATTGGATTCACTTATTTCTATTTTTGTTTTCCTCTGTTTACCATTCACATTTTATGCTCGCGCTTCTTCGTTGTCCGGGTCCTCTAAAATTCAATCTGACTCCGTTAGGGAGTCGCTCATAAAAAGGACTCCCTACTAGAGTCAATTTGAACTGCAGAAGGAAACTCCAAGCGCGCTTGATTTCAACGCACTTTTATATATGTATATACTTTTTTTTTTACCTTATCGCGTATGTCCTGTCTCATTTTCTCGCGCTCCTCTTCCATTTTACGGTGCTTCTCCTTGCGGCGCTCCTCGGCCTCACGTATGGCCTCCTGACGCTCCCTCTCCTCCTCCTCTGCCTTTTCCTTATCGTCACCATCATCGCCACCATCACCTCCTACCGCGCCTGCCCAAAGATCAATTAAAATCGGTATTAGCCTACAGTAAGATAATCTTTACTCTATATATGTAGTCTAAAGCATATATTTACTGTACTATAGACACTAGTTGGTTACACTTTTAATGCTACTCTGTATTCTGTCTGTTTCAATCAAAATAGGTCATGACCAATTTAGCTTGACATTTTGACACAAAATCAGAGAGATTACAAGCTCTACACAGCAATTATTTTTAATTTAAATGTTTAAAGTTTATAAAACTTGAAACTCGAGAGAAAAGATAATCAAAAATTTGTGAAAATTTGTAATAAATTATTAAACTTATTTTAGGCGGAAAATTCTTTCATTAAATTTATGAACATTAAGTTTTTTTTTTAACTTTTTAACTGTTGTTTTTTTTTTTTTAATTAAATTATTTATTTATTTTGTTGTATGTTAGCTACACATTTTACTTGAATTGAGTCTTGGGACTTATTTTTTTGTTAAGTGTTGCCGGGCTCACAGAAGTGGGTTTGAGACTGATGTCTGATGTCTACGGCTTATCTGGGGTATATAGAAAATAAGATTAGTTGGCCGGCAGCATTGAATGCGGCATGACGTGTCACGAAAACAGAAAATTGTTACGGAAGTAGAACTGTTAGCAATTTCCGGTAATTTGCATGCGCTGCGACCTTTCAATCTGCTAGCCTCTAATCGTTTAAGGTCAGCTACAGTGCGAGCCAAGTTTACAATTGGCAAAACCATTTGAAATTTATAGCTCGTGACAAACAGATCGGTGAAATGTTAGTGCAATTGTTCTGCGCGTTATGGTTAGTTGGCGCTTGCAACAGCGTATCGATTGTGGAGCAGGATATTTTGCGATTTGGCCAAGAACTTGAACAGCTTCTGAACACGACATATTCGCCTTGCCAAGACTTCTTTGGTTATGTATGCGGACGCACCGCGAATCAGACACTGCGCCTTCAACAGGAACAGCAGCGTATTCATCAGCTACTGCGTCTAAGCAATCCCGGTCAACTGCTGGCCATGGAACAACAGCTGCTCAACTTTTACAAGTCCTGTCAGACCAGTCGAAGCCTGGACTCGCTCACGTCCACGCAGCTGTACAAGAGCAGCGGTGGCTGGCCTGCACTTGAATCCAGCTACATTAATCAAACTGGGCTCGGTTGGTTGGGACTGCTTAGCCTGTTCCACGAGATGGGAGCCCCGTATTTCTTCGAGACCCGCATCAGTATGCAGTCGAACAAACGGTTAGTCACACTGCACCCAGATGTGACCAGGCGCCACACGTTGCGTAAGTTCGAGCAGCGTGTGGGCGAGCTGCTCCAGAGCTTTGGCGTTGATCAGAGTCGCGCCCATGTCGTATCGCTGGAGGTGCTCAGCTTGGAGCGCAACCGCCGCGATATCATTAAGACGGAGCGTATTGATGATCAAGTGCAGTTCAGTTATGCGAATTTCAAGCGAAGTTCCTTCGGCAACTTCTCGATGGCTCGCCTTGATTGGGATGCCTATTTTCGAAACCTGCTTGGTGGCAAAACGTTGAAGCCCACGGACGCAATTGTTGTGAAGCAGCTGCCACGCCTTGTAGACTATATGCAGCTATTGCAGAATACGAGCATGCATCGACTGCTTAATTGGATTTGGATCGATTATTTGATAGGTACGTATCTAACGTACCTAACGTCTAAATAGAAACCGCAATGCTCTCCTTAAAAGAGTCAAATTCATTTCTGAAATGTTGCTAACATCCAGCTGTAGTGTACCTAGCTTTCTTAATTCCAGCTCCAGCTCCATTTTCTACTAATACACATATTTTGTTTTTGTAGACATTGTAGCCGCCGACTGTCAGCAGTTGGCCGAAATCTATGCCGGCGATATCTATGCGCACTTGCTGCAGCGCTTGGGAACGGATCGCGTGCAACTAACACAGATGTATGCGAGCATTGGCAGAGCCTATAAGGCGCAGTTGGTTGGTAGTGTGTGGGTAGACGAGATCTCCGAGCAGTCGTCAAAGCGATTTCTGAGCCAGGTGATGCACATAATGCTTAATGGAGATGAATACTTAGATGCTTCCTACCAGGACCTGCAGCTTGGTCGCCGAAACTTCTATCGGAATATGGAGAAGCTGCGGCGCTTCCAATACAAGCTACCGCCATCTTCACCAGCTGCACTGCAGCTGCGGCAATATGCGCGAGGTTTTGAGACCATTTATGGATTGTTGCCAAAACAGCAACAGCAGAACTTGACAGCGCCGCTTGGCTATGTGCTGCTAGCGGAACGCTTTGCGCGTTATTTGGTGGCCGCCGGCAGCAGCAGCCGCACACCCGGCGCCTGGCGCAGCATCGACTCAGATCGCCAGTTCGCCCAGTTTGTGAACTGCAGCAAGACGGCGACCAACACAAATGCCAACGAACTGTTACTAAATACGCTGGCTCAGCGCCTGGCCGGCAGTAGCTACAGAGGGTGGTTGGCTCAGCAGCCTACAGCGAACAGAGTGAATGTGCTGCTGGCCGCAGGTAAGCTGCAGTTGTCGCTGCAGCGCCTCTACTTCATTGGGAATCTGCTAATGGAGTGCCGAGAGGGACAGCAGGAGCATAAACGCCAGCTGCAGCACACGCTCTTGCGTAACACTCCCGAATTCAGCGAGGCGTTCAACTGTCGCCTTGGCGATGCACTTTATGTACAGCAGCAGCGTTGCCACCTTGCCGAAAATCTTGCGTTTAGCGTTAGTGCATAACAAAAATAAATCGAAGCAGATAAATGTGAGTGTATCAACCTTGAACTTTTTCTTTTTCTCCTGTGACAGGAAATCAATAAACTTAGCAAGCACATGGGGTTGTTGGGGATTAAGTCAATTGATTTTTGCTTTGTTCGATTTTTGTGTTTGCGTCAAAGAGCACATGTGTGCTTGTAGTTAGATTGCTTTAAGGTATGTGTATGTATGTAAAACAAAGTTAATATTTGTGACTTACATTTAGCAGAGTACAGTTGTGTTAGTATAAACAGCGAAACACACACAGAGAGCGAGAGAGAAAAAGAGTTAGTTAGATAGATAGATAGAGAGAGAGAGAGAGCGAAGAGTCAAAATGAAATTAAAAAGCACACAACATTAAATTCCATTCTATTTATGATTTCTGTTATTGGTTTAACTGTTGTTTCCATACCAATGAAATTCATGATTTCTTGACGCTTTTAGGCCAATGCTATCTCTCCGTGCTGCTGGCTTTTGTGTAAAACAAGCGACTAAGTTAAATGCAGGCACTGCTGTCGCTGCCGTTGTGGTTACGACTGGCTAGTTAGCAGCGTAGCCGCATCGCCGCTTTACACTGAGAGAGGCCAGGCCTCAATCGTCCGCTGCAACTGTGACACACTGACGCTGCGCTTTCGCCTTCGTGTTCGCCATCGTTTTATTCGGCTTCGTGTCCTATCAGCTTTGGCATCGTTTGCTGTGGTCCGTGTGTCCGTTTCCATGTCTATCGAATCGATTTGCTTGCACAGCGGCATAGAAAACGAACAGCGTACCCGGCCAAGAACGCACACGAACTGAATGCACAAAAATTGAACTTGACTGTTGCCGACTTTTAAGCAGCGACGCACTCGGTTACGTCAACAGCGTGGCTACGTGAGTGAACTTTATTCGCAGAAGTGCAAAAATGGAGTAGGAGTCAGTCCAACAGTTGCTGGGCTTTTTATGCCAAAACGCCACTGTCTCTGTCACTGTCGCAGTCGCTGCCGCTGCCGCAGTTGCAGTCGCAGTCGCAGTCGAAGTCGCAGTCGCAGCGCTGGACCATATCGTCTTTGACCCAACTGCTTGGGGTTGACTCTGTTAACTGATAGCTGTGCTTTGTGCAGCGCCTGCGCAGGTTCAGCTTTGGTTTTGAATGTGGCTGAAGCATTGCCTCTGGTAACAGAAGCAGCAGCAGCAGCAGCAGCAGAAGCTATCTTCGCAGTCTCGCTCTAATTATTGTTGTCGCACTCGGGCAGCGCTGCCAACGTTAACGGCACTATTTGCACAGCCTCCAATGTGACGGCGCAAACGCAATAGAAAATTCCCACGCGATGCTCTTGAGCGTTTTTCCTAGCTGCCACAGGGGGTTAGCTACTAGCTGTTGACCACATTTTCCTCTGGCTGCGTTGACAGCGCTGCCGCAGCCGGTGCATGTCTCTGCTGATGCTGCTAAAGGCAACGCACATTAAATTGAATTTATAGTCATCAATTTGCTGAATAGCTTCGTGAATTAACTTTTTCTTACTTTTATTGTAGGGTATTCGAATTGATTTGTGTAGATGTTCATTTATTGTTTTCTTAAATCAGTTCAATGTATTTTATAATAAAAATTGATTGACCCCCGCTCAAGCAAAATGGTGTCAAATTGTTTTGAGCTAAGCAACCCACATACGCCGAATCAACCC
Source organism: Drosophila aldrichi (assembly GCA_035045965.1). NCBI lineage: Eukaryota > Metazoa > Arthropoda > Insecta > Diptera > Drosophilidae > Drosophila > Drosophila aldrichi. Next base: position 91,433 of record JAWNOM010000038.1, read on the forward strand.
TTAGTCCAACTTCCCCCTCACTCACAAACCGCTCTACGTTTGTTGCGCTTTTATGGGACTTTTGTAATTTGCTTTATGAATTTTATGAACTTCCTTTTATGCTATTTGACGCTTTCAGTTATTCTCTAGCAGCTCCTACTGCCACTTTTCGTCTCGCTTTTATTTATGGCTGCAACTTCCAAGAAGCAGCACCTCTACATATATATTTATGTATATACTTCTCTATAAATGTACTGTACGCAAAATATGAATCGACTCTATATATATACCTTCAATTAAATACCTATGTTCCAAGATTATAATTGAGTAATACAATATAATTGGGAGAAAAATTGATTGAACTCGTAAGTGCTTAAAGAGTCATATTTTTTAAATAAAACTCGAAATAAAGGTTTAGAATTTCAAATCGAAATCGCTTCTTCAACTTGGAAATTCGCTCACAATGTTGGCCTAACAAAGTTTATTTTCCATTCATATTTTCTTTGAGTGTCTTTTATGTATGCAGTCTCTCCTATCTCACTCACTCTTTCTCTTATGTTTGAAGTTGTTCGCAACTCGTCGCAACTCAATTAAAAACTAATCAAGCCTATTGTAATATAATTATCGTGACAGCATAATTAACAGCGCTTGTGCATGTAGCTGCAATCTTCTCCTGGTCAGCCAGCATTTCTTCATTTTCTTCAGCTTCTTTTCTATGCATATATATATATATATATATATATATATATATAGCCCAGGCCGATAGCCAATGTGTTGCCCATTGTAAAATAAGCGAAATAAAGTAAATAACTGAATATATATGTAAAGCCCCACCCCTCGGAAGCGTTAAATTTGCATGAAACATTTGCTTGACAGCTCAACCCACATTTTTTTTTTTTTTTAAATCACTTTACATGTAACACAGGGTATACAAATTGGTTGTTCTTGGCAACAATTTCTTATTTTTATTGTTTCTTTTTTGCTTAAAAAGCTTTACTTCTGCACTGCGTGTCCTGGCCATAATGAGGGTACTTAATACCTAGCCCTGTGGCCAAGTTCTCTCTCTCTCTCTTTCTCTCCCTCCCTCCCTCTCTCTCTCTCTCTCTCTCTCTCGCTCTCTCTCTATATATATATATATATATATATATATATATATATATATATATATATATATATATATATATATATATATATATATATATATATTTATCATCCCTTTTTGGATTCAGCCTAAGTGCTGTGGTCCAAGTCATAAGTCTGATATACGATCCAAAGACCGGATAAGTAAGACACTCGCTGCGTTTTATTGCTTCGAATGCTATTTTGAATACCAACACGTCAGGCTTCAGCCGAGAGAGGGAGTGAGTGAAGGGGACAGTGGGGGTGCCCCCTTTGAATTGTCTTAGGCTTTGCTGAGGCATCTGTATATGGATGAGTGGATGAGGATGACTGCGAGCTGGTGACATTTATGCGACTTAATACGCGCATGCTAGGGGAATACTACATTAGAGTTCCATTTCCATTCTTATTGGCAGCACACATACATACGCTATCCTACATCCCCACAAATGAGAAGTAAGTGCTAAGAGAAAGCTAAAGGAAGCGCAAGCTATTTGTGCGAATGTCTCACACACACCTATCCACTCTCCTTTCTCTCTTCGTCTTCCACTCCCTTTTCCTAACTGTGAGTGCGTAATTTTTTCTGTTCTTTTTTATTGTAAGGAGTTGCTGAAAAGGCACGAACGTCAAATTATTTTCTTTCTTAATCCGGTTCAAGACCGCCGAGCTTTGTTGCCAAGCCCGCAGCCATCACGCACGCCTCTATAGGGCTTTGCATCCGCATCTGGGTCAGAGCTGGAGACGAGGGCGGCATTTACAAATGACAGGAAGTGGGTACGGTCTCGCAATGCTGCGACTTTTCTAAGATGCTGCTCTCCCGTTCGGCCCACCTTAACGCTGACACAGTCCTAAGTCGCTGCTTCCCCCAGAGCAAATGATTTCATTGTAATAGTCACTAATAGCAACTACCATATTCTAGGCGTAATTATATTTTAACAGCCTCAAAGAGTCCTGGATATTTACTTATGGCCACACACCGACTTGCAAACACTCGCACGCACACACACCCTTCAAAATTTGGCCATGTAACTTTAACTTATGCATATGTATATTTTTGCTCTAATTTTACACTTCACGAAAAATATCGCATACCAACAAAATTCAGTAATTAATAATTTTTTCGTGAATTTGTATAGGTAATCAATCATAAATAATCATATTTAAAAGCTTTTTTAGCTGAATGAAAAAAAAAGTTATCTAAGTCAGACAAAAATGTTCTACGTTATTCTGTTATTCTGTTAGCAATCCTAATGGATTATTAATATAACGGCAATGGCTTAAGGACATGAAACTAGATTCTCAAAGGATTTTAGGTTATCTCTTTTTTTGAGTGTATTTTCAGCTCGGGCCGCCGGTATCTCTTTGAGCAGTTGCTGTATCTTTGAGCTGTGCCGCTACGGCCATATGCGTGTGCATAAGTAAGTCGAAAAGTGGGCGTGTGCAAGTGTTATAATGTTGTCCTGTACTTGTGGCAAAGAGTGTCTCGTTCTTTTCCTGTGTGGCCCCCATTTCGCCAAGCCTTGGCTTATGGCTCTTCATAATGACGCAAGTAAATCTCATTGCCATTTCGCTGGCTGTGCACTCAATTCTTTTCTCAGTTCTTGAGCTTCAGCAATTAGTTGTTAGCCAACAGCACTTGCACACACTCATACACCCACGCGCGCGCGCACTCACACTAGCACACCCACTCACATCTCTCGCCTCTTGCGAGCGTTGTCTCTGTTGGGAATGTGCCTTCCATGTCGGTAAATGTTTGAAATTTGACAAAAATGTGGCTGCGTCTACAGCTCTGACAGCTGATAAAGTGCATGCAAATATTTTTCGCAGTACAAATATTTAAAGAATTTTTAATATGCAGCATTTATGTGAGAGCTGCGAGCTTTACCCCGCTCTTTAACCTCTCCCCACCATTCACTACGCCTATTAAATGCGTCATTTAGCACTTGGATTTGTGGTCTTTTGCGCCCACAGAATTAGTTATGCTGCTCGCCTTCCAGGAGCTGCTGGTATGGCGGCTCCAGGCTCATTTTATTCGATGACCGAGCTTGAGCGAATGAAATTTGATAGCTGCTTAGATGATTTCGAGTCTGTCGTCTTTAAAATTAATTTTTCTTTTGGGAAGCAAACCAAATTAATTGCTTAAACGTCGGAAATCAAATTGCTTACTTCATTCTATTTAACGACATAAGTCTACAATCATCACAACTCTAATTTTAATTTTTTTAATATATTGAAAGAATCTCAAATGTTTAAACTAAAGTTATACTTTTCATTTCTTTAAGCTCCCACCTTTGGACATTTGCTACCAATTGGAGCATAGGAATCGATTTTTATGTTTAAATAATGAAAAGATAGAATAGAAAATTGAATTTTCATGCCCGCACCGCAATATCAGATGGAGTTCAGTTCCAATTTTCCTTTGTGTTCGTCACAAATGTGTCTGATAAATTGAGAAAAACGAGCCACATTTGCATTTGGACGCTAAGTGCATCAATTGCAAACATTGTGGACAGCTGTAGCTATCTGTATCCGTGGCAGTATCTGTATCTGCATGTGTATCTGTATCTCTAGCCAGAGCTGTAGCTGTCATGTAGGTGGTGTTGTCTTGCTTGTTTGTGGCATGTGTCGCATGTGTCAAAATGTTTGCTCGTCAAAATACAAATTGAAAATGTCAACCAGGAACGGTATATGTTCAGTTCATGCCCTACATCTATTAAAAATAGGTTAATCAATATATTTTTTACAAATATGGACGGGGTATATTTTGCAAATAAGTATATGCCTTACAAATATTTCTCAAAGTAAATATATTTGCTTATAGTTTACATGACAGTAGTTTACATAGCCTAAACACCATTTGAGCTAATGACTTTAAGTTTTCTAAGCGTAGAGTAAATACACATTTTAAGTACTTAGCTTTGTTGATAACTAACGAGAAGACCGTAATTATTTAAAGATACCTACTAGTCGGTCACTTCCGACAAGAACAGATTATTTTTGGTTCTATTGTGTTGTGTATCGGCAAGATTGGCTAACTGAAGTGCAGGGTCACAGTAGTACAGAGCAAACAAAATATAGATAGGGATAATGGTATAGACAGAGATACAGATATAGATAAATATTTATATATGTATAAGTATAATATATATATAGATATATATATACATAGATATATATATATATATAGACAGATAGGGATGATGGTATAGACAGACACATATATATATATATATATATATATATATATATATATATATATATATATATACATACATAATGAGATAGCATAAAGATAGTTCTGTGTTATATACATAGCATTAATAATTACTTATACTTTACCTCATTGTAAATACGTTGTATAATAGTTGTAGAAATTGTTGTTGTTGTTGTAGTTAAGAGTAGTTTTATAGTAGTAGTAGAAGGTAGAAGAAGATGTAAGTTGTTTTGTTGTAGTTAGTATGGTTCCATATATGGTTGTAAGTACAGAGTAGAGTACGAAAGGTTGTTGTAGTTTTCATTTTTGTTGTTGTTGTTTTAGTAATAGAAGTTAATAGTATTTAGAGAAGAAGTAGAAGTAGTAGTAGATATAGAATAAATAGGTAACCAAAGATAATAAAATAGATAAATTTTCAAAATACGAAAAATAGTTTAATGCAAAATCAATATTCGTATAGTTAGTATTTCTTGTTTATTAAAAAAAAAAAAAAAAAAACCAAAAACTTCAATCGCAATGCTAAAAATGCTAATATTTATAAATTTTTCTGAAATTTGTTAATCTTATATTATATATATATATTAGATTAACAAATTTGATTATACATATTAGATACTGGCAATTTTTTTAGAACTTAAAAATGTTCAGGTTGCTGGGTTAGTTACAAAATTGATTAAAAAAATGATCATTCATTTAAATTATTATTTATTTCTTTTCAAATTATTTGCCTTCTTTCTAGTAAGTTTTATTTCAAAAAGTTCTTGAACAAAAGTTTTGTTATGCATAATTAACGGTACTAACGAAAGCTATTTTTTTCTTGTGCAAACTTTTATTTGATTTGTATTTTATAGAGAGAGAGAGAGAGAGGGAGTTAGGTATGTGCGCCAAGTTAAATAACTAAATCAAGTATGAAATAATTATGAGTTCATTTTCAAATAAGAACTAAATGGCCCTATAAATCGAGTAGAAATCGTTCTCTATAATCTAAATACACACTCAATATATATATATATATATATATATATATATATATATATATATATATATATATATAAGTATATACATATATATTAAGTTTTGTACAGAGTACGATTTGTATGTGATAACAAATGCAGATAATATGTGGGATCTAATTTGAAATTTCGCAAACTCGAATCCAAAATGCGTGTAATTCATACAAAAGTTTGATTAGGAAACGTAAGGAAACAAGATTATATTTGATATACATATATATATATTATATATGTATATATATATGTTATAGTTGTGTTTTATATAGGTATTATTTCTTGAGAAATTACCGCCTGCAGCATCTGTTCAGCGTGTGGGGTCGAGGAGAGTAAAGGGTAAATATTCATTAATACGCTTATCTGTTTGTTGTCTTTTTAATTTTGGTATTTTATAGCGATAGATATAGTTAGTAGATGGCTAAAATTCTAATGATATGGGGCATTAGGTAATTCGTGAGAGTATGGGATTAGAGTGAATAGCTTGGCAAAATATATATCAGGAAAAGAGAGTGAAATAGCGAGGGGGTTGGAGAAGTAGAATAATTGAATAAGTTGAAAATTATAGTTGACAGAAAATAGTGATAGTTAGTAAATAGTTTAGCGTGTGTAAGTATGGTTTATTAAAAGAGTATTATTATATTAAAGTTGGTTTCAGTGCTTTTGAGTTTGGAAAATGAACTTATCATATGTATATGTAGATAAAAAGTTATGTGTGTGTGTGTTGCAAAAGGTGTATTCAGTTGAGTTAGAAAGTTAAGAAAATTAGTGAAGTTAGAAATATCTGTTAGGAAACAGAATATGCGTATTTTTAGTTATATGACTTATTTCCTTATGACTGTTTTTACGTTGAGAACCTTAGTACTTATAAAGTACTAGTACTAATAAAATAAAAGGTTGTATTGTTACTGAAGAATATTTTGTTAAGGAGTCAGCCCCCAGAAATATTCGATACTGAAAGAATTAAATTTCCGGCTTTGTCCTTCAAAACGAGGCATAGAATTCATGTAAATGTTAGTGAAAACAAAATAATAAAAAGCATGTAAAAAAAAAAAAAATATTTAGAAAAAATGAAAGAGCCTTATCAGAAGAAGGCAGGAAGAGATTGTAATAGAAGAAATTGAATTGTGTTTTTTCTTTATACTTCGTATAAAGGCGTTGGCAGCTGTGTTCATTCTTGTCAGCCGTGGGAGCGTGGAAAGTAGGGCGTTTGGGCATTGTTGTATATTTTTTGTGTGAAGTGCACGAAAATTTTTAAGGATTGCTGTGCATTTGGGTGTCGTTTTGAAGGTGGCTTTGGCTTTTGTTGTTTGTATGTGTTTTTTTTTCGAGTTTTGTATATTATATCTTGCTGTTACTGGTGTTTGTCAAGCTCTTGTGTTTAGTGTGTGTTTTACAATGAGGTAAAGTTCGGCCGTGAATAGGTTCAGAGGGAGTAACGTACAAATATGTACATTTTATTTCATCTTTAAGTTGGTTGTGGGCGGTTTTCATGATTTGTGTGTGCACTTAAGCTTAAAAAGATTTGTTTATAATATAATAATATACGTAGTTATCAATTGAATGGCAGACTAGTTAATGACAACTGCGGGCCAAAAATTATTTTTGATGAAAGTGTGTGGGTTAGTAATTAGAGAAGTTTACCGAAAACAAAGAAATAAACTCATAGGTGGGTATTCGTGAAGTGCACGCTATATTTTGGAGGTAGAAATAATACAAATAATATTTCTTTGTTTTTAATTTCAATTTTGAAGGAATCTATGACGGAATCTTAACAAATTTCTAAACATGGTCCAATGGTCCTTTATTGTCAATCATGCTTTAAGGCCAATCAATAAAAACTTTCGGTTTCTTCATTCAAAACTGAAAGTCAGGCTCAAATTATAATCATAATGTGTGCCATATATATATTAATTAATGTTCGATATGGTATTGATATTAATTTATGTATAGATAGGCTTATTTTCTTGTATACAACTTACGCGCTGAGTACGAGCTCGACTAAGTTGCATAAACCAAACGCTTACCTGCAAGAGAAGAGGAATTACATTTTATTACAATATAGTATTTCTAGTTGTTCTTGTATTAAGTTGTGCTCCATATATCATGGAGTTATTTGCTGTCTGCACGTTTGATACATTTATTACGCTTACTTCTTCCCAACTGAAGAAATCCATATATATTATCCTCGCATACGACAGGCAATAGTTATAACGGCTAACACGACAGCAACTCAAATAAATTCAACGATTGTGCTCCACGAACACGACAATGGAAACGCATTAGCTGTCCGTGCTCTGAAAGCACACACACATACACTCGCCCTCTGTTATTCCTCTTGTCTAACAGGGCGGAAAATCTTATACAGATTGAAAACTGTAAAGCTAAATTTCGAAACAATGTTCCATTGTAGTAAAACATTCAATTTCAGTTCCTGGCCGGTCATTGCAAAAAATATTTTACGATTTGCTCCTTACTTTTATTATGCCCAATCGCAAGTGTGTTAAGAAATATATTCCATTTTAAAGGCTATACACCTTGTTGATTCCAGATCAAACAAGTTGTGTCAGTCCTACTAGATACTTTATTCAAAACGAAGTTGAATTGAGGCTGAGCTTATCTTTTTTTTTTTTTTGAGTAGTATTGAAATAAACATGAACATATTTAACTGTTTATAAAAAATGGTAAGCTTCTTGTCTCGACAACATAATTGATTATTACTATTTTGATATAGAGCAAGCTCAATGGTGCTTACAGGATATCTTTTAGTCAGTCAACCATTGTTTATATAATTTTAATATCATTTCTCTTTCTTGGCTGGCGACAAAAAAGGGAGCTACAGAGAATCTGCAATTTCTTGGCTGGGTAATTGAAATACGTGCGCCAGCTTATATATATATATATATATATATATATATATATATATATATATATATATATATATATATATATATATATATATATATATATGTAGGTATATATGTATATAAATACAAATATATGGCACTTCGATTTGATTTCTCAATTTTTATGGTCATGCTAATAGCATTTTCATGTTTTCGACCAGTCTATCAATGCCAACTTGCAGAGCCGCAGTCGACAACTGATGAGTGCGAAGAGGCAAGTGGCATGTGGCATGTGGCAAGTGCCTTTGGCAGGTGGGTGGACAAGTGGGTTGGCTAATGATTGAGTTCGTTCATTCTCACTCTATCTATCTAAGTAGACGTCTCTGCTCTGCTTGCTCCCGCTCTATGTAAGTGGTATTATGGCTGGGCCAAGTCATTGCCAGAGTTCTATAAATTTAGCATCAATCTACGCAATTAACTGTATCAATTTGTTAGAACCACTTGGCGACGCATTCGTGCAGAATTTCTGCGCTTGATAAGAGGAAACCATTCGACCCTGCGGCCCGTCCCACTTCGAGTTGGAAATGGAAATGGGGTTGGGGCTTGGGGCTGGGGGCTGGGGGCTGGGGCTCGGCATAGCCACTCGGCCTTAAGGAGAGCTGTACCAGACGCTAACGAATTGCCTGCCTTATACCTAAAGCGACACAAATACACACGCCTAGATACACATTATATAGTGGCTATGTAAATGCTTGCCATATGCTGTATGCTGCATTGTGGCATGTCGCTTGCTTTCAGTTGATAAGCGTTTTAAATAAAATATTCTAGCGCCGCGTTTTTGAAAGCATTCAATGATTTTCCAAGCGATTGCACAGCCAACGATTAAACAAAAACAGCAACAACAGTTAGAAGAGTTGGGATGAAGAGACGCAGGGGGATTGGGCGTGGTAGCTAAAAGCGTTAGCCACTTTCATGTGTGGCATTTACTTGTACTTGCCTCCATCTGCTGCGCTGTGCAGTAGCTTGAAAATGAATTATGTATGTTTATCGATCGGGTATGCCAAAAATATATGTATATATGTATGTATATATATTTATATATAGATATATGTGTGTGTATACGTATGTATGGGTACGTATTCACTCCATTTAGCTACATATCCATATTCATGTACACGTGAGCATAATCATATAATATACTGCTCCAAAGGTAAAGGCTGCATACTAAGTCAGTTTGCTTGGAAATCACAGTTTTTATTTACATGTGATTCAATTACAGATTCAAGAAATAGCAAACAGAGAGAAATTGTGCCTTTATGAAGCTAATTAATTAATTAATTAGACTGCTCTAAGCTTAGCTCTCTGTGAATTGTCAACTCTTTAGTAGGTATCTTAATTATTTAGTTATGTTATAAATGTTCAACATACAAGTATCTTTCTGTGAATGGATATGCATGAATCTATTTGCCATACTTTTAGTATTTAATACAAAGATAATTGTTTTTTTCTCTCATTACTTTTTTTCTCATCTCATTTGCCGTTGACCCCGCCCATTAAATCTAGTTGTTGGAACTTTTGTTTCTAGATTTTACTTACCTTTAACGGCACTTAATTGGTTTCCAACCATCTGTTTCGCAATAAACGCCGCCATTGTGTTTTATTGCTTGCTATCGTCTGTTTGTTGGATCTGTTGACGTGGAAGCTGCTGCTGCTGCTGTTGGTAATGAAAGATGCAGTCACGGCTCTCGTTGCGCCCAACTCCGCAACTGAAAAGAAAACCAAACTGTGAGAGAGACAGAAAAAAGCCAAGCAAATTAAATTGTGTTCAAACAGAACAATGCTTAGGACAATGAGCCCCAGAGCTCTCCTTCTGCATCCTACAGCCAACTTGTCCTGTCACCTGTGCTAGTGGCCGTACCCCTGATACTTTAAGCCGATTAGCTTAAATGCCGCCGACTGTCCGAGCGCGCTTCTCGGCAGTTCCCAGTGAGAGTGTGTGAAGCACATTTCTGGAATTACTGGCCCAGCCCAGCCCAGCCCAGCCCAGCCTAGCTACGCCCATCCGTACCCAGTACAGCCTTCCTGTCTGCCTACTTGCCTGCCAGTTGTATTGCTACACATAATCTAATATTATCTGAGGCCCCACACAATAATGTCCTAATGAATGTGGGCGCAACAAAAATTAAATAAGAACTTTGTAGTTGCCTGTAGCTGGTGGATTAATACTCGCTCACAGTTCAAATGCCACGAGCTAAGCGGCTCAAAATCTATATTCCAAATTTCTTAGTTCTCAACGCAAAGGTTTATTTACATGAGTACAAACACAAAATATCAAATCGTCGGAAGAGTCTGAAAAGAGCCAATATACTTGTTTACTCAGCAGGAACGAGAATCGAAAGAGAAAATTTGCAATTTTGTGAAATATCGCGGCGTCGGATTATTTTCATTTCCATTTCCATTTCCATTTGCATTTTGATCCAGTACCAGCGGCTTCATGGCCATGTATTAATATTTACTCAAATTGGGCTAACAAACTTAAGCTAGGGGCGTGACTGGTATGGGGATGAGGCTGGGGCTGGGGCTGCAACAAATTAAAACAACGCCCAGCTAAACGAGCAACCAAATTAGTTTGACATAAAAAGCATACAGCTGGCAGGCAGACAGGCAAAGCGAAAATACAGATAGCCTGACAGATCGTCACGATGTACGAAGTACAGGACTTGCTTTCCCTTCCAGTCTCCCCTTCGCTTGCTGCCTGCCTGCCTGCCTGCCTGCTTCCTGCGCAAAGCTAATGAATTAAGCTGGCGCTGCAAAGAATTTTTAGCTTTTCAGGCGCCCTGCGGCGACGCGTCAACAGAATTGTTTATTGGGCCCCAGCACCCAACACACAGCCCCCATTTTGCTCCAGGACCCGCCCAGAAAATATACAAGGAAAACATTTTTCTTTTACGAAATATACTTTAAGCATACCCTATGTTTTAAATGCATTTGTTTTAACTATGTGATCTATCAGACAGTGAAAGCTAACTAGCTTTAAGTATAAAGCTACGTATATTCCTGATATAACTGTAAACTATGCTGCTCGAATTCCAATCATTTGACTAAAAACAAGTGACTAATAATGTGAAAGCCCAGTGGTTTCATACGACCAAATATGTTCACGTTAAAGCAACCTTTTAAGACTTCTTGCCGTTCAAAAACGCGTCTCATATTCTGTAAACATTAATTAATTTCATATATTACAATCTATTGCAGTGCCTTGAGGAGTTCACATATTTAGTCTGCTGCTTAAACTATGAAATAGTAGGCCTCTAATTTCAAACTTTAGATTCTAGCTGACTATTCTCTATTCAATCGCTCCAAAAACAGCCTGCACTTCTATATCTACACCACAAGTGGTAGTCGAGCAAACCGCGCTAACTTCAGGCTGTCAGTTTACGAACTTAACAAAATTCAGTTTAATTTTTAAAGCAAAAGCTGATAAGTTGCTCGCAAGAGAAGGGTTCTAATAGCCTAGTCGGGGCTATTTTGCTTCTACTATAAAATATGTAAATAAAAGGCGAAAATTTATGGGCTTCGTGCTTAGAATTTGATGGGGAAATAGCAGAAATAGCAGCTGCCGCTGTTTCAGGTGTGCCCCAACAAAAGCCAATTCGCATTTCTTTTGCTGGGCTATCCAATTACGTTTGAAGAAGTTGTTTTTCTGATATGAAAAGCTAAAGCCAATAAACACGCAAATAAGCCAAGTTGAATTTTGTTCGTTCCCATGACGCAGTAAGTGGAGCTCCTTAACAGGAGGACGGGGTCAAGGGGTCAGCAGCGATATCAAGTATATGCGCTCAAATCCTGCCCAAAGCCCAATGTCAAGTGGAAACCCTTTTGCCAACTGCGGCTCACTTATACAGTGGAGCAAATCAAAACTTTTCTCCATCTGAAACTTAGCATAATTTGTAGGCATGACTGATTTTAAAGAAAGATTGGCGATATTCAGTACACGCAAGGTATTCCCAGGTCACTGGACAGCCCTTTTGCAACGATGTTTTTCTTTTGAGAGAAATCTATATTAGGTATACGTAGCGTTCTTTAGCATTTCTATGTTTACGTTTGAAAAGTTATTTTGGTAATTAAGATATATATTAAGACGTAGCGTTGTGGACATTGGAATGAACGTTAAGTGCTAAGGTGAAATCATTTTCCAATTGTTTTTACAATGAGCACAAAACTTTCCATTGGGCAACTGCTTGTTGACTTGGCAGCTCGAGATCAGGTACCTTGGAGCTCACCATAAGAATAAGACGCTATCTTGTCAAAGTTAACTGTTGGGGCGAACTTTTTTAACAATGGGCGTGGGCACAAATCAAAACTTTTCATTAGGCGACTGTTAGCTAAATTGGCAGGGGTAAATCAGGCGTGTACTGCGGTGTCTGGCCACTTCACGCGTGAAAATGCGCAAAGTTTATGCAGAGTTTTAGTGAGTTGCCTGCTTGAAGCGTACTTCTCACATACTTTGAACACTTTGAGATACTTGTAGCTACTTTTAGATACTTTTCAGCTGGGCGTCTTTGCATTCACTTACCTACTGTTCCGTAAATATTCCGCTTAGATTTGCGTCTGTTGCTGTGCGTGTGTGTTGTTGTTCTAGATGTTGTGATTGTTGTTGTTGGTAATGCAGTTGTAGTTGTAGTTGTATATATAGTTGTAGTGGTCGTTGTTGCAGAAGTAGAAGCGAAGTTTGAGAAAGTTGTTTTTAAAGAAATCCTCTAAGAAGAGCGAGCATCAGACAGAAAGAGTTTGCTGCAAAGTAAGCACAGATAAAAAAAAATAAATAAATAAATAAAACTGGATGAATTAACTGCTTCAAAAGATAAAGCCAAAAATAGGCAGAGAAATAGATAAAGACATATGGAGAGAGAGAGAGAGAGACGCATATCTGGGTAGATAGATAAGAAAGAGATCGCGAAACGATATTAATGAGTTTGCATTGGGGGTCAGCTCTATTGAGCGCTGAACCCTACATAACACAAGAACCTATTGACATTGCAGCTAATTTAAACAGAGGCACGCACGCACATACACATACATAGGCAGTCTTTTGTGTGTGTCTCTTTTCTGCTTTTCAAGAGTATATTATTTTGCAAGGGGTATATAAGCTGTGTTACGAAACCTTTGACTTGTGGGTGCATCAAATTGCTGACTACAGATCTTCAAGCCAAGTTATTTTTGCTATAGTGTTTGAGTCTTCCTTGTATGAATATGAAGCCATATATAGGAAACGTTAAAGTTAGGAGCTCGTGCTCTGAAGTTGTGTAAGTAATATACATAGATAAAAAAAAAAGAAAGAATCATGTCATATAGTAGTCTATTTTGCAAAAAGTCAAACTCAATACGAATTCTACATATAATGTACATTTAAGTGCGGATATGATGTCTGAAAGTGAATTTAATATTCGGCGATGTTGTATACAGTTATTTGTTCTGTGCATATGTATGTGTGTTCGTGTTTTGTTGTTTTTATCGATATTTCTTTATTAGGGTTTCTTTTATGTGAGCGTGCACGTAAGTGCCCATTACGAGGCTGAGCCAGGTGTGTGTAAGGCTTATAGGTAGACATATACAAATCCAAATACACACACACACACACATACATATATATGTATATACAGACAGCCTTTTTACGTAACACATGTTGTGGACAACTCAGTTTTAATCAAATTTTTAGAGCTTTGACACTTTTCGCCCGTCGATTACATAAAAAACCTTCGCCTTCCACGGCTGGCCGTTGCCGCCTCAGGCAGCTTTATTCTCACTGGCAATGCAGCTCAGCAAGCAGCAATATAAGCAGTATAATTGTTTATAATTGAATTAATTTTTTTTATTGTTAATCGATTTGTAAAAGCTACGTTTGCCAGAGTATGTGGGCTTTACTTATATATCTGACTATTGTATTATCATATATCTGTTAAGCGAGTGTTGATGTACACGTACAAACAGACACATATACATATGTGTATGTCAATAACATTTATATATATATATATATATATAATATATATATATATATATGTATATAACATATGCGTATGTGCTAGTTTTTTTTTCGTTTTATTTTATTCAATACATTTTTGTGCACTTTACTTTCGTATTTAATACGGGCGCTTCTTACTTCATGCTATGTTCGCACTCTTCTGTGTCGCACGGCTGAGTCGCCTACATGGAAAACTCGGGCCGTTGCGGAGCGCAGCGAGCAGCGCAAAGCAGAACAGAGGCAGCCAGACAGCCAGCTGTAGGCAGCTGCGGCGCCAGCGTCGGCGTCGCAGCCGAAACGGCGCCTAAATTTACAACAAATAACGACAAGCAAAAGTACTCACTCTCACGATTCCACTCGGTAGCAAACATTTTTGCCAAAGCTTTTCGAAATTTCCCCGCCTAATGTTCTGAGTGAGTTCGCACTAGCTGTGCTGCTCTAACACATAAATGGGAGCTTGGGCTCATTACTTCAATGCGCTCGAGCTTCGAGTAGGCTCAACGAAGAGCTTCGTGCATGTACATATGTACATTTATGCTTTTATACGTATGTGTGCATGAGTGCGTATATAATAGCTTTTAGCTTTTTAACTAATAATATATTTATTTGCCGTCGCCTTTCATCTACTTCTATTTGTGTTACATAATTTTTTATACGAACTGCTTACATTCGCGCGTATTCTCTTTCTTTCTCTCTCTCTCACTCCCTCTCGGTATCGGTGTCGGTCTCGGCCTCTTTCTCGTTCTCTTTTGACTTTTTGACTTTGAAATAAAAAGTGTTGCCTACTTATTTGCGGCCGGCGCCTGCGCCACGCAAATGAGAGAAGTCCGTCAGGGAATGTTGAGCTTTACGCTAAGCATTACATATGGGCAAATTATGCGTTATTGATTTGTTGTTGATGAGATAGCCTGCCCATCCAAAGAAAGAAGAAAAAACATACTAGAAGTGATGTACCCAAATGACACTGATAAGCTCAGCATATGGCACACACAGTTGCGAAAGAGTTATGCCTGACGCCTTTGTTCTCCCTGTCAGTTGCCATTAGCTTCAGCACACTCACACTCACACACACACACACACACACACATACACAAGCTAACTTTTGTGGTTCAGCGGAAACGCACAGCTTGAAAGTAGGAAATTGCAAAGTTCTTTGCCACGTCCGCAGCTCGGTGGTCAGTGCATCAATTGCCTTTAGGGTAAAGTGTCTGCCTGTCTGTCGCAAGAATTCTAATTAGTCTGATATAAATCCAACAAATGTTCTCCAACTTTATTGTTTTGCACTTTATCAATTATAGTTTCTTTGTCTCTGCTTTATATAGCAATCAATTATATTTTCTTTAGCTTCTATTTATTCTCCTCTTTCTTTTTGTAGCCACAAATTGCTTATTACCGTTAGGCAGCCCCTCACCTCTGGCTACCTGCGCTAGTTCTGCTTGAGATGAATGTCACGTTCTGGCCCTAGGCGAATTGCGTTTTCCCCTGGGTAATGAGTGGGCAACGCGGATGGCGCTTACTTTGTTTTCAGTGCAGGCTTTTCATTTCATTTTATTTTATTCGTTGATATAAAATGTTGAAAAATTTGTGCACTTGTATTACTGATGGGCCGCAGCGGAATTCGCTTACCTACAACCGTTGAAGGCACCGTTAAACACACTACGCCGCAGCAACAAATTATTCAAAAATTACTATTTTCTTTTGCACTTAGCTCTCTTCGCGGCGTAACAACAACAAATCTGGCCACTGGCATACACAAAAACCACTTTTTCGAGCCCAACAACGAAAATACCAAATAACTGTTATTCACTGCACACAGTTTACAACGCGAACATGCAAAGAGCAGACAACGAGCGAGAGCGTGAATATGTAACGTACTGACAGAGAGGGAGAGAGAGAGAGAGAGAGAGAGAGAGCCTGTGGGAGAGAATATTGCTTTCTAGCAGTTGCCAGCTGCCAGAACGAGAGCAGCTATCGAGTGGCTCTCAATTCGGTCGCCCACTGGTTGTTTGACTGGCGGTCTGGCGGGCTGGCGGGCTGGCGGCCTAGCGGCTGACTGTCAGTTTTGACAGTTGACCCCAAACGAAAGCTCTTGGTCGAAAAAAGCTTGCTAACTTTAAATTGGCTAGCTGAAAAAAGGCTGATAGTACATTGCATTGCGACAATAAGATATATGTTAACTCTAAATGTATTTGCCAGGTGCTTGCACAGGCAAATTGTTGGCGGATTAACAAATGCACGGATATGGCAACCGGCGTCATTCCTGTGTGTGCATGTGGGAGTGTGAGTGTTTTCTTGTTTATCGTCTGCTTTTTATACAAATGTTCCGCTTGTAAATTTTTAGCACACGCACCGGAAGCTGTCGAGTGTACACGAAGCGCTGATAAAACCGACTAAAGCCTGACTGTCTTGCTTACCCCCCAAAAAATAAACGAAAAAGATACTGAAAATTTTTACAGGCGAGGTGGCAGCACTTGACTCACACACATACACGAACCCACACGCAGAGAACGCGCGCGCGCTTTGCGCCTACATATGTAACTAATGTATGTGTGTGTGTATGTGTGACTGCGAGCGTGTAAGAGGCGTAGAGGTAATTTATATAAATTATTTAATTAAGCCATGTACGTCAGCACGCGGCGCAAAGCCCATTATTTAGATTAAATCAAACCCATTACGTTTTATGCCACCTGTCTTGAGCGCTTCCTTCGTTATTCTTTTCGCTCCTGTCTAAACTTCCTCCTCCCCCTCTCTTGCTCTATCATTCTCTCTCTCTCTCTCTCTTCCGTTAACGTCTATTGGTTTTGTTATGATTGTTTTTGGCATTGCCCTTAGCCGCACCTCCCGTCCTGCCTATGCCAGCCAAATTGGCCACATTTCGAGCGTGCCCATGGCTTTGGGATTTGTTGGATAATTTAAAGACTGCTGAGAGAAAGACTTCTACTGCTGCTATTGCTTATGCAGCATATCCCCTCTTGATGCTCTTTGGTCCCAAGTTACAGCGATTATATATACATATGTATACATATATTACATAAATAATATAAATGACCGGTTGACTACTCTATACAATATATAATTAATGCTATTTAAATATTCCCTAAGCCTAGATAAGACAAATAAATATCATTATCATTTTATAATCATAATTGACTCAGATCTTTAATATATGAATTCTTAATTATCTATTTATCTTTTCTCGTGGGCTTAAAGTTTTATATATATTTATATATTTTCTCTTAAATTTAAATCTATTTTGTTTTTCATCTTCAAACAAAATACTAATCAGATATAGTTCTTAACTATATATGTATACCAAGATATTTTGTTAAATTTTCAAATAAATTTTCAAATTCGGAGAAGTATTCAATAACACTGTGCATATTCTATGAATCTGTCCTAGGAATATTTATTTCATATTCCATTGTTTTGTAGCTGGAAAATGATTTCGCTTTGAAACGCGATGCCATTGAAAATGCAATGGAGCAATCGTACTTAGCACACGAAATTGATTTCCTTTACAATGCCAAGCCAAATGATAAAGTTAATTTACCCCTCACTGCTGTCTTCCAGCTGACAGCGATGATATTTAATACAAACTGCTCGCATCCCTCTCTCCCTCTATCCAGCCCCTCATTTCCCTGGGGGCGGTATACACTTGGCGGTCGTCGTCAATCAATGTGAATTCAAGAGCTGCCGCAGCCGCAGCCGCAGCCAAAGATGACAACTAAACTTCACTTCAGCCGCAGACAAAATGTCATTTTTTAGCTGGGAAGAGAGCGACGGGGCGTGAGGCGGCAGGGGCGTGGTCGGATGTACACGGCGGAGTGGCTTAATTTAAAACGGTTTCATGTTGTGATTTTGACAAATGATAATTTTTTTTTTGCTTGCTTTCCTGTGTGTGTATGTGTGCGTGTGGGCGAGTGTTGCAGGCAGGCTAGGTGTATGTGTGTGGCAGGCTGTGTGCGATAGCTTTTGTGTTTGCTTCGTCATCCCAGCAACGAGTACGATATCTCTGCCTCCCTTTGTATACTGCCCTTTGAGCCTGTAATTTTGTAGTGGTCGATGAGTTGGCACAATGCGCGCGACAGATAAACGAAACCTGCCCCATCCCAACTCGCAGCCCCTATCCCCTCCCCCCAAGCACTGTCCCCGCTTGCAGAGTGTGTCAAAGGGTCGTTAAGTAAGCAAACTGCCACACACACACTCTTACACATGCACACTCAGGCATTGATATAGTACTGAGAAAAGTTTCAGTTTCAGTTTCAGTTTTGGTAGATCAAAAACTATGTACATCTGGGCTGACTGCTACATGCGCCACTCTCTATCTCTCCCTCTATCTCTCTTTCTCCCTTGCTGACTCTATTCTCTGCCTGTGCTTAGCAGCACTCCCCTAGCTACAGCCAACACGGATATACATTTGAGCCCTGCTGCAATGGACAGCGAAACGGGCGGCAGAACAACCAACAGCCAACATCCACCAGCTACCAGCAATGGTGCAACAATTTATTGATTTAACAACCAAAATAAAGAGAAAATTCATATTGGTCGGGTATGTCAAATTTGATGCTTTTACCTTCGTTATTTCGGGGCGTAAACTGAACCATAGAATGTTATTTACGGAAAGTGGTTTCAATACAAATAGATTGATTCGTATTTCCATACTGAATATTATGCATGGTTTACAACGTGAACAAAATGCTAATGGACTCATTGGAAAGTGTATAAGAGAAGAGCAAGCGAGCTGAATTGCGGCTAAAGTGAAATCGACAAAGCCAATTTCCTTGGTTGCTATTGTCGCTGTGTCTGTTTCTGTTTCTGTTACTGTTGTTCAGTTTCTGTTGACGTAGCCGGGGAAATAGGATTGGGAATAAGAATCAAAGCTGATCCGGCTCAGTCGGCATGTGGCCAAACCAATAAAGCTGGCAAATTGGCCAAATGCGTGCATATACGGCTTGCAGCATGTCCGAAAATATAAACAACAATCAGGATTCGTGCCAGCCAGACCACACGAGCAATAAAATAGCAATCCTATCGACATCGATACCATCGCATCCCATCGATCCCCCATTCCCGTTGGTGGCCGCCTGGCTTGGTTTCGAGGCACGCATCTCGAAGCAGACGGTGAGCAGCGTCTGCATCGACTGGACACCCAGCCCAGAGTCTGCTTCCGTGTTCAGCATCGAAAAGTACCACAGGCGACACGGCTGGCAGCAAGTGCTATGGGCGAGCTCAGGTCCCCAGACCATCCACCACCTGGAAGAGAATTTCGGCTATCGGCTACGCATCCGAGCTCTACGACCCGCTCTGGATGGCACTCACTACGAAACGCTGGCCATTTCACCAGACATCATTGTGAGGCGCTGATTGCTCTTATCATATAAATATATACAATATTTTAGGTTCAGGTGTAGTCGAGACTGTTATAAATATTTTTGTTATTCCCTATACAACATTTATAAAAATCCTAAAAGTCGTTTGAGGAGATTGTGGTGTAAATATTAAATAGAGCTCGAGTATGTTTGCCGACGGTAATCAATTCAGCACTTAGGGCCTTGAGAATCATATAAAAAGGCATTATCCATAGGCGAACGTATATATGTATATGTATTTTTAAATGAATACGCAAATGCATCACTTTTGACCACAACTCTTACATTTCAATTTGTCAATTTGGCAGCCGAGAAATAAGTAAACTTTATCTGTGCTTGTCAAATAATAGTATGCATGGTAATTGTAATCTGAGCATGCATTCATGCATGCCGATATGTACACATGCATACATATGGCCACATGCATGCATGCGCATACAATGTGCGTAAATAGAGCTATACCCTGTACTGACTATATTATTTACAGGTTTTAAATGATATAATGCTTTGTTTTGATCTAGGCAACCACAGAAGCAGCGCTGCCATCCACAAACTGTTTGTATCGAGCCATTCGGAAGTCTCAGCAATTTTTGGTCAAGCGCATGCTGCGCCGGCGCCCCAGCCTGGTGGACTATCCTGGTCCGAACGGATATCTGCCGTTAGCAAATGCCATTATTCAGGGCGAGATGTGCGTCATTGATGTCCTCCTCTCAGCTGGCTGCAGCGTCCATCTGGGCAATCCACACAACAAGCGCAGCCCGCTGCATGTGAGTGGAAAGGATCACTTGGGTCACTTCCACTAATAGGTCGCCTGTTCATTGCAGCTGGCATTCTATCATGGTCATCTGCCGTCGGCCCGTATTTTACTGAACAAGAAGGCGCAGCTGGAAGCGGTCGACTGCAATGGAATGACACCAGCGCACTGCGCCGTTGATGCCAATCAGTTTGAAATGGTGAAGTTTGCCCTGGAGTCTGGCGCCAACCTGGAGGCAAGAGATGCCTGCGACTGGTCATTGCTAATGCGGGCAGGTAACGTACTGTTAGGAATGGGGAATGTATACATATTACATATGATGTATATAGAACTTGGTCCCTTCAAAGTCAAACAGTTTTATTTAGCCTTAACTGCCTTTAACTTACGCCCCGCAGTGGTCATGGATGCTGGACTGGAGCTTATAAAGCTTTTGGTTACACACGGAGCCGAGCTCGGGGCTCGCGATGGCCTAGGAAAAAGCTGCTGCGATTTGGCCAAACTTTATCGTCGGCAGCAGGCAACGGATTATTTCGACAAGGTGCACGAGTTTCGCCAAGAGCAAGCGAAGGCTGCACAAGCTTTGGCTAACACACCACCACAATCCGGCCAAAGGGATTAAGTGCAGCCGGCCGTCTAATAGGATGGAATCTGTCGAAGAACGTGCTAATGAATGTCCTTCCAAGAGCTTAGAACATACATAGGTAACTACTTGAGGCTAGGATGTTGGAATAGCATCATGAATTAGAAGAACACTTCAGACTTCACATTTCAATTATTATATATACACATCAATACTACTATATACATACATAAGATAGTATATATGATAAGTTAATGCAATTCAATTATTAAAACATTAGGCATTAGATATTATCTTAAACACAATTTCTTGTGATTTCCGTCTGATAGCCGCAAGAGTATGTATTAAAGAAGTCGGCGTTTTCCTTGAGACCCAGGTAAAAAACGTGCTCGGCCAGCTCCTTACCAAACTCACAAAAGTTTTGGGCGAAGAGTGTGAAGAAGATTCGCTTGTTGCTCAACTGGTAGTGTCGAAGTATCTCGTTTTCTTGGTCGTAGATCGCGCGATGTTTTGTTGACGACTGTATCCAATCGCTATACTCCTGCCAAGTGTGCCTAAAGCTTTTTAGATAGATGACGGCTAACATGCGAGCCTCGCTTAGCACGTTCACGTACTGAGGCAGCCTGAGGCACTCCGCCTCCTCCCGGAAGTGCGTTGAGTCCCGTTGCCGCTCGCTAATATTAAACATGGTCATGTACAAATGCACGGTGAACGTGGGATAGAAGTAGGACATGGGCTTGTACCGACTCTGGTACAGATACAAGCTCCAGTCGAGCATCGTCCGCTGCACACCCAGCTCGAATGTAGAATTGCGCTTTCGATGCTGTTCGAGATTCCGCAAATTGTGCTCGTAGCTCTCGCGATAGATACGCAGGCCGGCGTACTCTCGATTCAGGTCTCCGGCATAGAAATAGATACTGGGCGTGGCAAACTTCTCCTTATAGGTTTGTAATCGGTTCCTCAATGGATGGGAGTCCGTTCCAAAAACTGATTTACTGCGGTCCACAAAGCGTTGGATTAGATCCCGAAAGTCACGCAACTCATGCGAGCTGCCCTCGACCAGGTCTTTGGTAATGATGTAGCCAAAGAGGGGTTTGAAGTACTCAAATGTCTCGCGATAGCAGTCCTGCAAGGACTTCAGGGTGTTGCACGATATGAAGAAGTCGATTAGCTTCTGCTTCGCTTCGAACTGCTCCGGGTCGTTCTGTAGTTTGGTCAGCAACTGGATGAGATCGCTGCTTGGCGGCATGTGACCTATAGGAAATTGAATAAGTAATGATTTGCATTCCATTCAGCTGATCTATAGACTGAATATATAATTGGGTATTCCAAGTATTCACTTAGGTACAGGATAACACCATTATTTATGTTCGTACCCACCCATAACCGAAAAGAGAGGACGATTGCGACTGCAGACGTGGTCGTAGTAGCTGTCGCAGGCGTATTTCTGGGCATTAATAGAGTGCTCCATGCGCATAGCCAACTGGCTTAGTTCTTTGATGCGTAGCTCGGAGAGGTGGCCTGTGTATGCAATCTGCGCCTCTGCAGCGCCCAAGCAGGCGCAGAGGAGAACACACAGTGGAGCAGTCCACATCTTACACTGTTTCTTAATTTGGATCTTAAGGTTTCGCTTAGGCCTCAGCTGTTCTCGCTGTTGTTTCCTCAATGCGTATTCGAATACACTAAGCATCGAGCTGTATAGCCAGCTATGTCGCTGGCATCCGCTGTTGCCCAAGCTCAAGCGCTGATAAGAGCTGATGTCGAGTCGTATCAGCAGCAGTTTTATTGCTCTCCCGCTGTTTGGATGACTTAATTATACCCCTTACGAAAAATAAAGTTCTATGGGGTATTATAGACTCGTTGGAGCACCAGATCTTAAGTCAAGCCCAAGACCATAATTTGGACCATGCAACTATTTCTGATTACTATAGATCATCCAACGTCCTTACTTATTATGGGTGACCCAATTACATATCCGGCAAGTTCAAAGGCAGTCGGGGTCAACTAATCATTGTTTCGTGATTATATTCAGTATATTATTGTAAAGTATACAATTGATTTTCAGCGACTATAGGGAATCCAATAGTCTAACCTACCAATATAATGCGTTGATTTTAAGAGTTGTTCACATTTTTAAGACGCTGCCCAGTTTTTAAATATTCGCTCTGGCTTGGTCGTATATATCAGTGCGCCGCTGCTTGTAGATGGGAATCTGGCGACGCACTTCATCCACCGTGTCGAAATCTATTGAGATGTGGGACATTTATTAGGTCTCTTCGTGGATGGTAATCCACTTACCAATTGTTTCTACAATCAGTTCACGTCCCTGGCCCGCCTCGCGCAGCACTCTCGCCCAGGGATCTACAATCATCGAGTGTCCGTATGCCACATAGCCGGACATGTTGTTACGGGCGGGAGCACAGGTAACCACAAACAGTTGATTATCCATGGCACGGGCTCGTTGCAAAAGCTCCCAGTGCATGGGGCCCTGGCAGATGCAGAAAGCCGAGGGATACACAATCATGGAACACCCTACACAATCATTCACGTACATACGTAAACATATATAAAATATAAGTAACATATTTTATAAATATTAAATATAGCAGAAGCACTTACCCATGTTGCGATAGAGACGCGCCAGCTCCTCGAACCGCTTGTCGTGGCAAATGCCGATACCGACTCTTTGCGCTCCGATTTGCACTACGGTCAGCTCGTTGCCTGCGGTCAAGGCTTCACCCTCATCGAACTGCACACCGCCAAGCTGTTCCGGTTCGATGTTCATATTAAAGAGATGCAGCTGAAAGCAACAGGAGGAGGCTATAGATCTGCTTAATTATGTGAAATGTACTTACCTTCCGATGTCGGCCAATTAGCTGGCCATTGGGCGCCCAGACAGTGCACGTGTTATACAGCTTATTGCGGGCATCCCGCTCAATTATGCTGCCACCAATGATGTAGATACCCAACTTGCTGGCCAGCTTAGACAGCGCCTGACAGGTGGGGCCATCCGGCACCGGTTCAGCATGCCGCCCGAACTCCTCAACGCTATAGGGGCCATTGAAGCTCTCCGGTAATATGGCCAGTTGTAGCTGTGGATTGTCAGCTTTTAGCTGCGTTATGCTTTCCAGAGCCCGACGCACATTATCCGCCACGTCCCTGCCTACAGGCAGCTGTAGCAATCCTAGTGTAAGTTCTATTTAAGAGGCCACGGATTTTAGTTACGACTTTAGAGACTCTATACGTTTGACTTACTGTTACTCATCGTATATTTTTGCACACTCTGTTCGAGTTGATCGCACGACAGTTGCCAATTAACGATTTGTGCTAAATGTGATTCCCATTTTATAGCTCGACTTTCCACTGGACCTATCTGGGCCTAATAACCTTGTTTTTTAAGTGTGTAATCAATCAAGATTCGATTTATATATATAAATATATGTATATATATTATATATTTATTGTATTTCAATGCCCCCTTCAAGTATGTATAATCAATAGAAGCCTTGTTTCACAGAGACAATCCACAAAATACCCTGCACCCACAAGTATTTCTGAAATGTAGGCACGAACATTATTCTGGAATAGATTTCATATGACTCAACAGCGTATTCAGCGTATACAGCGTATTCAAATTATTGATATGAAATCGTAGCTCAAGTGCAACAATATACATATGTATATGCATTTGCCTCCGCCTTTTTTTAGTAGTTCGTATAATTAAATTAATTATTTATTTGAGTTTTTATTTTTGCTTTGTGTATTTTACTCTATCGACTGAATCAGCGTTATAAACGACATGGCAGCCCGAAGAATCTGTATCAAATCAAAGCGAGTTATCAGATGCACATTGACACTAGTTTAATATACTACTTACCGCCAGAAAGTTGGCCAAGGAAGCCTCGTAGAAACCCGCCTTGATGAGCACTTCCCGTTGGGAGCGGTGCATGATAAAAATCAAGGAACGCCTTTGTTTGTGTGAAGCCGAATGCCAATTGGATGTCTGGATAGCCACCCCAACTCGTAGGCCCTGAGAAAATATACGAGAATTTGCACAAATATATGTAAACTGAATACAAATATGCTTAACGACACATGTGAAGATCTGGACTCAGATGCAGACATATGTTGTTGGAAATACGAACGCAGGTACCTCCACTTTGATAACCTCCCCACCATAACAGTATATGAAGAGCTGCAGCATTATGGAGCAGAAGAAAGAAAAATACACAAGGAGGGCCATGATGGAATCCAAGTGCTGTAAAAGTACTTATCGCTTCAGCTAGATGGGTAATATTTATTATAGTGTATATAGTCACCGTCACGATCTGGTAGATTATGACGCCCACCTCCAGCGAGGTGATAAAGAATTGTCCAAACACGATGGGTGTGTAAATATGGCGCAGTTGTCTGGACAGGTTAAGGAGCTGTACATGGTAGTCGACTACATCGGCCATCTGCTTCTCTACCAGCTGCTCCTCCTTCCCAAAGGCCAGGAAGTTAATGTCCTGTTGCAGCGCCTGAAAATGGGCGCGCAAATTGATCGCAAACGATATGAATAGTCCATCCACAGCCGAGGCATACAGCACCACAAAGATAGTTACGAACAGGGTATAGATAAAGCCAAACTCGTAGCCCGGACTATCGACATCATTGAAAGGGAATCTGATGATGGGAGCAACAAAACAGAACAAGTAAGAAGGCTCTAGTCGAGACTGCTCGACTAGGAGATACCCTGAACCCTCCAAGCTGATATTCTAATCATTCCGCACATATACACATGCATCCACACGCACGCATAAGCCCGCGCTCTGGGCTGCGCTGCAGTGTGGGCAATATTATGAGATTTTATTTGTTGAATAATTTCTTTTGTAGACGTACGATCTTAATGAAACTTTCAGAACGTAATCATAACGTTAAAATATGCGTACATTCTAAAGCACAAGTTTCTAGTACTTGATATACGTTTTTTACGAAGTGGGGGCGAAGGGGGCGTGGTATCCAAAATCTGTAAATGACAAAATCTGTGTATCTATCTAATGCATATACACAGTAAATCTGAAGTCTCTATGTCTAAAAGTGTTCAAATTAGGCTGAAAAAACAATACAAATGTATCGATTATCCTCGATAAAAAAGATATCGAAAGAGTTATCGAAAAAATATGATAAACTTGTACTGCGTATGGTATACACGAGTCTACATACAAAATTTCAGCTCTCTAGCTTTTATAACTTCTGAGATCCTTTTGCTCATACGGACGGACGGACAGACGGACGGACAGACGGACGGACAGACGGACAGGGCTAAATCGACTCAGCTCATCGCCCTGATCAAGAATATATATACTTTATGGGGTCTGCCACGCCTCCTTCTGCCTGTTACATACTTTTTCACAAAACCATTATACCCTGATTTCCCATTTTCAATGGGTTCAGGGTATAAAAAGTAGAGTAGGATAAATTGAAATTTGTTAGGAATTTGCAGCAAATGAAAACATTTTAATTTATATTCATAAGTTTAGCTACAAAATAAAAGTACATTTAAATACCAGGTCCAACTAAGGACCAAAAGTCTCACAAATAAGCGGACTAATATAGCCTCTTGACTTCGGAAGCGGAGTATGAAATGCCAGTACCCTTGTAGACATATTTCTTAAGAATGTCATTTCGAAATTGTGAAAAAATAAAAGGCACTAAGCAGGCATTCCCTTCCTTTTATCTTTACTTTTTATGCAAAGCAGCTGCAAAGGACAAAGGTTTCAGGGCTCCCGTATTTCCCCCATCTCAGAAGCGAATACCAGCTTAGCCAAATGACGACGGATTACCCCAGCTAAAACGCTAATAAAACGAAGAGAAATAAGCTCAGTCAGGGCAATAAGTGTTCTTACTTCATGGGCATTGGCAGCTCCCTCTCATAAGGCACGCCCCGCCAGTTGTTGGTGACAATCTTGATGATGGGTCCAAGCATGAAGTAGAGTCCAGTGAAGCCGCAGGATAGGCTATACGCACGGCCCAGCAACGTGGCCAATTTGTTACCGTGCTCCACATACCTATAACCTTCTGTTCCTTGTTGAGCTGTGCCGAATTTGAAGTTTAATTAGTATCAGATAAAGTTACACTATCAAGCAAGTTTTGAATATTTATTATTATTTACGGATTTGAAAATAGTTTTTCCTAGTAATAGGATTTGGAATAGATAGATATCAATTAATTAGATTTAATATTAATTTAGGAGAGCCCTAGAAATAAATTTCTGCATTCATTTTAACTTGGCAGAGGCAGCAAAATACATATATAAGCAAGTTTCACCTAATGAACCTAATAAACAAGATTGCTGCCTTACCGTACTATGGCGCATAGTGTAATTAATGTGATTTACATTTTGAATCAAGCTGCCTGAAACTCTGCATCATTTGAAAGAAGCTTTGCTTGTAAGCGAGGAACGTCCATATCTTGGTGACAGTTACCAAGTTGGTGAATGCGACGCTCAGACAGGCCGTAATCAGCTCCATGTCATCCCGATTATAGACGACATACGACAGCATTGGATACTCGGCGGACAGCACGAATACTAGCGATACAACGTGCCGAAGGCCAAGGGACGGATTCCTCTCCCCAGAACTCTCCATGTTGTGGCCCATCAGGCGCAGACAGTTCTCTTGCAGCTGGAACAGACGAGCCATGACTTGACCTCTCGATGCTTTATGTGCTCTGTTTAAAGAGCTGAGGGCAGCTAGTCTATATATAGAGACGGGAATCAATTTTAATTGGCGGCTTGTTCAAATAATTGTACATTTGACATTATCCTCGCTAATAACTGTGATTGCGAGGACATTCGTTGACATGTTGACATCATAAATTATCATTGCTGACACTAATTGGCCGCATGGTGTGGGAGTCTCATAGTCACCTTTCCACGCTCCACGCTCACCTCCTAGCTTTAAAGCGAAAGTTCGCATTCGTATTGTGAACAGCCAATTTACTATTTTTATAAATAACCCGGAGGAACGAACTGTGCGCAATCAAACCCTAATCAAAATACTCGCTACTCATAACACTCAAAACAACACAACAAAAACCGCAACAAAAAAAAAAAAATAAATAAATAAATAAAATAAAATAAAATTTTTACTTTTTTGTTTGATGTAATTTCACTTTTTTGGCTTATAACCTAACTTGGGTTCATTAGTGTGGTCGACTGTGTGATGTATTCAAATCATGAGACGCAGCGAGATTATATCCTGAATCTTAAGTGACCTTTGATTTTTTAATCGCACACTTAACACAAGTAACTATGTAGAGTCATATGCATTTTATAGAATTTCCACCCACTCATCCCTAATTCGTAAAAGGCGTATTTCAAATACGCGAAATTAGTGCTTTGGCAATGCATGCATTTCAATGTTATAATTACGATCTAAAACTTTTATGAAGATAGTCCATCAACAAGAAAATTTATTGTAGTTTATGCTTGCATTCGTATTTTTGTTTGTATGTGTGTTTCTTGTGTAAGCAGAAAGACGCTAATAATTATTGAAATAGCATTTTCGAAGGATTCAGGGGATCGCGTAGTCGAGCAGTCTCGACTAGAGTTTTCTTAAGTTTTCTAGGGTTAGTGCTGACATTTACCGACATTTGCCTGGCTCCATCCCTGACCTCAAACAGCTTGAAGACTTAATTATTTTGCTCAAGTTGAAAAACATCTTCAATCCGTCATTAATTATAATTATAAAAACTGAAGAAAATTAATTAATCGCATTTGACTTAAGAAACCAAAAGTTGCTTTATCTTAGTAAAAATTTTAATAAGCTCTGAGGAGTAATTATGTAACAAAGTGTCGGGGGTTATTTTGGTAAACTATTTGAGTGCAAATACAGAAAAGAGAGCATTGAAGATGGAAAGACGGAAAAAATAATAAAATAGAAAGAGACAAGAGGGTATCTATTAAAGCTGCTCACATATTTAAGTAGCAAAAAAAGAGAATCGTAATGGCAAAGTAAGCTCTTCATCTATAAATACTATAGATAATAAATCCAAATAATGATTTCAATGATCAACACTAATTGATAAAGCAAACGTTTTAACAACAATTCAAATTTATTAACAACCAGTTTGAGGGATTAAAGGTAAGGGTTTAGCTCAACTACTTAGAAACTGGGCGGCAGATAGGCATTGCTTGTGTGGCCATGTCCACTGGAGACAGCCTGATGGGAGATGACCTGACCGGCAGAGGCACCAATGCCGGTGCTGCCGACAGCTGTGACGCCAGCATCACCACCAGTTTGTCCACCTAGGGCGCCGATGACAGAGGTGACGGGGGCAACACCTTCATCGGTCAGCTGGCTGGTTCCGCCGAGGGAATCGTATTGGGCCTGGATCTGTTGCTGGGCGTGTGCCGCCTCCTCGTTGGTCTTGTACTTGATGAAGAAGACCTCCGGCTTGCTGGTGGAGCTAGGCTGTTCGACGACCTCGGCATGGACGTCGGAGCTATCGGTCTTCTTGCTCAGCACATAGATGACAGTCTTATCCTCGTTAACGGCAGGGCTGATCTTGATGGAGGTCTTCTTGTTAGAGCGCTGTGGAGACTTGATGAAGACCACATTATAGTTGCGCTTGGGCACGCCCACTGTAATGTGACGCTCCTTGTAATCCTCTTCAATGTCCTCGGGCGCCGAATGAATGAAGAAGCGTTTAGACACAATGGGCTGTTGCTGCTGCTGCTGCTGATGATGTTGCTCTGCATGATACTGCTGATTTACCCCGGACTGTTGCTGGAAGAACGTCTGCTGCTGGGGCTGCTGATAATGGACCTGTTGCTGCTGCTGCTGAGCTGCCTGGAAGAAGCTGGCGCCGCTGCCACTAATGCTGCTCAGGCCTGCCACAGCTGAGGGGCCAGGATTGTAGTTGTAACCTTGAGGTGCGGCCAACGCCACAGCAGAGAGACACAAGACCTACAGAGGAATAAAGCGGGTATATATAAGAAGCCTGAAGCACCTCCTGGTCAAGCCTGTTCCTTACAATGAATCCACGCATTTCTGTACTTGGTTGAGCTGTCTGGCTGGTTGATTGGTTGGTGGTTTACTTGGCTGTTCGCTGTGAACTGTATGACTCTTACCATCTTCAGCTGACTTTTATACGCTCTACGCTTTCGACAACTTAATAAGTGAAGTTCAGCTTCAATATTTTTTTTACATTTTTCCATTTTTTCTATTTTACTTTAGTTTTTTCTTCCCCCTCTTATGTTGCATGTTCATTGTTTTTGTTAGACTTCGTCTTCATCTACTTTTTGGGTCTTAGTTGTACCATCAAATTGCCTTCGCCATCGCCATCGCCTTCGCCTTCGCCTTCGCTTTTCAAAAATCTCTCATTAAATACCGCGACTTGCTTGTAGTTGGCCCACGATACACGGCCAATTAGCGTGATTCCCCTGCAAGCTTTTTATACTCGCTCATCAATTATGAAACAGGAGGATTAGTTTTGTATAAAGTTTGACTCTGAGTGCTATGAAACAAAAGTTATTCAATTTCGCTAGTTGCTATAGCGTATTAGTGTAATTCACATCAGATGATAGTGCATCTTATGATCTCCCAGCTTAAGCATATAACCCTCAATTAATTATGAAATATGATCATACAAGAAAATTATCTGCCTAAGCGAGTATCGTACGGCTGTTGCTTATTAAGTGTTTTGCTGTTGGTTTTCGGCTTTTTGGTCACTTTTGCTGCCGAGCTCTTAATTGTTTGCCACAGTCCAAGTTTCAGCACCCGAGCTGCCATTATGCGGTTGGACCCTTTGGGCCACGCATCGATTAAATGTTATTAAAAGCAGGAATTACATAAACACCTAATCAATTTTTAGTACATCTCAGAGACTAAGAAATGGCTTGAACTACAAATTCGAAGCCCTAACCTCTATTCTTCCCTGTCCTCTCTGTTCATGCTCTTGCTCATGCTCATGCTCGTGCTCATGTATTTTCAGGCTTAATTAATGACCCGTCGAGCTTCGAAAATTTTGCATGTGAGCCGGACGCCTTTTCGGAGCCCCATTTGCCATGGAGTGAGATGCAAAGAGAAAGAGAGAGAATAAGAAAGAGAGAGAGAGTGATGGAGATAATGAAAGAGAGACATAGTTCCATTCAGTGAAACATATCTCCAGCTGTCCGAGCGGGCCAAGATTAATTTACCTTTGATTATTTAGACAAAAGCCCTTTGTCAATACATGAAGACGGCGGCAATTGTTGGCCTAAACGTGACGCCCATCCAGCTATTTGCGGCTGGTGTAATGAGCCGTTTACTCGGCAGCCGGGCAGACGGCTAACCATAGCTAACCCAGGCTAATGAACATACAAGCCAATGCTCCCTCAACGCTTCTCATTAGCAAGTTCCTCAGTCAAGTGTTGGCGACTGGGTCGGGGCTAAGACACAACTTGAGGGCGTTGCACAATAAGACATCGCATGCCTCTTCACGCAATATCTGAGAAATATTTGGTGTTGTAAACCAAGTAGAAAAAGTATTAAAAGGTCATAATACATGTTATTGGTAAAGCGTAAGTACTCGGAACATTGATTATAACCAATACACATTAAATGAGTTTCTTTCTAGTAAACAATTAAACGTAAACATCTCCACTAAGGTAAATAAATCTATAACAAATGCAAAGGTTTTCGTCAACTTTGTATTTGAAATGCATATATAAAAATAACAAAATCAGCTTATTTATAGTATATTCAAATAAACAATTAATATAATATATATGTCTATATATAAATCCATTATTTTTAATAAAGACAAAAGAAAAACTAATTTATAATATTTATTTAGTTTTAAATTCAATGGTGTCAACAGGAAGAACGATTAGGATATATTTGTTGAATATGTCTATATAATCGAAGCCTTTTTCGCTGTAAATGAGATCCAATATCCAGCTAGAATTCTATATTTATGAACCTTTTTTTATTTGTATTGGCGTACGTTAAGTAGAAAATCTTTTACAAATAATATGTTCGTTTATAAACGTTTCGTTTTAAAACAACAAATGAAATGCGTGCTCCGCGCAGAGCTTTTAGCTTGAGCAATAGCTTAGCCCGCAACCGTTATTGGGTATCGAAACCAAAAGTTAACTTAAAGACATAGAGCTTTGCATATCTCGTTTCCCTAAGCAATTGTAAAAAACTCAAGAGGAAAGATTTGTTTTTGGTTTTTGATTTTTATTTGAAAACAAAAACCGTTTGTGAATACTTTTTTAATTTGTTATAATAACGCCGCGTTGTGCAACGCTTAAGCTTGATCAAAATGAAATAAACCAATTTAATAACTGATCATTTGTATAAAGTTTTCGTCGAATTTTGTTGCTAATATCTGGCATATACATACGTATTTTATTATAAATGTTATGCATCATATTTTAATGATTTAGTTGGTTTTTTATTTATTTATTTTTATTTTTTTATACATTTTTTGATTTGCAGTATTGGTAATTGCTGCGTATTATCGCCAAAAACCTTGACCATGTTAATTTCCTATGCACGCCATCGTCGCAAAAGTGAAAATTGTGGTCGTCGGAAGAGATTTAAATATAATATATTATATATGTATATAAAAATGGCACGGCGGGCGTAAAGAAATTGTTGTTGAATTTTGTTTCAGTGATGCAACAATAAATCGCTAATGAGCCGTTGAGGTCCGTTACACAATATCAACGATAACAGCA
The DNA here is from genome assembly GCA_035045965.1 of Drosophila aldrichi. NCBI lineage: Eukaryota > Metazoa > Arthropoda > Insecta > Diptera > Drosophilidae > Drosophila > Drosophila aldrichi. The sequence continues at coordinate 124,036 of JAWNOM010000038.1, forward strand.
ACCAAAATACACAAAGGACCATCGAGTGCGTTGAAACAAAAGAACAAAAATACGTAGATTTTTACGCTGAGCATGCGTGAGGCTTATATCATCAGTCTTTGCAGCGAGCGATATTGTAAGTTTATATCAAAATCACATACGAATACAATTTATAACAAATGATGAGACACAGCGTTTGATTAATCTCCGATCATACATCAAAACATCATCGTCATCATTCAGGTAAACATATGCGCACAACCAAATTATGACCTACATATTCCAAGTATTTGATAGACATTGATTGATTTTGACACAAGGCAAAACAAAATATATAAATTAAAATTTTAGCTATAATAACTATTATTAAAGCAATACTAGATATATGTTTTGCAAGCAAGCAAGTGTCAATCATATTTTCGACCCAATGATGGACATTGATTGATAGTATGTTGGTACTTTATTAAAAACTATTTTTTTTTTAACGAAAACCTTATGAGAACAGTGCAGAAACCATATTTAGTTAGTATTTTCCTAACTTCAATTATCACTTCATAAAGGATATTTAAAAAATATAAATAATTGTGTAGTAATATAACTACCAAATAAAATTACGTGGGTCTACTTCAGTAACATATTTATTATAGTGATTCCCGCAAGTAATTCCAATATCTTTTGACCAAAAAGAAAATTACATAAATAATGATAACAATAATTTGAAAAGCCAAAAAAAAAAAAAAGAAAAAATATATATAGAAAGATCACATGGACAGGTAACGTCTAGTCTACTGCTCTACTGGACGTTATGTAACGCTAACGCACAGCACAATTAAGCGGCACGATCCGCAATTTGAACTGGGTATTTGCTCAACTGGGTCAGGCGATCGGCAATGGCCATCGAAGCGATTTATAAATTGGCCAAAAGCTGTGCAATTCGGCGCGTCACTAATGACAATTTCGCGCGATTTGTGCAAGTTATGTTTAATTATTGATGCGATAATGCGGGCAGCTCTCAAAAACAAATTCCCCAAACAATCTTCAGCGAAATTGAATTGTGTATGGGGCCCTAAACAATGAATATGCTAATTCATATATGACTTCCGGCGAGTCGGATTGTATGAGTGTGTATATAAGTTCCAAAATATATTGTTTGGCAGATGACGCAGCCAGTTGCGAGTGTGAGTGTGGAGAGTGTGAGTACCAAAGACTGTGTCTCAAGGTTGCTCAAAAGAAAACTGGAAAGAGTAGTAGCGTCGAGTGACAGACTCTTAGATGACCTGTAAGAGGTCTGCGATATTTCTATGGTATCCGCCTTAAGTTGAATGTCATTTTCAATCTCCGACAGATGAATACCGCTCTTAAATAATCTCTTAAGCATAGTTTACCTTAAACATTTCTCGAGCAATTTTAATGAAAACATAGACAAACGGTGTTAGCTTTCCATCCGGCCACTTGCAGTTTCGCATCAGCAGTATACCCCCCAAATTCTTTATGCCTATAGGGTATTATAAAGGTAAGTTGCTTCAGTGGCGCTTGTGAGATCTGTTGGCCCCTGCTCTGAGTGGTATTTGTTGGGGTCTACGATGGTTTCAGTTTCATTTTAACTCTGCTTCGTCGCTCATCAAGCCAGGCAGCAGCAGCTTGATCATCATCATAATAGATTTAGGTGTCCGCTTTATAAGTGACAGCCAGCCACTGATTAGCATTTAGTTGGTTTCTGTTCGCCGAGAGACCCGGTGCTGCTCTTCAAAATCCAACCTTCAGTCGAACGAACTCGAGCCGAAATGCGCGCGTTTATTGTAAGATATTGGACTCAGTCCACGTAAGCTTGATTTTTCATGTGTTTACCGTTAGGTTACGTGCCTCTTCGCCGTGTCGCTGGCCAAGCCGCAAGGATACAATTACCAAGCGGGCCGCATACCCGGCTTGGCTGGTCTGCAGCAGCAACAGCAGGGGGCAAGCCTAGATGAACAACGGCTACTACAGCAGGCGCTGCAAGCACCCAAGGTTCAGCAACTGCTGAGTACACAGCCGACACAGAGCCAGCAAGTCTTCCAGCAGCCCCTGCAGCAGCAGATTCTCCAGCAACCACAATCGCAGCAGCAGCTGATCTTCCAGCCATCACAACCGCAACTGCAGCCGCAGCAAAAGACCTTCCAGCAACCTCAGCAGCAACAGCAAATTTTCCAGCAACAGGCCTCCAACTTTGGCTACAATCAACTGGCGCAACAGCAGGCCTACAGCCCAGTCGTGTCCAAGGATATCTATGTCCATGTGCCACCTGCCGAGGAGCCTGAGGAGCGTTATCCACAACCTGTGCTGCCTGTGGGGCCTCCTCGCAAGCATTATCGCATTGTGTTCATCAAGGCACCCACACCCAGTGTCAGTAAGGCAGCTGTGCGTGTTCAGCAGGCTCCTGTGGAGGAAAAGACCATAATTTATGTGCTGACAAAGAAACCAGATCCTCTCGAGCTGCAAACAGCCATTGAAGAGGCAGCGCCCAAACCCATAAGCAAACCAGAAGTCTTCTTTATAAAGTACAAAACGCAAGAGGAAGCGGCGCATGCGCAACGCACCATACAAGGTAGGTCCACAACTTTGCATAAAACCGAGGTCTTTCAGTTCGCATTTTGAGCCCCAAAAAATGCTTGAAGATGTGTGAGAGTTGGAGGTCAATCTGTATGGCTTACTCATTACGGGTTTTAGGCTCGTTTGTGCACTGCTACAAACGGAATATTGGTCAGATCGTGTAGTCAGCACGAGTGTGTGTGCCTCTATTGGGGGCACGTCTCTTACACATTCATACGTACCATAGATGCCATGGAGATTAATGAAGATATTTAGCATAGACATATTACGCAGTCGATTCTCAGATAGTTTTTATGATTTTTCAGCTCAATACGACCAGCTGGGCGGCACTACGCAAGTATCTGATGAGGGTGTGGCACCGGTAACATCGGTCATCGGATCTCTGGACAATCAGCGTGGAGGTGTGTCAGTTGGTGGAGTCGGAACAGCTGGCGCAGCTGTTGGAACTGGTTCCATAGGGGCTCTGACAGGCACCATACCCAATAAATATTTGCCCGCCCATTTGCGGACATAGAAAATTGACTGAAAAGAAAAGAATCGTTATTGTTGTAGTTAACTAAGTAACAAATTGTTATTATATATGTATGTGTGTAAATATTTAGCTAAATAAACATTCCCCTTCTTCTCCGACCTTTGAGCGTGTCTTTCACAACTTTTCCCATTAACACAGCCAATTTGACAAAGCCGATCACGAATTGAATTCAAAGAAAAGAAGACCAACTCATTTAAGCCTCTGCATTGCCACATATGGTTAGCCGGTCAGGAAAACCGGTCGGAGCGATTAGCATTTGATTAGTCTTGCATAACTGCCATCTACATATGCATAATGAAGCCACAGACCAATATCTTGATTACAAATGCAGCCACTAAGTGGTCACTCACTCTTGACAGTCCCCATATTAAAACACATAAGACATTATATATAGGTGAGCGAACATTCCAATTTTATTACCTATATGATAAGCGAGGATATATGTGATATTTTAAATGGTTTGAATTATGCTCGTTGCTCAGTTCATTAGCATATTAATTTCGGCTTTTGTTTGGTATCTCCAAATTTCCTAAACCAGGAAATACATTTTCTTCCAAAATAAAAGGTCTATCCAATACAGAAATTATTCGAGCTAAAGCGATATTTAATTTAAATATAGATAGTACGTATGAGTCAAATCATAGAGCAGAATTTTATATCGCTTTTATTCTTGAAAAGAGTCAAGGCTCAAAAGTAAATATTGAATACTTATCCCAAACATTTTTTTGGATAAATGCTATGATTTGGCAATTAAGATATGAGCTTATCTTAACTAATTAATCTATATAATGATCGGTAGTAAGTATTATGATTATATTATTAATTAACAGACAAGGCTATATGCTAACATATCAAGGCTATACATATTTTTATTGACACGAATAATTAGGACTCTAACTTAGTGACTGGAAGAAGGTGCGTTTGTAACAAGTAAATGTTATTACAATGAGAAGTTAAGTTACACCTTTCAGAGTCCAGCTAAACTATTTGCTGAAGACTTCAACGTTTCAGCATGATGTATTTATGCAAATGCAAAAATCAACTCAGTTCATTATTTTTATACCCTGAGTCCATTGAAAATGGAAAATCAGGGTACAATGGTTTTGCGGAAAAATATGTAAAAGGCAGAAGGAGGCGCGGCAGACCCCACAAAGTATATATATTCTCGATCAGGGATCAGATTCGATTTAGCACTATTCGTCTGTCTATTTCTTCTAAGTATTCCCTCTACGTATTTCGAAGTATTTGTTCCAAGTATTTCCGCTAAGTATGAAATAAGTAGTCATTTACGTAATTGCTCTACAAATTTCCTTGACGTACGTAATTCCACTACGTAATTCCTCTACGTATTTCCTCTACGTAATTCCTCTACGTCTTTAATGCTTAGCTGATCGATCACAAATTCTGCTTCACTTTATTGCGCTGACCCCCAGCAGGCCTGGACGACTGAAGACTGAGTGAAGAAATGCTGCAGCTGCTGCCCTTTATAAAGGGACACTTTTACTCAAGCACTCACACTCAAGAGCTCGTTACAGTCGAGCTTCAAATGACCAATGGAAACGCTCTCTGCTGCTGTGAGCATTCTAGCTTTGTTTTACCTAAATACAAATACCAAATGAAAGCTGCTGCATACACATAGACAACTTTTATGATCTTCTGCACTTCTTCTCTCCTTGCTTTTACTTTTACTCAAGTACTGTGTCTCTCAAATGCTGAGCCCGTGCCTGTTCATGCATATGTGTTTGCGTGCGTGTGTGTGTTTCTTTTGTAAGCAGAAAAACGCGAACAATTATTGAAATATCAGCTCTCCGAAGGGTTCAGGGGATTTCCTAGTCGAGCAGTCTCGACTAGAACTTTCTTACTTGTTTCTATACATTAACATATTTCGATGGCTTTTTCTGTGCACTATATCTGTATAATATATAATCATGGTTTGAATTTGTATATCTGGTTAAAATATATATTTGCTTTGATGTGAATATTGAATTGACAATAAATTAGAATTAACTACAAAATCGGGCGATTCTTTAGGCTGAATACATGAAAAGCGTTGGGGCCTGCTTATTTAGTTTTGGCTGGGATGTAGCGCTTGGATGGCACGTTGACGCCAAAGCTGGTGCCCGTTGACACCGAGGTGGTCTGTAGACCGCCCTGGATGCCAAGGCTACCTCCGCCGATCGATGGCACAAATGAGTTCGGCTGCTGGATACTTTGGCTTAGGATTCCCTGACCGTTTTGGACAATTGTCTGGGTCTGAAGTTGCTGGCGCTGCTGCTGGATGGACTGGGGGACAATGTTGCCCAGGTTGAGGGAGCCAGTGCCCGAGAAGCTGGTGATGGGGGCTACGCCCTCATCGGAAATGTGTGTGGCACCCCCCAAAGCATCGTATTGCGCTTGAATTTCCTGCTGGGCGCGCTGGGCCTCCTCAGAGGTCTTGTACTTGATGAAGTATACCTCTGGTTTGTGTACCTTGGGCTCGGTCTGGGCTAGCTGCAGATGCTGATGGATCTCATTGATATCGGGCTTCTTGGACAACACATAGATAACGGTCTTCTCCTCGTTGCTAGCCTGGGCGCGCTTCAAAACTGCAGCCGTGTGCTTCAGATTCTGTGTGGGTGCCTTGATGAACACAATGCGGTAGTTCTTGCGAATGGGCGTGTTATCCAATTGCGGTGCCGACTGCAGCTCCTCAGTGTCATCGGGAGCTGAGTGAATGTAGATGTCTTTCGTCACGATCGAGGGGCGCTGCACGTACTGCGACTGCACGAACTGCTGCTGGGACTGAGAAACAATCTGTGGCTGTGGCGGATTCAGGACCTGCTGTTGCTGATAGTTCTGCACAAACTGCTGTTGCTGCTGCTGAGGCTGAACAGGAATGGAGGGCACAAATTGCTGCTGCTGCGACTGCTGGATGACCTGCGGCTGCTGGGGCAGCGGCTGGGGTAGCGGCTGAGGGGCCTGAATCACATTATTAAGCACAGGTGAGATGGGCTGTGAAAGGGACTGCTGGCCGGACACACTGTATATTCCACTAGTAGAAAGCGGCGTCTGCGGACGCAGATTGCCAACTGGCAGAATCGGCGTATTTTGCTGATATTTGTAGCCCTGTGGAGCAGCGACGACGAGCGTCACGCAAGACAAGCACTGCAAATATATATAGATATTCCGATTTAGATTGCACTTGACTCCTAGAAGCATGCGACTTACCAATAGAAAGCTGAACCGTTTCATTTTGGTAAACTGAACTTCTGCTTGAGCAGTTTGAACTCAACTGATGCCTCAACAGATCGCCACCAAAGGTTTTTATAAGATGCTCTCCCTCACTGTCGGCCGGGCATAAAATTATTCAATCTATTGTCCAGCTCCAGCTCCAGCTCCATCTACACAGTTGGCAAATCACGGAACCATATTCGGAAATATTCAGATGAACGCATTAGAGCTGCATCTCGCATAGTCAACCGTTATATAACGATAGCCAACTTGATATTTAAATTTGTATAATCACATAATATTTCAACGAGCGATGCGGAATTAATGCGAAATATTATTGGTTAATACGACACATCAATGTATCAAACACTGCCCCCTCCAAAAGAAAGTCATTTCATATGCATATGCAGCTGTCCAAGCCCAGTCCCAGACCCAGACCCAGACCAGACCTAGGCCCAAGCCTAAGCTGAAGCCCACAGACCCAAAACGTTTACTGATCGGCAAATTAGTAGTTCGTTGAGTTGTCCGGAGCGAACCTTATGCATAATTTAGTTCAGCCCCCCAAAAATAGACACAAGTTAACCAAGTGATATAAAAATAAAAAAAAAAAAATCAACATATAAACAAATTTTTGTTTTCAAAGAAAGCAGTTTATAGTGCCAAGTCTCTCAGGGGTCTACACATTTATTTTCTTCTCGTTTTTGGCTTGGCATGCCTTGCCTTGTTTGTCTGCTTCATTTTAATTTGAATTTTTTACACAACCCCTTGGGTGTCGTTAGCTTTCGAAATATATAACATAACAAAGGCCCAAACTGTCATTGTCTTTCAAACTGTCATTATGCTAATCCATTCAGCATCCAAATGCGTGATAGTAGATGCCCGCAGATAAAGCTCGTGTAATAATTATTTACAATTTGTTGTAAGTCTTCCGAAAAATAATATATCACGCATAAGGTATGTGGGCGGAGGAGAGTATAAAATGCATAATGCAACATGAAATGTGGCATAAGATTTAAATCTTAATTAATACTAAATGTAGCATTCGATTTAACTAATATTGTTTTATAATGATTCATACATTTAAATTTAAATTTGAATTGAATTTTGGCATAGCTCCACAATATTTTTCTTTTTATTGTTTTTTTTTTTTAAATCTTTTTAAAGCTAATTATATCTGGAGGAAAACTCGTATACAGCTATAATCTATTGTTAATGACTCACCAACGTTAAATTCTAAACTGTACCCAGCACTACAAATAATATTCACATAGAACTTCTTTGTATATAGTATCAGAGTATTAAAAAGTCGAATATTCTTCACTAGAGCATTTTTACCTGTTTGATATGTAGCCCTGCTTATAGTCGGGCCACAACTGATTCATCTGACAATTTGGCAAATAGCTAAGTTTCACCAAAATCCAATTTGTTTTTGGGTAACATAAAATATGTTGATGACAGTCGCGTCTCAAATTGTTGAGATTGCCAATCAGAAAGCTACTATGCAACTTCGAGCTAACTCAATTCATTGGCAACAGTAGCGTTCCAAAATATTATCCCTAGAAGCATTAACTAAACGCTTGCAAATGATGTTTGAAAACCTAAATTATATTTCTTAACAATAATTACTAGCTATGATTTTGTTGCTTAAAGCTAAAACCTACGGCTTGGTGGCAAGTACGCGCTATTCGAGGGCACCTCGGCTGCAGTTACTCCAACAACACCTGTTCCGCTCTTTGTGGCAAAGTCTAAGACGGGAGACGAGGAGCCGGCATTATGATTGGTCGAGCGGCCGGGGAGCGAATCATATTGGGCTTGGATAACACGTTGAGCATTCTCGGCATCGCTGGCAGTGCGATACTTGACGAAGTGCACCTCTGGTTTGTTGTTGGTCTGGAGCTTGATCTGATTCAGCTTGTTGGCCAATTCACTGACATCGGCCTGCTTGTTCAGCACATAGATGGCTGTGCGATCATCTGATGCGGAGGAAGCCAACTGTAGTGCGGCATGCTCCAGACCCGTGTTCTCGGGGCCCTTAATGAAGAGAACGCGCAGATTCCTCCTCAGACTATTCGCGATCTGATCGTTGACGGGACCATTATCGAACTCCTGTTCCGGTGCACTGTACGTGTAGAACTCCTTGTTAAACTCGTTGGTCTGGAATATGGGCTCTGACAACTGAGCCGAACCACCATGCACAAGGCCGCCATCGGAGGTGCCGATCAATCCGCCACGCCCATCGCCAGCATGGGATTGAGGTGAATAATCATATTGACCCCGAGAGACGGCAATTAAGCATAGCATCTGAAACATGGGTTGATTAACTAAGCCGTTTCTTGCAAGGATCATATAAAGTCTTACCAGAAAAGCACGCATCTTGAGCTTGGGCTAGTAGGTTTTTCCTGACAGTACGGTACGAACTTGTTGGGCAGCTGTTGAGCTGTGTCTGTGTCTGCCAATTGTAGGTTAGGCCTTTATTTATATAGAGGGCCAGAAGCATCGGATCCCATGTTTGGTTGCAAGACATGCAAATGCGCTGCATTGGGTAACAGTACAGCATTAACTGCCCCCATATTCCAATTAAAATACCAAACGTTTTTTAATTGGAACATATAGCTTTGAAAGAAAAATAACGACTGCATCGGCTTTAATAAGTCGGAAAATGTGTAAATGTATTCAAATTACGTCGCGGTCTCTAATTTGACCTACAGATTTGTGGGTTTGCCCAAGTTACAGTCTGTATGGAATGTGACATTTTGTCGGCATTGCATTTTTTCTGGATTCATCTGAGACAAAACGGCCGACGCGTAGTATTGCTTAAAGCTGTATATCAAACTTGCATAATGGGAATTTTACCAAAGTTTCCAAATATCTTAAATGTGAGACCAGATATTCAGCACACTTAAACTATTTACCACTAACTATTTATTTTCTAGATTAATACATAATCTATCACTCTGAAGGATATCCAGAATAAATAAGGCCAGCTCACCTAGATTTTAAAACTCACTCAATTTTACATTGTGCCTGCAAGTATGCAACCATTTTTACAAAACCTTTTTGTATACCTCTAAATTTTTGGTGAATCATTTATTTATACAGTCCTCACAAACGAGTGAGGTTTGGTCCTAATTTTATGTACATAAATGTGTTGTTAGAGTACTATATCTGATTGTATGGCTTCTATAGTTAATAAACCAAAATACAAACAAAAAAATAAATAAATAAAAATTATTTTTGCACATATCCATGTCCATGTGTGTAGGAAAATTTTGAAAACATAGTATTTATATATAGCTTTATGTTTACTGATCCAATTATCTGCATACCTAAATCTAAATGAGAGGTCGACAGTTCTTGTAACGAAAATGCCAGGAAGTACATAAAGAAATACAAATATCTAGTCGATGAAGCTTTCGGATAAAATAGTAATTATATTAAACATAATACTAGTAAATTGATTAATAATAATCAAATATCCAATCGATTCGTACAATTCGAGATTTGTATACACTTAAGCGAGCTTTTGAAGTTAATACGCCTATGACATCATAATAAAACTGGAACATTGAACTGGTTTTATTATATGGACAAAGGCAACAAGAGTGAACTCTCTATTTTCAAAACAAATATATATATCAAAAACAAAAACAAAAAATATTGCAATGAAACGAAAGAAACGATACATGGCATAGCTATGGATCCTTAGCTAATTATCATCCCAGCAACTCCTCTTTTACTAATATTGTCCATATTCTATTTAAATTTACATACCAAGAAAACCTGTTGAATGATCTCACTTTCACACAAAACGATCTCGATTTCAGTTGAACACAAAAGCATGCCAAAGTGTAGTTTTTTTTTTTTCTTTTTTGTTTTGTTTATAAAAATCATATTAAATTATCAGTGCCTTTTAAGCAAGTAACAGTTCTATATTCGACTAACTGATGACCTATAAACACCCGAAGTTGGAGAAGGAAATTTCATATTCCGCTTTCATGTCCATCATGGGATTAAACGCATATATGCAAATATGTAATAATCAACAGTTTCAGTGATCATATTCATACATAAGACACATGGGTATACTACCCAATTTTAATCAGTGAGGGCATTGAAAAAAGAGTCCGATTTGCGATTACTAGAAAAATTTAGCGCTTGATATTATCTCGTCTGCTCGTGTGGCCGACCGTCTGTGGATTATGTTAAATGAATAAAGTTTAAAAACTCGTTTCGGTATTATTTCAAGTCGTTCAAGTTCAGATAGTTGCAAATTATAATTTGATTATGAATAGCATGATAATACAAAATTACAATAGTATTTTATTTTGTGGGCTATATAAACGCTTGTGATTGGGTACGCGCGTTTTAGTTTAGCTCAAGGAATCGGCGCAAAATGAGGACTGTTTGCGTAAGTCCTTCTGAATTTAATATTTCTAAAGAGATATTTAAGCTTTCAACATGTTATTTAGTTGCTTGTGTTGTTCGCCCTGCTGGCTGTGGTCTATGCTGTCCCAGCACCATCAGCCAGAGCTTCTCCCGATGAGCCCACCGTATCTATTCTGCGATATAGGAACGATCAGGAACTGGAGTCTATACAGCGTGCCATAATTGCGCAATACGAAGGTCAACTTGGCGGCACCACACAGATTCATGCACCACGCACCGCAAGTGTCGTCAATCCCCAGACCCTCGGCATCCACATTTAAATACCGATAAGTTTAATAAATTACAAATCGTTGTGAATATTCGGCGACAATTTACTGATAAGCTGATAAGGCGCAGCCTGAACGCGTCTCAGATCGTCAGGGCTTCAGTTGCGCCTTACCACTTCAAGTGTAAACAACCCAAAAAATATTTGTACATGTATATAAATTTATATTATACATACAGTATGAGTCGCTTGCTGGCACTTTTATCGGCTGCTCTGTTTTGTTTGGCTGGGGGCCAGCGATTGCCCAAGAATCAGCCAATGTTCTTTCCCAAGGAACAGGATATTGTCTTTCCAGATAATAAGCAGTACAATACACTATTCAAAATCAGTGACTTTTACTATAATAGTAAGCAAAACACTAGGCTTGAACTTCCGATGCCGCCGCAGCGTGAACTGAATCCGTCTCGCTTTAGACCGGGGCAGCCGTTTCCACCTCCGCCTAATGGGCGACGATACAAAAAGAGGCGCACGGGCCAAAATAGACGCCTCTGTGAGCGCAGTGAGTTCTTTTCTCAGTTCTCATCTTAAGAATAACCCATTGACTACGTGAACTCTTCCTATCAAGAGTACTCCGAGTATGTTGAACGAATCTTTCCCAACGATACGGCCGTCACGGAGGATGCAAATGACGAAGATTTCGATGGCCGCGTACTTGCCCGGCCTGGTGAATACCCCCATATGGTACGCTCGCTTCAGCCGATAATGAACTATCATACACCCAGAGAAAATATCAAGGGTTATGCGCTCAAGTAAAAGTGTCAAGTGCTGGCCAACTTAGCAACGGCTTAGTTTGATATCTATTTATTTCGCTCATTTATAACCTTGAGCATAGGTTATAAATGAGCGAAATAAATATATATGTATATGTATATGTCTACAAGTATAACTTTTTCTCTGAGTGTAGCTTCCCATAATCGTAAATGACCCGCATAAAACCGGAAAATTTATTTTGACAGGCGGCTGTCGGCTTTCAGACTAACTCCGACAAAATCGACTACAAGTGTGGCGGCAGTTTGATAAGCGAGAATTTTGTCTTGACTGCGGCCCATTGCACCGAGGTGGACGGGTGAGTGTCGAGTCGAGAGAACGCGTCGCAGAGCGAGCGATGATTCTCTGATTGCATCCGGAACATTTAACATTTTTGTAGAGATGCGCCGAAATGGGTTCGCATCGGTGGACTGAATCTTATGGTCGATGAGGTTACAGTTGAGCCCCAGAACTTTGACATTGAGAGCATCTTCAACCATCCCGATTACAGAGTCGAATCCTATTATAATGATATAGCCCTGCTTAAGCTGTCGAAAAATGTAATGTGAGTATTCACAGATTTTCGAAAATCCATATCCATTTGTTCATTGGAGGGATATGAGCAACAGGTTGATGTGAAAAGTTGATAAAATATAGGTATATACATAGTAGTATAGTATTAGACAGACAAAAGTATTTTATGAATATTAGATAGTAACAGATAGTCGGAACAGTACAAAGTAGACGTGTTAGGTAGTAGTAACTGCGACTAACGACTAATTTCAACTCGTCTAAAATAGTAGTAGATATTGTTGTAATTCAAATTGTGAAATGTAAAATTATCAAAAGTAAAATATGTATTGATAATAGAATGTAATGACGAATGATCTTGATTAGCAGATTATAACAAAATAAATTAATGGTTTTTTTCAGACTAAGTGAGTTCGTTCGCCCCATTCGACTGTGGGTGGATAAGGAGATACCTACTTCAATTGCATTTGCCATGGGCTATGGCTCGACTAGCTTTAGCAAGGCCATGACATATCGCCTGACCCATCTAAATGTGACCATAGTACCCAACGACGAGTGCACCCGGGATCTGCCTGTATTTGCTGAGACTCCCAATGGCATTCTAGACAGTCAGATCTGCGCGCAGGATTTCCTTCAGAATAGGGACACCTGTCAGGGCGACTCGGGCGGTCCGCTACAACTGAATTTGCCTGGCCGCAGACGCAGCCTTATTCATTATCATCTTATAGGAATCACCTCCTTTGGCGTATTCTGTCGCAGCAGCTACCCAAGTGTATATACCCGTGTGTATTCGTTCTTGGACTGGATCGAGGATATTACATGGGGTATGCCGCAAAACTGAGCGTCATTGAATCATAAATGTATCACAAACTGCATATAACCATAACATAAAATACGATTAGGAATTTTAGTAAAAAAAAAAAACAAAAACATTTAGATTTAATACAAACAATTAATTACAAGACATTTTTAATATATGTATATTCTGTATTTTTTTTAAGGCAAAGGCAAAAGTAAATTTTTGGTCAAGTTTGCTGAGTATTCTAGCCGAGGGTGTACTAGACCTCATTGTTGGCATCGAGAACCTGACGTTTGATGTCCTCATAGGAAGGCACGGTCTACAAAGGGAAACACAATTCAAAATTCATTCAGAGATAGTAGAAGAAATTGTTAAAAGATATATGATTCGTAAGCATTAGTAGGCGCTGAGATACTCACGCACAGAGTTCAATGGAGTATTTGATATCAGACATGCGAAAACAGGATTATGCAAAGCAGGCGATAGTTATGTTTCAATGTGAAGAGCAACGAATTGAGTTCATTAGAGTTTTACCAACCTGCCAGTAGTTGTCGTCCCAAGAAGGGAACATGCGCTTGAAGACGCGGGGCTCCTGACTTTGTGTCACCCGAATAATACTAACAGTGTCCACGGTGCGAGCGGTGGGTTCCAAGCTGATGTAGCGCTATAATCGAATGGATAAAGTATGTCATTAAGGAAGAATTACAAAGATTGCAATAACTGGAGACCTGATATAAGGTAACACACTTTTGGCTGTGTTGAATTCTATATTACCTTGGCCATGTCCAGTATCCTGCCATTCTCCTCAGCTGTGGCGCCGGAGCCGACCCACATATAAATTTCATCGCCAGCATCCAACAGCATAACATCATCCGTGTCGAGATCCTCCTGTTGGTAGTCGGCGACCTCCTCGACCTTAACACGCCCAGCGCGTGTTAGGCGGCAGTGGAATAGGCGCGGCTCTAGCAGTGGGGGAGTTTGATCGTCCAGGCTACGGTCGTACTGACCCTCACCGTTCAGATCTTCCCAGAAGTCGTCGGGCTCAGCCCCCTCCTCGATTAACTCCATATCCGCATCTTTCCAGTAGTTCGCAAAGCGTGTCGTCGCCGCCTCCTTTTCAAAGGTAGAGGCACCCAGTCCTTGCCAAATGTACACCTTGTGCGTTTTTGTGGAAGCTAGGGCAAACGCGTCTCCAGACGCCAGCGAAGAGCTATCAGCCGGCACTTCGCTTGCATGGATATCGCTCTCGACTGTGCCGCGAATACGGAACAGCTGCGCGGACACAGGCAATGCGGTGTAGGAAGTCAACAGTTGGCCCTTGAAGATCTTGTAGAAGTGACGCGGCTCATGGCCCTGTGTGGTGCGCACCAGCAAAGCATTCTGTTCGACGGCCAAGGCCATGCCATCCTCAAAGGCACGCTCCTTAACAGCCGCATTGGCCTTGGCGCCCTGCCAGACATAAACAATAGCGCCCTTGTCGCCATTGTTGGCCTCATAGTTGTAAGTAAGCACGTAAGAGCCGAAACCCAGCAGCGGCAGCTTCTCCTCGAAGGGCACGTGGTTGCGCAGCACCTCGTTGCTGCCCGCTTTGGAAACATACTGGGTAATTTCTGTGATGCTGTTCTGGCCATGATCGGGCATGAAGCCGATTGCGCGACCGCCGCTTTTCTTCAACTTCTGCACGACAGCATCGATCTCATCCACATCGAGAGACTCATCCGAGCCGATGTCTAGAGCGGAGCGTATCAGACGTGTATGAGACATACCCACATCGCGCCAGGTGTCGAAGTATTGCTTAAATGGAGCCGACTCGGCGCCCTCGACAATGCGATGAATCTGGGTCCAAGCTGGGTATTTTTTGGTGCGCAGGAACTCTTGTGCCTTAGCCATGGCATCGGACTTTTCTTTGGGAGTAGCGCCGCGGCCCACCCACACAAAAATACCGGATCCAGTGTCCAAAATGAAGCAATCGCGCGTATCCAGCATGGCTTGACGTAGTGGTTTCTGAGCAATGGTATCCACTTGGAGCTTACCACTGGCATCGGACACCTTGTATAGTGTGACGGCGGCAGCATCTGTGCGCTCGAAAGCACCATCCTCATCGGCGGACGACTCCTCGGGCACCTGGTCGGCTGAGCCAGAGCCTAACACGTCGAAGAACTGCTGCTTATCCATTTCCGTGCTGAACTCATCGATGATTTGCACACGGGCACGTCCATTGTGATCCTGATCCCTGATCTGGTTAGCTGCGCTAATAGCTTTCAACTTTTCCACACGCTTGGCCTGGGCACCCACGTAGACATAAATGTCGTTGCCAGCATCCAAAATGAAGCAATCGCCCTTGTTCATCGAGGAGACGGAGAGATTTACCTGGCGCACGCGCACATTACGCTTGCCCTTCACCTGGAACAGTCGCTTGTCGCCCTGAGCATTTGTCTGCACGTGCTTGAATCCGGTGCCAACGCCGCCCTGTTCATACCGCACACCTTGTCATGGGAACAGATTTCGTCATAAAACCATCTTCACAAACTACTCAGCACTTACCGTTCTTGAAGTAGCTGAGGAACAGCTGTGACTCGTGATCCTGCACCTCGCGGTGCTGCACAGGTCCTCCATTGAGGATATCGTCTAACTGCACTGTCAGAATAGCCGCAGCCCCAGCCTCATCGGTGGATGTCTCCGAGCCCAGCCAGAAGTGCACATCCCATGAGAGTTGCTTGTCCTTCGGGTTCTGCTTGGTCTACGAATTGAGGCGATTAAAGTATGTCAATAATGATATTCATATTATTAGCTTAATATAGTAGTTATCTTATAATTTACTATGCAAGTTCACAGAGGACTGATTGTTAGTCAGAAGAAAAAAAAAAAACAGCTAAAATGATTCATTATAAAAAGTAATACGCATTCAACATAAAATATATATTATACCCATTTACATATATACATATATAAATTGTATTTCAAATATTAATATCATAATTAAACCTATTCATATCATTACACTTATCATTATTATTTTTTATTTTTTGTATTATTCTATTTTACTTACATTCAGAATGATAAAGGAATCTCCAGTGTAAAATTTTCCATAGTTGTTTGGGGGATACGGCACAGGCTCGAAATTCTAGAACACCAAAATTGGACAGACATGAGTATGAGTACAATAATTTATATATATGTATATATACATAATGTTCTATTTTGGGTGTCGGAATAGTCAAAATAATTATTTGAAAAAAAAAAAGAAAAGTGAAATCAATTCTCTATAAACAAAGGCAAAATTAAACAAAAAAACAAACACAAAGAAAAGTTGTTGCCATTCGCCGGCAGGAGCTAATAAATTATGCTATTTCTGAGTTAATTAACACACACTGGTCGTATTGACAGCACAGACATATACAGTGAAGCTTCGCTAGCCAAACATGTGTTGCTAATATTGCGTGCCTTCAGCGAATAGAAACCATCATCAGGCACCAGTCAACAATTCCTTTAATGCAAAAACGTGTGTACATATATGTACATATGTATATGTATATGTGCGTCTCTATAAACGAGTATATATGTGTGCTAGCACTTTGCATGCCAATGGCAAGAGCTGCCGCTGGGGCGCCGCTGGCTGAGCAACGCATTCGTGCGTGGGCGTCGAACTTTCCCCCAAACGATGTAAACATGCAGTGGCATCAACTATTTATATACACTTCCCTCGTAGCGGCGCATATGCCGTGTATAAAGTGAAATTGAAAGCGTATTCCAAGAAACCAATACACAATATGCCAACATACATATATGCCAAGTTTATCAATACGTAAGTGTAAGTGCATTTAATAGAATTTATAGGGTCGTTCCCTATGTAATTTCGTTTTTTTTTTTTTTTTTTTTTTTTTTGTGCAATTTCAAAAATACATATGTATTTATCAGACATTGAAACAACTTTTGTTTAAAGGCCGATCTATGTAATTTCTATTTGGTTTCTCACAAATATAAATATTTATTACAACAAACTTCGATAGATACGAAATTTAATGATCAGTAGATCCGTTTTTAGATATGCGAAAATTTTCATAGTACTTTACTTTTGCTAAATATACTTACTTCAATGCGCCAGATCTCTAGGCCAGGTGCGCGACCGGCATTGGCAAAAGCTGGATGCATGATGCGTCTGGCTGGCTGCTTGTTTGTGCCACTAGAGGGTTGAACGTCAGCAGGTGGGACAGGGAATGCGGGCCGAGTGTTAAATGTGCCGGCTAAGCAGAATCTCGTAGAAATGGCGATGAATACCACCAAACTGTTGAAAGAGAAAATAATTTAGTTTTTACTTGAAAGCAATCATCCAACTAAACACCTTTTACAGGCAACAAGTTGACCTATCTATCTGAGCCGGACTGTCACGGGGTTCAATGTCAGTGAGTCATAACCATAAAAGGTCGTTCATGATGTACTGTACTCGAAAAACTGGACTAACATATTGTTGATATATACAAGCATGTGAGCATGAACAGTTGATATTATTTTAATGAACACGCATGCGGCCTATGAGTAATACACTATTTGCACTATTTAATTACCTAAAAAGGCAATCTATGAGAGTTGTCTAATAAAGTATATAATATTAAAACCGTCAACGAATGAAGACACCGTTAAAACTTCGATTCGAAATGTCTATTTTGAAACCAATAAAATCTAAGATTTTCACGAAATGTAGATCAGAATTTTGGTCTGATAAACATGCGGAAAATCTGATTAAGACTTACAATTTTCGGAATATGTATAATTGCGTTATTTATGAGTTCGCGCCGTATGAGTAATATTTGCACTATTTAGTTAATAGCTTTTTTCACACTTTGCTCTGCTCTATTCAATACTGGGAGCTTATTAGCTAACGAACCACTCGCTTGCATTACCTGCAGATGACTGCCAGATGACGGGCGGCGCTTCGCTTTGCCATTTCGTGGCGGCGTCAGCTTCTGGGGCGATGGAGAGAGCGACAGGGGATGAGGCTACTCGCTGAGCGCCTTTGTTTATTGTTGCTTGATATATGTATATAAATATATATATTTGCGCTTGTGTGTAGTCGCTTGTGTCGGTCGAATTTTTGCTATTACTATGTAGTATTCGCCTTTGTTTTTATCTTCCCCAACTCAAACACAGATGATTGTCCGCCAGCTGAGAGAAGACAAGAGAGAATGAACTGCGAATGAGAAAGAGAGAGCAACAGGTTATTAAAATATTGATAAAAAACATGAGACATCAACATTTCAAAGCACTTGATATGAAACGCACCTTATTTCAGTTCAGACAAATTAAATTTACAAGATGTCTATATAATATAACGTATATATAGATATATATATAGATTATAGATTAAAATATTATTAAATTATTCTATATATACCAGAGTATTGATAATAACATATACAATATGTACAACATACCTATGTATGAAAGGAATACAAATATAAATAACTTCTATTAAACATGTGACAAATAGTTAATTAAAATATATAGCAATATATGTATTAAAAATATACGGCGTTGAAATAATAACCGGTTCAGGATTCCAACAGACAGACTTCCTTTAACTTGATTTCATTTTTGCAGCTTTAAGCAAGCTTAAACATTTACTGATGCTGAGATACCAACAACATGTAGTTTTTAGTTTTAATATCACTCATTGAAGTTGCCAATTAAAACGCGTCACGCACGTTTTATTTTTTATTTTCAAATTTTAAGTTTAGTAGTAATTAGGTTTGCAACATGACGACATTCGCGTCTCGTATGATATCACGGTTAAAGAAATAGCACCATCGGCAAGCCCTTTTCTCTTTTCTCAACTGGGTCACGAGCATTATAAATATTATACATATTTATGTATATATTGTACAATTATGATTTATGATAAGCGACAATGTTCACATTGTTTATTTGCCATATACTTGTATTTTTTCAGTCGTTTTCAAGTTCGACCTGTTATTTGACTATCTGTGTACATATATATAGATTAATGTATATATAAATGCGACGTGTTTTGAATTTCAAGTGTCTCTTAGTAGGTATTCCAAGTATTGTAGCTCTAGCATACGTCATCTTCCTTCACATAGATCAGTCATCCGAAAATTGTTAACTACAATGGATAGACAAGAAGTGACACAAAAAGAACTCACAAATTCATGTTTAACAACTCATTAACAAATTGTTTTTAAAAACTCGTTAACTCATAAATAAATATTTACTTGAATATACTATATGCATATTAAAAAAGACAAGAAGTATTGCGTTTTAATGTCATAAAAAAAAATAATAAATAATATTTATACATATTAAGGTCCTCGAGATACTATTCCTTTAAAATTTTTAACCATACTAATACAATATTAATTTTATAATACTTCTTGGTTTTGTTTTGTTTTTGCCTAAAAGACTTGAGTTAAATATATTTACATATGCATATGTTTGTATATACAAGTCTATGAATTACGCGTCTGAAGGCTTTAACCCCAAGATAAGCTAAGCTCACACCAATTGATAACCCTAATCAGTAAAACATATAATATAATAATACACTCTATACGTACATATGTATATGTATGTATGTATGTACTGTAGAGCCTAACTCAATTTACAATTGATTTGCAAGCACAGGCAAAGGTTATCAATACGTGTTTCGCGCATTTAAGCTTTTAAGTCATTTAATTGATATATATACATATGTATATATGTATTTACAATATTAAATTATATAGTTTCTAACTCTGCATATTTCACACAAATTAAGCAAAGTAGCTGGTATCGACGCTATCAATACAACCATACACACACATATACACTAAGCAAATAAATCACTTACACTTCTCCGTCAAAAAGATGAACTGAAAGCTTCCAGACTTAGAAGCGACTGAACAAAAAACTCACGGCACTTTTATGTAGTGATCGAAGCAACGCAGCTTGAGACACTGAACGAAACTGAACGATTGTCGTTGACTTTATAAAAGGCCGCTCGAAAGCAAAGCGAAATCAAGCACAGTCGCCCTCTCCGGTTTGATAAGACACAGATGAGCAGATAGTGCGAGCGTGGCTCTGAATAAGTACACCTCGCAAAACATAACTGTAAACAATTGAAAAACACAATTCAAGCTTTCTTAGAAACCAGGTTAGAGATCACAGAGAATACCCAGCTTTTAATTCTGCGAACCCAAGTCCAACTAAGTTTTATTACACTGTTCAACAGATGATAGATCTTCATTTGCAAAAACATTGTAATTTGTAGAATACCATAATTATCTTAAAAGCTTAACTCATATGTTGTATAAAATTATTATTTGTAAGGTCATCAAATGGTTTTTCATTTAGATGAATGCACAGTAAGCTCATGTTTTTTTTTTTTTTTTTTTTCTATTTTGTAAAATAGTGTAAATGTTATATATTCTTAAAATATTTATGTAGGATTTTTGTCTTATTATTTAGATGCTACTTTTTAGTTTTTAGTAATCGGCAGCCGTATTAGACAAATAGTCGCGTCTGCCAATATTCGAAGCCTGTTTGCTTTGCACCGCCTCCAATTTGGGGCATTCGGTTATACGATGGCCAAGACCACCGCAGTAGCTGCAGCCATGCGAGTCACCCAGATCCAAATGCTGATGCTCCGCCTCAGGCGCCAGTTCGTCAAGAAAGTCGGGCACCTCTTGCTTGGCTTCCAGGAGAAGGTGCTTCAAATCCAGTAGTACAGATTGCTCGGTTATCTTGTTGATCAGCGTAGTTGCCAATCCCTTAGTATTAGAGCGACCTGTGCGACCAATGCGATGCACATAGTTCTCAATATCGTCGGGCATATCGTAATTGATCACATGCTGAACATTGGGAAAATCTAGACCTTTAGAGGCTACGTCTGTGGCAACAAGGACATCTTTTTTACCCACACGATATGCGTCGACCGCACGTGAACGCTCCTCCTGATCCTTGCCGCCGTGTATGGCGACAGCTTCGACGCCCTTGAGCAGTAGATATTCGTGTATAGTGTCCACGTCTTGTTTCTTCTCGGCAAAGATAAGGACTGGAGGAGCCGTCTTTTGCAGGCATTCAAGCAAGTAGACCACTTTGGCTTCCTGCTTCACATACTCTACTTGCTGGGTGACATTCATCGATGCGGCACCGGCACGTCCTACATTAATAGTTACAGGTTTGACGAGCGCAGAGCGAGCAAAGTTCTGAATCTTCTTGGGCATTGTGGCAGAGAAGAGAAGCGTCTGCCGCTGACCCTTAAAGAACGAGAATATGGTACGGACATCCTCCTCGAAGCCCATGTCAATCATGCGATCCGCCTCGTCCATGCATAGATACCGGCACATGTCCAATGTAAGTATCTTCTTGTCCAGCATGTCCATAAGTCGCCCAGGAGTAGCCACCACAATGTGCACTCCTCGCGATATCACATCTAGCGCCTCGGAAACGGGCAATCCGCCCATAGCCAGGCAGGAGCGAATCTCAGGCATACCGCACAGCTGCAGATGCTTACTGTAATGTTGAATGATTTCGTGCGTCTGTTTGGCCAGTTCACGGGACGGACATATGATGAGGCCATATGGACCCTCATTGCGTTCGAACGGCAGACGGAATTCCTGTTCCAGAGCAAACATTACAATTGGCAACACAAATACCAGCGTTTTACCAGAACCCGTGAAGGCAATGCCAATCAAATCGCGGCCAGCGAGTACAGTTGGCAGACCCTGTACTTGTATGGGCGTTGGCTTCTTTATTCCCTTGGCAGCCAGTCCATTGAGAATGCCCTTGTGAAACTTCATCTCGCGAAAGCTGCGAATGGGAGGGCTAACATTCTCGCCTTCAACCAGAATTCTCAGCTGCTTACGTATAGCCTGCCGCTCCGATTCGGGCATGGCCTCTATATAGCGTGGTGGCCGCCATGATGTCTTAATCGGTTCTTCATACTGTATACCCTTGGCCAATTCCGCTACACCCATCAGTGCCTTCTGCTGCGCAATGCTCTCCATAATCTTTTCCTCCTCTCGAAGCTGTTTTTCTACGGCACTCAACTTTTTGGCTTCTGCAATTTTTTTAAGCTCTGTATGCTGGTCCAGCAAACTAATGTTGTATTTGCGACCCCAAGTTTCTGCATCTTGAGCACCTTGTGCATCATCTTCGTTTTCATTTTCGCTAGAAGATTTGGGCTGTGTAGTTTCCGTGGCTAGTTGAACGATGCGGCCTAGTTTCATCAAATGTTGCTTTTTCCGTTCTTTTACTGGTACGTAGGGCACATAATTGTCTTCCTTCTCTTCTTCATCCGACGATTTCGAGTTACGCCTGTAACGTTTAATGGGTGTACTCATATTTATTTAATTACATGAACGGAATCGTTGGTATTGTTTTTTGTATGGCTCTGAATCAAATTGTTTTCAACAGCAGAGTGCTGCCACATGGGTCAAATCGATAGGCTCAGCTTGGCAGCACCACGATATTTTAAATTTCTGTGCTACCAGACTGTTGGTGTATATCACGACCATCATCATTTTATATATCTGCGGAACAAAGAGTTTTTAGGTTTATTAATTCGGTTGGCTCAATTTTTAAAGAGTGCAACTAAAATTTTGTTAGTTATGTATCAATATAAATAACTACAGTACTG
Source organism: Drosophila aldrichi (assembly GCA_035045965.1). Classification (NCBI taxonomy): domain Eukaryota; kingdom Metazoa; phylum Arthropoda; class Insecta; order Diptera; family Drosophilidae; genus Drosophila; species Drosophila aldrichi. The sequence continues at coordinate 146,768 of JAWNOM010000038.1, forward strand.
TGAAAATCAAAGTTTTAGTCAGCTGTCAGCGAGCGCTGCCACTGGCTGAGGCGATATATACATACATATATCGAGCTATCATTGCAAATTATCGTCGAAATAATATATTTCTTCTTAGACGTCAACTCGAACTTTTTAGAAACCAGTCGTAAACTGAATAGTGTCATTTGGTTTAGTAATTGAGAGAAAATTAATTTTCGCCATCATGTCTATGTCAAAGACGACAAATACATATAATCGGCAGAATTGGGAGGACGCCGAGTTCCCAATCCTCTGCCAGACGTGCTTGGGCGATAATCCGTACGTGCGCATGATCAAGGAACGCTTCGGCAAGGAGTGCAAAATATGCACACGTCCTTTTACCATATTCCGTTGGTGCCCGGGTGCGCGAATGCGCTTTAAGAAGACTGAAGTCTGTCAAACGTGTGCCCGGTTGAAGAATGTGTGCCAGACGTGTCTGCTGGATTTGGAGTATGGTCTGCCCATCCAGGTGCGCGACGCAGCACTGAAAGTGGCAGATAATATGCCACAGAGTGATGTCAATAAAGAGTACTACATACAGAACATTGATGCCCAGCTCCAGGATGGAGATGGTACTGAAGCAGCTGGTACCGTGGGACGCTCACTGGCTGCAAACGAAATGCTATCGAAATTGGCACGCACAGCGCCTTATTATAAAAGGAATAGGCCTCACATCTGCTCTTTCTGGGTGAAGGGCGAATGCAAACGTGGCGAGGAGTGTCCCTATCGGCATGACAAGCCCAACGAGCCGGACGATCCACTATGCGAGCAGAACATCAAAGACCGATACTACGGACGTAACGATCCCGTTGCCGAAAAGATAATGAAGCGTGCCGCTTCATTACCCACACTGGAGCCGCCGGAAGATCGCAATATAACAACACTGTACGTTGGCAATTTACCTGAAGAAATCACTGAGCCGGAAATACGTGACCAATTCTATCAGTATGGAGAGATACGTTCCATTGCGCTTGTGCCGCGCCAGCAGTGCTCTTTTGTCCAATACACCAAACGCAGCGCCGCCGAGTTAGCTGCCGAGCGCACCTTCAACAAACTGGTAATTCAGGGTCGTAAGGTTAGCATAAAGTGGGCCCATTCTCAGGCCAAGCAGGGCACCGCCGCCAAGACAGATCGCCGTTTCGATGTTGCAGGCATACCACCACCGAGTGCTAAGCCAAACGACTACTTCAATCTACGCCAGGAACAAATCAATGTTATGCCCGCAGGTATGAAACTCCATCAGCTGCCTTCCAATCTGGTGCCGGCCTCTGCCTACCAGATGTACGCCCAACCTACTTTTGCAGCGCCCTACAGTGGACTCCCAAGCAGCAGCAACAGTGGAGCTTCGGCCCCAAATAGCACAAACACAAGTACCTCTGGTGTGAATCTTGATTCGATTCCTCCACCGCCTGGACAAATGCCGTATCCCAGCCAGGATGCTAGTCGCATGGGCGCTATAAAGAAATAATATTCACTTTATATCAATACAACATGTAGCTAATGCTACCTCTATAAAAATAATAAAAGGACGTCTTAAATAAAAAACTTAATATATTTACTTAATATATTTGAACTAGCTTTGAGATCGATCATGTATTCTTATTAACTATGAACGAAAGCAGCCTTTTTATACCCTGAACCCATTGAAAATGGGAATTCAGGGTATAATGGTTTTGTTGAAATGTATGTATATTCTTGAGCAGGGCGACGAGTTGAGTCGATTTAGCACTATTCCTTTGTCTATTAATTCTAAGTATTCCCTTTACGTATTTCAAAGTATTTCTTCTAAGCATTTTCTCTAAGTATTGTTTCCAAGTATTTCCTCTCAGTATTTCCTCTACTTATTTCCTCTACGTAATTCCACTACGTGTTTCCTTTACGTAATTCCTCTACGTAGTTCCTCTACGTCTTTAATGCTTATAATTCACACACTCTACTTCACTTTCTTGCGCTGACCCCCACCAGGCGTGGACGACTGAAGACTGACTAAAGAAATGCTGCAGCTGCTGCCCTTTATATAGGGCCACTTTTACTCTCAAATGTTGTTGAGCCCGACGACAGGTAGAGCTCGTTGCACTTGAGCTTCAAGTGACCAATGGGAGCGCTCTCTGCTGCTGTGAGCAATCTAGCATCGTTTTACCTAAATACAAATACCAAATGAGAACTGCTGCATACATCTAGACAACTTTAATGATCTTCTGCACTTCTTCTCTCCTTGCTTTTAATTTTACTCAAGTACTGTACACATACGTGCCTGTGTGTGTCTATGTGTATGTGCGTCAGAAAGACGCGAAGAATTATTGAAATATCAGTTACCCGAAGGGTTCAGGGGATTTCCTAGTCGAGCAGTCTCCACTAGAGCTTTGTTACTTGTTCATTATAGAAACATTCAACTGCAAACATGCCATAGATTTATATTTGCTTTAAAAATTACGCTTAATGCCCATTGTTAGCTTAATCACAGATATAAAGTACTTTATACGTAAAATTAGTTACTATCCGGGGTAATTACGGAACGTTTCCTCTGTATTAGACGCTGGGCACGCTGCGACTTTTGCCGCTCGATGAAGTGAGCCCGAAGTGCAGCAAAGTCGATGCCGCTCCTGTACTCCAACGAGTTGCGCTCATCGCTGTAAGTAAAATCATTGTTGTTATTATTTTTTTAATATATATATATTTTTTTGCGTTTTACATGGGCTCTCGACTCCAATAGGTAGGCACACATTGCAGGCGATTGCGGAGAGTTTCAAAAGCCACAGTTTGTGGCAGCAACATAAGTATGCCAAAGAGCGCATGTGCCAAATATTGAGCATCAGCACAATTATTCGATTTGGAAACAAGTGTTAGGCGAAGGGCAGCAAAAATTGGAGATTCTATGAGCTGAACAAGCTTGTCCAATTCGCAGAGCAGCTCCAGCGTGATCTCAACATCCGAGCTGAAGAACAATGCATTACATATGATAAAGGAAAATTAAGAGCTTGTCACTTACAATAGAATGACCAGCTCGGAGACATGCTGATAGCACTGAGCGATCAGACAAAGCGACAACGTTGACACTGGACAGCAGACCCAGCTTTTGTAAAGGCATTGGAATAGATCCGCTGATTTCGGATCCGATATCTCTCGCAAGCTAGTGCGTAACTCAAACAGTTCCGTTGAGGTCAACAATATATTGTTTAAAAGTCGCACAAGGGTAGAAGAAAACTTTAAATTGAGCCCTCCTTCGGCAATGATCTCGGCAAAGGTGCGATAGACATACTCTGCATTCAGTAGAACACACAGGTTTCTAAAAAAGATTAGTGTAAATATACAGAAACAATATCAAAGCAATTGCCTTTTGCTATGGCAGCTGTCATTCTGCGTGTAATACAATTCTACCTTATAATAAGACTAGCTCGGTTTTCCAATATCAGTTTGTCCTCGGTGAATAGATTCAGTAAACTCAGCAAAAATTTACGATAATGTGGCTTATTAAAATCATCTAGATCTAAATAATTACCATAGAAATTATTAAATTGCTGAATAAGTTAAAAACTGAGACCCACCCTTTGTATCCTGCGAGCTGATTATCTCAGCCAGCACACATAAACTTTGCAGAACCACTTCATCCGAGTTATCCGATAGCGTGGCCAATAGATTGTTGTTCAGATTGCTGTCGTGGAGCGCCATTTCGTTGGGGAAATTTAAAAAGAGATGATGTATCCATTTAAGTACTGCAATCTTTGTATGCGTTGAGTTGTGCGTGAGGTATTGCGAGAGCACTTCCATAATCGAACGTAAATCAATTTTGGCCACATTCTGAGTTTTGAACTCCTTTGAAGATACCAGCTGCATCATTGAGTTGTTCACAGAGACGGCGCACTCTTTGATGTCTAAAATAAAACATTTCAATACTTACATACATAAATAAAAATTCTCTGCTTGAATGCACTCACTGCGCTTGGACTCCACATTATACTCAAGGCATGGCAAAATAGCTGTAAATATGCCACTCGCATAGGGCAACACGTTTGGGCCAAATATTTGCACGAATTCTCTTATCCATGAAATAGCAATAGACTTGATTAATTCGTTTAGCGATTGTGCGTGTGTTATCAACGTGTTGATGGTATCCTCCATGCGCACTGAAGAGGAATCATTGCGTATGGACTTTAGGAACTGACTAATCGTGTTCTCGCACATAGGCTGTATCTCTGGCGTGTTATCCTCTAGCATGACGAAGAGACCATCCAGTATTTCAGTCAAATAGTTAACCATGTTAATATCGGGTACTGCATTCAGAATTGAGATCCACGAAATGACATATTGACGTGCAAACGGATTGTTCACATACATGCGCTCCCTAAGCAGCGGAATGAAGGCTTCTAGATTGAATGTCTCATACGATTCGGTGACAATGTCCTGCAGGAATACATCAGTAAATATCTCTCTATTCGCAATTTTGTAAGATAATGGTTTGAATAAAACCTTTAGTAAGCGGTCCAGCAGTTCACTGCCGTCCTTCACCATTTGATCGGAGTCGGTGACCAAACGCGATAGAGCGGCGAATAATTCTGGGAAGTACGGTATAATGGCTGCACGGGCTACTTTCACCACATTGTATAGGGATTCACAGGCAAAGTAACGTACGCGCAAGTCTGGATCGGACAGACAGTTCATTATGGGTGTCACCAGCTCGTTCACGTATTTATCGGAATCCTTAGCAAAATATAACGATAAAGTCATGCATTCTTCTTAAGTGACAGTTGTAGCAATAAATACATATATATGTAGATATCTCCCGGTTAGAAATCGTCAGATCATCATTAAAGGTATATTCATGACTAATACTTATCAACTTTTTACCTTGCCTAGCCCTAAACCCGTTGCAGCCAACCCAATGAGCGCTCCTTTGCGCCGATTGGCATCGCGTGATGTGGCATAGTCGTTTGAGAGCACTTCGATCAGCTTTCGTATTTGTGTTGCATTATTTTTATTATTAAACTCAATGACCATTCTGTAGAATTATAAATAATTAGTATGACTGTTGCAACTGCAAAGAGGGCGTTTTCTTTGCAATATTTACTTCTCAATTTCTTGGGAGGCTACTTTCCGCTTCTCGTAGACTTTATCGCCCAGCGCTTTAGCACAGGACTCACTTAAAGGTGCATATGGTGGCTCCATTGTTCTATTTGTATTTTAAAATATAAATATTGAAAGCTTGCCCAGTTTTTTCGCGGTGATGCCACTATTATGCCCAGCTGCTTGATTAGTGTTGCCACTATGTCTCGCACAGCTGTTTGGCGTATCTGCCACTAGGCAATAATTTGTCGACATTTGATAAATTATTAAATGACCATACACAACAGGCTGTTAATGTTAGTGCCGATACTGAAAAGCTCCTTCCCATTTTTTATTTACACAAAAAAGTGTACGCAAGTAATGCATTAACTAGAAATCAATAAAAACTTGTATATGTATATTGCCATCCTGCTATATATATATATATATGTATATCTAATCCTTACATTGGCGTTACATTTTTAAACTAACTGAAACCAATTCAAAATACATAGTTACAGCTATGTTTTATGATAATTAACTTTAAGTTATGGTTTATATGTAAGGGAGTGTAGAAAGTAACATAAAAGGGAAAACAAGGTAACGTTACGCCTGCGCCGTGATTCCAGCTATTCTATGATCAGTGGAAACTTTTCCACCTCTGAACACTCTTGATTAAAGCTCGTAATGAACTGCTGCAACTTAGCCTCATGTTCTGCATCTCTGCGCGTTCGCTTCTGAGGTGGCATTGCCCTTTTGGGCAATTCGTCACTATTATTCTTGGAGCCGAGGTCATTGGCTTCGTCCTCATTTTCCGACGAATCTGATTCGATGAAGAGAACACGCACACGCTGCTTCCGCTTCCGCTTCGGTTTCTCTACCACGTAAGTCCGACGAGGTTTCTGCAGAGATCAAATGGATTTGATTAGTTTTTCTTTTAAATTGGACTCTATTAAAATTTAGTTTAATTTTGTACGAGCTGCTTACTACCGCTTGAAGATGAGCTTAAATCTTAGCGGCCCTGTTGGCTCAATCAAAATAAATAGCTTTTTCGATTTTGATTTAATTTAGCGCAGCGACAGCAAACACAGATGCTTCATACTAAAAAGCGTCGCGTGTTGGTCAAGCGCAGAATGGACTGGGGAATGTTAACACTCACCTTTTCATCAAAAGTTGTCTCTGGTTCGAAATCCTTGAACAACGCTATCGATTCATTCGTCGGTTCCTTACTAATCATTGTGGAGCAGAGCATATCTTTTATGTTACGTTGCCGGGGCTCTCGCGCGTTCAAATCATCGTAAGCATGTCGCATAGGAGCTTGTGATACCTGTGGTAGCTCCTGCTGTGCAGGTCGCAGCTTCTTCAACCGCTGCAACTTTTCGTGTAGTGTTATGTCGGCGCAACTTTTCGTCACGCTTTGGTTAGGCTCCCGGATGCAGATTTCATCTTCTTCACTAAGAAAATCCTCGAACCCAAACAAATCATCACGTTGCTGCTGTTGCTGCTTATCCCGTGCATCCTGATGTCCTGAACTATAACTATTAAGTTCCTGCTGTTCATTCCGACTCAGGGAGTCTTGTGTGGGAGTCTTGTTTGTTTGTTGTTTTTGATTATTTCTGTTGAGCTCCTGCTGCTGATTCTTACTCCGGGACACTTTTGTGGGGGTCTTGTTTGCTTGTTGAATATTTTTCTTCCACGATGGCAGTACAACTACATCCAATATATTGATGTCCTTTAAGGGACTGCGATACTGAAGTGTTCGTCGCGGATTAGGTAATTGCATAAGATTCTCCACATTTTCATTATCTTTATCATCCATTGGTTTGATTGTCGTCAATGATGGCGGCCCAGTGGAAGTCTCTGCTACTGCTGTTAATGGCGGAACATTTTCCCCATCTGAATCGTTGCCAACGGAGCTAATGTCCTGTTCAATAGAAGCAGGGCACTCAGGATCATCGGGTAAATAGACATGCCGTTTACGTATAAAGTCACTCGAGTACGAGGGTAATTGTGATGTGTTCAGGCCAAACTCAAAGGTATTCGGCAGGGGCGTCTCGTCAGGCACCCGCCAAGGAGAACTGACGCCACTAGGAGGAGCCGCTGAAGGTAGCGATGACATTTGTCTTGTGCCTGAATTCCCCAGTACAGGAGAAAATATAGTTGAATTTGCATCTAGAGCTGTGTTGCTCCTGCCATTCAGCGGTGTGCTAATACATTTCTTGGCCATATGCAGCAGTTCAAGGCGCCTGTCCGTGAATTGCTGTGCCTTAGTTTGATTGAGCATGAGAGAGCGCGCTAATGGACTGTAGGCGCCCTCTACAACTGTTTTATGTGCCACGTCAGCCGTTGATGGCAGTTGGACGGGTGTATCTACTTGCTCAGTTGCAATATTTACTCTTAAATTGTTTGGCTCCTCGCATATGGGTGAAAGGTGTGGTTGCTCCGCCTCGTGAACAATGATTGGCTCCTTTCCAGTTATGTTGCGAACGGAGCACTGCTTTCGTTTGCCAACTGGACGCACTTTTTTCCGTACAGCGCGTGCACGCGTTTTGCCCGTTTTTGAGCGAGTCATCGCACAGGCTCGACCGTTTTCAATCATATTTTTTATTATATCCGCCGCCGGGTCGGGCTTTTCATCGTCCTCGATTTGGGACTGGGAAAGAAAGTCATAGACTTGCCGTGTGACCGAAGAACGAGTTCTGGCTGACGGCTGATCTCGATGAAAAAATCGTGGCACACGTTGTGGCATAATCAACTTCTCCTGCCCATTCTGGCACGTTTCCTGAACATTCGGGCCACGTAGGATACGCTCTCGACGTGTTTCGGTGTCATTACCTTAAATGTTGTGAGTGGTTAACTGATCATTGGGAGTTTCGTTAATTGCTTACCTTGATGCTGCGGAAAATTCCTTTCCGGTTTGTCGCACAGGTGCTTCTTGCCGATATCTGCGAATCGGGTAGGTGAATGGTTCTCTAGCGGCTTCTTAGCAATGTCCTGAACAGTCGAACAGCGGCGTATGCGTACGCGACAAGGTTTTATCGGAAAACCTAAGGTATTATGTATGATTACTTTTACATATGACTTTACCTGAGTGCTGATCATTGTGCGTTTCATAGATTTCTTACCTTGGTGCTGTGTGCAATTCATTACCGGTTTGTCGCCCAGGTGCTTCTTGCCAGGATCTGCGAGCTGGGAAAGTGGTGGATTTTCTATCTGCTTATTGGCGAAGCGAAGGATGCGTACTCGACAAGGTTTTATTGAGAAATCTTAAATATTGAGCACAATTAGATAAATATGGTACGTTTACTTTATAGTTTACCTGAGTGCTGTATGGACTGGCAGTTGGTCAAACTCTTCGACCGCTGTCGGTCTACAATTTTCTTGTGCGTAGCTGTTAGTTTTACATTTCGTCTGTCAGCATTCTCGGCCTCCTTTCCCATACCCTGCAAACCACCTGTAGAAATAAAGTTAGTGTCATGATTATATGAATAATGAGCATTTATTTGCTTGCCTGATTGTAATGAACAACTCCTTGCATGCGCATCGTCCCGGTTTTCCTTATTCCCATCTTCTAATTGCGCAGTTGTTAATGTCTTATTTACATCGTATGTTGTGGGACCGCTTGCTTGTAGTTTAAGTCGTTTAATTCGCACAATACATTTACGTACTCTGAGTAAATTATTGTCTTTTAACACTTTATTACTAGGTGTTATTGTTGCCGTTTCTAAATTAGCTTTATTGTTTAACTTTGTTGGAGCTTTCCGGGTATTTGTTGATATATTGGTTTTGTTTCCAGCACGCACTTTACGTGCTTTTACTTTAGTTGATTTCACCATGTTTGAAATGGGAAAACATGTTTTAATTTATTGAATTAAACACAATTTACATTCGGATGTATTTAATGCAGCACTAAATGCTTTCCCGCCATTTTTGTTACTACGTTGTTTGTTACACAGAGCTGCATCTGTTAGTTAATCGTTGGATATGTTATCGATAAAAATAGATAAGTTTCGCAAGCAGCAGCTGATAGATGATGTGACGATAAATATAAAAAGGAAAAAAATTTCGACGTTTAATTAATATGTAACACAACAGCTACGCTACGACGTTTAATTAAAATTCCAAATTTCCAAATTGTGGTGTGTTTGTGTGCTCGAAAATAAGCAGACTGTGCCTTCAGCCACAGTCCAGCAAGGGCAAGTGCAACCAAATTTGTTGTTTTGTTCCAATAAAAAAAAACTTAAAAAGCTTCAACGAGTGAAAGTTTTCTCGTCTTTGTTTTGTAATTGTAATTGTTTTTCTTTTTCTTGGTTGCCATTTTTGAGTTAATATTCACACGGTATGGGCGCTACTCGTGGTTGACATCAATTTTGCTCACTTATTGTCTATTTTGTTATACGTACATATATTCAACTGTATATAAAAATATATACATATATACAACAAATCGCGTTGTACCCCCTGAATTGGCCTTGTATTATTTGCGCCAGGTACCAACCATCAATAAGACAGAAGAAGAACATAGAACAGAAAAAACTCGCGCGAAACTATTTACATCGAAGAACATACACCCAAGCCCGCCCACCCTCCTCCCTCCTTTCCCATACACACATTTCAAACAATTGCAGGCAGCCCAGCTAAATGAAGGCTGTTTGTAACGAGTGGAGAAAGAGAGAAGAAAAGAGTTCGAATATTGAATACACTATTTTCAACTTAATATGACTTTTAGATCAGATGTAAGATAAGTTCATATTCGCATGTATAGCTTGAATAATAAAAGAAGTTTCAACTAAAAAATATCTTTGATTTATAAGTATTATAAACAATGTTTTACAAACATGTCTGGAGAAATTACGATCTCAACATTAAAGTTTAAGAAATATACAAAGCCTAATGGATTTCTCCACGTTAAAATTTATATTTTGTTAAATTTGATATATATTCAAGTAGATGGAAAAGGGGAATTAACATTTTTCCCTATATTTATTGTCGTCGTATATATTCTCATCCAAAGCTGTCTGTAACAGTATTTGACACAATTGAACAAAAAATATAATTACCCTACAAAAATCTAGTCTTACATCTCGTTAGGAGGGGGGTTGGGGATTGAGGATTGTGTGTTCAAGGTCATTTTGTAAGCGCAACTAAAGTACATTATATACTGGCATACACAGATTTGCTTGTTATTTATAATTTTTATATCTAATTTACAAAACAGTTGGCCGCCAAGTCGAAAGTTTTGTCGAGTCGAGTGAAGCCTTTGTGGTTGAAAATTGGAAGTCCGTAACACGTCGGGAGCCAGAGCTTAAAGCCGATTTGTTTGTCGTTGTGGCCGCAAAAGATGTGCGATACCAGCGACAAGGCACAGAAATGGAAATGTGAAATATGCACCTATGAGAATTATCCATCCTCCCTAAAATGCACAATGTGCCAAGCATCCAAGCCGTTGCTGAACGAGAATATTTTTCGGTAAGGCGTGATCTATTTGAGCGATTGATAAATAATGCGTTTTTCATTCGTTGAAGCAGTCTCAGCCCAGCGCAGACAAAACACGACAACTACAGCAACGCAGAGGAGGCGGCAGCTGGTCTGCCCGTCGAGCCCACATCCACATGCTTTGCGCGCCAATCAGCACAGCCCCAGTCCCAGTCACAGCCGCAGCAGGCGCGGCACAGCAACGTAGCTGATAGTGAGAAATGGGCGTGCAAAGTGTGCACCTATCTAAATTGGCCGCGCAGTCTGCGCTGCGTGCAATGCTGTACGAAACGTGGAGCTGCGGATAAGGAGACCAACGAGGCCGGCGAAGCGCTGCAAGCTTTACGCATTAGCGGGTCCGATACGGAGCTCAACGCCACGGAACATGGCAGCAGGCAGTTAATTGGCGCTGTTGCTTCCAATTTGAATCGACATAATGGCAGTCCCAGCTTGGAGCAGCAGCAAATCTGCAGCAATTCAACGCATCTCAATAATATAGCCAATGCATCTCAAAGCCAGCAACAGCAGCAACAGTTAACAAGTCAACAGCAACAGCAGCAGCAGCACCACAACTTGTCAACGCAGCAGAAGCTGTGCCATGTAGCCAAATGGGCGTGCAATGTGAGCAGTTATAAGTGATTTTATTTATCATTTTATCTAACAATTTCATGTATTATTAACAGTCCTGCACATACGAGAACTGGCCCAAGAGTCTCAAGTGCTCCATGTGTGGAAAAGCGCGCGAATTGAGCAACTCTGGCTCACAGTCCGATTTGCATGCGTGTGCCAGCAATTCCGGCAGCAACAAACAGCTAAACCAGCAAGAGGAACAGCAACAGCAGCAGCTGATCAACACGGACACCGTTAGTGTTAACAATTCGTTCAATAAGAAGCATATTTACCAACTAGGTGAGCAGTAACTCACTTCACTCTATTAATGTATTTTTGTCTAATTATGTATGTGGTCTACTTTTAAACAGGTTCTTCGGAAACTATCAACAACTGTGATACGCTACAAGAGCGCCAGGAGCGGCGTCAGCGTCAGATCAGGCGGCAGGTCGATTGGCAGTGGCTTAATGCCTGCCTTGGCGTTGTGGAGAACAATTACAGCGCTGTGGAGGCATATCTCTCGTGTGGTGGTAATCCGGCTCGTTCGTTGACCAGCAATGAAATTGCAGCATTGAATCGTAATTCGGCTTTTGATGTGGGTCACACACTCATCCATCTAGCCATACGTTTCCATCGCGAGGAAATGCTGCCGATGCTGTTGGCACAGATCTCTGGTTCTGGGCCGGGTATTAAGCGTGTACCGTCATATGTGGCACCCGACCTAGCAGCGGATATACGTCGCCACTTCTCGAATACGCTGCGCATACGCAAATCTGGCCTGCCTTGCCATTATGTTCAGAAACATGCTACATTTTCGCTGCCCTCAGAGATTGAGGAGCTGCCCATACCAATACAGGAGCAGCTTTACGATGAGCTGCTCGATCGTGATGCACAGAAACAGTTAGAGATGCCGCCGCCGGCACTCAACTGGTCTCTGGAGATTACAGCAAGGCTCAGCTCACGTCTTTTGGTGCTTTGGAATCGCAGTGCTGGGGATTGCCTACTCGACTCAGCAATGCAGGCTACCTGGGGGGTCTTTGATCGCGACAACATTCTTAGGCGTGCGCTGGCTGATACTTTGCATCAGTGTGGACACGTGTAAGTGGCTCTAATGTCATCTCTCAGTAAATTCCGTAAAATTTTGATTTATATTCCATAGTTTCTTTACCCGCTGGAAGGAATATGAAATGTTACAGGCATCAATGCTGCACTTCACTCTAGAGGACTCACAGTGGGAAGAAGATTGGAGCACGTTGCTATCCTTGGCCAGCCAACCGGGCTCTTCATTGGAGCAGTTGCATATATTTGCCTTGGCCCACATATTAAGACGTCCAATCATCGTGTACGGCGTTAAATACGTGAAGAGTTTTCGCGGCGAGGACATTGGCTATGCTCGATTTGAAGGTTCGTTTGGCATGCAAAGTTATACGCTAAACAATTAAATAGGACTCTCAATAAGCATTTTCAAATATGATCCCATCAAGTATTAATTTGCTTGATTAGACGAAATTCGTCCGTATCTGTATCATGATAAGACCTATATATTGTTAAAAGTGGTCCAGTATTATGCTCTGTTCACATACATTTCTTTCTAGGCGTATATCTACCTTTATTTTGGGAACAAAACTTTTGTACAAAATCGCCCATTGCACTGGGCTATACACGCGGTCACTTTAGCGCTCTAGTGCCAATGGAGCCGTTCTCCCGCATTGATGGACGTCGGGATGATGCCGAGGATGTCACTTATCTGCCCCTAATGGACTGCGAACTGAAGCTGTTGCCCATACACTTTCTTACACAATCGGAAGTGAGTGCTAATCAACAGAAGATCAAATCTATATGCAAGATTTCACTGTTGTTCGCTTACAGGTGGGCAATGAGGAAACGATGATGCGCCAATGGTTGGATGTTTGTGTCACCGATGGGGGGCTGCTGGTGGCACAGCAAAAGTTATCCAAGCGACCACTGCTGGTGGCACAAATGCTTGAGGAATGGCTGAATCATTATAGGCGCATTGCGTGAGTCCGCTAAATTCAATGATATTTTATTGATATATTTATATACAAATATATATTTAAATAGTTTGATTTATTGATTTGACTTGTAGACAAGTGATAACTGCACCCTTTGTGCGTCGGCCGCAGATAAGCCACTATTCGAGTGATGGTGATTCGGATGAGGAATAACGGCGACATAGGTCAAAGGTCTTCTTTAATTGAAATTTTGCGCATGGTTAATGGATTGGAAATGAATTGCTTATGAGAGCCCATAGATATACAGTGAAAAAAAAATGAAAAAAAAAAAACATTGAAAAAGTAACATATATTTTGATTTGGTAGCAGGACACAATTGACATGCAATTAGCAAACGAATATATATATGTATGTATGTATATATACGTGTGTGTATGTTTATATGAATATATACATACCAGTTATGCTGTAGTTGCAGGTGAACTAAGGGTTCTGCAGCAATGTAAAAAAAAAAAAATGCATTCAATATATATACATACACAAAACTATACGTATATATATTCAAACATAAAAATATATTTATATCTGTATATATATTTACCTGCACACATATTTCATATCCGTTTCACATTAACTTTAGTGGATTTTAGTCAAATTTATTCGCGTATCTCTGAGTGGGAACAGGCGACCAGATATTGTCAACATTATAAAGAAAAAAGAAAATTATATTTCAATACTATAAAGTAGTTTAAATTTCTTAAGAAGGAGAATCTTTTAGAAATTCGAATGGAAATTGATAAATAAGAAATATTGAAGAAAAATGAGAAAGTTATATATGTATATGATTCTTATAATTAACTAAGCATGTATGTACTTTTAAACTATGCAAAATCTCGATGTACTATTAAATTTTAACTTGTGAAAGAATGCACCAGATTGGGTGAATATGAATTATGGATTTTATTCTAATTGTAAAAGTTTTGTTAGTAATGTTATTATTATTATTATTATTACCATTATTATTATAATGTTTAAGAAAGCTTATTGTGCAAATGTACACGCAAAACGCATTAAACAAAAAAAAAAAAAAAACAAATTTTCCGCCGTTTTTATCGATATATATTCAGCTTGGATATCGATAGTCTACTTGGTTGGCTCATCTCTACTTGTATCTGAGATATTCTCTCATTGCGGCTCATTTAAAAGATAGTCGTTTTGTTGCTGCCGTCGTTGTCGCTTGTCGGTGCCGTTTGTTGCTGCGCGGGGTTTTTTTATTTGGAATAGCTTCAAATTGGAATTTATATTTGTTAAGCAACTGTAGTAAGAAGCATACACGAAAAACCCAAAACAATTAAATTTTACTGTGATTTTCTTGGATTTGTGTGAATGCAGAAAGCCGAATGCTCATCGAATTCGCGTCAAACACATACATACATCCACACATACACGCAGGGCCCCAGCCACCTACAATTGATACATAAATACACGTGTATTGCGAATGCATACGAGAAAGATACAAATATAAAAAAATCTAACAGAGAAAAAATTTGTTAGTGAAGTGAAGTGAAGGGGCTGGCTAAATTAGTAGTGGTGACCTGTGCGCCTATACCATTCTTTTTGTTGCTTTCTATTCGTGCGTGTGTTGTGTGTTACCCTCCCCCGTATTGCAGGCGCTAGAGTGAAGAGTATAGCAGTATCTCTCGCAATGGGTAAGTTGTTTGTAGTAGTAGTGCCGACACTGAATACGATTGACTATATATGTACGTCTGATTAAGTGTATGTGTGAGCGTACAAAATTGCGCAAAGCCAAAGACCACGAGTGTCAGTAAAAGAGGGTGGCCAGACCCGCTCTTTCGCGCTCTCTCTCTCTCTCTCTCTCTGTCTCTCTATTGCTCTATCTTATACTATGTGTGTGTGCTCTCATATCTATGGATGTATGTGTGCAGATGTGTACATATATACACATTTAGTTGATGGTATTAACGCATTAGTAGCGTATTATGGCACGGTATAAGGAAACCAGTAAAATTGCGCGGTGTGTGTGCGTGTGTGTATGTGCATGCAATTGTTAATCAATACTGGCCAGCTGGTTAGGCCCATCGACTGAGAGCGTAGTACTAAAAAAACCGTACTCAGATACTCATACATACACATATGATTGCTTTTCATCGTCCACTCCCCATTTTGGTTCTCAGCTGCGATGACGTCAGTATGGTTCTAAGAACGAGTTTTTGGTTTAAGCACATATCTTCCTACTAACTGTCCCACCGTATCCCACGACAGGGCCCCAAATTGGCGGCCGTATAAACGAATCAGATTCAAAATGCAACTACAATTACACACGTTACCGTTAGGGCGTCGTCATCGTGAATACCTGATAATTTACCGTTCGCCTCGCTCCCTGGGAACCAATTGCAGCTGGGAATCCAATGGAAACCTAAGTCGTTCGCTGTAATTGCATAGCCCTCCTGCAGTTTCTTCTTTGTCTTTACTTTTCTTGTGCTTCTGCTTCTACTTTTCCTACAGTTGTTTATGATTAATTGCTTTGGCTCGTCGTCCGGTCCTCTGGCCCTAATTAAGTTCATGTGCTTAACTCACGGCTCTCAGTTTTTGGACTGAGCCAGTGAGCACTTGTAGTTGTGTGCGTGCTTAGAGTGCCTAATTGACTTGAGCAGCCGTCCACCGCTCTACCCTCTCAATGGCCCAATATGGAGACAAGTCCATAATGTGCAGTACTCGTTGGTCGTTCAACGATCTCAACGCAAAAGGCTTAACAATAGGCAGAAACAACAACAGCATTAGGATATCTGCTGCACCGGCAGATACCCAGCAGCATACAGCTACAGCAGCATACATAGGCCAGCTATGGGTATTTATATACATATGTACATATCTATATGCAATACAGAACGCTTCAATAGATTATGAACGAACTTAAACTTCACGTGCTATAAACTATTGGAAAAGTATACACTTTCAACAATGCAACTACCTGATTACGATGCTTACAATGCTTCCAGGGTATAACAAAAACAGCAACTGCTCAACATGAATTCATGTGCAGAGCATTGACTTCGTACTGGGCCTCGCTTTTGGTTGGGGTTTTTGATGTTCATTGTGGTTTTTACTTAGTTTCCTTTTTATTTTTGTTTTGTTTCTGTTTCATGTTTGCCCCGATGCGCGCACAGCCCAAATGAAAATGAAAGGGGCGAGACGAGCTGCCCCCGCCGCAGTACCCTCCCCACCCCAGCGCAGTCGCCTCTTTACTTTGTGGCACTTTTCTCATTTATTTGGTCGTTGATTTGTTCACGTCGTGCACTCGCCTGCATCTCATTTGCTCGCCCCCTTTGGCTGGGACGGGTTATATAGGTCAGAGCACTTGCATGAGAAAGTGGAGACGTCCTCCTCGTCGCGACGTCCGTTCGACTAATTGAATGCTATTTTCGTAGACGCAGCGTCATCATCAGCTCTCGCATTCACGTACTTCGCTGCGCTGTGCTTGTCTTTTCACTTTTCTTCTTCCGTCTAATAGGCATACAGGAAACACTCTGAACGCGGACGCAAACAACCCAAAATATGAGCCGTTAAAGTGGCCTCTGTGAAGAGTGCGCGACTAACTATTACCCTATTTTCAACTACGAGCTACAATTTAAAATTGCCAGTTCAGTGGAATTTTTTTAAGAGTTAGAATAGATAAATGTATCTCTGTGAGTTAGTTAGTTAGTTAGGTACTACTTTTTTTTTCCAAAAAATGAATTATATATTTAAAAAGAATTTGTTTTACTTCATTATATTATTCTGTATATAACCCTACCCTGTATTTTCACTCTACTATGTTTCACGAGAGATTATGTATACGCCAGGTTAAGTTCATTAAAAACACTTGCCAAACAATTTCGATTTGATGAGTAATTCGTTAAATATACACATACATATATAAATGTTTATATCTGTGCGTATGTGCATATGTATTCGATTATATTATGGATATTTACCATAAATATAAATACGAATACATTTGGTATTCGTATGAGTGTGTGGGCGTGTCATTCATTTCGATTGCTTCTCCAATGTGGCATGTTTTTTTTTTTTTGTTCTCTTCACAATATATGTTGTCAGAATGTTTGCTGTCATTCGTATGTGCCCTGGCTTTCAAATGTATTGTGTCGACGTTATCCTGTCAAGGATTTGCGCACATTTCACTCACAGCCTGTGCGAGTTAACGCAGGGCCAAGGACAGTGGCAGTGCGTACTGTGCTTGTGTTTGCTTGGCATTGGCCTCTTCAGGGTCGTCGTGCAGTTTTTATACCCTGTAAATACAAGTGAAAATGGCCATTTGGTTCTCAACATAAACGACGTTGGCATCTCTCAAGATCGAGTGCAGCCGAATTTGACAAGTCACAAAAATCAATATTTACATTTATTTCTGCTGTCATTTTACTCGCAGAATAACATGCTCTCTTCTTCTCTCATTCTCCCTCTCTCTCTCATCGTCTCTCAGGTAGTACAAACACAGTATTGCGCTGTCGATGACGCCTTGCTGCAGGTTTTCGACTATGTTTGAGGTTTGGAATGTTTCGGTAAAGTAGGGCGCGGCTTAAATTAATTAAATATTTGGCCTGCAGTTGACCTCTCTGCCAGCCAGACAATTTAACCTTGGAATTGCTTCCCCCCCTTACGTCTGGCTAAGAAACGAGTTCGTTATTGTTGTTTTTCTTTTTTATTTCATTTTTTGTTTAGTGTTACTCAAATTTAAATTCGATACCGAATGCTATTCTTTCCCATAACCAGTTTGTGAGGTTATGTGCGTGCTTTTCTGTGGCACAACTCCAATTCGTTCGTGGTGGGTCGCCGACTCTCTGACGACGAGGATGACATCATCCCAGAGCGGAGGCACTAAAATCGCTGTCGCAATTACAATAAACATTTTTTCCAACTATATAGTCGGGGACCCGTCGACCACAGCGAAGCTGATCTGCCATGAAAACTAAAAATTTTGCCACATTTTCACAGCGAAAAACTCATTGAAAATAATTTTGAGTTGTGGCCATGTAACTAACATGGATCTGTTAATGGAATAGCCGGACGGAGGGAAGCTGTTGAAAGTCAATAAACAAAATGCCAAATTAAATATGCGAAACACTGAAAAAATGTCTGTGATTGCATAATAAACGAGCGGCAAAAAAAAGTTTAATTGAAACGAAATACACGTATGCGTAATGTGTGTGAGTGTATTTGTGTGTGTGTGTGTATGTGGCGGGACTGTGTTTATTTGTGTGTGTTGGCGATTGTATTTCTGTTTGCGTTAGCTGCGGGCTTCATTCAGTGGGACGGACATACGTCACCGTTATAATGCGACGAGCTAACGGCATTGTTGCTTTTGCTTCTTCTGCTATTTGTTGCGCAGCGCATTGCTTATCAATAAATTCTATTTTGTCGGCAGAACGAGAAATAAAAAGAGAAAACGATAACGAACAAGCGCCACAAAAGAAAAGTACAAAGCGAAAAAAAGTCTACAATGAATTTGAAAAACACGCAAAATTTATAAAAAGTTACTAACAATATCGGCTCGACTAGCAAGTACCCTGTAATCACCACACATCAGTCATAGATCTGTTATTTCTATTTTTTATGTTTGTATTTATACTCAGTCAGATATACCCTTTATCAAACTATTTACGAACAAAACACACATAAAAACTATATACATACATATGTATGTACATACATATATTATAGGCACATCTGAATGTGAATACTGCGTGCTTCCATGGAATTGTAAATTGGATAAAGTTTGAAATGTTCTCATAAATTATATTTCATCACGGTGTTTTGTTTTATATTTTTGTATATTACTTTTTTTGTTGTTGTTTGTTATCTCATAAAAAAGTCGACTCTTTGTTTGGAGGCCCGGCATGAAGCCGCTTTTGTAAAGATCCGTCATGGCAGGCAATTTGTCTCGTTTGGTTTCGTTTTGGGCTGGTGACCTGTTTGGCCCCTTAAAATGCTACAGAATACCGTCCTTAGAAAATAGATAGAAAAAGCTTTTAGCTCTGGGAAAACCATATGCTGCATGTTGTCTGATTTTGTTATGAGACCATTTCTTTATTCATTTATTAGTCATTAGGTCGATAATCTTTCGGCCTGAAAAGGCGTAACAAAAGCAACAGAAAACCAAAATTAGTAAACTTTAATAAACGCAATTTCCTCCTTTATATATATATATAACAAATATATATATATATATATATATATATATATATATATCACACTAATTGTAAACATATCTTTCGCTCGCGATTTTAACCATATTTCTTAATGTCTTATTATATTCCCCTCCCTATATTTCTTTCTTTCTCTCTCTCGCTCTCTCTCGCGCTTTTTGCTCTCATTATTCGTTTTCACTTATCACTTATGCTTTATCTGTTTTCCTTTACCTCTTATCTTTTCACCCCAGTGTCACCTTGTTGACTCTCTATCTACTAGTATGTTATATATCAGTTATAAGTGTTTATCGTATATAAGGCAACCGGTGAGAAATTCCAATAACAAAATATTAAAGCCAACCTTTTACCTGTTCTCTGTCTGCCTTTGCACCTGTTTTTCCCCACTTGTGCACACAAAGAACTGATAAATGGAGAATAGGCTGTGGAATATATGATACATAAGCCATTTCGATATACTTACTAATGTCGGTTTGTTTCAACAGATAATGATAATAATGATAATATATCATTATCTATTGTCCTATATTGACAAAATCACGTTTTGATTATTTTTTTATTCCTACTACAATTTATTCTCAGTTTCTCTGTAGGACATAACAAGTATTTCAAGGAAACTATTTGGAAATTCTTATATGTGGTCGAGTGTTATGATTTGACTTTCCCTCGCTGCCATGTATAATACAAGGAGGTTAATGATTTAAACTTAAAAAAAATATATATATAGATGAAAATCATTCCTAAAGCTATTCGAAAAGCAAGCCCATATAGGTGTTGCGCTGAGAGTGTTCTTACTAAATGTCTATTAAATGCTTTGCCCTTGGCCTTATCTATGATAAGATTAATTGCAGATGACTAACGCGTGTGTACATATCTAAGTGTGTGGGCAAGTGTGCTTAGACTATATACATAAATAAAAAAAAAAAAAAAAAAAAAACAAATATATTTATTACACACAGACGAACTGTCACTTAAGCTACATATATACACAATTCCATCATACAGCAATATATTCGAGATATCTCAATACGACACGTTGAACTGCGCTCAGACTAAAGTCGGGCAAAACGGCACAAGGTTGGGGCATTATCACATCACATGCATATGACATCAGCGTACAACTTTGCGAATACGTAATCTGTGCCACATTACGAATACGTAAACGCTGAACGAATTCCAGCTCTAATCTTCCCCTCTCTCTCTCTTTCTCTCTCTCTCTGGCAGGTAAACAAAAAATCTATTGTGCGAAATGCACAAAAAAGTGCTCTGGAGAGGTTCTGCGCGTGGCTGACAATCATTTCCACAAGGCGTGCTTCCAATGCTGCCAGTGCAAGAAGTCCCTAGCCACCGGCGGTTTCTTCACCAAGGATGGCGCCTACTATTGTATACCGGACTACCAACGGCTGTATGGCACCAAATGTGCCACCTGCCAGCTGTATGTGGAGGGCGAGGTGGTCAGCACCATGGGCAAGACGTACCACCAGAAGTGCTTCACTTGCTCCAAATGCACCCAACCATTCAAATCCGGCAGCAAGGTGACCAACACCGGCAAGGAGGTGCTCTGCGAACAGTGCGTGACGGGTGGTGCGCCTGCCTCGCCGGTGCGTAACGCAGGTGTACAGTCGCCTGCACCTCCGGCGGAGAGTCCTACACGTGCCACCGCGCAGCAGACGACTAGTGGCATTTTATCCCATAAGGCGCATCTGAAGGAGGACTACGACCCCAATGATTGTGCCGGCTGTGGGGAGCTGCTGAAGGAGGGCCAGGCCCTAGTCGCACTGGATAGGCAATGGCATGTGTGGTGTTTCTGCTGCAAGTCTTGCAATGCAGTCCTAAATGGCGAGTATATGGGTAAGGATGCGGTGCCCTACTGCGAGAAGTGCTACCAGAAGAGCTTTGGCGTCAAGTGCGCCTACTGCAATCGCTTCATCAGTGGTAAGGTGCTCCAAGCTGGCGACAACCACCACTTCCATCCAACCTGTGCCCGCTGCACCAAGTGCGGTGATCCATTCGGCGATGGTGAGGAAATGTACCTGCAGGGCAGTGCCATTTGGCATCCACGCTGTGGTCCCGGCCCCTCCGAGTCCGGCATTATACTCAACGGTGCTGGTGGTGGCGTTGTCGGCGGTAGGCCAGGTACAACCTCGGTCACGGGCGGCGTCTCCAATGGCAACTTTACAGACACCGAATGCGATCGCATGAGCTCCAGTGCGCTCAGCGACATGGTAGGTGGAGACAAAATAAGTGCGGGTAGGGTGGGCCTCAATTACTGCACCAAGAAGCGCTGCAGCTGCCATCCAGCTCCTACTTCTGCTCCTGCTAGAGCTACAGCTACTAATATGAATGCCTATCTATCCTACACTCGTGCACACAGAGAAAAACCCAAAAGTTGATTTTTAAAGCAAGCTGAACCAATTTTTACTCACATTATATTTGCTTTATGGGAGGGTTTTTTTCTGAGTGTAGACACACACATTCGCGCATGTGTATATACACATTAATACACGCACTCATAATCAACACAGAGAACACACCTTGACCTGCCTTTTGCACCTATTTTGCAATTTATTTTGAGTTTGTATTATGATTTGACTTTGGTTTTTTACACGTTTTCATTTTAATTTCTTTCAACCTGTTTTCGAGCTTGCCTTTTGATTTATTATCGTTCGTTTTGCAGTACATCCGTTCCAGAACACCGAGTTTTAATGGTTCACTTTATTCCTCTAGCCGCAAGGTTTGTTTTACCTATAATTTTATTATAATTTCCTGTTTTTTTAATTTACTTATTTGTTTCTATATCTACATAAGCTTATCCAAAAGCCCCATGCACCGCACGCTAGTGTCTGGCATACAGCCAATTGATCCCATATATATATATATTAATATATACCTGTTCTATATTGCAGCACTATCGCACTGTCAGTCCAGGGCTGATTCTGCGCGAGTATGGTCGACCGATCGGAGAGGATATATCACGCATCTACACCTATAGCTATCTGACCGATGCGCCCCACTATTTGCGCAAGCCAATCGATCCTTATGACAAGACGCCGCTGTCGCCTCATTTCCATAGGCCCGCTTCCTATGCGACGACTAGCAACGCCGGGTCCGTGGCCGGCAGTCGTCCCCCATCGCGTCCACATTCGCGAACGCGCAGCGCCATGAAGGTATTGGTGGATGCCATACGGTCGGAGACGCCACGCCCTAAAAGTCCCGGCATGAACAACGAGGAGCCCATTGAGTTGTCGCATTACCCGGCTGCCAAGAAGCCACCACCGGGTGAACAGCCCAAAATCGAAAGAGACGATTTCCCAGCTCCTCCATACCCTTATACGGATCCGGAGCGCAGGCGACGCTACAGTGACACCTACAAAGGTGTACCCGTCTCCGATGACGACGACGAGGAGAACGAGAATGGCAATCGTACCAACGGCAAGGTCAAGAATGACGAGGAACAAACGTAAGTTGACTTATAGAGAAGAAGAATAACGAAAGAACTGAGCATTAGCTAGTCGAGCTCCTACCTCTAGACGTTTAAACTGATTCGCAATGCAATTCTCAACAGGCGCCTGCAACGAGAGGCTGAGCAGTTAGAGAAGCTGAAATCTGGCATTGGTTCGGCTATTGCAAAGGACCTCAAGGAGCATGCCAAGTACAGGAAATGGAAGCAAAATAATCTGGATCCGCGCAATGCGTCGCGAACTCCTTCAGCCTCGAAGGAACCGCTGTACAAGTTGAGGTATTAACTCAGGCATAAACTGCAAGACAAACAAATATCCTCAAGCTCATTTCGTTCATAGATATGAATCGCCCATTGGCGCCTCGCCGTCACGCAATCTGGATCATCAGAAACCCTTCTGCGAGGACGAGATGTTCGATCGATCGACCAGCTATCGTGGCTCACTAGGCAAATCGCTAGGCAACGCGCCCAGCTACAATGGTAAACATAAGATATGTGCAAGTCAAGGCTAGGGACCCCCAAGAGGGGTCGCACATGCGGAAAGACATAAAACTAGAAAGGCTGAGTTAAAAAAAAAGATAAATTTTCAGAGTTTCAATGAGTTAATACAAAAAAATATAATTTTTCTTTTGATTCTCGGTTCGCTTTAGTTGTATGTAGTTTTGTCCTGTGTTAAGGCGTAGGTACGGAGATAGACGAAAATCACGTTAAATCTTAAGTAAACCCTATATGCTGGTTTGCGTTTATTCAGCGTTTGTTTGCATTGGTAGACCTGGCTTTCCACACTTTGCCAGATTTAGTTAGAGTAGCTTGGCATAGGCGCGTCCTAATTCAGTTTGTCAATTTGTATTATATGTGGAACAATTACGTTTATAGCCATACATTCCTATCGCTCGCCGCCCAAGCCCGGATACGGATTCAAAACAACAACCTTGCCGCCCTACATACGCAACGGTTACAGCTCCGTAAGTGCTGAGACTCAGTTACCCGTTGTTGCTGTTCCTTGGTGATCGGTCAAATGTCTTGTAGCTAACATTATCTAATTATCTGCATATGTGTGCCTGTAGCATCTTAAGTAACATTTAACATCTGCTTCACCTGTTTCACTAAAAGAATACAAACGTTTGTCTCTTTCGACTGCTGCTGCTGCCTCAACTGTATCTTTCGGCTCGGTCCCTTGGGTCTAACTCAAACTCACTAACTTCAAATCTCAACTGGTTGGTCTGCTGCTTCCTTGTGCTGTGCCTCTAACATTTACTTTCCAACTATTTATGTGTGTTTGCCTATGCTATACGTTTGCCATACCTGAAAACATTCTGTATTCACACTAACTACAATCATGTGATGACATACATCATGACTATATACTGAATCAAATACATTATTCCACGCATATCTACAATTTACATTTCTATTCTCGATTGACAACACTAACAATCAATTAAACTGCATTCAATCAAACACACACACCCACACATACATACATCACATACAACTCGGCTCAGTGGTGAGCGCGCTGCGTCACGTACCGAAACCCGGATACGGGTTGGCTCCACGCTCTCACACATTCAGCTCAACAACATCTGCCGCAGCCACGATGCATGGTGCCACTGTAAGAATGCTTGAGTTGATTTTCCGTTTTGATGACATTTGCACTTTCTTGGAATGCCTAAGCTTGTTTTTAGTTTTTAGTAGTTAAACCCATAACACACACAAACACCCGCACACACAACACATACATATACATATACACCCATATTTTTGTAGATCTGTTTCAATTGACTTTTGATTTATTATTTGATTGGTTTTGGCATGCTTTCAGCTTGATGGTGTACATTAAACTAATCAATTGCACATTTCCATATTCCATACAGGACTTTTCCTATGGAGGTCTGGGAGACAAAACGCACAGCACAGACCTGAGCTGCGGAAAATCAGAGGGTAAGTTTCGGCTAACTGATTCATTTAGTGATTAATTGACTCTGTGCTGTTAACTGCTAACACAACCCAAATAAGCGAGGCGACACTAAACTGTCCAGAGATGGCACATTATGGTAAATAACTAAACACTAGTGCTGCATTGAGCTCGACAGTGAATGATTAATAGATTGATCGATGATCAGTGCACAGTTCAACTTGTGAATTCTTTGAGATGCTGAAGATACATATTCATATCATTTGTGTCCGACTAATAATATCTTAAAACTTAATCTTTGCAGCATCGGTTGACTCAATCACGGAGGGCGACAGGCGCGCTTTGATGGGCGGTGATTTGCCGGCTTCGAGTACCTACTCGGGCGCCTTGTCCTACCACTACCCGCAGGCGGGGCTCATACGACGCAGCCTGCCCAATATGGCGCACTCGATGCTCGTGCACGAGCCAGCTAAGATCTATCCGTATCACATATTGCTTATAACGAATTATCGTCTACCATCGGACGTAGATCGCTGCAACCTGGAGGTAAGCCAAGCCAGATAAAAGTACAATAATTAGTGAAGAACGTATTCGCTCATAAACAAATTTCCGTTTATATTGTAGCGTCATTTGTCGGACATCGAATTCGAGCACATCTTGCAGTGTACCCGATCGGAGTTCTATAGGCTGCCGCAATGGAGGCGCAATGAGCTTAAGCGACGTGTGAAGCTCTTCTAAATGGCTAGCTGTATCCTAGAGAGCGGCTGCTTGCGACGAAACCAAAACAATTACCTAAATATTTTGAGTGGTTCTTAACTATATATTAAATGAGGCCCCCAAACCGTAAACAACAGAAAAACTATGCTAACTTCACAGCCAGTTTTCGAAACACGCTTTAAAGAAATAGTTGAAAAATGAGGAAGATGAAGAAGACGAAACGTATATAGAAGAGAGAAAGATAGTTACATTTGAAGTATGGACTGTCCAGCTGGCAGCTCCAATTTATTTTTTTAAGCATTAGTTGCGCTGATAACTATTTAAATTCTATAAGAAAGCAAACTGGAAGCGTCGGCTTGCCGACCCGCAAATATCCTAGCAGAGTATAACCTAAGCATTTAACAATTAAGTCTGCCATCAGAGTCCGATATTGTAAAATACTTTAGCGCATCCTCCCTTCATCCAGGCGATATTAATGGCGATCTGCGGGGTATACAAATTTCTATTAGTTAATCGGCCAGTCAAAGCTTTTTTATATAAACAACATACAACGGCTAATCCAAGAGAGTGGAGAATCGCATCAAAGAATGAAATAAATGTACCTACTACTTACACAGAAAGGAAAAACAAAAACGAATCGAAGAGAAATTGATTCAGAATTAGATGCGATGTGCAAAGCAGCTAAATACATTTGCAACTTTTATTTATTAATATATATTTTATTTATTTAAATAGAATATGTCAAAAATTAAAAAGCAGGACAAAACGAAAGCAACGTCTTTTCTTCTTATACAAAATAAATAAATTCGCGTGAGTGGAATGTTTATACAATACAAAAATAGACATAAATAATTGTGCTAAGTCACAGTTTTGTTTTCCCGAGAGATTTTCTATACGGAGATTATTCCTTGTATATTCGATTAATTTTGCTTTTGCAGAGCACCGTCTGTCTTTAAATTATATGTTAACTGGGTCTTCATCACTGTCAGTGTGCTGCCAATAATTTGCTTGTGATAGATTTGTCGTGTCACAAAACCAAGATCATCATAGAAGTCACGTTCGCTTTCTTGCCACTCGGATATGGTGCACTCCAGCGAAGCGTAACCGCCGTTGATGCAGTTCTTCGTAACCAGATTTATCATGGGCTCCATGATTTTTTGATGCGGATAGTGTTTGGCAATCGCAAAACGGTATATCCAGGCCGCATTGTAGACAGCATGATGATTCTTAACGCTTACTGTGGCCACAATGCGGCGACGAAACTTGTTCAAATAGTTTTCATCATATGGCGGCCTATCCATAAAAATATGATAGCTAGCCTCGTTTGGGGCACAGCGGAAGATGAATGGCTCGTAACACTCAGCCACCAGCGATTGTGAGGGCTTCACCTGAGTAATTTAAGCAATTAGAATTATTGCCATTACTGAGCAACTTAGTTACCCTCATTAGCTCCACTGCCTTGGCATAAAAGGAAAAGTAGGTACTGGTGAATAGAAAGAACACACACCCGGGTATGGTCAGCACGCAGAAGAGCAGCGGCACACCCAGAAATATGAAAAACACGGCCCAAGTGATGACTATAAATTGCAGTGTAATCTGAAATAATGATGACACTATATATGCATGTAAGTGTCTCATGCATCCATATGGCAGGAGGGAGAGGCACTCCACAGATGCAGCCACTCTTTAGCATCGATAAGTCACGCATTTGTCGGCGGCTTACCTCACGAAAGCAGAGCGTAAAGAAAGACTTTGAAGAGAATGACATGATGTAATCTCGCACCAGCTCCTGGCACTTGAGTTCGTCATCTTCCCGATAGTTCCGTATAACAATAAATGGTTGCATTTGTTGTCACTTTATTTATTTATTTATTTTTTTTATTTTTAATTTAAACGAAAACAAAATAAAAACACAACAGAGCAGTGCGACCGTAAGCTAATTCCCATAAAATGCGAGTTAGCGCAAGTCTGCGAATATACCTCAGCTAGTCGATAATTGGCATGCGATTCATTGTCAAAGAGTAATCGATATTCTAGTTTTTAAATTCCACATAAATAGTAACCAAAAATAATAATATTTATTACATTTTTATTCACATTTTCTCTTATAAATAACGTTCACTTTTACCTGCCAGCGTTGTTAATTTTGAAGAAAAAGAAAACATTCACATATTCTTGCATTTATTAAAAATGCAGCTTAGCAAGAACTCGTATAATTTAATTTACACCTTTTCCATTTTCGTCTCAGTCGTGCCATACCTTCTTAGCGTTGTTTGTACATACATACATATTTCCAAATCTAACGGAGTTAAAAAAAAAAAAAAACTATTTGTCGATTGCTTACTTATCGACGAAAAGTATTAATCGATGCTTCTCTATTTGATAGAATATTTGCATATGCGAAATTCGGTCACACTGATTAATGGCCACCAATACGTTTGCCGCATTAGCGTTTGTGATCTGAAATTAATAATCATTTAGCTCGCATCTATCCTGATTCTGTGAAAATGGAAGACGGTCACATGAGGGAAAAATGTGAAACTTTAGAACATGCAACTGAAGAGCTACAACGTCAATTCATTTGTGGTGTAATCGAAGGTTTTTACGGCCGACCATGGACGACCGAACAGCGAAAAGATTTGTTTCGCAAATTAAAAAAACTGGGAATGGATTCGTATATGTACGCACCGAAAGATGATTATAAGCATCGTGCGTACTGGCGCGAGCTCTACACCGTCGAAGAGGCGGATCATCTATCAAGTATTTATTTAGGCTATTTTGAACAATTGCTTGCGGCTTGTTATTCAAAGAGAAATGTGTTATTTATTTTATATATTAGGTCTGATTACAGCTGCTAAGGAAGCGGGTATTGTGTTCTACTACGCTCTATCGCCTGGTTTGGATATGACGTATAGCAGCCAGAAGGAAATTGCGACGTTGAAGCGCAAGCTAGATCAGGTATCACAGTTCGGCTGTGACGGCTATGCTCTGCTCTTCGATGACATTGAATCAGAGCTGTCCAAAGCCGACAAGGAGGTATTCCAGACGTTCGCCAATGCTCAGGTCTCGGTGACCAATGAGATATTCACGCATTTAGGCAGCCCCAAATTCCTTTTCTGCCCTACTCAGTATTGTGCATCGCGTGCCGTGCCCACTGTTGTCGATTCGGAATACCTGAATACGCTTGGCTCTAAGCTTAACAATGAGATTGATATTCTCTGGACGGGCGACAAGGTGATATCGAAGGTTATTACGATCGAGTCGATACGGGAAATAACCGAGGTACTGCGCCGACCGCCTGTTATTTGGGATAATCTGCATGCGAACGATTACGACCAAAAACGTGTCTTCCTTGGCCCATACACTGGTCGTTCGCCAGAGCTTATTCCTTATTTGCGAGGTATTATGACTAACCCCAATTGCGAGTTCTATGGTAATTTCATAGCAGTGCATACGTTGGCCTTTTGGTCGCGCTGCAGCATGGACTCGAAGATGAATAGCTCATTAAGCGCTGATATAAAGTTGGAGACTGAAAATGAAGATGATTTGCCAGTAGAGTGTCTCTCGAAGAACGTATACCACCCGCGCTTGGCTCTCAAGTAATGCAATTTTGTAACTACATAGATAATGCCTAGTAGCTCATTGTGTTTAACCCCATAGAAACGCCATCAATGATTGGTTGCCGGAGTTCTTTGT
Organism: Drosophila aldrichi; assembly: GCA_035045965.1. Taxonomy (NCBI): domain Eukaryota; kingdom Metazoa; phylum Arthropoda; class Insecta; order Diptera; family Drosophilidae; genus Drosophila; species Drosophila aldrichi. The sequence goes on from JAWNOM010000038.1 coordinate 175,898, forward strand.
GGAGAAGGAAGCCTGGGGACCGATTGCTAAGCCTCAGCCGCAAGTTGAAATGGTTATGCCTATAATACCTATAATACCCTCTATCAATACCTGCATGACCCTCACGACGACAACAACAACGTCTACAAATTCGCGCACAGTCCCCGAGGTAAATACCACCCAGCTTCAGGCTCTAGCGGATGTGTGCAGCACTGTGAGCTCCACGCTGACTCCCATTTCCAATCCGGTGATGAACTCTTTGGTGTCGCCAACAAAAGTTGTCACCAATGATGAGATTATAAATCCCATACCTACAACCGTGGCATCCAATATTGAGCTGCCTAAGAAGATACCCATATCGATCGTGCCAGCACCCATAATGGAAACTAAGAGCGTTGAGGAGACTATCAAGTTGACCTGTGAGATTTTCGAGCCTCTTGTAGAAACCAATAAGGACGAAGCAGTGGAAAAGCGGGAACAGGTTGCTAATTTGAATGTGGACACGATGCTAGATGAGCACAGCTTGAGCCCAGGCATCAACGAACCGATGGAGTGCAGCAGCAGCGTGAACTCGCAAATATCGCCAAAGGAGGCCAGTAAACTGGTAGCCGATGACGTAATCATGGAGGAATCTGCCAATGATATGAATGTAGGTGAACTGTAATACCAAACCAATATTTCTAACTAAATTACATTGGTTTTTTTGTAGAGCATGAACGTAGAAAGCCCTTCCTCTTCGCCACAATCTAGTGCCGAAATGCAGGAGCCGGGAGAAATTGAAGATTTATTAGTCAAGTAAGGTCTCTAGCTAATTTTAGCTTCTACATTTTAACATATGCTTATTCCTTTGTAGAACAACTGCGGATCGAAAAAAGATAACTTTAGATGATTTAAGCTTTCTCTGTGATCTATTCTTTTTACCCTTTGAGCACGGCAGTCGCGGCCTGAAGCTGCTCACCGAATTCCAATGGCTTAAAGTCAATGCAAATGTGCTGCTCCAGGATCGCATCGTTGGTCCAGATGCGACAAAAGCCATCAAGCCAGAGGTTAGCGAATGGCTGCAACGTGCCGAACTTTTCGGAAAAATATGTAGCGGTGTCCAGGAACTGTTACTTAAAATTGCCTACTGTGAGAATAAGGAGATCTGCCATGACTTGTATTCGTATGTATGGGATATTTCTGGTGCGGTCTCGCTGCTCAATGGTTATGTCAAGTGGCTGGCCTTGGGACAATTTCCACCGAACATGGCCACTTACACGGAAGGCAGCTACACATGTAAGTAAGATCATATTCTCTGTGCATATATAGACAATCTTTATTGGGTTTCAGGGTTCAGTAAAGGCTGGAAGGAGGCTTTCATGTCCGGTGAGCAGGAACCTTGGGTTTTTCGCGGTGGCCTCACAGCCGACTTGCAGCGATTGATGCCCGTCGATTCCGGCAATGATTTGTTCGTATACAAGTTGCCCGAACAGCCAACGGCCAATTATTACCTGTTAAGACCATATCAGAGCTCGGATGAATCGGACGTCTATAAGATCTGTACACGAACTTATTTGCAATGGCAAAGCGAGCCGGATGGAGACGAGATATTGATGCCCGCGCAGTTGGTCGACATTGTTGCAGATGTATTGGTGGGCGCACATTTAGTTCTACATCCGGAATTGTGCTTGGTAGCCTACGATAAGAGTGACACGATTGTTGGCTATGCGTGTGCCGCGCTGGATGTTAATGTCTTTATGCGGAACACGGAGATTTGCTGGTTTACAGAGCTGCGTGAAAAGTATCCAAAAGATTTGCTAGATATTATAGCCAATGGCAGCAGTAGCAAGTCTCAAAAGGTTATTGCCGGCTTTGTTGAAAGCGTGCACAGCAAGGTGGATGAGGCTTGTCCACCTGAAGTGTGTGGCTCCTTTCCAGCTGTAATATGTACAGCCACTCTGCGGGAGGCGGAGCAGCATGATAATGGAATTACCAAGCGTATGCTGACCGTGTTGCTAGCTGCGCTCCGTGCCAACGGCTGCTTTGGCGTACACGCCCGAGTGCCAGAGCACGACAGAGAGCAGTTGAACTTCTACACGAAAATTGGATTCATTGAGATTTACCGCGATGATGGCAAAAATAACATATATTTGGGGCGACGTTTCTAGCAGGCAAGATTGAGCACTTGACTACTTGAACATTGCCTTCAACACTGCTATTGCTTCTTCTACATCTGGTCCATGTGGTTTCCTAAGTATCTGTTTAAGATTTTATTTAATTGTGTCTGTTTGTATGTGCATTAATCGTTCTTAAACTATTTACCTTTTTGTACTCTCGTAAAAGCTTTTCTTACACACTCCTAGTATTTGACCAATTGGAGATCGACCCATGCGTATGCCGACTGCTCCATACTATAGCATTTAATTTAAGTATACGCAATAAAAATTGACTAAAGAAACACTTAAATAAGATCAGCTTAGTTTATTCTGCTTGCTAAGATCGTAGAACCAAACCGTGTTGACTCCCTCCTCGATGACACGTGTCGGTTGCAGCTGTGGAAGTGGGAAACGACACGCTATAATCTTGGCATTCTGTGGACATTCCGCAATCAGTTTGTGCTCTAGATCCTGCATCATTTGCTCCACTCCAAAGATGATCACATAGTTGTAATCTTTGATGTCGAACTTCCACAGATCGCGGCGAAAGAAGCTAGTTTGCTGGCGAACACCATGACGAATTGCAGCCAACCGGGAATAGTAGATCAACCATGGATTTAATTCCACGCCATCTGCTTTCAATCCTTGGGCATGTTGAGCCGCCGCTGGAGAAGATTACATAACTGTTTAGATTAGTGCGCAAATTACTATCCCAGTTCCGCTCACCCACAACGATGCGTCCGTCTCCTGAGCCAATGTCCAACAATTTGCCACTGGCATTCCTAGGCAAGAAACGTAAGACGTTTTGTATTTGTTCCGTTGTCGCTGGCACAAAAGGCAAACAGAACTTGCGAAAAGCGGGTGCCACAAATGAGGCGCACACAATGGACAGTCCAATTCCGATACCACCAGTAAGGCCTATCAGGAGTTTACCCCCCGTTGAAATACTCTGGTTTTTAACTGACTTGTGTCCGCTTTCATTTAAAATTTCCATTGTAAATCAACGTTTAAATAAGAGGATCTTGTAAAGCTCGTAACAACAAAATCAGCTGATTACAAGCGTTCAGGGTTGACAAATCCAAATAAATGAAACCAATTTTTAATTTTACTTGGGAAGTAAATATTCTCAGCTGTTAGCATTATGGCAAATTTGTATATATAATTGTGAAACAAGACTGCATTCATGGAAAAATTATCTCTCTTTTTTTATCGATATGTCAGGCCTGACAGGCTACTCGTATTATGCTTATCGACCAGTGTTGCGTCGACCATTTACGTTAACGCATTATGAGTACACACTTATCAATGTCTTGTGGCAACACTTTTTTCAGTCGTAGCTTCCTATTACAATTTTCCACGGGCATTTCGTGTGTGTGTGTTATTTTCGTCAAAACTAAAATATAAACCGAATATTCATTGAAAATCGCGCTGCAATAAAATAATCGACCGTCGGACGTGCTAAATTTTATGTGCGCCGTGTGTGTTTACGCGCAAACGTAAAAATGGCGAACGTAAGGGACAGCGACACATCACTGTGGCTGCATAATAAACTGGGCACATCAAATGATTCGTGGATAAATGGTTCAATATGCTCGCAATTAAACAAAGAAGTTTTGCGCAACATCAAAGAATGTTTTCCTGATTTGCAGACACAGGTTAAATTAAAATTGTTGCTCAGTTTTCTGCACATACCGCGTCGTCTGGTTGAAGAGGTAAATCTCGTTGGTGTAATACAAAGTGGAAAAAAGTACACCAGCATGGACACGCATACATACTCACGCACACACACAAACACGCGCGCGTTCTCACACATGCTGTGTTGATGAATAGTTTGTAGTACTGAGAGCCCTTAAGTGCAAATAAATCTGATAATAAACGTAAAATAAAATTCTCAAACGCATTGTTTAGCTTGAGGAACTAATTTATTTGCGTAATTGCATGCATACAAGTCTTAGGTGTTTACATGCTCCCTATAAGCGAAAAGAAATATTTCCCGCCACTTCTACGCGATCGATGTGTTTATACATGTGTGTATGTGGGTTTGTATGCGAGTTTATGTCTAAGTGTTCAGGTGTTCAGTGTTTGGTATTTGTGTGTGTGTGTGTGTGTGTGTTTGTATGTGTGGGCGCCAAGCGGGTTGTGAACACAAATCTGTTGAATATATGTCGTCATTTACTGTTATCTGTTATTTATATTTCAAGACGAAAATTGATTACTCCAAAAACCTAAATAGTCTGGGATAGTTTAATTGTATATATAAATTGTATGGATATGAGTGAGATTGTCATTATTTCGTCGTGAAAGATTTTCAATATATGTATTGTTTATATACATAAAAAAATATTATCATTTAACTCTTAGAACGTTTTATAAAAGAATTACGGAATTGAAATAAAACCAAAGTTAAAAAATTCAATAAGAATGCTGTTATGAAGATATTGGTCAAGTTGTTGCCTTAACAGAAGTCAGCAATAGTGTTCTTTTTTAAATACAATGATAGATGCATCTCGTTGATAGGTGTTAGACTATTGAAGTGTGTAATTAATATTAAATATTAAATTCACAGTGGAAGAGCGAATTAGAGGAGGTCATCGAAGTCGCCGGCCTGGATTCCGAGTTATGGGTCTCCATGTTGGCAGAGACAATGAAAACATTTCCGGCGACTAGTTCGCTAAATACAGAAATCTCCGATTATGAGGATACGCGACCTATATTCACCGACATGGTCAACGATCTTCGCAAATTAGTTACCAAGCATTCGGATCTGGGGATGTTGCCGCTTGAGTGTCAGTACCTAAACAAGAACGCACTGGTCTCGGTGGTAAGTAGGCAGAGTACTTGATTTTATGCTTATAATATATTGTATATCATTACAACAGGTTGGTCAACAGCCGGTGCCCGTTAAGCATTTCACGCTGAAGCGCAAACCCAAAAGTGCTCAGTTGCGCACAGAGCTGTTGCACAAATCGGCCGATGCGCAATCCTCTCTAAAGAAGTCGTCGGCACCTACGATTCCATTGCGCTCGCGTGGTATGCCACGGAAAATGACGGACACAACGCCGCTGAAAGGCATACCATCACGTATGCCCACCACAGGCTTTCGTTCGCCCAGTGTGCCGGGTAATGCGCAAAGACCCAATCTGAGTCGCACACCTGCTGGTCGCAAGGATGGAGGCATAAAAATACTCGAATTTACTGAACAACCACTGGGCTATGCTGCCGCCAAGAAGCGCAAGCGCGAACAGCAGTTAGAGGAGCAACAGAAAAAGCAGGAACAGAAGCAACAGGCTGCCGCAGCGGCTGCTGCGCAAGCAGCAGCTAACACAAACAACAACGATAGTCCACCTGCAGAGTCTGCAGCTAATAACGTTAGCGGTGGAGAGACGCCAACTACGCCAACCACATCAGCAAATAACAGCTTTGAAATCAAATTGGAGCCACAACTGAACCAAAGCAGCGGCAGCATAGATGAGCAGCAGGATGAACAGGAGTTTAAAACTCCAGAGCTGGCTACAAAGACTGTGCAACCGGATATGCCGGGTACACCAGAATATGCAGCAGCGACTCTACAATTCGCTCAAACTAATACAGCGGCGGCATCAACTACGCCCACCCGCAAGACAGAGAGTAAAGCTAGAGCTACCAAGTCGGCGGCTAAGGCGAATAACAACAACAACAATAATAATAATAATAATAATAACAGCTACCATCAGACGCCGAAACGCATCAAGCAGGAGATCGAGATCAAGAGCGAGGAGATCATTGTGCCGGCCAACATTAAGCTGGAGAAAATAGAGCCTACGATTGCGACTACTCCAACAACGGCTAAGACGCAGCTGACAACGACCACGCAGCGAATCATTATACAGCAGCAGCAGCCAGTGCAGCGTGCGCCGCACTTACTCATACGTAGCACGCCGCAGCAACAGAAACGCGTCAACAACAGCAACAATTTAGCGACAACAACATCAGCTACAACAACAACAACAACCGTCGGCAACACAACTATCAAAATGGAAAAGCTGGACATAAAGCCCTTGTCTCGAGCAGCAGCTACTCCCAGCGGAAGCGGCAGCAGTGCCAGTGGCAGCACCACCACCATATTGACGCCGCAACAATTGCGGCAGGCGACCAGTCCGTTGGCCAATCTGCCGAACAACATTTCGGTAAAGATAACATCGGCAAAGGCTAAGGTTGCAACAGGAAGTGGTGCAGGCAGCAGTGGCAGTCAGGCAGCAACATCAGGAGCTGCCGCAGCACAGCAACAGCAGCAGCCCATCCTGATTAACAGCTCCACGCCCGTAATATTGGCCTCTACGCCCAGTGCTCAGCGAGCGGTAGGTGTATTTTATACATAAACATTGCTTTTACCTAATTATATATTGTATTTACCTTTTAGAAACCGCAATTAGCAGCCAGCACCAGCGGAATTGGCACTACTACCACTACAATACCATCGCAAGCTATTAAGACCATGCCGTTGAGTCAGCTAAAGACGGCAGCAAATAGTGGGCCGGTTATTATCTCGCAAACCATCATTCAGCCGGCTAAGCGTGCTCAGCAGCAGCAGCAGCTACAGCAACAAGGTGCCACATCCAGCGCAGCGGCAGCTGCTTCTCAGCAGCATCAACAACAATTGCAGCAACAGCAAATGGTCGTTAATACGTCACAGCCACAAACCACGCAGTACATTTTAGCTGCACCACAGCCGCAACAGCAGCAACAACCCGCATTACCGACGCTCACTTCCTTCACACAGACGCGTCCACAGACAACGACACTGTACCAAACAGCAGCGGGTGGTAGTGGTCAGACGCCAACGAAAATACTGCTGAAGACCACGGGCACCTCGGGAGTGGTCATGACACCGCTGCGACAGCATCAACAAGCTACAACGTTAGTGTCTACTAATCCGCCACCGTTGGTGGCTACGACGGCAGCCGTGGCTGCTGGCCAGCAAACGCTTAATATACAAAATGTGCAGCTGCCGAATCGTCCCGTCACAATACAGCCCGCTTCGCAGGCGGCGCAACAGCAGCATTTACAGGCGCAGCTGCAGCAACAGCAGCCACTGTCGCATCCGCAGCACACGATTGTGTCTAACACGACTGCCACACAACAGCCAAAGCTATCCCAGGTGCTAATGCAGCCTGGTGGTGCCATAGCGGGTGGCACGCTGAACGTTTCACCGACGGCGGCTAAAAACAAGACGATCATACTTACACAAAAGGGCGTCATTTTGCGCAATATTGGTGGCGATATGTACCAGATACCTATTAGCAATGTAGGCGGCTTATCCGGACTCAGTGCTGGGGCCACCCTCATGACAAGCACGGCGGCCGGTCCGCCCAGCCTGGTGAAGACGACGACGTCAACGAGCATACAGCCACATACGATACAGTTGCAACAACAATCACAGCAGCAGAGCGTGCAGTCCGGCAAGCAGTTGATGCCTACGTTAATACCAACCAACCCCATTGGAGGCCAGCACGTTATCGTCCAGCAACAGACGCCCACGAGTGTAATTGGCAATGTAAGTATAACAGCAGATCGTCATGGCGATTGTTATTCGACTGTTTTGACAGAAGTGTTTGTTAAGGAAGGAAGAAAGATAGAGAACGACTTTGATATGATCAAAGAGTTGATATGTTGGCATATATTCTGTAAACTTTTTCAACTTGCTTTTCATTTGGGAACAATACCCGTTCGCCTGTCCATCTGCTTCGATGTAAGCTAATCCAATAGAGAAGAAAGTTTTTACAATCGTGCAATGATGCTCTGAAAAGCAAAGTCAAAAGAAACGCGATTGTATCTTTTTTTTTACTAATTTTTAATGTCGTTTTAGTCCTCACAGCAGACGATAATCCGGCCTGTCATGACCAATGTGGGTGGCGGGTTGACCACGCTGCCGCAGGGCTTGACGCTCATTCAGCGTCCTGGCCAACAGCCGCAGCTGGTGCAGGTGCAAGCAGCGCCGAGCAGCACGCAGCGTACGATTATAACGCAGTCGCCGGCTGCATCGGCGCCGCAACAGCAGCCGCGCCAGCAGCAGCAGCAACAAGCACAGCAGCAGCAACAGATATTGGTGCAGCATAAGCCAGCCCTGCAGCAGTGTTTGGTCACCTCGACGAGCACACCAGGGAACAATGCGACCATACCGCGCACCGTGCAGGTGCAGGTTACTCAGCAGCAGCAACAGCAGCCACAGCAACAGCAGCAGCAGGCGACAGCGTCCGCGGCACAGCAGGCGCCACAGCGACGTGGTCTCTCGTTATCAGTAAGGCCTAATAACTACTTGCTTAATGAATCACACAAATCTCATGATGTATTTTTTTTTTTTTGGTTTAGAATGAGCATGTTCACAAGGCTCATGAAATGTTTCGCAAAGCGAATCGCGTTTCTCGTCCTGATAAGGCGCTCATCTTGGGCTTCATGGCTGGGCTGCGGGAGAATCCGCGACCTAATTCCGAGAATGTTTTGGTCATAAAATTGGGAGAAACTGAAGTATGCTTTATTTGTTTGTTGATCAATTTGTACATATGCTAAATACAAAATTTAATTGTTTAGGAAAAAGTGCAACAGGAAGATGGCAATACGGCATTGTGCCAGGTGGAATCGCATATTCGGTTGGACTACAATACGGGCGAGTGGAAGACATTCCAGAACTACAGGCTGGTGGATCAAAGTGGTGCCTCATAGTCCACAAGGGTTATACGCATAGTGCGCAAGTAGCCTATGCGTATACCCTAGACTTTACTTGTTTGCTACTGAGTTTGTTCTGTGCGACCATTTCGTTCTGCATAGCCAGCAGCTTGGCTTATCCGCTAATTAGGCTACTCTCCAGTTCTCCCCTCCCCTTTACATTATTAAACTCAGCTTTCCACGATGGGAATAAATGAACTATAAAACAATTAACGTAAATTAGTAGTTGTACAGTTCTTAGCATATATGTATGTAGTATATATGCTAGCGCTTTAAACGTTTAGTAATGATGCCACAAACACACACCCATACACACACACGGCAACACATAAACACTGCATACACACAAGTATATATGAATATGTATGATTAGCACGCTTGACTAGAGAGCGAGAGAGACGAATTGAATGGAACATGCAAATAATTATACATCAACACACCCACACACATATTCATGTATGTGTTCATTTATATGCAAATATATACAAGATATATATTTACACAAATTATATATATGTTATATAAATATATATTTGCATAATTAGCATTATGTAATTAGTTCTCGAGTAAAGACAACTGTATAATTAATTTAGCAAGAAGCATAATAATACTTATTTGGAGCTACGCAAAGAAATGCAACGCTCACCTTAACATTACAAAATTATAAAAAAAAGATCTATATAAAATATGAATATTATAAATGTATGTACAATTATTAAAAAAAAAAAAAAAAAAAAAAAAAAAAAAAAAACAAATAATACAAATTATATCGAAGCAACCGCAGCAAAAATTTAAAATTAATCTTGAAAAATGTGTAATAGTCTAAAATAAACCAACCATATTTATGGCTTTAATGTTTAAACCAAAACTTGTTTAACTGAAAGGAAGCAGGAATACCATCTTAATAAGATTCCTCTTATTTATTTACACTTGACCTAAATGTTTTGTATTTAATTAAATTAAAATTTACCTGACATGCTACTCAACTTGAATTGTAAATGTGAGATAAGAGCGTTGACGTTGGTTCTGGGTCCTAAGGAAGGAACTTCGATTTTAATATCAGATCTGGGAACTGGATTTTACCCTTTTGCCACTCCAGAAAGCTTCATAAATATCTTTGGACGATTCTCTAATATTTTCAGCTTTCCAGCTCTTGCATTAATTGATTACTTGGTCGCCTAATCATGAATCAGTCTATCAATAAGAAAACAAACGTAAATTTGATGACTTCGTAAATTGTTTTTGTTTAATTGCATTGAAAGCTTACAACTAGTCAACGTAGATTGATCAATTTTGTTTGGACAATGCCTTGGGCTAATACTAGAAGGTACATCTATATGCAATATACTAGATACTATATTATATATATGTATATATACATATATGTATATAAATATGCTACATGCTACGAGTTACATACAACATAGGTGCGTCTTAAATTCGATCGTACTAAAGGATCCCAATGGATACATTCTACTTGCTGGCCACCTCCTTCCAGTGGACGATGGCGCGCTGTTCGTCTGGTGCATCCCGGAAAGGCCGAGTGCCATCGGGGCTAACATACTCGTTGACCTGATAATTAAGCAACGTCTTGTAATGGTAAACATCAGCCAGCTGCTGCGTCAGAGGGCTGGTGTTGGTGGTGAAGATGCCAGCGAATTTTTTATTGCGTGCAACGTTTAGCACCTCGTACTCCATGAAATGCATGCAAGCAATATTCTCGCGAGGATTCAGATGTTCGGCGGTGCCCATCATGAATGAGTGTAATATTTGATTTAGGCCCTTTGGCAAATAATTGTCTCTAAAAGCATAAAGCAAGATGTCATTTTGAGGTCAATGTAGTGCAAACTAATCGTGGGACGTACCGTATGGGTCCTTCACAAAACTCTAGAAATTCGAATATAGTGATCAGCTCGGACTTTATGTCCACCTCAGGCTCGGCGCGCGCATCAAAGTTGAGAGCGGTGCCGATGATACGTTCGGTATTTCGATCGTATACCACAAAGCTGAGTTCCCGCTCCACCAGAACGGTCCAAATTTCCTGCAACGAAATTAATGGATAAGTTACTGAAGCTAATGCTGTTGTGTATTGTTTTTCACTTACATTAAGCAAATCACTGTAATCTGTGCGCAAAACACCGGGCTTCAGCCACTGTTCCAGATCTGCCTTGTTGTAGAAACTGGATACGATTATGCTGCAGAGGCAAAGATTAGAAATTATGGTATACTAAATGAACTCAATCGAACTACTCACTCAATCACAGCCTGACGATGCTCCAGTTTAAGAGGTACCGCCTCCATTTTAAGGTGCGGGCATGCATTGAGCGTCTCCTCTTCCAGCTGTACTGAATCATGGTTGCTAGCCATCTTTTCGATAATCTCTCCCAGATTTTTCGCAGCTATGAACTCGGAGATACCAATGTTGTAGCCTTTCTCCCTCAGTAGGGTGACCGTGAAGATAGAGTTGAGTGAATTTCCACCCAGCTCGTAGAAGTTGCTATGTGGCGAAAGACTTGCTCGTGTAGAGCGTCCAATGACACTGCCCACCGTCTCGAAGAGGTCACGTGCTGTCAATTTCAGGTCCTCGGGTACCTGACTATAGTCAAAGTCGAGCACGATGCTCGAATCGCCTTCGTTGTTGTTGGCCGTCTCATAGGTTTTTAGCAGAGCTTGGCGATCCACCTTGCCATTGACCAAGAGCGGCACATGCTCCAATATGATCACCTGTGGTGTCATATAATCAGCCAGCTTGTCCTTGAGCCTGCCTTCCAGTTGCATCTCAGTGACCACAGGCGAATCATCGCGCAGCTTGACAAAGGCGAGGATGGCCTGATCCACATGTCCGGCCCGATAGCAAAGCACTATGGCCTTCTCTACCAGCGGCAGCTCGGCCACGATCTTCTCCACCTCAGACAAGTCGACCCGATGCCCGCGTATCTTCACTTGCGAATCGGTGCGTCCTTCATACATGATATTCCCATTCTTCAGCGAGCCATAGTCACCGGTACGATACAGACGCGCGTATTCTGCGAAGCTGATCGATTAGAAATTCATTCAGACAGATGTTTCAAGTGTCCCACTTACTCTTCTCCACAGCTAACGGATTCTCGAGGAAGCGTTCCGGATCACGACCATTCACATAGCCCGCAGCCAGATTCAAACCTGAAGCAAAGATTTCGCCTATTTCTCCATTTTTGACCGGACGATAGTCCGCATCCAGCAGATAGATGACGGTGTTTGAGACGGGTACGCCTGGGGAAAGAGAGAAACATAAGCACAGGAAAGGCAAGAGTACAGAAGGAGTACAGGAGATAGGAGAGCTTACCTATGGGCACATTGTCGTACATGCTCAGCTGCTTCTTGCTCTCGCAGGCGAAGTAGGTCACATCGCCCATTACCTCGGTGGAGCCGTAGAAGTTGTACAGTCTGTGCACTCCCTCATCAAAGTAGTCGAAGAAGCTGCTGGCTAGTGGCACAGCCAATGGCTCACCTGAACAGACCCAGATCTGCAGATTGTATAGCAATTTCTGAGCCGCACCACCGCCCTCCATTTTCAGGTACATGAGCAGGGAACGCAACAAAGTGGGCACCAGAACCAGACGACGAATTTTATATTTTTCAAGAAGCGCTACAAGGCGTTGAGGATCTTTGGTGACCGCCTTGGGCACTACTAGAATGGCCAGTCCACACATAAGAGGACCCCATAGCTCCGCAATGGAGTCGACAAAGGTAAGTGCTGTCTTAAACACGCCCACCTGCTCATTGGCCGTGTAAGGAAAGGTGGCCCACTGCCATTGCAAGCGATTCAATATATTCTCATGGGGCAGACGCACACCCTTGGGCACACCTGTGCTCCCCGAGGTATAGAGTACGATGGCAATGTGCTCATTTCCACCGCGCAACATCTCCTCCGAGAGCAGATTGCCGCCGCTTAGTTGCAACGACTTCGCATACAGTTCAGTTAGCGATAGCGTGGGCGTGCCCTGGAAACGCTGAGCATCGATGTCATCATCACGCAGTACTAGGATTGGTCTAGCCTCTAGCAATATGTGATGAACACGATTTGCCGGGAAGCTCGGATCGATGGGCAGATAGGCACCGCCCGCCTTCCAAATGGCCAGTAATGTGGTGACCAGTGCCTCCGATGGCTGCATGCAAACGGCCACAATGAAGTCACCATCGCTGTTTGGCTGAAGGAAACGTCCGTGGGCTTCCTCGACGAGTAGGCGGGCGGCACGATTCGCACGCTCGTTCATCTGGCGATAGCTGCTCTGGCTGGGTGCCAGGGTCTGACCCTGTCCCTGATGATATATGAGCGCCACCTTGTCGGCATGGCGCAGCTGCTGCTCTTCGAAGATGCGATGCAGAGCCCGGGGCACGAAATCCTGCTGCTGGCCCTTCACAATCGACAGCTGTGGCAGCGAACCCATATCGATAGCTGCTTATAAAGAAGAGATAACCATTAGGAGACTACGCATCTAATAGTTGGAATCACTAAAGAAATGACCAAGACTCTCCTTACCCCATTTAATGATCTAACTATTGGAGTTTCCTCTATACTCAGCTATAAATGTCTGTGTGCATGCATTTATTACTTACAACAATTTTAATTGAGTGCTGGACATCAAATTAAATTTACTACGACTTAAGTCAATTGTGAACTAATTAACAGTAAAACAAATAGATTAAGATAAGTTTCTTATCTCCGGCTGCCATAAAATACAAGTTCGCGCTGTTGAGTAATAATTGTATGCTTAATGTAAATACTACTAACTAGGTCGACACCTTCCGATGTAAAGCATAAGCCACAGCTAAGCCAGAATCACAAACTATAGAGTCGATTATAGTCTTATCTTATCATAATTCTATTAATGTTCATACTAAGATCAGTTCGATTTGAAGCTCCTTTTTACTTCCAGGAATTCGCAGCTCAGCCAGTGACATACGCATTAAATGCAGTTGTATGAATTATATAGTAAGTAATATATTTTCATGGATAACGGTTTTTTTTGCTGTTTATTACGTGCACTACTAGCGCCATGAGCAAACAGAACTCTTAAGTGCTTGTATAAGCTTAGTAATTGCAGCTGGACTCGATTGAAATCTATTAGAGCCATTTGCATATCGATAAAATATAGATTTAATAGATACAGCTTCTTATGAGCTAAATATTCATACAAGGCATATATTTTAATTTACGCTACTGGGTTTAATAGCATTTTAGCAGTATGAATTGAAAGTGAGTGCCATAATATATTGAGTGCTGATCTGAAATATGAGACTTTTATGGGGGCTAGAGGAAATTTACCGATAATTTAATCTGAGCTAGAGCAGAGTACTCTTGCCCAGGAATCTTGTTAAGTACGGAAAGAGTGAGCGCGAAATAAATTAAATGAACAATTCCACCAATTCCAAGCGGAATTATTAAATCTCATTTAGCTGTCGGACTTGGTTACTGCCGGAGGTCTTTAAGCTTAGCTTTTTTTATGTCATTTAATCCAACCGAGTGTCATTGAGCAAACAACTTCTGGTTTTGTACAACCATCCGATTTGCCGATTCTCCGATTCTATGGCCCCAATGTCATGCATAAAGTGGAAATAGTTTGCGCTATAAAGACAATTACCCGTCAACTTGTCCTTAGTCTCGCCACATTTCAATTTTAAACGAAGTAAGTACTAAACCAACAAAAAACTCATTAAAGCAGGTTAACTGCCGAGTCTTGTCTTGTTTTTATGAAATATGTCGCTCAATTACGTTGGCATTGCCACAGTCCCTGGCTACAATCCAATTTCGATTACAATGCAAGTCCAGGAAACAAAACTCTTCGAACTGGGTGGCGTCTGCCTCTCGCACAAGTGTATTACGAATTATTTATTCCGTTAATAGGCAAGCGATTTCCAGTCGGGCCTAGCTGACAGGTGCGAAGAAAACGCGGCCAATTGCTTCGTTCTAAACAAGTTTCACACGCGATTGTGAAACATTTCTGTATTTATATTTATATTTATATTTAATTTTTTTTTTTTTTTTTTTTTTTTTTTTTTTTTTTTAGCCAAATATTTGGCATAGCTTTATCAGAGGCGTTTGGCCGAGTCGTTTGGCTAGGCGGCTTGGCACACATTTTTCGACAGCTTTAGGCGCTGTCCACAGCCGTTGAATGGGACGTATAAGTAATATGGCAAGAGGCAAAACTCATTTCCCAAGCGCGTATTACGTATGCCGTGCGCGCCCAATTAGCTGGGCATGCACACACATGTGCAAGCCGAATGAAATCTGTAAACTTGTGCATTGTGCATGTGTGTACGTGTATGTATGTATGTATGTACGTACAGTGGCTCACAGCTTATTTCGTGCAGCGCCATAGTACAATTTTAAAGGCGTATTCCCGCTAAACCAGTAAAGATATCCAAAAAATTTAAATGGGATCTTATTTATTAGTAATTCATTATATATTAACGATTTACATTATTTGTCTGTTCCAAAAAATAACATTTAAAACTAGAGAAAACTGAAACAACTGGCCATTTCAATGTCACAGCTTATTTCGTGCACTTCACTTTCAATGACTTTATTGCCCAAAAATTCTTAAATTATGATTTTTTTTCCTCTTTTTTGTTTAATCACCCCTTTTAAGTATGATTCCGTCGAGTTTAACAATTTTCGGGTGACTTCGCTGGAGATTTTTGGCCATTCCTCCAATAGAGCCGTTTTGAGTCCATTTTGATTGGTTATTGACCTATTCCGAATGGCCACGCCCAATTTTGCCCACAAATTTTCTATAACGGTTAAGTATGACCACTGGGCTAGTGGATTGACCACATGTAGACAGTTCCAGATCAACCAGGACTGGGCAATGCCCGGTTTATGTTTTTGGTCATTAGCCTGATCAAATCGGGATCGCGCTTCTAGACCCAGCTCTTCGGCATTTTGAAGCAAATTTTCTTTTAAAAAGTATTGGTACATATTATTGTTCAAACTACCATCAATGAAAACTAAGTATCCAACTCCCGAACTCGACCTGCAGGCCCAACCATCCAACAGCCACTGCCATAGCTCATAGTCGGTTTTAGGTGCTGATCTTGGAGCTCGGTATTTGCTTAGCGGCAGTCATATTGGAACCCATCCGACGCAAATATATTCAATTTCGACTCATCTTTCATCGGTTTGGATATAATATGTTTGGCGATCACCAAATACCGAGCTCCAAGATCAGCACCTAAAACCGACTATGAGCTATGGCAGTGGCTGTTGGATGGTTGGGCCTGCAGATCGGGTTCGGGAGTTGGATTCTTAGTTTTCATTGATGGTAATTTGAACAATAATATGTACCAATACTTTTTAAAAGAAAATTTGCTTCAAAATGCCGAAGAGCTGGGTCTAGAAGCGCGATCCCGATTTGAGCAGGCTAATGACCAAAAACATAAACCGGGCATTGCCCAGTCCTGGTTGATCTGGAACTGTCTACATGTGGTCAATCCACTAGCCCAGTGGTCATACTTAACCGTTATAGAAAATTTGTGGGCAAAATTGGGCGTGGCCATTCGGAATAGGTCAATAACCAATCAAAATGGACTCAAAACGGCTCTATTGGAGGAATGGCCAAAAATCTCCAGCGAAGTCACCCGAAAATTGTTAAACTCGACGGAATCATACTTAAAAGGGGTGATTAAACAAAAAAGAGGAAAAAAAAATCATAATTTAAGAATTTTTGGGCAATAAAGTCATTGAAAGTGAAGTGCACGAAATAAGCTGTGACATTGAAATGGCCAGTTGTTTCAGTTTTCTCTAGTTTTAAATGTTATTTTTTGGAACAGACAAATAATGTAAATCGTTAATATATAATGAATTACTAATAAATAAGATCCCATTTAAATTTTTTGGATATCTTTACTGGTTTAGCGGGAATACGCCTTTAAAATTGTACTATGGCGCTGCACGAAATAAGCTGTGAGCCACTGTATATCTGCATACAATGCCGTGCTGGTATCTCTCTATCCGCATCTTTGTCCATTGTCCATTGTTGTGACCGGAGTAGATCGCTTGCATTCTTGAGTACAAGTTCTTTTCAAATACTCTACATCTAAACAGAGGAGTATATTTGGTAAAACTGTATAAGTATACGGTATTAAGCCTCTAGGTAGTAATGCACGAGATAAATCATATTCTTTGTGTTTGTAAGTTTATTAGTTTCATATTTTGAGGCACAAGTTACAATTTATGGTAGAGATTACAGGGCATCAGGCCGTCAGTCATGTCTTGACATGATTAGTGATTAGTTGGTAGCTGCTGGTGGCTTTTCACATCATCGATTTAATGTACCGCATCGCATCGCTGCTTCTGTTGATGAGGTGAAATCCAGCAATTGCCATAAAGCTACTAATGCTCTATTCTGTGCAGCTTTGTGCTGTTCGATCCAACTATCAAGCAGCATTTAGATATACATCGTATATCGTCTATTGCATATCTTATATTGCACATATGTACGTATGTATGTATGTGTGTATGCTATATAGAAGTTAAGCTTTATAATTTTCCGCTCAAGGTTGCATTTAACTTTGATTGTTTTCATTATTTTCTGTTGTTGTTTTTTTTCTCTTCTGTGATTTCTTTGAGGTTTTTGGAAAATCGTTCCATAATTATCAGCGTGCCATGTAATTTGTAATTTGTAATTTACATAATTGCCAACAACATTGATACTTGGCTAAGGCGCTAGTTGACTAGGCAGCTTTTTTGTGGATCAACAACATTGGCTAAGGTCACAAAGTTCTGGTCTGAATTTGGTTTCCGTTGTATGGTTAATTCGAGTCAAACTAATTAAGCCGCCCGATGTGCAGCCATGTCTCGTAATCGCAATCGTAATCGTAATCGTAACCAAAATCATATCATTGTTTGTATCGGCTCTTGTTGCTGTTGCGACTGTTGATTTGCTTAATTGAGTAAAAAGTGTCCAATTTGCGGCCTGGCAGGGTGCACTGCCTCGCCTGACCTAGGTCTGCTTAACCACTATCACGAGAAGCGACCCTCTCACATTGTGGTTTTTTTTTTTTTTAGAATTTCCGATTGTGAGTCAATTGAATGACAACCAACAATTGAGTGTGCGTGTGTGAGTGACTGTGTGACAAATACATGCCGAGATTTTAAGCATACAAATGCGATTTAACAAATAAGAACGACTGCTCAATACTTCTTCACGGTCAAAGCACATTTATGAGGAGTTATCAGCTTAACACTCTTGGATACATTTGAAGAAGGTCACACATCTCAGCCAGCATTCAAATATTTATGCTTGTATAGTCTTAAACATTTGGTATCAGTCTTGTCTGAAATAATGCTTCAAAAATGCATTCTAAATTGAAAAACAAAAACCAAGAAATTGCCTCTCAACGGTCAGACAGATAGACAGTCAATACAGGCATCATTATAAAAACTGACAAATCGTTTCGCAAGTTCATTAAAGCAGAAGCAAAAGCAAAAGCCTTCTTAAGACAAATGTCCAACTGGTCAGATCTTATTTAAGACTAATATTAATGCAAGACTTAAGCATATATTAATTTTTCATAATTAATGGTCGACTGCAAATGACTCAATTTTAATTTGCAGTTCGCAAAGCCCGCATGCAATTAAAAAGCCATCAAAGCGGGCGAACAAAATATGCTGATTATGTATACGCGACGTCGGACGAGCGATCGCTTGACACAAATTAAATGTCAATTGCGCGGATAACATAAATCATAATACCGATCGCTGTCTAATTCGATATAGCCGTTTTTCTAATTGTTTGCATGCTGAGCATGCAGACCACTCGCAGAAGTGCTGCCAAAAGTTGTTGCAACTCGTTTGGCCATTCCATTTAAGTTACTAACGCTCTGATTGAATTTGTTATTAGTGCACAGCTGATACCCTTTTCAGGGCACTATGATTTTGTCACAATCTGTGTGTGTACTTAATCAATGACAATAGCCAAATAGTGAACGTGTTAATTTGTTCAGTTTATATCACAGGTATAATCTAAAAATGAAATAACTATTGCCCATTCGAATTCATCGGGGATTTAGTTTTAGGTTTTCAAAGAAATTTCGTTCATACGTCTGAAAGGTATTTAATGTTCGTTTAGACAAGTTTGGTCACAGCTATCTTTTAGCTATTAACTTTTTTATGACATGTTGGCATTGCATTCAACTGCAACGGTTGCCAGCAAATTGTTAATTGAAGTTTATTTTCCGTAGGCCTCGCCTTGAGTTTTGTTTGCCTTTTGCATTTGACACAAGCATTTTGAAAAGAATGCGCTTATATACCCTGCATTGTCGTCAGTCGACTTTCATATTTATACTCAGTCAATTACGAAACACTTTCTGGCATGCAGTTCCTCAATTTTCGCCTCAGATTTATGTACTCCCAGTTCGAGTTCCCGAGTCATGCGAAATGTATTAATAATAATAATAATAAAAATTAACATTTTAAATACTTTTTGGCTTTTATTGCATCGAGCTAAAATCAATAGAGTCTGTAACGTTTAGTCAAGATTTAGCTTGCCCATATATCAATTTGTTTAGAATTTTCACATCAGAATAAATCACCTGAACTCACGAATATTTAATTACGATTTCATATTACCTAACCGATTTTAAGCTAGTGCAATGAACTAAATGTGCAAATTGAAAATGCTTGGCTTGCGTTCTTTATACATTTAATGGCATTTGAGACCCGTTACTCAAGAGAATGTTGAAATGAATGTTGGTCACTTACATTTTGTATAAATACACTTTACGAATATGAGCACCTATATAAATTCTTTTTGTTAAGATCAATATGCTCCGCGTCATGCATTTAATTAAATTTTCATGGCTTATAAATTTGGATTTTTTTTAGACGTTTCTAATGAGTGTCTCGTAATAGAGCTGTGCAATTTGAATTTCACTTATGGCAAGCTTAATTACTACTTTTCCAATGGCTAGAGGAGGGGTATGAGGGGTTTGGCTAATTTGATGAGCTGTTGCATATCATGTTGAGCTGTATTAAATATTACGTATACGTACTTTTAGTTACTCAAATTTATGGTTGTTTATTGTATTCAAGTTTTTAAATCTTTATCTTGTTGTCGATAGTTTTGTTGTCTTTTAATTCTTGGCGCGCTTCAATTTTCCGAGTTAGCTTTTGTCAAATAATTTCAATACGTTCGTTTGTAATTTAAATATTTTCTATCTTTAATAATTTCTTGTTTTATTTATTTATTTATTTTTTTGGGATTTCCAGCACTCGGCTCACACTGCACATGCGATTCACTATGCTTTTAGAGGCAGCCCAAAAAATAAACTTGGGTTTTTTCGATTTCAACGTTCTACGGAACTCGAAAGCGGCGTTTGCAGACTAATCAGAACAACAGCGCTCGCCTAACTTTTATATGCCGCAGAATCGAGCATGCAATCAGCAGCGCAGTCGGCGCTAGCGTCGTCGTCGTCGTCGTCGTCGCTGTCGTTGACGTCGATGCTGGCTTTGCTCTTGTTCGTTGGCTCGGCTGAAACTAAAACCAGTTCCTGCTCTTCGAGCACCTGCAATAGCCTTTCGCAGATCGTATACTAAATATAAATGTATATGCATTCGTATATACTCGTATAAAAACGAGGGTGGGCATATATATATATATATATATATATATGTATATACATATATGTATATATATATTCATGTATGTGTGTGTTTTTTGTTTGTTAGTTTGTTTGTTTTGATTTTCGTTGCAGCTGAAACGCCTTTTTACGTTAGTTTCGCTTAATTGAGTCGAGTTCAGTGACGTAGGAAATGAAATGAGTGAATTCCTGGCAATGAAAAGCGCTAATTTAGACACACACGCAAATATGTATACTTGATATGACTAGCTTGGCTTGTTAGACAGTTTGGAAATCCCTTGGAGGTAAAGCCGCCAAATATGACGCATAATATTTATGGCTGATAAAAGGTACAAAAAAACACATAGTGTATCCACTTCAAAGGAACTGCTGATTGGCTCTAGCATTTGTGAAATTGTTGATCGCCAATTAAAAACAAGTCAGAAGTTCTACGGGGCTGTGCTTAGCTGTTAGATACCCTAGATTCCAAGGAAATAACTGACTCAGACTCTTAGAGCATTAGTTTAAATAGGATAGAATAGAATATGGTCGTTGTAGTCATCAATCAATATGGATCTGGAAGTGTATGGAATATACATGTGTAATAACTTAATAAGTACTTCCTTGCTCATCATTTCTTAACTATGTTCGATTGCTTGCAGGGTATTGACATCTTGAATTCCATTCGAATACTGAATGAAATTTCAAATTTTGAACTGGAATTGTCGGCGCGCGCCTTTCTGGGGGAATTTTCATTTACGTTGCTCGCAATTTGTTGTTCGTATTTGTAAGTAGCTGCCGTTCAGATAATATACAATAGTAGTATATCGTAGCATTAACATGGATTAGGTGAATGTTTTAAACATATTCCTACACCAGTTGACCTTATGTCCGGATCTCTTATTATTCGGTGCATTATTATATGTGAGAATAGTGTGAAAAATTAGTTGCCGCATCAAATGAGCTGCCTTCAGATAGATCATAAATTATGGCATATGCATATGTATGGCACATTGTAAATCTATAAATAATACATGTATATGTATATATAATAAATACATCCATATTCAAGAAAATCCAATTGAAGACAAACAAATAACTATGAATATGTGTGCTACATTTGCATATACTCTTGATTCACTAGTTATCCGAGATTGATTAGATTTGCTTTGATTGGATGCGATTCGCTTCGGATATCCATACGAAAGCAGCAAATAGAGTCCGCTTAGTCTTGATCAATTAATATTTATATTTATTATACACATATTCCTACGATGTATTCTGAGTCTCCCAATTCTTCCATTGACCAATTTTCACCACAAACTCAGGCAGATCCAATTTCTGAAATTAACGCAGAATATCTGCAGGTCGGTTTGTCACGATCGTTGAATATGATTTAATTACGTGAAATTATTATTGATCGATTGATGCCGTTACCTAATCGCCATTTGCATAATATTTCCTTACGTTATTCTGGTTAGCTTGTTTCTTGTAAGTTAAAGTAAGCCAAATACTAATAAAAATAAAAAATAATCTAATACGAAACAATTGTAAAGGCAATTAAAAAAAAAAAAAACATTAATAATGTAATTGCTTGCAATTATAAAATTTCCAGTTCAATTTATTGACCATAAAATTCTGTGAATTTTTTACACATTTGCGCTAACAAATATGCGCTTCCTTTAATAGTTTGAATAAATTGCATTTGAAAAGCAATCACGATTTATTGCCGCCTCTGTTTTACGAGAATAGGATATAGTTGTTAAATAGCAGTCAAGCTTATAAATGGCTCTGGCCTTCGGCCTGCTTCTCATTGGATATGCGCGGGAGAGTGTGAGTCCGGATCTTCCTCTTCAGCTGGCTCACTTCGATGGGCTTCAGTGATTTTAGACCATTGGCAAAGTTTCCGTATTATATAGTCTTACGAAATATATTAAGCCATTTGTATTCAGAGTTCTTGCCTATTACAAATTGGTTCGAGCTATCTACTTCCTTTTTAACTTCCTCAACTAATTTTTTGTTTCATTGTATATTTTGCCACACAATGTAATGTTTATATATTTTATCTTGGGATTTGCAGGCTAGAGACTGCTTCATTTTGGCAAGGTTTTGTTGGTTTGCTTTGCGAACGGTTTCATCTGCTAATCAGTTGCCAGTTAATCATCAATTTATTCTCCAATTCATTGTTTAGCATTAAAAAAAAAAAACGTGTGCTTCCAGAATCAGGGTAACCGGTCGAATAGTCCATAAACAAGATCTAATTCCAGTTGATCGTAATCTGTTTTATGTTTCGCTCGTGACCAAGTCACGTTTCTCGACTCTCGGACTATGTCTGGAGTTCCCCAAAGAAAGTGACGCATTTGGTTTTTTGCGATAGTTCCACGAATTTAAGCAATCTTCTTCTTCATCTTTGTTATTATGTGATTTTGTTTTTAGCGGACAGTTTAGTGACGTATTGAGTGATGAAGCAGAACAACTTGTTTCGAATGTCGCTCCCAAGTGTTTCCCTGAGCAAACTGAGTTCCAATTATAGCAACATCAACAGCAACAACAGCAACAAAAACAGCCATAATGGAACATGACGATTTACAGCTAACAAGCAACTGTTTTCAATACTCTTACAAAGACCATGCTGATTTCATTGTGATCTTTGGCACCTCGCCTCAATTCAAATCAGGGTATCGCAAGTTCGTCAATCTCAGTGATAACTGTTCTTTCAAGTTTTTATTTACACAAACACTTCGACGGTGTTAAATGCCAACCGGCCGAGCCAAGCTGGTTTTATGTTTGGCCATTGTCTTTGTTGTTGCGTAGCTGAGCGTGTTTAACCCGAGCCAAATTCGAATTGTTTTGATTAGCTGCACAAATCACGCATACGTCATGTTGAACAACAACATTGACAGTGACAATGACAGTTTCTTTTGGGATATCTAAATCTTAATACACATGAGAATTATCTATTGTACGTACAACAATATACATTATATGTGTATCCACACGTATACGGGCGCCATGACCGTCAGCATTGGCTACGATTACTGGCAAGAATTCGCAGTTATATGTATATTATTGATTATCATACCCTAAGATGAATCTACCCTGAACTAGAGTAAAATGCTTTGCGGCGAGTGAGAGAGCAGTGGAATATGTGTTTATAAAGGGAGAGGGGAACAGGTGAAGGTGCTTTGGATAGAGCTTAGATTAATCGAGCGACACAACTTTCCCTCAGAGTATCTGTTAGTCGTTCACTCCCGCCTCGAGCACGGTGAATTGTCTCTTTTGGGCGGCTTGCGGAAGTGTTGTAGCTGACGACTTGCTGTTGCGCCATCAAAATGGTAGATTGATCGAATCGTTCGATCGACTTTAGCGACATGTAGGTACTTGTACATGTAGGTGCAATTAAATTATCATTAAATTCGCACTAGGGTCTTAGTCTGGTTGTAATTAATGTGGGGCGGGCAGAATCGCATAATTCAATTGCAATTTGCTTTAGTCAAGCGTTAAGCAGGTGCACCAGCTGCTATTGCTCAACTACTTAATGGCTGCTCCCCATACAACTTTCAATGCGATCTATGCAAAACTGTCACTAAATGTTAATGAAGTAATTAAAATGACCCAATCCGAAGCTATCTATTATATATCTTATCTTATATATAGTTCATAACTTCACACAGAGTAATTCCTCGTGTATGGCAAGCTTATGTCGAACAGGTTCGATAACATTTGCAAATCGCCTTAGTAGAGCTCTAATAGCAGTCGCTATCGCTTAATCACTTTCTCAACTATGACATGCCCCACCCCGCGCCGCCCCGCCTTCTATTTGCTATCTCTCATATCTGATAGGTCTGGTGGGCTATAAATGACTTAATATAGCATTTGTGCTACTTTATCTTAATAATTTATAGTTTTACCAGATTTGTTACGCCTTTTTATTTTTTATTTCTAAGTGGATCTAAATTTGATTTATTGTGTTTTGCATAGTATTTGTATATGACATAAATATATATTTTTAATCAGAGAGAGTGTGTGAGTGCTCCGTCCTCAATAGCCTGTTCTTAGCATTAAATGCATGCAGGCGATATATGTTTTAATTTGAGCTCGTCTGTAAGGCCCAATTCCCACATATGAATATACATACATCTATGTCACTTTATTTATGCAAGTGCTACTGAATCATTCATTTACTATGTAAATATAACATCCCAGATATCAAATTATAGCAGGCTGTCAATTCAAAATCGATGATTGATTGCCTGTCAGCAGGCACGTATAAAAAGCATTCTATAGCGCCTTGGTAATCGTCACGTGAAACACCCTGTCCTCTATTCATATATTGCTAAGGCTCTTTGCTTACCGCCCAAACCTCTCCCTTGCTGTGCCCTTCAATTATACTGCGTGTCACGCTAAATTAGTCTGACGTTTCCTCGCACTCCATTCATAAAAGCTCGCACGGCGCTTTGTACGCCAGAACGGAACAGAATACTTTGGGCAGTCGGCAAAAGTGCGGCTGGGAAAATATGGAAGAAAATGCCCGTGTGATCGAATTGTGCACCAGTTGTAATACAGATAAAGCCAAATTTTCTGACTAATGATAGCCCGGAGTAAAGATACCAAATAGTCAAAAAGATATGAACAATTGTACTAAAAATATAGTTTTGTACTTGCTAAGTAAATAATCAAAAAGCAGACGAGCTCTTGAAGATGTAGTTATAGCTTTGATGATGCTGTCGGTCGAGTGGATGGGCTCTACTTGCTCGCCAACTCCTTCCACTGGACGATGGCGCGCTGCTCGTCTGGTGCATCCCGGAAAGGCCGACTGCCATCGGAGCTAACAAACTCGTTCACCTGGTAATTGAGCAACGTCTTGTACTGATTTACAGTGGCCAACTGCTGTGTCAGAGGGCTGGTGTTGGTGGTGAAGATGCCAGCGAAATTTTTATTGCGTGCAACGTTCAGCACCTCGTTCTCCATGAAGTGTATGCAGGCAACATTCTCGCGAGGATTCAGATGCTCGGCGGTGCCCATCATTCCCGAGCGTAGGATTTGATTCACACCCTTGGGCAAATAGTTGTCTCTTAAAATACATTACGAGAGGTTATTTTGGAGCTTTGGTTAACAGTAGGTCTTTTATGGTACCGTATGGGTCCTTCGCAAAATTCTATAAGCTCGAAGACTGTTGCCAGATCGGACTTGATTTCCACCACAGGCCCGGCGCGAGCATCATAGTTGAGAGCGGTGCCGATGATGCGTTCCGTATTTCGATCGTATACCACAAAGCTCAATTCACTTTCCACCAGCACGCTCCACATTTCCTGCAAAGGATTAATGAATAAGCTATTGAAACTTTCGTATATTACTCTTCACTTGCATCGAGTAGATCACTGTAATCTGTGGGCAAAGCGCCCGGCCTTAGCCATTGCTCCAGATCGCCTTTGTTGTGGAAACTGGATACGATAATGCTGCAGAGGCAACGATTAGCATTGATTTTCACACTCAATTCACTCAACCAACCACTCACTCACTCACAGGCTGATGATGCTCTTCCTGCAGCAGCACCGCCTCCATTTTAAGGTGCGGGCATGCATTGAGCGTCTCCTCTTCCAGCTGTACTGAATCATGACTGCTAGCCATCTTTTCGATAATCTCTCCCAGATTTTTCGCCGCTATGAAATCAGAGATGCCAATTTTGTAGCCTTTCTCTCTGAGTAGGGTGACTGTGAAGATAGAGTTGAGTGAATTTCCACCCAGCTCGTAGAAATTGCTCTGAGCCGAGAGAGTTGCCCGTCTAGAACGTCCAATGACAGTGCTGACGGTTTCAAAAAGGTCACGTGCTGTCAACTTCAGCTCCTCGGGTACCTGACTGTAGTCAAAATCGGCAGCACCAGCTGAGCCTTCCTGATTGCTATTAGCCGTGTCGTAGATCTTTATGAGGGCCTGGCGATCCACCTTGCCATTGACCAAGAGCGGCACATGCTCCAATATGATCACCTGTGGTGTCATATAATCAGCCAGCTTGTCCTTGAGCCTGCCTTCCAGTTGCATCTCAGTGACCACAGGCGAATCATCGCGCAGCTTGACAAAGGCGAGGATGGCCTGATCCACATGTCCGGCCCGATAGCAAAGCACTATGGCCTTCTCTACCAGCGGCAGCTCGGCCACGATCTTCTCCACCTCAGACAAGTCTACCCGATGCCCGCGTATCTTCACTTGCGAATCGGTGCGTCCCTCATACATGATATTCCCATTCTTCAGCGAGCCATAGTCACCGGTACGATACAGACGCGCGTATTCTGCGAAGCTGATCGATTAGAAGTTCATTCAGACAGATGTTTCAAGTGTCCCACTTACTCTTCTCCACAGCTAACGGATTCTCGAGGAAGCGTTCCGGATCACGACCATTCACATAGCCCGCAGCCAGATTCAAACCTGAAGCAAAGATTTCCCCTATTTCTCCATTTTTGACCGGACGATAGTCCGCATCCAGCAGATAGATGACGGTGTTTGAGACGGGTACGCCTGGGGAAAGAGAAACATAAGTACAGGGAAAGCAAGAGTACAGAAGGTGACAGGAGAGCTCACCTATAGGCACATTGTCGTACATGCTTAGCTGCTCCTTGCTCTCGCAAGCGAAGTAGGTCACATCGCCCATTACCTCGGTGGAGCCGTAGAAGTTGTATAGTCTGTGCACTCCCTCGTCAAAGTAGTCGAAGAAGCTGCTGGCTAGTGGTACGACCAACGGCTCACCTGAACAGACCCAGATCTTCAAATTGTGCAGTAACTTCTGTCCAGGATCTGTAGCTTCCATGTTCAGGTACATGAGCAGGGAACGCAACAAAGTGGGCACCAGAACCAGACGACGAATTCTATATTTTTCAAGAAGAGCTACAAGGCGTTGAGGATCTTTGGTGACTGCCTTGGGCACTACTAGAATGGCCAGTCCACACATAAGAGGACCCCATAGCTCCGCAATGGAGTCGACAAAGGTAAGTGCTGTCTTAAACACGCCCACCTGCTCATTGGCCGTGTAAGGAAAGGTGGCCCACTGCCATTGCAAGCGATTCAATATATTCTCATGGGGCAGACGCACACCCTTGGGCACACCTGTGCTCCCCGAGGTATAGAGTACGATGGCAATGTGCTCATTTCCACCGCGCAACATCTCCTCCGAGAGCAGATTGCCGCCGCTTAGTTGCAATGACGTCGAATACAGTTCAGTTATCGATAGTGTGGGCGTACTCTGGAAACGCTGAGCATCGATGTCATCATCACGCAGTACTAGGATCGGTCTAGCCTCTAGCAATATGTGATGAACACGATTTGCCGGGAAGCTGGGATCGATGGGCAGATAGGCACCGCCCGCCTTCCAAATGGCCAGTAATGTGGTGACCAGTGCCTCCGATGGCTGCATGCAAACGGCCACAATGAAGTCACCATCGCTGTTTGGCTGAAGAAAACGTCTTTGGGCTTCCTCGACGAGAAGGCGGGCGGCACGATTCGCACTCTCGTTCATCTGGCGATAGGTGCTCTGACTGGCCGCCGAACACTCTTGCTGGCCCTGGTCATAGATGAGCGCCACACTGTCGGCATGGCGCAGCTGCTGCTCTTCGATAATGCGATGCAGTCCCCGGGGCACGTAATCCTGCTGCAGGCCCTTCACAATCGACAGCTGTGGCAGTGCAAGCATATCGATAGCTGCTTAGACGGAAGTCGGGAATTAGGTGACATGAGTGGCGTTCATCAAGCTGGAAGGAGAGTAGATCCTCTACCGCAGTACCAAGTCGCTTACTATCCCTGGCGGTAACAAAGAAGTCACATACTACAAATTTTGGGAAGAACAAATACGAAAAGTGTAGTACTTAAATTTATATATTTTAAGTATTACAGCTCTCGACATGTGTCACATCGATTTTTCCATCTTTCTTAGGGAAATCGAAAAACAACAGAATCAATCATAAGTCAATCAAATCTGGCTGAATAAACTAGTCTGCTTGAAATTTTCTCATTCAAATTCAGCTGAAATGAAACCATTATCAGAAAATGTGTATGTGTAACTAGCATAAGGAGGCGCGGCACACCTCATCAAAATTCATCAATTCATGATCAGATGACAAGCTGAGTAGAGCTAGTCTTGACCGTGAGTGTTCAAGTGTGGTTGAATATTAATATGTATATACACATATATACGACAAGCCTACAGCGATCGGAACAGCTGTCTTACACAGTGTTCAGAGTATTTCCTAGTCAAACACTCAAACACCGACTTGAGAACTCTTACATGCTTTGCAACACTTCTGTGATTTATGGCAATTCTTTCTATTCATAAAAGTGTTATGCATTATTCACAGAGTTGTCAACAAGATTGAGACCTGGCTAAAGTGTTAATTGATTCACATTCTGGCCAAGACTCTGTTTCCGTTTTATGGATAAATCTCGTCAGCTAATCCTAAAGTTTGTTATCCGGTCTCTCTCTAGCGGCGACAGGCAGACATACAGATAGATAGATCGCACGCCTCATATACTGCAGCAGAAGCAAGTCCACCTTAATCAAACGTCAAACTGGGTAGTTCCAATTTAAGACTAATATTTATGCAAGACTTAAGCACATGTTGATTTTTCATAAACTGCAAATGACAATTTTATTTTGTAGTTCGCACAGCCCGAATGCAATTAAAAAGCCATCAAGCTAACTAAATACGCTGATTATGTATACGCAGCGTAAGACGTGCGATCGCTTGACACAAATTAAATGTCAACTGCGCGGATAACATAAATCATAATACAGATCCCTATTTAATTTCAGAATTTATAATTGTAATAATATCAATAAATTCAATTGTTTCAAGATAAAAAGTAAATTTAACTATCTGCCTGTAGTCATATGTAAATTGTTAACTTTTTGAATTGTTTTTAAATATTTGAAAAAATTGAATTATTTATATACATATATGTAAGTTGACTTGGTCTAGGTAAATGACCTATGAATATTCATACAATCTGCATTATGTGTTGGAATAGTGTTAAGAGCGAATTGCCGCATCACACGAGCTGACTTCAGATTGATCATATATTCATGCTATACTACAATGCATGTCATTAAGATGTTATTAATTTGTAAATAACGAACAGCGAATAGATAAATCTCCTTTCAAGATAATTACACTGCAGATCGACAAATGTCTATCAATGCATCTGCTGCAAATGCATAGACTCTTGATTTATTAGTGATTCGAGTTGATTTGATTAGATTTGATGAGATTGATTGGTAAGACCCAATAGCTGGTCTTTGGCATGGAAACATCATATTCTGAAACATTTATTATTATATTAAATATAACTCTATAAGAACAATTGCACACTTGGGCAAGAATGAATAACTATTTGTTGTGCAATTGCTAGAATTTATTCAATTTTCAGCCCAGTTTTTTGGCCATAAAATTCTGATTAACAAAAATTCACTTTCTTATTTGTTCATAATTGAATCTGAAATGTAAGCACGATTTATAGCTAACCATATTGTACGAGAATAG
Source organism: Drosophila aldrichi (assembly GCA_035045965.1). Classification (NCBI taxonomy): domain Eukaryota; kingdom Metazoa; phylum Arthropoda; class Insecta; order Diptera; family Drosophilidae; genus Drosophila; species Drosophila aldrichi. Next base: position 205,842 of record JAWNOM010000038.1, read on the forward strand.
GATATAGTTGTTGGCTATTAATCAAGTTTTGAATGGAGCTGGCCTTGTGCTTCGCTCTCATTGGTCGCGAGAGGGGGGAGTTTGAGCGCTATTAGAATTCAAACCCGTCTTTTGTGGTTAGCTGTTTAACTAATGAGTGCATGTATTTATACCCTGTATATACATTTAAAAGATACGTTAGATGGTAGCAATAACAGGATTCAGGGTATATTCCAGCCAGGCACTCCCAACTAGAGCACACAATATAGTTGACAATCAATTGCATGACAGTTATCAATTTGACAGTCAATTAATTGCTAATGAATTAGCTTAGCACAACACTAATTAAAACGGCTACAGCAAATGTGTTGAAAAACTGGCCTTAAAAATAATCTCCCATACGCACAAATAACACCTAGCTCCAATGAGATTGTAATCTGTTTAATTCCCCTCTAGTGAATAAATCACGTTTCCAGAGACTCGGGCCAATCGTTGGAGTTCCCCAAAGTGACGCATTTAATTATGTTCAGTTTGCGAATCATTTTTATAACCTGAATCCATTGAAAATGGAAATTCAGGGTATAATGGTTTTGTTGAAATATATGTAATAGGCAGAGGCGCGGCACAAAGTATATATGTATATATGTATATTCTCGATCAGGGTGACGAGCTGATTCGATTTAGCACTATTCGTCTAAGTATTCCCTCTACGTATTTCGAAGTATTTCTTCCAAGTATTTCCCCTAAGTATTTCCTCTACGTAATTGCTCTACATATTTCCTTGACGTGTTTCCTCCACTACGTAATTCCTCTACGTAGAGGAAGTCTTTAATGCTTGGCTGATCGATCACACACCCTGCTTCACTTTCTTGCGCTGACCCCCACCAGGCCTCGACGACTGAAGAAATGCTGCAGCTGCTGCCCTTTATATAGGGCCACTTTTACTCAAGCAGGGCCACTTTTACTCTCAAATGTTGGTGAGCCCGACGGCAGGTAGAGCTCGTTGCAGTTGAGCTTCAAGTGACCAATGCGAGCGCTCTCTACTGCTGTGAGCATTCTAGCTTAGCTTCTAGCTTTTTACCTAAATACAAATACCAAATGAGAACTGCTGCATACACATAGACAACTTCAATGATCTTCTCTCCTTGCTTTTACTTTTACTCAAGTGCTGTGTCTCTCAAATGCTGAGCCCGTGCCTGTTCATGCGCGCGTGCCCATGTGTGTCTATGTATATGTGTGTGCGTGTGTTTCTTTTGTAAGCAGAAAGACGCGAAGAATTATTGAAATATCAGCTCTGCGAAGGGTTTAGGGGATTTGCTAGTCGAGCAGTCTCGACTAGAGCTTACTTGTTTTTTTTTTCTTATTGCGAAAGTTTGAAAAATCAGAACTTCATCTTCAACTTTCATTATTTTCTGGGATTTTTACCAAATGAGAACTGCTGCATACACATAGACAACTTCAATGATCTTCTCTCCTTGCTTTTACTTTTACTCAAGTGCTGTGTCTCTCAAATGCTGAGCCCGTGACTGTACAATTTACACTTTACAGTCAAATACGAGCAAGTAGCGGTTTTTATACTCTTGCATAAAGCTTAACAATTGCATTGTGAATTATACTGCACATTAGAGAAACCAACAAGAAAACGCATTAATTATTGACGATGGCTAATGTGAGCTATGCCATAAATTAGAATTTGATTAGTAGCTATTTAAAATTGTATCTCTTCTATTTAGTGAAAATGTTATTTCTCTTTAAGCAGGGTATCACTGCAGTTCACTGCCTCGGCAGTCAATCAAGTTAACTTGTAATTAACAATGAATTAATTCTTTGAGACGCCTTGCGGAAGTGCTGTAGCTGATCAGATGGCATTTTCAAACTACTACTACTACTACTAATGGCAGCAGTTAGTCTTAATATACACTCTCTACATTACGGAGATAATTATGGTTTATAAATCCGTTATATCTGGTTGTTATTGTTATTTTTTTATATTATTAATTTATACACGAACATAAAGTCAAATTGATATTTTTAAAGTCGCCAGTTTCCTTGTACATAAACAATAAGAAATTTAATGGCATGGTCAGAATTAATTTGAATTGTGAAGCTCTTAAGCATGATCAGTATACATACTATTGGATTGTGAAAACATGTCAAGGAAAATTCGATAACATTTGAATGCATATCATTAGCCGCGAAATAGTAATCGGCAACTCTTCAAGAGCTACTCACTCGTAGCACCCTGTATTCTAATCATACAAATTCAATTTCTACGCACGCTTTGTTCAAGCAGCCCGCTTACCGCTCGAGCCCCTCGAGCCCCTAGCTAGGCATGCTCAATTAGTGAAACGTTTTGTTGCTCGCCATTCATAAAAGCTCGTGCCGTGCTTTGCGCGCCAAAACGAATGAATAGCCGAATGCAGAGCTGAATACACTTTTCGTCTAAAGCTCTCTGAGCGCTAAGCTTTCTGATTCGGCCGAACGCACAGTTGGGCCAACCGGCGAAATGCGTGCATGAAAAATTGTGCTGCGGCTAGAAAAATTGTGTGTTTCAGTCTTATGGAAAACTTGCCGGCGACCGGTTGATTGGATCGCGAGCAAAGCAAATAAAAGAAAAGCAAATTGTAGCGAATAACTGCATTTCGTCGTCTTGTCGGCAGCCGCGCGCGCGTTTTAGAGGAGCCGGCATTGTTAACGGCACATCTGTGCATTTGATTGACAAGTGCAACAGACAGCTGCAGCCCACTTGTCATTTGCCAGTTTGTATGTGTTATGCGTATGTGTATGAGTGTGTGTGAGCGTGAGTGTGTGTGTGTGTATGGTGTGCATATCTCTTATGCGTCTCTGTTTATCTGTTTTATTGTATTGTGGACCGCCCTGCACTTTGTGGCTGGCATTAATGTCAACGCGCTTGTTGCTGCCCCTGTTGCAGTTGTTGTTGGTATTGTTGTTGTTGTTGTCGTGTTAATGTTTTTTAATTACATGCGATACTAAAAAATGAACTCGACGTTGCGTTAAGTGTTGCCCTGAAATTTGACAACAAAAATTAATGCACTAGCCACACGGCAGTTGCATGAGACCCAAGTGATAAAGCAAAACCAAAAAGTCAATATTACCTAAATAATTTTCAAAACACTTATTCTCAGGCAAGTCTTGCATTTTATCTTATGTTTCGCTTTGGTGTGTTTGCATTGAATTTATGAAAATAAATGTCTAACTGATAAGTCTTTGCGTTAAACAAGTTTTACTTGATCGAATTGAGATAAACAATTTTATTGGTATCACCTATTATTGTATTTATATAGATTGGCTTGCACGTGCAATACGATTCATTGTTTGAGTGGAAATTTTACTTTAAGAAATGCTGAACAAATTGATAAACAGAGATTTGGAGGAAATTATTTGTTTTTTTTTTTTTTTTTTTAATTCAAATACAAAATTTTTCATAATTAAGTTGATTCAATTTATCCTTCCATATGTTATATTTATATTAAGGACAAACACAATCCTTAAGGAATGCTTTCAAATAAATTCATAAAAGACTTAAATATAGAAATTGCACAAACTTTACTTTTCTCTTTTCTCAGTATGAAGCATTCTATATAAATAAGAAACTATTCAATCACACCTCTCTCTCGCAGAAGCTGGCGCTGTCACATTTGTTGATACAAAATCTCATTAAATTCACGGCTTAACGCCATTTGCATATCTATATGTATATTTATACGTGTTTTAATCGTTTTTCCCCTTTCCCCGGCTTCTCGAACTCGAACTCGTGGCTAACGCGTTTTTGTTTTACTTTTGCTTAGACTAAAGTGCTTAAACATCATTATTAATGCATAATGCTGACGTTGTTGATAATATTGATTCGAGACATAAACATAAACATAAACATTGACAAATTAATGCCAATGCGAATACGACTGCGAATCCCCATTCCAAATCGCCCAGTCATCATCCTCTCTCGACTTGAATAGCTCGAGTAGTTGTTGTTGCTTTTGTTGTACTTGAAAACTGTGGCAGCCTTATCAGACCTTGTGAGAAACACTCGAGTTGAGTTGTCCCACATATTAGATACTCTCCATATTGCAACAAACTTTAAAGGTAATATATATCATTCTCTAAATATAATCATTCTATAGAGCTAATCATTCTCAAATTCGGAGTTTCTTTAGCAACTTTCATATTGGCTGCTATTTTCATAGACTAACCATTTTTGTTTTTCTTACTGTTTCTATACAATTCAGACGCTCATTAAATAATTGCATCCATCTGCCATATGGGGCTGTGTAAACCTTGACTTGAGTGACTTAGTGACAGGCAAAAGTACTTGAGTAAATATTAAGTACCTATATTTAGAAGCAAGCCATGGTATTTACCTACGAGCAGATCCTCAACGTCATCCAGCTCAACAAAATTATATAGCCGTGCTTAAATGTAACAGCTGTTAACGCTCGTGCAGTCTTTTGTTTACAAGAAGTACTATATTTGATTGTTTATGGGCATATTCTCTATGCGCTATTCTGAACAGGCCGAAATACTTATGTGACGTCACACGCCTATGAAAATGTAAAGAGTGCAGATGGAAGGAGAGGCGAAGCGTGTGGCATGAGGCATGTAGCGTATGAAATATGAAAATTTATTGCGTATACGCCGCGCTGGCCGGCGCTTTGTAGCGTTTGTTGTTCTTTTTGGGCATTTGGGCACATCTGATTGGGCTTCTGACTGAAACGCCATATATATGTATGATGCATATCTATAGAGCCATAGGCATTCCCGTTTCAATCATGATGTCTTTATTTATATAAATGCTGATTTATGCGCTTCCCTTTCATGTTGCAAATTTATCTTTGTATTTTGCTTTAATTTCTCCGTTTTTTGCCAACGTCTCATTTTTTATGCCTAACGATTTGGCTAATTACACTGGAATATCTAAAAGAAATAGAAACAACTCACATTGTTTTTGGTCAGCAATGCTCGACTAACAGATACTATGTAGCCATCGCGAACAATTTGGATCGCTCTCTCTCTCTCTCTCTCTCTCTCTCTGTAGGTATACCTAATGTCTCTGCTTCCACTTTTAATTCTCTATTACATAGAATATATGTTTGTAACGTTTAAGTCTTGTGTCAATCAATCAATCATAAATTACGTCCTGTGACATTCATTGCCTCCTAGCCAATATACCCAATTCGCGCTCTTAATTGCTTAAAACGAAAGCAAAAGTCCGACACGAAAAGAGGGGAGTGGGGCTGATCATTTAGTCCGACTGTCCCGTTTGATTTGCCAGACATGTGTGAGACCTTTCGAATATGTGCGTGAATATTTGGCTTTTGTTTCGGGGACGATCGCCGGGACGCCGTTTGAATAAGCAATTTTTGTGGCCATTATTATTGCTGTTGTTGGTGTTCTTCTTCATCTTGCTTAATGTGAGTCACGAATTCCAAAAACTCAAAACAATAAGTCACAAAATTTGTTGGCTGCATTTCATTTCCACAAAATACAGCTCGACTGTCAACTGCGGCTATGCAAATAAAAGGCGTGTTGTGTTTTTTATGATATGGAATGAGTCGGCCCATTACGCTGGGGGTGGGCCTCGATTATATAGGTCCATTATTTAGGTCCAGCGCATGTACAATATTTGCTTAACCCAAAAGCTGGCCTATTCCTAGTGCTATATGATTGAAAAGGGTATTTAAGTTTTGTTTTCAAATAGAAATGGAAATGGATATTAATTATAGAGAACATATGTATATAGATTCTTCTGCTGGATATTATATATTTATATGTAAATATAATAAATTCTAGTCAAAACATCATGTGATGTAAGTAAAGGTTTCTATAGCAAATTTCTCAGCGAAGTATATCCAATATTCGGCTATTCATTTCGCACTTTCCATCATGTTTTTCTATAAAATATTTTATTTATTTACCTTTGCATTTAGTTGAACTTTTTTGCGATGTGCCAAATATTTTTATGGCTCAGTTTTTCGATAGAACTTTTGGCGCTTGCGTTCGTAATAGCTGTTGCTAAATAAACAATAACAATATGATCGACTTTCGGCTTTTATGACTGCCTCGATGACGAGTCGTGCAGCTTTGGAAAGTACTAAAACAAAACACAAAAAACCGCCGCATGGAGAACTTTTGAATTTTCCCAGCCAACGCGTGCCTAATTTACTGTCAGCGCAATTATTGATCTTTAATGGGCGCGGAGCAAGCAGTGCGAGAGGGGGCCGAAAATAGAGGGGTGGGGGTGTTAATTGCTCAGCATCGAGGCTCGTTTCTAATTGGATTGAAAGCAATCCGCAGGCAATAACAAATTATTATATAATCAACTCGGTAGCATGTGCCACTTGGTGTTCTGTTTACACTCGAATCGGCAGAGGCGCCAGCGAAGGATTTCTCCAGAGGCCCCTTTCACCCCGCTACATCAGTCCCCATCCTTGTGTGAGTAATTCATTAGACTATATTGTGCTCCAAGGGGGAGCATTTGCATAATTATGCAATCACTTTTGGCACACTTACACATTAGGCGCAGACGGCTGATAAACAAGACCCGCCCGACCTCTCTCACAGCCCCAGCCCCGCTCTGGGGCTTGCTGTTGGCATAGACAAAGGCGCAGACACGGACTAGACCCAATTTGATTAGCACGCGCATACCGAATGAAGGCCAAGTCGTAGGGCGGTCTTCCCAGCAATCCACCTTCACCACCTCCCCCACGCAGACGTAGCACACACCTAAATCTGTGTTAGAGATGAGCCCGTGTGCAAGTAGTTGCACAAGTCGTGACACGAACTATAAAGCGAAACAATATATACTGTGTTGAATGAATACACTTGACTATGTTGGTGTTTAGTTTCGTATTGAATCTTTATTCTGCTGGGCCCGGGTTTTTATACCCAGACTCATGTATAATTTCAACCTTGAAATCTAGTGCTTCTATTGCTGAGTGTGTAAGGCTCAGCATTGGTCTATTAACTTATCGCGTAACTTTCCGCATTGGTTTATTAGCTATTATTATTTTATTGCTGAGTTTATAAGACTCCGCGTTGGCTTATTAGCTATTCTTATGCTATCGCTGCGTTTTTAATGCTCAGCGCTCGCCTCTTACGTATTCTAATCGCTAAGGGCCAGGGTCATAATTTATGTCCAGTTTGACAGTTCACACTTGAAACATATGTTATTTATTTTATGCTAGCTGTCGAGTGCATAGCGCGTATGTTCCCCTACTTATCATATTTCTCATGAACATAGAAATGAACAGTGTGGACAAGGCAAGGAGAATCTGGAGCTATCAGTCTGAGTATTTTTCTGTTGCGCTCTTCGAAACTCTTCATATCCAAATAGACTCATACTGCTTGTTCAGCACGAATCCAAAAAAACACGAAATTCTATCATCTCTGGTTCACATTTGATCTCCCTCGCTCTGCTCTGCTTGAGTTCTTTCCGTGCTACATGCTCTATGCGAGGTGGAGCACTTAATCATCGCAGTGCGCCTCGTTTGGGCGTGTGTGTAAAGGTATTTGTATGTTTGCCACCTCTTCGTCTTGTCTCTTGTTGTTGGCGCTGCTGCTGCTGCTGCTGCTGGCTGCCTGCTCTTTGCTCCATTTGTTGCTGCTTCTGTTGGCCTTTTGGCTCTTAATTAGAAGTCAAATGTTTGCTCCAACAGTTTTTAGAGCGCACTGCGGCATATGTGTGTGGGTGTGCGGAAATGTGTGAGTGTCTGTGTGTGTGTGTGTGAGCCATTGTGATATGTCTTATTGGCCATTTGAATGCAGCCAGTTGAGTGCCAACAAATGAGTTATTAAGTTTGTGACGGGACTCACGATGCGCATACGAATCCTGGCTGCCGGAGTTCCTTTGCAAGGATCTAGCTCCTGAAAAATGACTTGCAATTTATTAACTGAAATCTGCCTGAGCAAAGTGGAAAAGCCATTACATTTGTCAGCCCAGCTTTTGCCAGCCAAAACTCATCTACACAAGAATTCTTTGAAATTAATCAACTTAGCTATTACTCTCTATATACATATATAGATATAGATATAAATCTATATATAAATCTACTTATTCAGCCAATCATTATGTATGCAAACTGCTAGCTACTTAAATTTACGCAATTAGGCGCTATTGTACCTGCTGGATATAATAATCAGGAATCCACTATTTATAGCTGACTACTTCATGTTTATTGATTCAGGACTTCAAGCTTTTGGCCATCAAAAATCAATCAGAAAGTTTTCAGGCAGCGTGGGCACTGTATAGAATACTTAGCCTCAAAGCCAGAATAAACACTAAATTATTAAACTTGTTCATATAAGACATCAAACGATGGAAAATTCCATTTCTTAACGCCTATTTAAGTCGTTCTGCATAAAACTCGTATGTATATACATATATGATGAAAGGTTAAGGGAAAGTGAAATGTGTGGTAGCATTATTGCTATTACTGATATGACATAGAGATTTCTTATGCCTAAATAATATAGGATACACACATATTAAAATTCGATTCAATTTTTCACAGTTTCATGTTTAAGGCGTCAGCTTCCGTTTACAATTGCCTTCCTTTTCCGTTGACAATATTTGCCTAAAACTATTATCTACTAAATCGAGCCTTGGTTGATCCATTTTCCATTTCGTTAGGCATATGTACGGTTTACTCTATCCTACGCACAGTTAGACACAGTTAAACCCTCTCTTATCAATCCTGTGCAAATGTATGTAAATGCAACAACAAACAAATCCATAAACAAATATCTGAAAGTAAACACTCGAAAATGTTTTTTTTTTTTTCACGCCAAGCTTATAAAATTTATGCATGGTTATTTGTTAGAGCCACTTGGGACATAATCCCCAGTTCCCATAGCTCAACTCGTCGCAGCTCGTCTCCCAGCATCTTTTTGTCTTTTTCTCATCTCTGAGCAATCGCTGACAAATGAGGCACAAGCTAAGTAACAACTTTCTTCCTCATTACCTTCAAATTGTTTCTGGGCGCATTCAAATTGGAAAATTACCAGAAGTTCGACTTGGAACTACCCTGTACACAGTTTCATCATATTTCATGATTCGAATGTGACTGTCGGAAGCATAGCATCTGAAAATACAAAAATAAGGTGCTCTATGATCTGATAATCCCGGGGAATGGATGAGACAACTATGGAGTGTCAATAACCAGCAGACCTTTCTTTACTCTACATATGGGCAGCTGCATTATACCCCCTGTTTACGTATACAGAGCATATGAAAGTACAAAATGTGCAGCCTACGCAATACTGGAGATCCTCCTCTTAGCCACTTGTGCGGCACTTTGGCGCCAGCTTCCGTTTCCTTCCTTGACTGTGCTTTGCTAGGGGACCCCACCTGCTGGCTACCCCTACTGTCAGTTTAAACTGTGGTTTCTCCGACATACATACGTCGCGCTCCCTTCCCTTCCGCTTCTCAGCAGCTGGGCTCGGGCTGAGAAGCATTTGCAATTCTAATTGCAAACAGATGCCGGTTTAATTTATAAAGCAGAGGCCCCCATCGCTCCCACCTGCCACCCCCGCAACAGCTCGTAATAATTTTGTTATTTTTTGTTAAAAATACCATTTCCTTTTTTCGGCAGCATATTAACGCGTTTTTCTGGTTTTTTTTTTTGCATCGGTAACAAAAATAAAAATAAATAAATAAAAAAGCAGGAAGAACATGCCCGAACGAAACAAAGTTATATAATATACTTTTGTTATAAGCCCAAGCCGAAGCAGGCATACTCTTATTAGTTTCCTGGATGTCGTATTATTTGGAATTCATTAAGTATTATTGTATAAATTCAGGCATTGAAAAATACAATGGGCAGCATAAATTTAGTTGTTATTGAATGGAATACCCTCCAAGGGAATTTCTTTTGCAGATATTATTGTCGATATATACAACATTTACATATTATGGGAATACCCTTAGTAAAATCTCAATAAATCTGTTTAGATTTATAAACATAGATATTGATACAGAATATTGGAAACATCAATTTGAATATTCAGTTTTTGTTGCTCCTCACTTTTGTATGAACATTTCACAATATTTTACTTCTGGCATTAAAGTGTATTGCAGTCTGAACAAACTGGACTCCATTTGCTCAGCTTTATGAGGTTGACGTGGCGAGTGTAGCTTAAATATAGCCTGTGGGATTAGTGAAAGCATCTGAAGGTTTTATGTAGCAGTCTGGAGTCCAGACTCTGGACACTCACGCCTCAGCCGGTTTCGAAGTTTGTCAAAATTCTGTATTGGATGGGCAAAGTGTTTAATTTACTGATAAATATTTTTATGCTGCAATAAATAATACAATTTTCATGGGTGCCATAAAAAGATGGTGGTGGCCGAAAACGAATTACACTTTCATTTACACTCGTGTCCTGAGGACAATTACAATGTTCATTACCGATACTCGCCCAAAAAGTTTAACCAAAAGTATACTGGCTTCTCGCATAGTGCTCGTGCCGAATCTGAAGTCCTGAAGCTATAGAAGCTATAAGGGATAAAGCTCATCTGTTAAAGGGAGACCCCTATACAGCTATATCTACTTTAAAATAGCACTAGAGACTTTTATATAATTCATATATTTATTTCTATAATAAGTTATTGTATAGAATCTTACAAGCTTTCTATTTGAAAAGACCTAGATCTCTATATATGTACCAGCTCGAACGAGCATTGCGCAGTTGAGTGCATCCGATAACATTCTTACCCTGGAATTTTTTGCATATACTGCAATAGGAGAGCGGATGGGGTCGGCGTTTATGAGGGCTACGGGGGTGTTGCTCTGGTTGGTTCAGTGAACTCGTAAAACGATTTTCTTTTCTTCTTTTTTGGCAATGCCCAAAAGTGAAAGTGGCTACGAACTATGCAGCCAGGCAGCTCATTAAATTGCACCCAATAAAAGGCAACAATTACGAGCCAGCAACTTGTCTGTGTCTTTAGCTCTCCTGTGTGCGTATGCGTGTGCCTGTGCGTGTTCCTGTATGTGCATGTGTGTGCGTGTGCGTGACAGTGGCTCAATATAATTTGCAGCTTTCAATCTCGCACTGCACTCAAATTCACACTTTGTCAATTTTGGTGTCAAGTGGGGCTAAGTAAGTCAGAAGTGCCACGCCCCCTAGCGCAGCCACTTAACTGGCTGTAGTTATCGTTGGGAATTATCAACAGCAGCTGTAGCTGACCACGCCTCCCTTCTAGCACTTCATGGGCGTATGCTTGTCGTTCTTTATGGTGACAAATTAAATGGAATGTCAAGCAAGTGCAGACCCCTTCCAACCCCCACCCTCACACGCAACGTTCACTGCAGCTACTTGTGGTTGCGGTTACTGTAAAGAAAGAGGGGTTGGCTGCTTGCTGCTTTATGTTAACGACGCGGTACTCAATAATGCGAACGGAAGTGCGGCCAACGCCATTTTTCAATTTGTACGCGCCGGAAATGGCAAGGAAGTCGAAGAGCAACTTTTAATGCTTAAGAACCCAACTGCATTCCGCCTGTCAAAGACGCTAACAGTAAAGAAGGCATTATTGGTGTGTTTCTAGTTGACAGAGCTTGACAACCAGAAATATTTGAAACAGTAAAAGGTTGGTAAAACGGAATCCGATATGTATGTGAAGAAAACACGAAGTACCTTTAAACAACAAATTTATTTGCCGATAGTAGCTGTATATGTTGGACTTAAGGGCTTCACATACTTACGTCTAAATAATATACATAAGAGATAAACAGCAGACTATGGTCTCTAGCATATATAGGTCAAAAGCGACACCAGCTGAATGTTCAATTCGATGTGCCCTTTAATAAGCCATAATAATAATACAGGGTATTTACATGGATGCGGGTAAGAAGACAGCTTATTGCATTTCCCACATGTCTGCGGATCAGGCGCAGATTGCGACCTGCCCAGCATTCGCTGATGTTGCTGTTGCTGCTAGCGTGAAATTCGATAGCTTTGAAGGTCAGGCGAATGTGAAAGCCACATTAGTTATGCACATAGATAGCCCAGCAGACAAGCTGATACACATGCACACACACACACACACACATACACATATATGTGTGTGTAGTTATATACAAATCGAAGCAATTAAAGTGTCTTTAGCGTCGAGTGTTACGAGCCAAGCGCCCATAACTGATGTTGACTTTTTCTCCTGATTTGGTTTTTTTTTTTTCGCTTTTATTTTTGGTGCTGTTTTCAATTTCCACGCAATCGTAAAACAATAGCGAGTGCTATCTATGCTATATGGTCGTCTATTTGTGTGTGGGTGTATGTGTGTGTGAGTGTATGAATTCTCATAGCAAACAAATAAACAAACAGTTTGCAGACAGCGACAGCAGCTGCCGAGTTTCCCGGCCCGCAGCAATGGTCGCGTCTTTCAACAGCACACTCCGCACTCCCCACTTGGTCGCGATAAAATGCCTGCCTGCGGGGGTGAACGCGGGGCCAATGCCTTATCAATGCCAAGCCACGTTAAATACTAACAATGCGACATGGCCACAAGCAAAGGGATACCATTTCATGCAGCTTCACATGGAGCGGCAGACGCGGCGTATGCGCAACTGTAAGTGAACTTTTGCGTTAAAAACGCAGCCAAACGAATTGTCGCTCACTGATAAAGAAGGACGAAGACCGCATCGAGTACCAGAGTGAGAAAAGAAAGAAATAGATAGAGGGAGAGAGCAAGCCTAAGCACATTAGATTGTACGACCAAATACAATCCTTATGTATGTATGTACATACATATTTGAAGATCTAACGAATGTATGTGCCATATGAATGTATGTATGTGTGTGTGTTGCAATGTGAGGTGTGCTCGAACAATAAAGCAAGTATTATTGATTAAGGATTTATTAAACGAAACAAAACAGTTTATTTTTAATGAAAACGCGTTGGCATACGTTAAGATTACCTATTTCTATTTATCCCACTTTCGAGGTACGTAAACTTTCAATTGGATAAATTTGTGCATGAAATTATATTAGAGTATATACTACTTCCCGTTACTTCTCAGGCTCACCTCGCTTACACACATACATATATACATATATGTATATAACAATGGCATTGTTTGAGAGTTGAACAAACAGCCAAACACTCGCTGTAAATGTTACTTTAACGGGCAAACAGAGACGAGTTGGAGGAGCTAGGAGTTAGGTGAGTTAGATGGGTTAGATGATGTTGGCCCCGTTGCATGCAGTCTCCCAGGCTGGACAGAGAATTCACATAAATAAACGCAAGTGGCAGCAGATGAGAGCTGAGAGCAAACATTCTTAGACTGTTGCAAGAGCTGCCTTGTCAGCGGTTCAGCTGGAATTTAAGGTATGAGAAAACAGTTGAAAACAGCGCAGTAAAAACTAAGAGAAAAAATATTTCTAAATATATATATAGCTCACTTAGAAATGCTTTTCCCTTACTATAAATAATTAATCAAACTCAATCAATGGACAAGTATTAGGGTGTGGGTCCAAGGGGAGCAAAACCCGGGAAACGCGCACCATAACAAATATCGAAAATAGTTTCAACTAATTGCTATTCAACGGGCAATTACCAGGATCTTTTCGTGGGATATGTCAATTCAAGGGGTTTTTCCAGAAGCAATTTTCTGGCCCATCAGCCAATGTGAACATTCGAGCCACCGCAGCCACTCAGAGGCCACAATTGAAAAAGAAGCTTTTGGTTTTACGGCACTTTGTTCGAGGAGTGCTTTGGGTATCCTTTGTGGGTTCCACACCAGCGCTGTCCCGGCATTCCAACTAGCTAGATTAATTTAGCTCGAGTCGCAAATACAATTACGAAGTCATTTCAATTTATTTAGCGTATGGCGCCCCACAACATCAACAACAACGAAATAAAGCCGCAAAGTCGAGGGTGCTAGCATCGAATGAGGAATAAGCCAAAGATGGGTGCGGGAGACGGAACTATAGAAGTCAGTAGCCTCAGAGCAGCCGCTCATTAAAGCCAGCGAGTTTTATTTTAATTTTATTATGATTATTAATTGTTGCAATCCAAATTCACTTTCGTTTGAATTGTTGATTTTATACTTAAACTGAACTTGTTTTTTATATCATCTCAATCTGAGCCGGAAGCTAAAGATGTTATCGCCCTGAATTTGTTTGCATAATCCACAGCTGAAACTAATTGATTCGGCTAACGCGTTAATTATGGTTGATGCTTAAACAACTAAAAATGTTTATTTATATCAGGAATATTCTCCAGTAGATTTGTCAACATTTCGAAACTTCTGTGGAACAGGCTTAGGTGTCAGGCTCAGCATATTCGTTCCTTGAATAATGTTCCATAACATACTTGTTGCCACCCTATGATAAATAACATCGTTTTTTGATTGGTTAGCGAACAGTTAAATATGTGGCAGGGTATTCGATCTTCATCAGGCCTCAGATACCTTCGCTTGCTTGTTTTGTTTTTTAAGTCAACTCGGCGATTTGTCAAAGTGCCTGGCAAGTGGCCCACTAACTCGAACCATTATTGAGCGATAAATTGATTAGATATGCGAATATTTATATAGTATATATCTTAGTGTGTGAATGTGTGTGCACACTTGATGCTCCTGCTGATGCTGCTGATGCTTATTGCTGCCTCAAATTGTCATTTCAATGTTAATTTTATTAGGGTGTCAGCTATAAATTGCCTTCAATCTTAAATACCATAAAAAGCGTTACATTTACTACACACTCTCTGCACACACGCATACACGCACACCCATACTTGTGCGACATATTCACACTGTGGCATATACTCTATATGCTATAGACCATCCACTAAAGGGCCAAAAGCGCTCAATTTCCATTATCACCAACAGCTTTGAACCTTATTCAAATCTCTGCTAAATTATACCAAATTCTAGGGGTGTGTGTTTGGGTGTATGTGCGTGTGCGTGTGCATGTATTTGAAGCAACCCCTAACCTCTTTTGGGCTGTAGGCCACAAGTTATCCATCAAAGTGCCGCTGCTATTCGCACTCCGCATAAGCGTAAGCAGTTGGTGTTTGGTCGTAACCATAAACCGTTTGAGATTTACATGCAGCCGCTCGATCCATGTATTTGCGGTCGAACTTTTTGGCATTAGAGATGGGAGCGTATCGTAACACACGAACTGCACAAACATGAAAATAAAACGGGCTCAGAGTGGTAGAGCAAGTGAAAAGCAAAATAAAATTTACGGAAACTTACAAATATTTATCTATTGAAACTCTAAGTTTTCATTGGAAATAGACA
Organism: Drosophila aldrichi; assembly: GCA_035045965.1. NCBI lineage: Eukaryota > Metazoa > Arthropoda > Insecta > Diptera > Drosophilidae > Drosophila > Drosophila aldrichi. The sequence goes on from JAWNOM010000038.1 coordinate 221,071, forward strand.
ATAATGAGTGATTCATTCATTTAATGACTAGTCTCATGTTCGGTTGTGCTTATAATTGGGACGCTCCCATCTCTAGCTGCAGCCTTCTCCTCCTTTCCTCTGCTATATCCTCAGTCGTTGCTCTGCGGCAGCTGTGCCGTCCATGAAACTTAAACTGTAATTGAGTCCGAGCTGAGTACCATGTTTGTTTTGCAGTATTTATGATTTTCAATATTGATGTTCTCACACACACACACACACACACAGACCCACACACATTCACTCGCAACCTAACATCTATTAATTTATATAAGTAAGCTGAACTTCTGGGCGCTTCATTTGTCTTTCTACTCGAGAAAGTTTTAGAAACAATTATGCGAGCATAAAATGGCCACTGGCCACGAGTATCCTTTGTCCGTTGGCCAATTTAGCTTTATTGTCCTGCACTGAGTCATTCGTGGATCGGCTCCTGTGGCAGGTCCTCGGTCTTCAGTCCGCCTGATGGCCATTGTCAACATCGTTAAAGTCGCATTTTTAAGCCAAATGTGGCACAAACTGCCTTGTTATGTCATTTGGGTACATTGAACCCAGACTCCGGACAACGCATGACAGACAACGCAGCTTGGGCGAAAGGACATACGAAACAGCATCCGCATCACAGTGTCCATCGGAAAGGGGAGCGAGCGCGGGGCCGGAACATAACCAATATGGTGTGCACATAATGAATTTATCAAATTAATCAAAATAGCGCTGCCACTGCAAAGGGCAGACACAGGCAAAACGGAAGTCCTTGCTACTGTCCTGTCCACTCTGTATGTGTGCGTGTGTGTGTGTGTGTGTGTGAGTGTTTTTGCATGCTTGCTTGTATGTGTATGTGTGTAATACAATTAAGCATCATAGGGATTTGCGCAAAAATGGAGATTTAATAAAGCCATTTCGAGTGATGTGGCAGAGCCATGGCAGAGTGATAATCGTCACTTAGCCAAGAGTAGAGATTGCGGCCAGGGTTGTCATCTGTATGTAAAGTAGATAAAATAGTTGAGTGTTTATATAAATAAGAGAATATTTTCACAATTCAACTAAATCAGCATGGCTAAGTAATATATGCAAATTAAAACATAACTAAATACTGAAATAAACAATTTGAGAGCAATGTCCCACCAGTGGGGCCTTACAAAACATGGCAGCTCTGAAGGCAATTAAAATCCAGTCAAAGACAAACATCGAGTATGTGCATGGGGAGAAGGGGACGAGACAGGGAGGTGGTGTTAATCGCATTCGTCGGATGCTTTAATGTTATGTAAATGGCAGGGCCTAATGAACTTTCCACTCATTATCGTTAGTTAGTTAGCCGGACCGGGTCTCGGCCCGGGTGCGTGTCCGGTTAGTTGTAAGAGGCTGCCATAGGCTACTTAAATTCTAATCCCAGACACTTTTGCTACCACAGGATATAATCCAATTGGCTGCCGCTGCTGCTGCTGTTACTGTTGGCGACGGGGACAACCGCAAAGCCCCACTGATTGATTTGTTTAATGTCGCCGCGGGGCAGCGATGCAGGAGAACAGGCGGAAGGAGACTAAAGGAGCTGCAACTGGAGCGGACATCGTAAATTTAACGAACTCTTAATTTCATTAGCGCATATTTAAGAAGCCGTGCTCGAAGGAAGAAGGGAGACGTTCGCTCGGTCCCCCAACCCTAAGCCGAATCAAACAGCGGGGCGCTGCGTAAACGGTAAAGTCCACTAATGTTAACTGTAGCCATTTGCTTGCTGTTGCTTGAATTCTTTTCGTATCGAATACATCTTTTATTCGCATAGTGAACTTCTTTAAGAAGAGTTTTGCACAGTTAGTTTTATTCCTTAAGAGTGCCAAAGTCAGCCAACAGCTAAAAAAGGTCGAAATTTGCAGCAAAAATTGGACGCACTTGACGCAGGACGACGACATTGTTAAGCGGCTGCCTCGGCGTCGCTGCTGCCTCACAAGCTGTGGCCAGGCGCAGGCAGCAGCCGCGGCTGATACTGCTGCTACTTCTGCTACCAATAACTATAACAGTAGCAGCAACAACAACAACAACAACAACAGCAACAACAGCAACAATAACAATATCACCTCAACAATATGCTGCTGCAACAAGGACGACGACGCAGCACGCTGGGCTATCCCGTAGCGCTGCTCGTGGCGACCATGGCGCGTACAACACAACTAATAGTATTCCAGCCTACAACAACAGCAACAACAATTACGACATTAGCAACAACAACGCCAGCGACAAGGGCAATGCAAGCGCCAGCGATGCGTTCGCCGAAGGGGATGCTGAGCAGATGCTGCCACAGATTCCGTCGTATATACGCACAACCGCCATGTTCTTCTGCATAATCATAATGCTGCTGGGCGTCATCGGGAATGTGATGGTGAGTTTGGTGATTGATTGATTGATGGACTCACCAAATACTTTACTAGCTCTGTCGGACTTACCGGACTTACTGACCAACTAGTAGATGGACTAACAGCTAGTTTTACTGATTAACTGAGTCATTGAGTGACTGACCTGACTAGATATCAGACAATAATAATATTGGGCTTATTAGCTGAACTCCCATTCCTCCATTCCCTTCGCAGGTGCCCATTGTTATAGTGAAGACAAAAGATATGCGCAATTCCACCAATATTTTCCTAACCAACTTGAGCATTGCCGACTTGCTGGTGCTGCTCGTCTGCACGCCCACCGTCCTCGTCGAGGTGAACACACGTCCCGAGACGTGGGTGCTGGGCCACGAGATGTGTAGGCTCCAATCGATTTATCACTTTGTGCCGATAATATTGAAGTTTCTTTGGTCTGCAGGCAAGGCTGTGCCTTTCGTGGAGCTGACTGTGGCACATGCCAGTGTTCTCACCATTCTGGCCATTTCCTTCGAGAGATACTATGCCATCTGCGAGCCATTGAAGGCCGGATATGTGTGCACCAAGGCCCGTGCGATTCTTATCTGCATCCTTGCTTGGGGCATTGCTGCGCTCTTTACGAGGTAAGTGTGGACACTCTCTACCTTTCCCATTGGCTCGCTTACAATAATTCATGTTTTATCATTATTATTATTGAATCTTTCGAGTTTCGTATTCTTAACATTTTCTCCTGCTTGCTCTGCTTATACTAACTCGCTGACTCGCTGTTTCTATCTTGCTTCTGCTTAGCCTATTTATACAGTATACTTGTATTAACAGCAATACTAAAGCCAATTTCATTTCCATTTTCATTTCCGTTTCCATTTCCCATTGCCCATTCCTGTGCGCTGTGTCTATGCAGTCAGGCATTAAGTTCCATTTACTCATTAATTATAAGTGTCAATCGCGGTCATTTTTAATGTTTTGTGTTTTGTTTTCCATTCGGTCGTTTCCTCTGTCCTTTTTATGGCACTACACTGGGTATCTTTGCTTTTCGCCACGAACTGTAACCATATGCATTACTATAGCTGACATGTGAATCTTTGTTAGCCTTGTAAGCAGTTTCAATGAAATGCCTAATATATAATATACTTACTTCTAATATCAAAGTCCGAGAAAACTCTGTTAGTGTATTCATTATTCGATGTGTCGACATCGCCAGTTGCAACTGCTGAGGTTTGCTTCTGGTCTTTGTTTAACTTCGACTTCGACTTCTCCATTTACATGCTAAACATTAGCAGTTAGTGTTACGTCTCACTCCGTATACCCGGCTATCTTCTCATTCCTTACGCATCCTCGCAGTTTGGTCTTGGGATCTTCATGATTTTTTGTTCGGCCTCATTCAGCTTGTGACTGCCCATTGTGTCCCATTGGCTGTCATTATCTGCCCGCTGTCATCTTTAATAAGCATCCGGAAATGTGGGCTATCATTGAAGAATTTACATTTCATTGACACTTTCTGTTATTGCGACCGTCCGAAGGGACGGTCAACGACCCTTTTTAATTTCATAAATCCTGCAGCGCAGCGTGTGCCTACGTTGGCGGTTGGCGGTGGGCGTGCCTGTTGGCGGCGCCTAGCGCCCATTAATTAGGCTTAGCAAGAATTTGTCCCAATACGCCCATCGTCCAGAGGAGACGCATGCACATGATTCAAGCATGCTCAAGTTGACCTCGCTTCTTTTCTTGTCCTAGCAAAACATCTGTCACAGCTCTGTATCTCTCTGTGTGTCTCTATATCTTTCTGTATCTCTCTCTCTCTCTCTCTTTCACTCTCTACTTCTCTGTGTGTACTCGTGCTGATCTGTTTCGTTGTGTGTCTTTCTCTCTGTCGTTCTCTCAGTCTCCCTATCTGTTCCTCACTATATCTATCTCTTTATCACTCTGATCACTGGTTTAATCTCTCTTTTTGTGTAGTTGGCTCTTTGTATTTCTTTTTCTTTTCCATTCCCATTTCATTGTGGTTCTATCGGCACATATAACACATATTGTAGGACTGATTTTATTTTTTTGTTTATCAATATAATTTACATTATTTCTCTCTCACTCTCATTCTTTCTGTCACTGCCTCTGTCTCCCTCTATCTGTCGGCCTTTTGTCGTTGTCTGATCTGCTAGCGTACTGACTTCTTCTCTTTATCTCGCTATTATAGAGAGAAACGCCTCCACCATCTCTCTCTCTTTCTCTCTCTCTCTCTCTCTCTTTCTCTCTCACTCACTCTCTCTGTTTCCATGTCTCCAGCATATATTTCGTTACCCTGTTTCACACCCTTCAACGTGATTTCTCTCCCTCTTTCTCGCTCTCCAAATATCTTTCTCTCTCTCTCTTATAGTCCCATACTTTGGGTGGCTGAGTACAAGCTGGTTGAGTATATTGATGGATCATCGGTGCCCGTTTGCCTGACCCAAGCGATTGGCGTATCGACCGTCGGTTTCTTTCTGATGACTATTTCCGTGTTCTTCGTGCTGCCGTTCCTAATGCTGATTGTACTGTATAGCATCATTGCACGAAACCTTATCTCTAACCAGGGCGCCATGCTGCGTGCTCGACCCACGAAGCCGGAGTTCAGCTTAAAAGCGCGCAAGCAGGTGGTGCTTATGCTGGGCGCTGTGGTGCTATCCTTCTTTATCTGCCTGCTGCCCTTTCGGCTGCTCACGCTGTGGATCATACTGAGTACGGATCAAACGTTGCACGACATGGGCCTGGTTCGTTATTACAGCTTACTCTACTTTTGCCGCATCATGCTCTACCTTAACTCGGCCATGAATCCCATACTCTACAATCTGATGTCCACCAAGTTTCGCAAGGGCTTCGCTCGCCTTTGCCACGACGTGGGCCAAATGCTCTGGCAGCTGCTCACTCTGGGAGGCAGGCGGCGCATTGCAAGTGAATCACGTGGCCAACAATCCACGGGCTCGGGCACCAACACGAACTCCTCGAATGCAACGGCTGCCACAAACTCGAGCATCTTATCACGTAGCTCGAATCGACGCAGCAGTGAAGAGATTAGTCGCACGCGCTTAAAGATCGAGCTTCACTTGCCATGCGGCAGCGAGCTGGAGGCCATGGCCATGCTTCAGCATTCCACATTGCGTAGCAAGCGACGTCCAAAGCAGCAAATCAGTTTCGATGAGGACACACCCCATGCAGCAACAGCAGCAGCAGCAGAAGCAGTGGTCGAAGGAAACAATGGAGAAGTAGCTCGAGCAGCTGTGTAGGCATGAAAAATAGTGTGTAACCCGTTTGCACTTACGCTTCACTTAGCTGGCAAGCCACGCCCATAATGGATACCATTGAAACCGTTGACGGGACCCAAGCTCAATTCCTGGCAGTTTCTTTCCATTCACATATTTCCGCACACACACAAAAAACAATCAATTTTTCGGGCTATTAAACTCGAATGAATGTGCCAAAGATAAATAACAGCAACGACAGCCAAAGCGGGATACCATTGAGATTGGGGAGGGGGCGTGGCAGAGCTATTAACTGGCATGTAAAAAGCAGAGCAAATGGAAATTTCTCTATATGCGCTTTGCGTGCCCATCAGCACGCCGGATAAACCTGATTTAGTTGTATTGAAATACGCTTTTCCCAGCAACTCGTTTTTTGGTCCACCCCAAAGCTAGAAAAATAGTGTTGCCTACTTTGCGGCGAAAACACAATTCAGCAATGCACAGCTCGCATGTGAACACACACACACACATACACATACGCATAACTATTTATATAGATATATATATATATATATACATATGTATACATATACTCCCACATGTACTTACCTTGTATAGTAGAGGCGCCCGATTTGTAAGTAAATAAACAATTTTTGTATTACAACTAAACATATTTGTTTATTCATATGCAAAGCGGTAACCAATTTTGTTTCTGATTAGATCCTGGTCGAATATTTGTAAATAGTATATTTGCAAAGTGAAAGCGACAGCCTATTCTATATTTCAGAGAATAAATAAATTATTATTGAATTAAAAAAAAAAAAAAAATCATATTAGAGAGATACATATTTTTTTAACTCGCCCATATTCTTAAATTTAATTATTATCATTTCATATACAAAAAAAAAAATAAAATAAAATAAATAAAATTTCATTATGAATGCTTTTAATTTACAATCAAAATTTTAAATGTGATTGTTGCGTGCTGTCTAATATCGGACTCTACTAGTTCACTTAATTTAAACTAATTTAAAGCTGTAAAAATCATTTGAATACAATCCTTTATTATAGTTATTTTTATTATGCATAACATTCACTTACAAACGACGTCAATCGTCTTAAGGAGTATTCACTGTGGCTTGCAATAAGTTTGCTTGCGTAGGGACTTCCTTTACTTTGTTAACTTTGAAAGTTTCAAGTATGGCCTAGCTTTCGCATTAAATCTTGTACATATGTACACACATACATATGTATGACAGTTATACATACATATATATATATGTATAGATGTGTATAAACAACTGTAGAACAGACGTTTCCGTTTGCGTTCTTTGATCGAATTGACTGCCGACAACTTGCTCAAATAATATATAGTTTTAGATATGGATTTAGTTTTAAAATGCTCAAAGTTTTCAGACATATTTATGAGCACATGGATACATAAAGACATATGATTATAATTCTTGCAGTCCCATTATCGCCATCTCCAGCTACAGTGTGGAGCCGTATGGGGATGGCACCGACGCCCCCGTTTGCACTACGGCTGCGGATGGCTTTTGGCCCATCGTCTACTTTGTGGGCACCATCACACTCTTCTTCTTTCTTCCCTTTGGCATACTAGTGGTCCTCTATGCAGCCATCGCGTACAAGTTGCTGCGTCCAAACAGCGCATTCCACAGACCCACCTCGCCTCAGCTGCAGACAAGCCAACAGCAGCAGCAGCAGCAGCAACAACAGCAACAGCAGCTGTCTAGCTCAAAGGGCAGCAGCCATCAGCAGAGCAATGGAATGAGGAAGCATCGCAAGCAGGTGATCTTCATGCTGGTGGCCGTGGTGTCCAGCTTCTTCGTCTGCCTTCTACCCTTTCGCGCCTTTACCCTGTGGGTGATCACGGCCAGCGCGGAAGATGTGCAGCATCTGGGCATTGCGGGCTATTACAATCTACTGTATTTCTCACGGTTTATGCTCTACCTTAACTCGGCCATGAATCCCATACTCTATAATTTGATGTCGTCCAAATTTCGCAGCGGCTTCTGGCGTCTGCTGCTGAGTTGCTTTGGACAGCGGTCGCACCATCATCATCATCATCATCATGGCTATTATCATTATCCCACATTGGCCGGGCGCAGTCAGCGGAGGACCACGCATCGCCAGGACCAAGGCGCTAATGGAGATGAGGAAGGTGGCACTGCTCTCAACGCAGGTCAAGATCAACGGGCACGCCGCACACTACGCCGTGAGGCCACCTTTCTGATCAACTCCATATCCACGTCGTCGGGCACTGAACGCAACACTTCCTCCACCTGGCGCAGCAACAGCCTCTCCACCTCCATAGGACTAGGTGAACGAGAGCGAGAGAGGGACCGCGATCGCGGTCCCGTTGGAGCCGCCATAATTGGCGCCACAGCTGCCACAGTTACAACTGCCTGTCTGCATGAGCGAAGCACTAAAAAAATCTGAGCTCAAATTGTATTTAGTTGAATTCAAACACATTTAGTCCATAGTCATAGTTTATAGAAGAAATTTTATTTGTAAAGACTGAAGTACCTCAGAAGAAGTCAATAAACACCTAGAAAAAATTTGTTTTGGAAATCAAAGAAATCTCTTATCCCTCTCAACTTATGCATCACTCTGAAATTGGGTAAATATACGAATATTTTGAAAAGTTCTGGTGAATAGAATAGAGTATTTTATGTTTCTTCAACGCCACAGAATCGTAACGCCCGGCCATAAATATTTATTTATTAAACGTCTCTCATGGTCAATATCATCGTCATCAAATATTAAACTATATATATGTAATTATGAATATATATTTTATTTTTATTTTATCTGCCTTAGCAAATCCTACGCGATTCTCTTCCACATAAAATTGTTGTTGTCGTTAATTCTATTAAATTGTTATCCTTTTTTTGATTTACATTATAATTACAATATGACAAACAGGCGGCTGAATAGTTAAGATGATGTGAAAATATGAACTACATATAGCTGGTAACTACACATAACTACATATAGGGTCTAGACTCTAGACTATAAGAAACGCAGTTTTTGTTTGCTTTTTTATTTTTGTTTTCATTAACTTGTGTATGGATATAAGTATTAATAGTAATCGGTATCGGTATCAGTATCGCTATCGGTATCGTTTCGCGCTGCTGTGGTTACTCTTAAGTTTAGTTTAAATTTAGATTAAATTAATTAATACACCAGTTTTTAAGTTTTTTTTTTTTTTTTTTTTTGTATTTTTGCACTACTTATGAACAGAACTATAGAAACAGAGGGATAATAGTCAGAGGGATAAGGGTAGTACATAGCAGGATATATCCAGTGTGCTTGTGTGATTTAATTGCGAAAGTTGTGAACTGCCGTATAATAGAAAGGTCCGCTTTTCTCATACTCTTCAATACACATTAATATTATTATTATTATATAATTCCATTCCTTGTTTTTTATTGTTATGATTCGTATGTTTATTATTTTTGCCGTGTTTTGTTTTGTTTTAATTTATTATATTTAAATTTTGTTTAATTGTATAATAAAATAATGATTCACAATCAGAGTTATTCAGCAGCAACCAGATCTGGTGTTCTCCACTGGACGCCCCTGATCGATTTTCACTTTGCTCGCATTGTCGGTAGCGCTGGACGGCGGACCGACACGATTCTTAATCTCGGCAGCCATCGTCATGAATGCCTGCTCCACATTGGTGGCGCTCTTGGCCGAAGTTTCAAGGAATGGAATGCCTAATTGATGTGCGTACTCCTGAGAATGTAACGAATTATAGAATAATCAATTGATTTTCAAAGTTGCAGCATTTTCAGTCTTACCGCAGCTGTTGTATGATCAACAACTTTCTTAGTGGTTAAATCACTCTTGTTGCCCACCAGCAACTTGTTAACATTTTCGCATGCATATCGCTCGATTTCTTCCAGCCATTGCTTTACATTATTGAAGGATTCCTGGTCCGTGCAATCGTAAACTACAATAATGCCATGTGCGCCACGATAGTATGATGATGTGATAGTACGGAAGCGCTCCTGTCCAGCAGTGTCCCACTACAAAGTATATATGATTCAGTTTTGATTTACTCTCTGTATAGGCTGGCGCACTTACAATTTGCAATTTAATCGTTTTGCCATCCAATTCTATGGTTCTAATTTTCTGTAAGAAAAAACAGGTTGAGTCACATGTGTTTTTGGATGATTACGAATGTGGAAAGACTTACAAAATCCACGCCAATCGTACTGATATAGCTCTCTGTATATGTGTCATCGGCGAATCGAAGCAGCAGACAGGACTTTCCAACGCCGGAATCGCCGATCAACAGCAGTTTGAAAAGATAATCGCTGTAGAAGTAAAAAAAAATGTGCGCTTTAGTCAAGGTATATATTTCAACATCATATCGCTTAGCGCAACAGCTCTATTATAATTGGTTATCTTATCGCGTACACACAGTTGAAACGACCTGCTAATATTCATTGTTTGACAATTAATCTTTATAAATGTTACTCTCATGCTCCACCACGAATGCAGCTGCACCTACAGTGAAAGCTCTATAGAGCGAAAGTCAATTTTATAATATTGTTTTTCTATTGAACAAATACAACTTATTTAATTTGTATACATTATACAGATAAATGAATAAAATAAATAATAGTAAAAATATATGCATTTTTATCATAGTCTTAGTAGAATTATATTAATACATAAATCGATTCCCATTCAATTGTGCGTAGAGTTCCTTAAATTTGAAAACTTGTTTGTCAAGTTTAAAATAAGATTTACGCTAATATAAAAAGAGAAACCCATTTGGCTTTGTTCAAATTCTCTTTTGAAATTGTAAGGACAATGTTGGAATTATGAATAATAAAACAAATAAAGGAAGATTTCTGAATTACGTGTGAGCGAATCAAAGAATTTCAAGTTCAATTACAACGAACGAAAACATAAAACACTCAACATAGATGGGAAATTGATTACGTAGCAGCAGCAGCAGCAGCAGTGGCAGAAAAAAATAAAAACAACACAAAAACGGCGCAGCGTAAAGCAGTCAAACAACAACAATGTGTGCACAGAGAGGGGGTTGGAGACGCTAAGCAGGTGACTCATCCGCCCCACAAATCAACAGCGCAGCCAAAGCATAGAGGCAACGACAGAGGTAGCGGGAGACAGAGACAAAGGCAAGGGCTTGCGGGTTGGCTGGCTGACTAGCTAGCTAGCTAGCTGGCTGACAGCAACATTCACAGCCACTCGAAACAACAACTAAAAACGCAATCAGAGAGCTTAGTTTTCTCCACTTGTGTCACAATTATTTAAAACACTACTATCTACAAACATGTATGCTATATAAGTTTGTATTGCATATATAGTTTATATCCCAATTCAAAATCGAGTGTTTTTTTTTAGTCAATGCCATTAATATTCAGTCAAATTACTCGTTTAGAGGGTGTGAGGCCGCGCCAACTACTAAAGAGTCGTCGTGGACGTCGCAAAAATGACGTCGCAGAAACGACAGAAGAATGAAAAAAAAAAGGTGACCAGTGCTGGTTATGGAACGCGGATGAGTACAAGGTTTTTCATTGTACATATCAATATATCTCAATTACGCGCAATTAACTTACTATTCTGGATTCATTGATGACATTGTTTTTAGTTTCGGGTGGTTTTCTTGTTATAGATTTATTATTTTTTTTGCCACGAACGAAATATTCAATTTCGTTTGAGCTACTCGGTTAACTGGCGAGTCTGACTGGTGTATCTTATTTTGATTGGCGGCCTTTTGTTGCGATATAACGCGCACTGTGTACTGTGTACTCCAAAATTGTTTATTTTTCTAACTTCTATTTGTATTTATTGCAACGAATTTAAAGGAAATTCGATAATTTCCAACAAATTCGACAGCCGAGAACGAGAACAATGGCGACTGAAAAAATGACGAAGTGGCATTAGTGTGGTAAAATGTCGTCAGTTGTGACAGGAAAGTGTTGAGTAACGTAACAGCCAGGGCTGCATCAGCTAGTGCTATCTGAAATCTCCTTTGTGGGCGGTAACCACCAACAAATCTTACTTATGTATGTACATACATACATGTTCGTTTGTCCGTTTGTGTGTTTGTATTAATGTATATACATATGTATATTACATATCAGTAAAGCTGATTGGTATATTCTTTAATATTTGCATCTGCATATAATCTCTTATTATAAATCATTGGACTCTAAACACAAATTATTTAACATTTGAGAGTTGATTTGCTTTCATATATAGAACACATGTAGATAAATAGTATTACAATATTATAATATATTATATGAAGATTCGATAAGCGGGCAATGGGGAATGCATCATTTTAGTGCCTGGATATCTGTCTATTCCAATGAGTTTAATGTTAGCAGCTGTTTGAGCACTTTTGTCTGTGAAGTCTCGCGTATCTCGCCAGCCAAAAACATCTCATCAACGACACTATACACTTTGTAGAAATTAAATACGAGATCCAACTCGCACACATTATGGAAATACTCGTTCAGCACCTCAACAAAGTTATGTATGGCCTCCAGATAGCACAGATTATTGTCGTTGACGTCCACGCAAATGCAAAAGTAGAGACCCGCATAGCGTCTATACACAATTTTGAAATTACGGAACTGCAAAAAGATACACAGTTGGTTAGTCAGCAGAATTGTATAAATATATTTCTATTACCTCCACAAAGTTAGTGTGCTTAGCATCTCGAACTGTGACCACAGCGTGCACCTCTTCGATCAATTTTTGTTTTTCGTCGTCATCAAAGTTCATATACCACTTAGCCAGGCGAGTTTTGCCTGCACGATTTTGTATGAGTATAAATCGGATCTGCGCACATATTAGACGATTGAATATTCATACGCAGATTGATTATAAATATTAAGCTTACCATTTTGGAGTATGTGTATGGGTAATTACTTAAGTAACTACACTCCTATTTACAATTTTCAGCTATGGACGCAGCGAAAATCTGATTATGAGCAAATGTGTATCACTGTTGCCAGGGCTGAAGCAGCTGGCGAACAGCTGTTGAACGTGACCAGTGCTGTCTAACATCGGCATATACACGTCAGTTGGCAACACCAATTATTTAATACGATTACGACGTTTTCACTTTTTATACATATTTGTTTAGGGCCGAACTTGAAGCTAGTCATTAACACCTCAATTACCAAAAAATGTTGACGTCTCGCTTAAATCTTTGGTCACGTATTCAGTTGCTGCGTAAATGCAGCACCATATCGTTGAGTCAACAGAAGCATGCGAATATCGAAATACATGATCCTCTCCAGGCGCACGCCTTAAAGGAGCAATGTATCCTAGTGGACGAGCAAGACAAACCCATCGGAGCTGCTACCAAGGCAGACTGTCATCGTGTACACCCTGGAACAGGCGATGTTAAGCTGCATCGCGCTTTCAGTGTGTTTTTATTTAACTCCAAGGGCGAGATGCTCGTACAAAGGCGCTCCGTACACAAGGTAAGGATTCCGACATCCAGATTAAACCTGATTGATATTAATGACCAGCCTATTTCAGATAACATTCCCAGACACATATACAAATGCTTGTTGTAGCCATCCGTTGTATGACATTGAGCAGGAGAGGCAAGAATCGAATGCTATGGGCATACGTTTGGCGGCACAACGACGCTTGAACTACGAATTGGGCATACCCACGAATGAGATTGAACCAGATAACTTTAACTACTTAACGCGCATTCACTATGCAAACACGGGGGACGGCGTCTGGGGCGAGCATGAGATTGATTATATACTTTTCCTTCAAAAAGATGTAACTTTGAAGCCCAATGCGAACGAGGTTAGTGAGGTGCGCTACCTAAAACGAGAAGAGATCGACGAGGCGATAGCCCAATTCAGTGCTCCATTGACACCTTGGTTCGCCTTAATACTGCGTCATCGGCTTAAACAATGGTGGGATAATTTGCATAGACTAAAGCAATTCGAAGACTTGAAAAACATTCAACGCTTTTAAAAGCAAAAATATTGCTGCAATCAAACCAAAAATATATTTGTTGGAACCTCAGTTTTGTTATACTCTACCGAATGAGGATATTATAGCTATAGCATGAAATGTGTAGTGCATGGGAGATACCTCCAAGGGCATAGTCAAATTATATGTATACATCTGTTTCTTTGCTAACAGCAGAAATTACAAACATAAGTCAAAACGTCGGTTGGATTGTATTATTAACATTGGAGAGCCTGGTATTTTAAATTATGTGAGATATTAATTGTCATCAAAATCGAATTGCTACATTATATAGCTGCCGTAGGAAATAGGAAGTTTGTTTTTATATAGTATAGAAAGGCAAGGTTTTTATATATATAATATATAAATTTATATTTAAGTACTGAAATATATTGCAAGAAGGGTATTCTATTGTCAGCATATAACAAACACAACTGGTGTCTTGTAATTTATTTAAATTCGCTTTATTTTTATTCAAATGGAAAATAGTCGCTGTGTATGAGTGTGTGCGAAGAAAGGGCATAAAGCGTTTTTCATGCACCTCCATTAGTTGATCAGTTCAGAGTACAACGTATATAGAGCATCACATATATGTTGATAAATTTATGTAAATTTAACATATATATATATATATATTTTTTTAGGTATACTCATAGCACTAACTAAATGTGATTATATAAATATTTAGCTCATAAAATGATCACATCACGTTTACCATAATAATCATCATCATCTTCGCAACGAACAACAAAATAAATATTTACAAAAGTATTATATAACTAAATGAAACACCTACAAGGTTGGTATACAAAACAGGAACCCTAACTAAACAATATATCTTAAGAATATAGACAAAATATTGTATGAAAAACTAAACACAATGAAAATAACTTAGAGCTGCAGCATTTTTAACAGTCACGAAGCGCACGCTTCGTATGGTGTGAAACAGAGGAGAACAGGTGCAAATTGAGTTTGCGTATCTGACAATACCTCTGCTTCACTTGGCACCACCTTGGCACCGAATTCGGTTGTAAACAAAGCCATTGCTTACCAAACAACTTAAAGCTACAAAACAAAAATTCGCAGTTATAATATAAAATATATAGGAGGGAGAATTATGAAGTATTTCTTGCAAGTCGCATGCGAATGCGTCGTAGTTGTGTGAGTTTGAGTGTGGAGTTCGCTTGCTTATGTATGTGTTCTCAGGATTTAGCACATCCTGAATTCGATTAGTATTTAAGGCACATGGTGTGAGTCTCTCGTGTGAATCTCAGGCTCGATGAATTATGTATACAAAAAGCCGCTTGCACCATACTTAGGACAAGCCAAACAGCTTTAAGGCATTAAAGGCAGTGGCCAATGCGACTTCGTCCGGTGTTTTCTTCATAAAAGCAGCTATCATTTCCACAATTGCTGGCAAGCTGCAGGGCTCGTTGCGTTGAAAGGTGCAATATCTAAAATGTATACATAAATATCAGTTTAATTTAATTTCTTTTGAAAACAAGTCCCACCTGTGTAAATACAACAACGAGCGTTCTGTAATGCCACTTTTCACATGCTGCGGCAACTTGGACGCTCGAGTATTGGGATACATAAATGGAGCATCAGTTTCCACCAGCAGCCTGTCCAATGGCAATGTTCCATTATCGAGCAAGCGGCGCACACCTGTATCAGATTTATCCTTGCACAAGTAGCCAGTTAAGCTGATATAGAATCTGCGTTCTAGATACTTGAGTGCCTCCTCAGCGGTGCCCATGAAACCTCTGATGATAACTGGCGGTAGATTCTCGAAGCTGCAATGAGCAGCAATGAGAATCAACACAAATTATAAGACACATTATTATAATAGATATTTGATCATCTTACGTGTCGAGTATTTCGAGTACATCATGCTGAGCCGACCGCTCGTGTATCAGCAGAGGTTTCTTTAGATGAATTGCCAAGTGCAGTTGTTTGGCAAATATCTGTTTTTGCACATCTGGCTCAGAGAAATCGCGCTGATAGTCCAAACCGCATGGACCAATCGCCACGCACTCCTGCGCCTGTGCAATATGCTCAAAGTCGAACCATGTGGACGGCTCCTCCACAATCGACTTTGAGTCGTGCGGATGTATGCCAGCAGTCGAATAGATAATGTCGGGGTAAATACGCGATAGACGCAGCGCTTCCTTACTCGATTTGACCGAAGTGCCGTGTACCATTAGCTTCTGAACACCTGCAATATATAATATTAAACATACATATACGGTTATGCATGAATGAACATTGTATTTATATTTAAAATATATAAATACAATGTTTATGCATGACATATACAAAATAATAATAATAATAATGCCAATGGAGTATGAAATAGGCTGATATGGAATCGAAAGAGAAGTATGCCCGCACCTACATATGATTAATATGTATTTGCTTTAAACAGCGGTTCGTACGCAGAGACTTCACTGTACATGGTGCACTAGCATACGAATATTCTTACATAGGCATTCACGCAAACGGACACATTCACAGACACATGTTGCACGCTTATCGCCTGTCATCCGATTGACCTTCTTCAATGCGTATGTGTGCACTCTCGATGACCGTTTGCCGCACCCGATTATGCTTATTATTAAAGTTAAATATTTTAATTAACGAACCTGCGTCTCTTGCTCTTTGAACAACGGAATCCAGATCACGGCTATACTTCTTGTTGGTCAAATTTGCGCCTACATCGATGACAATAAGGTTCTCAAAGCAGTGCTTCATGCTGTCCTCGATGTCTAGTTGCTCTTCTGCCACTGGCGCTACTTGTTGTTGGCGTTCCATAATATTTGTAGGTAGATAGTAGTGTTTGTACGAAAATAGCAATGACGTAGACAGACAGACAACAGAGATGTTTTGCCTTTGTGTAATTTAATTAGCTTTCGTTAGCACAGGGCAACCGATGCGGTTATGCGTACCACAGAGAAAAATTCGCTCTTTTATTGCAATATATAATAAACAGTGACCAATTAAGCAATTAACAAATGAAACTTTACAAATTAATACAAAATAAAAACAATTCCCGACACGAACTACGACTGCTGGCAAATGATATCGATGATAATAATGCAATCGATTACGAATTGTTCATGACGGCGCTCGATGTGTGCACATATCGATATACATATATGAATATATAAAAATTTAATATAAACATTCGTTTTTTTTTATCGCTTTGGTATAAAGAAACTTTTCAAAAGATTAAAAGCATCGGAATGGCACAAATATCGGCTCAGAATTTTTCCCCTATGGGCTTGATAATTAGCTCATGGATCTGCACATTGGGCGGCGTCTGAATACAGTAGCTAACAGCATCGGCCACATTCTCGGGAAGTAACATAGGCATTTTGGCCACCACCTCGGGAGAATTAGAGTCAAAGATTTCAGTATCGACAACACCAGGACTAATGCTCTGCAGGCGAAAATTGAAGTAGCATTGTATTTCCAAATAAACAGTGTAGTACTCACCGTAATCTTAGTCATGGTGCCTTTATTCTGAAATTCCTGGCGCAACACTTCGGTGAGTGCAGTGATGGCATGTTTAGATGGTGCATACATGTTTAAGCTAAAGCCTGGAGCTTTCGGTACTTCGTGACCAGCTACACTATTGATGATAATCACGTGCCCATCGTTTATCTTGCGACGGTTCATGGAGTTGAATGCTTGTCGTGTGCACCAACTGACACCCAATACATTTGTATTTAATGTATCTCGCAGATCTTCCCCATTGCCCTCGTCTGTGATGCATACACGACGTATAATGCCTGCGTTATTCACCAACACATCCGCACCTCCCAGGGCTTCGTCTATCCAGGCAAAGGAGTCGATTACCTGTTGCTCCACCCTCACGTCACACTGGTGGCCATAAAATCGAGCTGACTGCTCTGTGGGCAGGTCTGCCTTCAGCTGTTGAAGTTTATCTAAACGACGTGCCAAGCCCACAACAACCATGCCCTTTGCTACGAGATCCTTGGAACATGCAGCACCAATACCCGAACTGGCGCCGGTAACAACAGCGACACGATTTATCCAGCGGTTCATTTTTTATTGAATCAAATTCGGATATTAAAATATAACCAACTTACAACACACTGTTAGCAATTATATATATTTTTTTTTACAAAAATAAACGCTTGCCTAGCGCCGATAACGATAGTACTACTTGAAATCTCAAAGAATTTTGAGCAGCTGCTCATACACTTGCAGAAAAACAACCGTACTATAGAAAAAAATTAAACGATATCATTTTTCATTTTGTTTTAATATATTAATATATATTACATTTATTTCTGCTAATATACGTGTATCTTTGGTGTTAGTTGTAGTTTATATACGTAAACATATATATTGTTATTAGTATATATATATTTATATGTATATATCAATGTACATATACTATTGATGTTAATACATATACATATATGAATATATGGTTATTGTATAGCTTGATAATATATCGATTCTTGTTTTATTTGTTAGTATATATTTTTGTCATACAATAATATTAAACAAAATCTCACGGGAATTAATGTCATCTAACTTTTCTTTCTTCTAATATATCAATTTATTGTAATTTTAAAACATAAAGTTCATTTTTAACCGTTTATTGCATACAACTTATATTGTATATGTTGTATATGATTATTATTTATGATGAAGCGCTGGAGTACACCATGCAACGAACTTTTTGCCATTCGATTCGTAATTTTTTGATAACTATTAAAAAAGAAGTAAGTATTGTTTTTTGAGTGGAGTGCGTATTTGCTTCCTATCAGTATATTTTGTTTGTTTGTTTTTTTTTTTTTTTTAATTGTTTATGTCAACAATTAATTTAAATAAATTTTTATGATCGATTATTTTGTAAAAGCTTTTTGAATAGTTTTAAATTTGTTAAAAATAATAATAATAATAAAGAAAAAATTAAGGGGCATCTTGATATCAGTTTAATATATTTAATTAATACTTGAAAACTAATAGATTAATGAATACAAGACAAAAATTATCCTCAGCCAGTTGCATAGTGTAATCGTAATAATTATAACACATTTTTGTATATGATTTATATATGTAATATATATAAAATATATTGTTATTGATATTTATTATGCATATGTAGCTGCATTTTAGGCGCTGGGAAAATATTTCATCTTACCTGTTATACTCGTTCAAGAAGTGCTTATTTTTTATATTGGTTTAAAATTTGGAATATATGTATATACATATGTATGTATGTATGCACACATACATATGTATATCCTCGCTTGATGGCGTTTCATGGTTACTTTTTATCCATAGCATTAGAACGAGCTGGCTTCAGTGTGTTTTGCATTTATAGTTGTATTATCTTGGGCATACTGAAACTTGAAGCTGTATGCTTATTGTTTAAACTAAATGCTTGATTAAAATAGATTTTGTCAGAAGCGTGCCACGGGAACAGCGCCATATAATTACTCTTTAACTTGATAAGAATATATATTTATAATATATATATTGTAGTAGAGACTTTTCATATATTTCTCTTCTGTATATGTATAAATGTTTTGTTTACAGTTATTACTTGACATTTATAAAATTTTGGCTAACAATAAAATTGCATAGTTTTCGTTATGTAAATGTATGTATCAATATATATATTTAAATATATAGATATATGTATATGTATGTTTATAGCTCCATAGTTATATTGTATAGCTTATTAGTTAGTCATTGTTTAAAATTGTTTTAGTGATCGTATTCGTTATCGGATTGGTGTTTAAAACTCAACGAACTATATTTCGATATTCGATATTCGATTATTGGTTTTGCGTGTGATACGTTTAGTGCGAATTTTTCGTTCGGACAGCTTTAGTTACCGTTATCGACCTATGTATGTTTGATATTTAGAGCTTAGCGAGTTTTGTTTCGATATTTGATATTCGATTATTGTTTCTATTTGTGATACGCTAAGTGCGAATTTCCATTCAGACAGCTTCTTCCGACTGCCTCCCCTCTACTTGACTTAAGTATGTAAGTATACTTATCTAAACCGAATAAAATTCAAATTAAAATAGTAGCATATTATTATAATATGTATGTATATCAACTGCTACGTAAACATTTCCAATGGTCGTCTGTTGCTGCTTTGTGCGCTTTTCAACGTTTACCCCCATATCATTGATCTCGATTCGATTCATGTTCTCTTTCTGTGTAAAACTCTAATAAAATTGATTATTGTTGTTTGGTAGATGCATCTGTATGTGTATATGTGTTTCTATATATGTATGTGTGTCTGTGTGTGCGTGTGTGTATTGCATATATATTGCTTATTCCAAAATCAATACAAATATATATATTTCATATATATAGATGCATGTAAATATATAAATTGTAAGAATTGTTCATACAAAAATTTAGTAGGTACGTTACTTTAGACCTCGGTGTTTCTCAAATTTGTTTTGTTTGTTTTTTGATACTTGGACACTTGCCTGTTTGTTTGTTTTATTTTTCACTCTTTACTTTTCGTAGAAAATATTTTTACCCAAATAAACGTTTGAGTAGGACTCCCCCAACGACTGTTAGTAAAAAATTGTCAACCCTGCAACACTCAAGTACATTTTGGTGTCTCGGTTCTTAAGCCAAGCAGCATTTCGATATAAATAGCAAAGATGACGAGTATAAACAATCTTAAAAACTGCGTGCCAATATACCCTACGGCATATTCAAGAGTTGTTTTTGATGCACATATACATATATTATATTATATATGTTCTATTGTACTGATGTGAGTGTGTTTGTGTATATATAGAACTATTGGAACACGTATAAAACATCTAATAACTATTTTAGTTTAGGTGCATTGCGTATAACTCTCTCGCTTTCTCCTTCTCTATCTTTTGCACTTTCTCTTTGGTATGTTTGCCTGACGAAGGGAGACCGCCCGGATGTGTATTATACCCTTGCAGAGGGTCTTATCATGTGTCTCTGATCATCTGTATACAGATTTATATAGACAGAACTGTCATAGGAACAATTGCTCGCTAAAAGATTTCGACTTGATTTTTTGATTTGCAAATCGCGTGAGTAAATTGTATTTATATTATATCCGATGAAAACAATCCATTGATAGTGAACTCTGATCAAATTCTTTTGACATTTTGCTAAAATAATGCGAAACCATATCTGGATTAAATTGATTATATACATATACATATCTCTTCATTTCTGCAAGGGTATTCAAATTTCGTAGACAACTGCTTTCTTAGCTTATTTACGATATATTTATGTTTAGCTTTCCCCGCTCATCTTGTTAACAAATTGGTCCAACTCATGCCCTTGGCCTCAGTTCACGGCTTCGACTTCTATCACAGTCCCTCTTCCTGCTCCCTCTCTATCTCTGTTCCTTCTACTTCTCTGGCATCGACTCTCCGCTTTCTAATATTTAGTGTTGATAGCTTATATAATATATATTTATTTATGAGTATGTGTAGTGGTGAGTTAGGTGTGAGAGGGTGCGTAGTTGTTTATTTAGCTGTTTTCTACTCATAAAGCTCCACGTTGCGTCGGGGCGAGCAGGTGCCATAGCTAAGCTGCGAGTCGGTCTTCTTGAGTATAGAGACATGATGTGTGGGCGCATCTCCCGATCGATTGGTCATAAGAGAGTCCTGCTTGTGGAGCAGGCCACGTCGCTGGTCGGCGAACGAGATAACTGAGTCTTGTTTGACCAACTGATGGCGGCGCGGCTCTGGTCGTTGGTCCACAAAGCTAATCACCGAATCCTGTTTGACGAACTTCTGTCGCTTATCCAGCAAGGAAGATGACGCCGCTGTGCCAGCGAGGCCACCGATTCCACCGATGCCTCCGATGCCACCGATGCCACCTATGCCACATCGACGGGAATCAATGGAAATTGTGTCCTGTTGAGTCAGTGTGGAGTCCACAGAACGTTCCTGAGCGCGACGCGCCTCCATGTACGAAACAATTGAATCCTGCTTGGAGAGCGAGACCTTGCTACCATTGCTATCCTGCTGGCAGAGTAGGCGCCGATTACCGGAGGCATCGCTACAGGAGCTCTCCTGCTTGATGAGAAACTGGCGAGAGCCATGCGAGTCCTGCTTGAGCAGCATCTGCTGCGACAAATTGCTGTCCTGCTTCATCATCAGATTGTGCCGTCGCAGCGAGTTGTGCTCATAAATGTAGGAGACGGCATTGGTCTTCCTTAAGCCCGGACTGCTGGGACTCTTGCGTGAGCCATGTGGATGGTAGTGCGAGGACTTGCGAGTGCTCGTAGTGGACGAGGCTATGGCCACATTGTCATAGTATCTATGTGTGAGAAAAAGAGAGAAAAAGAGTGTGAGTGCACTGCTGCGATCTAGGTGAACCCCTTGTGAACCCACCTGAGTCTTCCGCAGCAGCTGCGAGACTTGATGATCGCCGCAAAACCCCGTCGATACTTTTTGTTTACGGAGTAGAGTATGGGATTGATGCAGCTGTTGGACGATCCTAGCCATTGAGCAAGCGGCATTACCTTCTTCAGTATCTCGAACTCCTCCTGCGATATATCCGAGCCAAATTTGATGCGCGCGAAAATCACGTAGAGCGGCAGCCAGGATAACACAAACAATATGACGACAGCCACCAACATTTTGATGACCTTCACCTTGCTCTTCTGCTGCATGCGGTCCAGCTGAGCGTCCTTGGACAGTTCGCCAGGTATGCTGCGCGTGGAGACCTTGATCCAAATGAGCACATAGCACAATGTTATCAAGGACATGGGCAGCAGATAGCAGGCAACCAAGTTGGCCAGCAGGAAATACAAATTGCCGTCGGTGCCCGGTGGCCACACCTCTTGGCATAAATACTGCGGCTGCGTATAGCTGGAGACGAGTGCATCCGAGAAGACCTCCTCAGCAGGCACCAGATCGAAGAACAGCAGCCACGGAATGGTTGTTACCAATGCGATGCCCCAAATGCCGATTATCATGATGCGTGCACGTCGCTTTGTCATCTGCTTCAATGGCCACCAGATGGCAATGAACCTGCAAGAAAGAATTTTTCAACAGCTGCTGCTGCGACGCCCACTCTATGCCCAGCGCCCTTCCAATGCCATTGCTATGCCATTCCCACTCAAATCGGCACCTCGTCAGGGATAATGGCAATCGGGATGACGATGACGACATGCAAATATCTTAGCCTGATTAATTCGCACACGCAGGATGCCTCGACAGAGACCAGAGACGGCGCATCCTTAAGCCTTTTTCTGCTGACTGCTCGACTTTCCAATCTCGACGGCTCCGTCTATTGAACTCCCGTCGCAACACGTGCGTCTCCCCTCGCTCCTCGCTCAGCTGGAGCTGCCCCCATTTTTTACTTGGCCTGCCATAATCAAGCGTAATTTGAATAAGAGCAGCAGCTACTACAACTGGGTGCGGAGCGGCAGCCCCTGCTGCCCAGGAGAGTGAGCTGGGTCAGGTCTCATTTTTGGCAGTTTTCATTCGGCTTAGTGCTAACCACTTATTATGGCATCCTATTCAATAGACCAGCCACAAGACCGCACTCATTGCAGTCGGCGCCATTCCCAAAATAGAGAGTGCTTGACTACAAGATATCTAGATGTGCACTAGTTCCAAGTCTATACATGTCAATACCCAAGATACCCTCTGTATGCCTACTAACCAAACACGAATATCGATGTTGATAGATATTTTGAAGTAAATATGAAGCGAAGACTCACAATATCGGGTAATACTTTCATTTCATTTATATTTTTTACACCGACTTGTACTGTTATAGTTAAAAAACTAATTCTCTATATTAATAACTATCTATATAATGGATAAATAACAGAAAGATATCCTATTACGCATTCTTCTTCTGTTCCAAGCACTTGCAGAAATCAGTATACCCTTTTCGGAACATTCGGAATGGGTTCAGGGTATAATAATTATGGGGCTAGGCCACGACTCCAGCCACAATTGCTCAGCCTCTACCAATCGCTCCAGCCATTCTCTCTCTCTCTCTCTGTGTCCCTCTCCCCATGCTCTAGCACCCATTGTACGTTTTTTTTGGCCACTTTGTTGTCGTCTGGGCGGGCAAACGTTTTGCTGATAACGAACACAACGGTAATTCCATTAGGGCCCAGCCACAACTTTTCAAAGCCAATATCAAATTGTCATAATGTTTATTTATAGACCCAACTAAATATATATATATGTATATGTATATTTTTTTTATATATAAAGGGAGCTAGATATATATTTAGATATAGCAATTGCATTAACATAATTTGTCTGCGGGATTTGGTTGCCAGTCTAATTAAGTTTCACGTGCTGGCCAAACATGGGGTCTCCTGACCGATCTGTGACCGGGATAACCGATTATATTCTGAGTTATGGCTAAACGGAAGACGGCATTTGTCGGGCTCCCAAGCTGGCCCGACTGAACAAAAGTTTTCACAAAATTATGCGTACAGCAAGTTATTTCCATAAAGAAAGAACAAATTTAATAATTGGCACACACATTGGCATACACACACACACGCACACACACACACATACACCCACAATCACAGCTCCAAGTTTTGTACTTTTATGACTTTTTCCCCTAGTGACAAGCATCTTGAATGTTATTACAGAAGTTGACCCGACTAGCAGCTACCTTGTAGGTTAGTGACTAGCTCCTTCATCCCAATCTCTTTCCTTCTCTGCATAAATTCACATTGAATACAGATTTTAAAATTAACACTGTTTGATATTGAAATTAACCGCTTTTTTTTACATACTTGATTTAATGAGCTCCTTTCAGCCATGTTCTCACTGACAATATCAATGTCCCCATTTCCCATTATCAGTTACAGGGTATTAGAGCAAAAGTGGACAAGACGGATGAATGAGAAATATTTTTTTTCTTTTGCTGCTCACATTTTAGGGCAACTCGCATGAAAATTGCGGCAAACACAAAAGCCGCACAGTCATTGGCATAAAACTCGAACCCACACAGGCACACACGCACACACGTTGACTTATCCATGTGATAATATTTATGTTATGGGCGGATGGGAGTCTGAGAGACTGACGATGCATATCTATAAAACTAAGAGCCCTAATTAAATAGCATTGGCTAAGCAAGTGATAAGCAAGGATGTGCGCACGCTTACGTCCAGGACATTGCGTGCTGATTTAAGTTTCATGTTACAGATAATAAATCTTAAATTTCGAATCGCTTTACGAGCGCTCGTAAAATACAAAGAAATACAAAACAACTCAGAACGAGATGGACATGAAGCATGGGCTTGCGCTGCAATACGTGCGAGCGACCAAACGATCAAATGATATAGTGTCCTGCTGTTCTTCTTCTTCTCCTCTCGCTCTTATTCCGCTGAATAATGGCAACAGCAGCACCAGCAGCAGCAGCAGCAGCAGCAGACGCCGCCTCTGCTGCTGTGCCTGAGGCAGCTGTCGCTGAGAAATTGATATAAATGAAAGCTGCACATAAATGCGGCGCCTCTGTCTTTATCCTGCTGTAGTGCCCCACAGCTCAGCCGCTGTGCTGATATGCTGTTATCCAGTGGCACGGGCTGTGCCACACGTCAAAACGTTGTCAAAACGTTTTACTGCCACTTGATAAATCAACTGGCCACAGCATATCTGACTTTATGCGCATAGATTTGAGCTGTCAAGATATCTGTTGTATCTTTTTTATACGCAACGCTCCTTGAGTTACGTTGCTAGCGGGGTTTATGGGCACCAGTGGGCAGCATGGGAAGCTGCATTGATAATTGAATGACAGTCTAGCTTGATTTATTCTTCCTTTACTTTCTTCAAAATCCATAACTATCGATTATGTTGGCAGAAATTGACATTATGCAGAGTAAGGCTAAGTAGCTTAGGCACCCTTCTGTAGATACCATCGAAAGGTAAGTTAGAAAGCTGATTATAAAGTGGGCAGAAAAAACTCAATTTAGAGGAATGCCAATACAGAAACAATGTAAGGTAACAATGCAAGTCTCTTGAAAAACTAGGTTAAATTAGTCCTAATCTGACTACAGGGCATGTCCCAGATGACCTTTTGCAGCCCAACTTTGCTTTAGTGCAGCAGGAAACACAAGGCGAACATTTGACGGAGAGAACGTGTCGAATGCAACCCAAGGCAAACGCGACAAAACTCAACAAACATTCTACATAGATAAAAAAATGTTTGATTAATGCCAAATACGGACAAGGCGAGCTCTGAACTTGATCTTGAGACAGCCTCCGACTCAGACTCCGAGTTAGTCTCAGCCTCCGACTCTGGCTGTGACCAGTTTTCCTAGCCGGCTTGCATTGAGCTTGAGTCGGCGTTCACTTTTTCAACTGGCTGCAGTCTATTCTCTCTGGCTGCTATATAAGCAGCACTCGAGTCTCCGATTGACAACAGTTGCAAATCATTTGCTCAGCTTAACAAATCCACCTGAAACACAACAACAAATCCACATTCAAAATGTTCAAAGTTGTGAGTATATTGAAGTGGAGCTGGGTCTGATTGTGGAGCAGATCCATTAGCTAACAACGTCTCTCTGTTTTACAGCTGTTCGTGCTCGTCGCTTGCGCCGCTGTTCAGGCCTATGCCCATCCGGGAGTAGTCGCCGTGGCTCCGGTGGTGCACACACCAGTGGTCGCTGCGGCTCCCGCAGTGGTGCACTCACCAATCATTCATCACGGCGCCCACTCGGTGCACTCGTAAGTAATCAGATAGAGAGCACTTGACTTGACTTGAATATTACATTAATCTTCTAAAACACCCACGCACTTATCCAACAGCCACGTTGTGCATCATCCCGCCCCTTTGAGGGTGGTGCATCCAGTCGTCGCCAAGCCTGTGGTCGCTGTGCATGCCGTGAAGCCCATTGTGCCCCTAGTGCCAGTGCATCATGCAGCTCCCGCTGTTGTGGTGCATCATTAGAGAGCCTACCCGATTTCCGATACCCGCTCCTAGCCCCTAACCCTATCCTATCCCGACCCATCTCTCAGCCCATTCCAATACCACAATAAAGGTTCATAGCCACGTAAATTTAAGGAGTTTTCATTTCTTTGTTGGCTCACTTACCTGTCTAGCGACACGGCAATTAAGCTGTAAACCGAAGCCGCGACCGAGACACCCTGTATGTAGGGCACAAACTTACACATCAGCCAGCCCAGCATCCAAGCTGCAAGAGAAGATATAAATAGTTAAGGAAGGGGCGTTTTTATTGAGCTTCAACTTTGCAATAGCAGCTAAGTTGATTATAGCCAACTGCCAAATACACGCTTACGAACTTATAGCTCGGGGAAATAGTATTTTACGAGCGAACACCTTTTGAATTTAAGCTTTAAAAAAGGGCTCAATGGCAGAACAATGATATAGAGTGTACTCGACAGTCTAATACCCGCTCATGTTGTGAGAATTATGAACAATATTGTTTAGGTAAAAAGAAAAACCTGATTTTAGTTGAGCAGAACTGCTCTATCGGGAAACTAGAAATGGTCGAACGTTAGCTTATTGAAGGAAACAAAATATTGTTCAAAGCGAATATACTCTGCTTCGCATCCAGGGCCAGCATCAAAATTATGCTGAGTAACTTTCGGTCATGTCTGTGTCTGTACTCCTGTTGTTATCCTAGTCGTGGTCGTGATGGCCGTGGTCATAGTCGGAGTCCTGTTTGCGGGCTTGGTTAGCGTTCAATGCATTATGTTTTTGTTTTTGTTTTTTTTTTTTTTTTTCTTTCTAGTCGGTCGTCCACGTCGCCGACATCGTTGTTTGCTGACTGAGATTTATGTTCTGCATATCATTCATAATTTGGTGACAAGTCTCAGATTGCCAAGAAGCCAGCATGAGGCGTTGTTTGCCAACGATGCCAAAAGCACGCAGCAAGCAGCCCTCAGCTGCTGGCCAAGTTAATTTGTATTCCCTTTATTCTATTTGATGAAAGATGGAAGACATGATTCGCACTGTCTATAAATACACACACATATACATTGACAGTTAAAACAGTTAAACTAGACTCTTTCGTGCAGTGTATAGTGGCTCTGCCTTTGGCTGTTGAGTTATGACTTGAGATGCCAACAGCAAATAACTTAGTCAGACACAAAAGGCTCTAAAATACACACGCACACACGGAGCAGTGAAGGAGTGGGGGAGAGGCGGGAGGCGTGGCAAGGAATTTTGCCCTGTGGCACATGTCATCAAGGTTGATGACAGTGCCAAACGTATTTGCGGCATGACATATCGAATGGCAATTAAAAGGTGCTAATAACCACAAGAACAACCGCATCATTAACTCCGTGCGGGAGTTCAATGCACCAGCTTGAGCTCCACCGCTGACCCCTCTCTGAACCCAGCCACCCACACAGTCAGGGGTCAGAGGCATGCTGCGCAAATATATGCTCGTATGTGGCTTCAGTCTAATTTCCTGTCTCGTCCGCCTGTCTTATCTCGTTTCGGTATATTATGCATACGCGCCGTGCACCGCCACGTCGGGCCAATAATAAAGCGCAAAATTTAATGTGATTTGGCACATAAAAATATAAATATTATTATTATTTCTGTGCGCTTTGTGAGCATTTTGACCAAGTCAACACACTCCAGACGACCACTCAAAAGACATGAGCACAGTTGGACAGTTGACAGCTCTGGACAGCAACTTAAATAGATTTTGGTTACTTTTCTCAACTCGGATACCCTGTAATCCATGCAGTGCAGCCAACGAGAGGTATGATGATGATTCAATATATATTTTATGTTTCTTTTAAGAAAACTGTTTTCTGCCTTCATTTTAGCCTGAGCTGGCTTGCTTTTATAATGGATCCTATACAGTTGGAAGGTATCTACAAGTCGAACACTTTCACTTCTTTTCAACTCGATTCTATTTTTGCAGCTTCAAGTGCAACAGTCTGTGATATATTCAAGTTATATCCGTTGCTATTAATATTTAGCTATTTATTTTGGCGCTGTCCTTCGGATTGATATATCGCTTACACAAAAGTTTGTCTTCGTTCAAAACTTTGCCTCGAAGTTTCAATGTGAACGCAATCAAATTGAGTCCAGTCCGAATTAGTGAGCTCCTCTAACTCTTACTCTCCAATTGACAGAGCATATGCTGCTCGAACTTTGCTTCAAGTTTGTATTTGTAGGCCCTAAGCGGCTGACCGCAGAAAATATTGATAGACTGCAGCTGATAATTCCAATCGATATTTACAGCTTATCACCACGACCTTCGCTCCTGGATGGATGCACTCTGACCCGCAGGCAAATGTCAAACAGCTAAACACAAGCCAAGCCCTTAGGCTTGCTGTTGGCAATACCCTTTCGCTAAGGATATACAAATTTTGACAAGCATTGTGTAACATAATAGAATTGTAATTAAAAATTCAAGGCTCTTCATCTCTTTAAATACCCTATATGAAAGTATCATGATGATATTATTTATATTCGTATAGCAATTTCAGACTGGGCAATGAATGGGATTAGAAGTAAGTGGAGAATTATTGTTTATCAATTTAACAGATATTGCTGACTGCCCATATAAGGGTATTCCATGCTTCGTCTTTTCATAAGGCTACAAGGTTTGTCTCCTTTTCTGAGCCATGTCAGCGCAAAAGTTAGCGCGAACTTATATCGTAGGCCACGCTAATGGGATTTGGTTTTGCATTGTTTGCGACGCTTCGTTGATTTTTGGTTTGAGTTGTGGGGATCCGTTCTGGGGCCATAAAGTTAATAAAATAATCGGGTGGAACAAATCCGACAATGTGGCACGTCAAGATTTCGCTTCGATTGAAATGGGCGTGAAATATCCATGGATGGGCGCATAACACTTCAAGAAAATGCGTTATTGTTATGTTTATCGCTGCTGTTGCTGCTGCTGCTGCTGCTGCTGCGTCACGTCCTGCGGTGACTGCTGTCACTTGGTCCTAAATTGAATTGAAGGGGCCGCAGGACTCAGGCCAGCAACTAGCAGCAATCGGGTGCCGTGCCACGGGCGGCACGTATCATCTAAATTAAAATACAATCGGAAAGTGAAGAAAAATTACTTCATCATAAAGAGCAGCCGCATCGGCATCAGCAGCAATAGCAATAGCAATAGCATTCCAACAGTGCTCTGTAGCCGCGTTGCGCATACGCGCCGTGAGCCAAGAATATCGCAAATCAGTCGTCGCTATTTAATGAAGTAACCAGCAAACATGACTTTAAAATACGTGACTTGATTTCAGCAACGCGACGTGCAAATCGCACGGCCAGCGTACGCTTTATATATGTATGTATGTATGAAATTTCAAATCATTTAATTGAACACTTCGTAGGATACCAAAAATATTATATTTCCATGATTTCAGAATTTGTCGGAAGCCAGATTTAATAGAACCAAGTACAATCATTTATACTGAACCAATCGCCAATGTCATTTATGTATTTTAATTTTAATTTTTATATCTTTTCTTATAGTGCAGTGTGCCTGGGGAAACATCATCTTCTATTCCTACATATATTTTAGATTCCTGTTATCCGGAGAGGCGATAACAATTTCTTTTTAGTGAAGGTGAGCCTACACAAGTTCATGTTTAAAACCCTTACTAAATCATATACATAGATGTGACATAGCAACTACTCAAATTTGCATGTAGTCATTCTTAATATATGTAATTAACTAAACTCGCTTCATTGATTAGTTTTAATCTCAGATTAGACATTAGCTTGACTAAGGACTCTTCTTTTGTGCAAACTCTCGCAAATTCAGTGCAATTTGTAAAGCACTCACGTAATGATAAGAATTTGGCATTGCTAATGTCTAAAGGAGTCGCACAATTGCCACATAGAAATCCAATTAGAAAGTGCGCTAAGGACATGCTGGTGTAACGCCTCGTCTCAAGGTAGCATCGCTCGGCAAATCAATTCAATTCGCATTTTATTGGTTTTTCGAAACACACATAAATAAAGGCTCAGCTCAGCCCAGCCCAGGTAAACCACACACACACACACTCATACTCACACTTACATACAAACACACACACACACACTCATAACAGCGAGCGAGTTTAACCCTGAAGAGCAAAATATTTAGGTCAATTCATCCAGCCAGCCGCACAGCGAAAAGGTCCTTGAATGCAAAGCAACCTTCCATTGCAGTGCTGAGGTGTGCTTAGGTAATGATAGCTCCAAAGCGTAAGAGACCCCCTTGAAGCCCTTCTGCCCAGAGTCGTGTGTGTACACACACACATATGTATATGCATGTATGTAGGCGATAAGAAGTAAATAAACTGCCTGTTGACCAAATTCGGTATTGGAAGTGGAAATGGAAATGGACGCTCTCTTAGCTAAACGTCCTTTCGGCCATTTGCTTTAACGTGCCGCAACTTTTCACAAGTCAAAATGCCAAGCAGCCAGCATTCAATATGTGCCCAAGGGCTGTCGCAATTTATTTATTGTTGTTGCTACTTGGGCCTATTGCAGTGGCAGCTGCGTTTGCCACTGGGTCTGGGTCTGGGTCCGTGCCGTGCCGTGCCCCAAACCCAAGTCAATACACACACACACACACAGACACTCACACACACTCTTACACATAAAAGCAAGTGCGGAGTGACCCACTAAGCGCTGGGCAGCCCGCAGCACCCTGCGCCTATGTTGAATTTGTGAAATTAGGTCAGTTCTGTGTCGATGATCCTTCAGGCCACCCCAAACGGCAGCCAGCCCGAGAACGAGAACGAGAACGAGAGCGAGAGAATGGGAGAGTGGGTGCCAGAGAGACAGCGCGAGTGCGCACTAATACACACTGCACCACACAACTACAGACACAGACACAGACACATACACACACACACACACACACACACACACGCACACAACCCATTCAGTTTTTCAATCGTCTCTTGCCTTGCGTTTCGTTTACTATACCAACTCATCCCCTCTCTCGCACTCACTGTCGCGCGAAAAGGAGAGACTTTTACTCTCTGTCTCCCTCTCTGTCTCTCTAGCCACCTTTGTGCATGCATGTCTTCGGGTCGACAACAACATAGCAACATTTTCTAAGGCGGGCGCATTTAATTGGCAAACGTTGGCGCCAGCTGCGAGCCTCTAAATGCGACCAGGTGAATATATGTTGGGGTAGCTACTACTTGTACCACTAACAACCATACAGGTGGAGTAAAGAGGGGGCTACTGGTGTGAGGTGTGGGGCGTGGGAGTCGTGCCCTGACATGTCAGGCATTGCAATCACTGTTTGATTTCTGAAGGATTTTGATCATTTTTTCATGTCGGCGCCGATTTGCATGCCATTTCTCAGCTGCAAAAGCTTTGCGACAATACATTTACCCAGTTGCTATTTGACAATTCACACAAACACACGCTTAGAGTCTACACACACACACACACACACAGCCACACACACATGAGCAAGCAGATAAGTTACAAGGCGATGTCAATTTATTAAAATAAAGCCCTCATAATTACGCGTAGCCTCGTTTATTGGGGCCAAATATAGAATATTTATATTCTATAAATATTCCCCGATGAAATTGTCTCATTTACTTAAACTATTTTATTGATTTTAGTCGAGCATAATTATGTTTCAATGATACGTTGAACATGCTGAAATTACAGAACCAAAATTCAAAATAAGGTAATAATATGTATTGCATGTATATACATACACGTATATTCGACTATACTGTATAATGGCTTTACTGCAAATTTATAAAACATAAATAAAATAAACACAGTGAAAAATTCAATTAAAATATGTATTTTATAGATCAGGACTGAATATAATAAAATACTATTATTATACAATATTTTGTAAGATTAAAAAGTAAAACTTAATTCATTTAATTTTCCATATTTATATAAATCTCCTATATCAGTTTCGAGCTCTGAGCATAGCCTTGTAGCCGACTTTTGCCCTCAGCCAAATTACTATCAAAGTAAATGATTGCCATTATAAAAAGGCAAACATGTACGTTTGCTGAATTTGACATGCAACATAACAGAAGTTTTCAGTTAGATAAGAGCGAGCCCGATACGGTTAGATGAACTCATTATAGTCGGACGTACTTCGTTTCCTATATGTATTCGCAAGGCTATAAAAGCTGATGGTAATTGCATAACAGTGAGTTCCATGTACCCTCCGAGGATGGACGGATAGATGGGGTTGGGGCAGCATGTTGGCAGAGAGCCCATAAAACATGACGATAATGCACGATAATATTTCAGTTTCATTTACTTCATTTCAGCAGAAGTATTTTGCTGGCATTAGCATTAAGAAGAAAGCATTAGGCTTGATGCGCCTTGTCGACAAATTGCGCATACGCCACGTGTCGCTGGCGTGGGGTCTAATCCAAGTGTCGATTAATTGCTAAACATAAATCCAGTTAATATGCGTGGCTCGCAAAAGTACCGAATTAAGGAAGCGAAACAAAAGCAAAGGAAAGAGACTGCAAAAAAAAACATCCGAGACGTGCTAATGACTTAGGTATATATGTATATAGTTATATATATATGTATATAGAATCAATGTAAACTATAACATCAATCAGTATGACAATCAAACAATCATAAAGTGACACGGTATATAACGATTATAAAAGATAAGATATTTTCAATAGATCTGTAATGATTGTAACCAATCAAATACTTGGTCAAATGTCATAATTGAAGCTTTTCAGCTTTACTATCCACACTCAGTTAATTCATGAAGCAGCCTGCCAATCAATCACTCTGCCAATCAGACCAATCGATCAATTGGAAAATAGAGAACCACACATATGAATATGGTGCAGTTCAATCAAAATGTCTACTTACGCACAAAGATGTTGCCGATGAGCGTGGCGGGCAGGCAGAACACAATGACCAGGATGTCGGCGATTGCCAAGTTGACAATGAAGTAGTTGGTGACCGTGCGCATACGAGGAGCTCGCAGGACGACGGCGATGACAAAGCTGTTGCCAATGAGTCCCACGACGAAGACCACGATGTAGGCCACACAGTAGACAATGGACATGGCCAGCGAGTGACGATAGAGCGGATCGAACCCAAAGTCCACACTTCCGTCCAGTTGCTCCCAGCGCAGAATGCTGTCGTTGTAGGACTTGGTGGCAGCAGCGGCTGTGATCAGGCTGGTCGTAGCCGGCGACATATTCAGCAGGCTGGCATAGTAGGTGGACGAGGTTGCATCGTTGACCAATGCCAAATGGGAAGTGCTTGTTGCAGCCGTTGCTGTTGTTGCTGATGTTGCTACTGCAGCCGCTGCCGCTGTTGCTGTTGTTGTTGTTGCCGCAAGGCTCGAGATCAGGGAGCTGGCAGCGGGCGCCACTGTGGCCGTTGCCGTTGTCAAGATGGTGCCCAAAAGAGTGTCCGTAATGGAGCTGTTATTCAATTTAATAGCACTCGATGTGCTCGACAAGTTGGCAGCAAGAACAATATTTCCGCTGCTGCTGTTGCTGGAGCTGCTGCTGTTGCTGGCAGCCTCATTGAAATTCAAGAGATTTTGCAAATCCAAGAAATTATGCGTGAAATTATTAGCGCTGGCATTCGAGAGTAATTCACTCTGCCAGTACCTAATCGCCTCTGCCGTGGGCGTGGCATTTCTGCTGTCAGTTATTCCTGCCGTTGTTGTTGCTGCTGCCATTGCTGCCGCTGCTGCTGCCGTTGCCGTTGTCGTCGGCGTGTCGCCAGCTATGTGGCTTCTGTGCTTGCGTTTGCGAATTGCCATCCTCCAGCTGAATCTAGCTCAGATTAATGTCAGATATATGCTATGCTCGTTTACTATTCCTGTTCTAGTAGATGTTGCTGTTGCGTATTTATAGCTGTTGCTGCTGCTTGCTGTTGTTCTTTTTATAAAAAGTCTATAAAATTGGCGTCACTTGGCATGTTATGCTCACAAAAAAATATATATGTATATGTATATATACGTATTATAAATATTTCGTTCTTCGAGTTTGAGTTTGGGTTCGGGTTTGAGTTCGAGTTTGAGTTGTAGTTGTAGTTGGGTTCTTGCTTTGGATATGTAGATATTTTCGTGGCTGTAGCAAATTATACAACATTCAATTTTATTCAAGCATGGTGTGTGGCAAAGAAAGGATACTCTGTTAAAACCTTAGAACAGGGTATCATCATTTGCATATAGCATACATTCTCTGAACGATAAGAACCGCTCAGTGGATAGTGAATTTATCATCTCTATAATATTTGAAAATAGATCTGCCTTTCGATAAATATCCATTTCTGACTTTTAAATCGAGCCCACTAAAACTATGGCATAAGCAAATCCAAAATATCTCATTTCTCATCAATTCCACACAAATTTTTAGGTGGCAATGTTTGGCTATGTTTCGTCCTCACTTTCAATGCCAAAATGTAAAATTAATAATATATTCTTGTCTTTTCTTAATATCGGTATATATCAACTGATTTATTAGTCATGTGTCTTTATGTATTCACAGTAATAAAAATCAATTTAAATCACGAAATTTCTGATAAAAAACTAATGAAAATAGTTCGCACTTCTTGAAGCCGTTTGCTGGGTAACTTTTAGCTGTTTATTCTCTAAAAAAGCACTTTTAATTTGTGGGTTCATTGTTGCTGTTGTTGTTGCTGTTGTTCTCGCCCGCCAAGGTTGATATGCAGTTTTTTGTGCAAAATATTTGTAACTGCATACTAAAGCTGCGATTGCACCTATAAAATGAGTTGTTGTTGCTGTTGTTAATGTTCTTGTTATTGTTGCTGTTGTGGTTGCTGTTATTGTCGGGTATTGGGTTATTCGGGTTGTTCGTCAGCTGGCGTTGCCTTGAGCTGGCATTACGAATGCCCCAAGGACTTGTGTGCATATTTTAGATAAGGCCAAATGCTGGGTGCCCTGGACTCAGTGCATCTCGCAAGGTACCTTCAGTGCCCCCCAAAAATGTGGGCGTGACATAGGCTGCTGACTGGAGGAGGAGGCGGCGACGGAGGCGCAGACGGAGGCTGTAGCTCAGGGACAGGGACATGGCCACAGCACGCACACATGCGCAGCCAACTGTTATTAACTAATTGAATTGTGATTATTCTTGTTGCACTTTGACCTCAAACGGGGCGTGCCAAATGTGCGAAGAAAGCAGCAGAAGACTGCAATGAACTAATGGCCAAAAAATAATAGAAGTGCCAAAAGCACGAAACACTTTGATGAAGTGCCAAGAAAGAACAAAATAAATAGAAATAGCAAATAAATAAATACTGAAATTTCATTCCGATCATTTTTTCGCTTTATTTTTTTCTATAAATGTATATATATATACATATATATATATATTTTTTTTTTTTCAATTTTTGTGTGGGGTGTGCCAAAAGGCGGACAATAGACCCATTAACGGAATGCCAATACGCTCAGCGTAAAAGTGATTCACATTAGAGTGCGCTTATACGCTGTGTGCGTATGTGTGCGAGGAGGTCCTGGCAGTCCTTGCAGTCCTTGCACCAACGACCAACGACAGCACTAACAATAACAACAAGCTGTTGACAAATCGTTTGCAGGCGAAGACCAACTAATTAAGACGCAGGCTGCATTTGGGTTAAAGTTTAACTGCCACACTTTACAACTCTAACACAAACAATGAACACACACATAAATGGGCATACACAGACTCCCACACACACCGCTACACTCAAACAGACACACTCACTCACACACACACACACACACTCGCGTATTCGTTTCCGTGTTGAACGCTCGACCTTTTTAATATTTGTTGGTTCGTTGCAACGCGAGTCGCGCGAGCTGCTCACGGCTTGGTGTCTGGTTGGGCACTGCTGCAAATGCTGCACGGCCAGCTCGTTTTTGTGGCAAGTAGAGTTCTATCTGCCACACATACACACACACATATATACAGAGAGACATGCTAACAGAGCCGAAGTGGAAAAACGACTGAATGTAGGTCCCTGTTGTCAAACCGCGCCCGCCGTCAGCTGCCAGCAACGTGTGTAAGCGCTCAAATGCGAGTGGGTGTGCGTATGTGTGTGTGTGTGTGTGTGTGGGCGACTTGTTGTCCTTGTCGCCTTTATACACTCAAAAAATGACAAGTACGCAGATGCTCGGATGTCCTCAGAAGAGCTACAATACATGATATAAGAATAATATTGAATATTATCAAGAATTGATGAATTGAGTTCGAGTTTAGATTTGCAGGTCCAAATTAGGGAAAGATACTGTGTATAGAGTATCTACTACATCAGAAAACACATCCTTGACTGATATTTTTCTCAGTGTATAAATTGGAAATGGCCCTCAAATGCATTGACAGAGTTATGCTACAACAGTTGTTGTTTTTCTCTAGCTTTCGCAATTCGCAGGCTCTGAAAACATATAAGTTTGTAGGCTCAAAAATTGAAGGACTACATTTGGCAATAGCCAAGGCTAAACGATTCCAAAATGTCAGGGAACGCGCGTGAGAGACCCTGAGCATAGCTCAGATGGCACAGCAAAACACTTTACTTAACCAGGCTCTGTGCGAGGCCCATAATAAAGCTTGCTGTTGTTGCGGCCTATTCTTTGGTAAATACGTTTATTATGCCATTTGAATGTTTTCCCTCTTTCTGTATGCGGGGATGTGGTTATGTGTATGTCTGCTGGGCCGTGTGTATGTGGGTGTGTATCTCAGCGTGTGCGTTGGTGTGAGTGTAAGTTTGTCAATTTCTATCCAAATTGTTGCACTGCCGCAGGAAACAAAACAAAAGCAACAAGCCTGGCAGACTGGAAGGCAGCAGGCAGCAGGCATCAGGCAGAAGGCAGCGCCAGGCTCTTGCCTGGCATCATTGCAGTTACAGATGGGCGCCCATGGCGTATACGCAATTTCCGAAAGCTTCTGTCTTTATCATTGTGTTTGCCCTGCCAATTGCCGTTGTGCGAATGGGTTCCCTCCATGACGAACCGTAGCGTTATTGCTGTATTTCCTTTAGCCAATGCGCCTTCCGCTCAGGCCATTCGCATAAGTTGCGTAAAGCTGATTTAAGCTTGGGTCAGCAATTACCGCCCCAACTTTGACCTCTCTCACTCACTCGCTCCTTTGTTCTTTCTCT
The DNA here is from genome assembly GCA_035045965.1 of Drosophila aldrichi. Taxonomy (NCBI): domain Eukaryota; kingdom Metazoa; phylum Arthropoda; class Insecta; order Diptera; family Drosophilidae; genus Drosophila; species Drosophila aldrichi. The sequence goes on from JAWNOM010000038.1 coordinate 258,725, forward strand.
TGTTTAAAGTTTAACGACAGTTGCGAAGTTTCAGTTTTGTTTATTGCTTAGCTCGTTAGCATTCATATTTAGCGCATTGAAGTCCACTCCACTCAAAGTTCAAAGTCACTCACTCAATATGAGTGAGAGTCAGATTGAGAGGTTGTGAGTGAGAGGAAGAGTGAGAGCGAATACCCACCCTTCATGAAGCGTTAAGCATAGGATGCGCGCGCGCTCTCTGCCAACAGCTGGCTTTCCTGCTCTACCACGCAAAGGTTCAAAAACCTTGTGCCTGGTTCAATACACACAAACAATGCGAAACTGGCAGCTACACTGTGCGAAAATGGTAAATGAGTATCATTATTACGACTTTGGACTTGTGTATCATTTTCAAATCGTAAGAACAATACCAATCGATTGAATAATATTATGATTAATTAATACTGAAATTTGAACTTCTTTTTTTTAAGTGAGTTCGATCGGATATCAAAAATTTCTTAAGTCATCTTGATACTGAATAATATTTATTAATATTACATGAATTGGCATTGTTCTGTATTATTTTGAAAATCTAACTTGATTATTTGATGCTTGAAGACAGTGCCGTTCTAGGGCATAACAGAATTAAATGAAACATCTGGTAATCTTGACTATACTGATTATTAATAATTACAGACAATTTGAATATAGACATATACATACGTATACATACATACATATAAACATATTTTATTATTATTATTATTATAATTATTATAATTATTATAATTATTATTATTATTATTATTATTATTATTATTATTATTATTATTATTATTATTATTCTTTTCTTTATTCTTGTTTATATTTTCTTTAAATATTACTTTTTTGGAAGATTTGATTGCATTGGTATTGGAAATACAACGACGTGTATAACAAAGTAAAGTATACCGTTATAGTATAACAGAATTGAACAACATATTCGAATGACGCGCGCATTACTAGAAATTTCCACAACACCAGTCTGGCAAGTCTGTCAGAGTGTATGTTGCTATCCTCCTCGCACAACAAATATCTGGCAACGGCATTTATGAATTAAAAGCATACATACATACATACATGTACATGTAAATACATACATATATATGTATGTATGTATATAACTTGTAGTTGGAAATTGCCTGTCCAATTCAATAAACTCGATTTATAGCCACATTTGAGCTTTTAAAATATGCACATTCATATGAACATTTTTGTATGCATATCTGTATATGCATATGTACATACATACACATTTCAAACCACCCTAGAATAAGGTAAATTCTAGAATGAAAATTTGCAGCTTTGCCAAGAGTATACCAAGCAGTCAGTCAGGCAACACTCAGCAGTGTATTCACTCACTCTATTGATCAAATTGTGGGGTACGCAAGGGAGACAAATCGACTTCTCTAGAATCATCCAGAAGGCAGCAGCCACTGGGTATAAATACAGGCGGACTGCTCGCATTGCAGTCATTCGAAAATAATAAGTTGTGAAGTGAAGTTCTCCAGTGAAAACAAAAAGTAGTTTGAAAAGAAAAGATTTCTCCTGAAATAGTGCACAGTTGCTATACATAAAAATTACTCAACTGCAATGAAAAAGTGTGCAGAAGTTGTTGGAAAGGCAAAGCTTCGGAGCTATATTATGGCACGTCGACTGAAATAATTGCTAGCGCCGTTTGAGCTTTTTGCTGTGAACAAGGAAAATAAGATCTGCTCGTCGTCGTCGTCGTGGTCGATTTTGAGGCATTTTCACATTGAGGAAATGGTTGAACAGGAAATCAATGGCCAAGTTTTTCCCACATTCGGCTAGAGAAATTGCGCTGTAGGCAGGCAGAGGCAAAGGCAGATGCCAGGAGCTCGTAATAAAATTGCTGAGGCAGACAAGAATTATAGCCAGACCCCGGAGTATATGTTGTCCTGACCTGGATTTGAGGAGTTTGGAGTTAGGAAGACAGGTATAAACTTAAACAGCGAAACCAGTTTTTTACTTGTTATACGTAAGCGAAAAATCTATGCATAAGGCTTAGTTTAATTACACAAGTATTTGCAATTTGAAGCGTTTTTAAACGTGACGTCAGCAAAACTTCTTCATTCCAAAGTAAACGTTTTATTCTCTTAGATTGGCAAATATTGTGCAATTCATTTTCTTAATATTGTATTGTACTGCGTAATACATATACTTCTTTCGAAGCTTCTAGAACAATTTCCACCCCATGCAAAATCATATTGTCTAGCTATACGTGTATGTATACTTTTTCGGACACATCAAGCGAGTTCTCGACTGTTCTTTGTTTAAAACCCAGAGCAGGAAGTAGCTGGCCTGCTCTAACATGTAACAGCACTGTATTTGCATGTACATACATACAAAACTCGTATACACGCATTCTATCTCGCTTGCTCTTACGCAGACGCCGTTGCGAGTACGACAGCAGCTGCAATAAACTCACCCCGTGGTGGGTTGTGTGGCCCACCCATTTTCGAATGTATTTGTGTGCGTGATTCCATCTCTTTCTATGCGTATATATGTACGTACATATGTATATGTGAGAATGACTACATCTATCTAAGACGTTTTTCTCTGTCGCTTATAATTGGCAATTCTTTTAGTAACTAAATCATAAGTTCTATAGTCGTTTAAAGCCTTAGTTGTTAATTTTATTTATAACCTGTCACTGATCATTGTTATACACGTTAACCAAGCAATATGTATTTCTTTCTCTAAACTTTATAGTTGGGCGTTGAAAGTTGATACGCGATCGAACTTGATCGCAATGCGTGAGAAAAAGCCTTACAATTAGCTGAAAATGCTGCTTGTTCGGTCCCATGTAGCCGTGAGAGTATATCTAAACTAAACTGCGGCCAAATGTGTGTGTGGGTCGCGGCCTACACAGGGTTACTAAACATCGTTTTTATCAGATTGTGATTGCGTGGATTGAATATATATAGGAACCCGTATCGACTTCTCTGCTCTGCTAAGACTTGTTCGAAAGAAAGGCGCCCAAATACATACGTTATATATAAACGGTCGTCTATTATTCACCTACCATCGACCGTTATCTGAATACTGATCGAATAGATACAACACTCTACTGACATCGATCGATATACATTATATATCTAGTATCTGGAGTAGCAACCAATTGCGCGTTCATTTCGCGCAAGGCATAAATTGTAGAATATATTTTATTTACTTAATATATATATTTTTTTCTTTGTTAACGTAAACATTTACGAGCACACCACAAGCGTGGCTTATAATACCTGAAACTGTAAAAAAAAGAAAATACAAACAATTTATTTCTCCTGTTTTTGTACAAATCCAAGATTTAAGAAAACTTGTCTATTCTTGTAATTACACTTGTCCAAATCACATAGAAAATGAGAAGAAAAAAAAGAAAGAAAAATAATATGAAAAAGAGCTCACCAAACAGAAAAGAAGCTACAAACAAAAAAGAATAAAAGAAATCTGAGATCAATAAATTTCGAAACAATTGTTCGCCATATTTTTATTTTAAGCTAAAATTCTAAACAAATTTCAGTCGAATCATCATACAAGCGGAGGAAGGGATACAGATCAATACCTAAACAAATCGCAGGTTTATTAACAAAATAATTAATATCTAAGGGACCCACTCCCCAACACTCACACTCTATCCGACATAGCATACAAAAATACTCAATATAAACGGTATACATTAAAACATTTTAAATATATTTTAGCGACGCGGTTAAAATATTAATAATTCATATATTATAAAATATGCATATAATATGGAGAAAATTTCATCTTTAAACCACATTATTGAAAGTAGCATATATAAGAAAACATGCGTATGGTAAATTAACGTAATTCAGAACGGTCTACAAAATATAATATGAAATGGTAGAAAAAAGCTATGAAGCTTATTTGATCATTTTCTGAAGCTGAGATGTGAAACTAATAATATTTCTAGTTTTTAGTTATCTCAACTTATATTGATCCAACATATTTGAGCTATAATAGTAATATGTACTCCCACATATATTATGCTTAAATAAAGTCAAAATTTTAACAATTTAAACAATATTTTTCATGATTTTGCACCATGAAGTCATGTAATTCTTGAATCTTAATGCTCCAGTCGACCGAATTTAGCACCCAAAGAATTTCTAAGTCTCAATTCAATTCTTATAATTGCGATCGCAGGCGCTACTCAGCAACAGAGTAAGAAATATAGAAAAATACACATGATCCCAGTAAACAATGGACACAATACAATGAGGATTTCCGCAGCAACTGAAACCCATGTTTTCTACACATCAATCTGAAAAAAAACCTCCCTAAATCTTCTTCAAATATAATATTACAAACTATTACAGTAAATTTTCACAAGGAATTCTGATCTTACAGTCAACAATAAACACAATACAATGAGGATTTCCGCAGCAGCTGAAAGCCATGTTTTCTACACATCAATCTGCAAAAACCTCCCTAAATTTTCTTCAAACAACAAATATTTCTTCAATCTGGTTTATGCACAATCCTTTTAAACAATACCCTCTGAATTAATGAATTATTTGTAAAAATACAAATCTATATAAAACCACGTTCAACCCTTTTCTACGGAAACCTCGTAAAAGTACGAACGAATAAAGACAACAAAATTTCTTTCTACCTAGCTTTCCACCTATGGGTGGCAGGTATTACACGAAAAAATATATTAAAAGTGATGTGATGTCCTTAGCAATAAAGCTGCATATAAATATAAAACAGTTTGCTATAGAAACTATACAGCTAAGCAATAACTACTTCATACTTAACAACATTCGTCAACATGACCAAAAAACTAAGCATTTCCAAAACCTACGTGAAAAGATATAAAAAATGACTCATACAATATTACCTAATAGCAAAGAGTATTCGTCAACATGACCAAACAAAAAAGCATTTCCAAAACCTACGTGAAAATATATACAAAAACGACCCATGCAATATTACCTAATAATGAGTATATAGAACCACCATGAAAATTAAATTAAATTATATGCGTGAAAAACTGCGTAAAATGAATAGAAGGACACCATAGAATTGAAGTGAAGACCCAATATCCCTGTTATATGGTACACTAAAAGAAGACTGAAAAATTGATTAAGGAAGATAGTATATAAACAGTGCGTAACACTCAAGAGAGTGTAAATCACATAATTTCTCTATAAGGTTGTACACAAATACCTTGTAGAACTATATACCATAAGCCCTTCACAAATTGTCCCTTCTAAACATTAAATATATTTGATTTACTTCGTGAATATTAGAAATACATAAAAATTCCCTAAAGTATGAGAACGAAAGCTGCGTCGAAATATATGAGTGTGTGAAAATACTGATGCACAAACACTGTAGAGTGCCTAAACTTACTATGTAGATGCTACACTAAAAAATACGTTGTGTGAAGTTAAAATTTTCATATTAGTTAATTGATACACTGAAACCACGTAAAACTAATGATAATGAAAATAATAAGAAGGTATATAAACACGGCGTAAATATATAAACTAACTGCGTAATAAAAATTAATGAGTGTATGAAGACATAATGCCCCTCGTATATGGTACACTATATCTTCTTAACACTACGGTGTTAAAAAGCGCTAGCTCCCAATAGATGATATGCAAACACTGCGAAAAATTAAAAAGAGTGAACACGTAGCTTCTCTATTAGGTAGATGGTAAACAAACACTGCGTAAAACTATAGAGTGTGTGAAGACATAAAACCTTACCATGTTAGGTAGGTGGTAAACAAACACTGCGTAAAACTAATGAGTGTGTGAAGACATAATATCCCTATTAGATGGTACACTAAATCTACGTAAAACTTCGGCGTATTAAATATAAATTCCTTATTAGACGATATGCAAACACTGCGAAAAATTAAAAAGAGCGTATGAAAACGTAGCTTCCCGATTAGGTAGGTGGTACACAAACACTGCGTAAAACTATTGAGTGTGTGAAGACATAATACCTTACCATGTTAGGTAGGTGGTAAACAAACTCTGCGCAAAACTAATGAGTGTGTGAAGATATAACATCCCTATTAGATGGTGCACTAAATCTACGTAAAACTTCGACATGTTAAACAAAATTCCCTAAAAGATATGCAAACACTGCGAAAAATTAAAGAGTGTATGAAATCGTAGCTTCCCTATTAGGTAGGTGGTACACAAACACTGCGTAAAACTAATAAGTGTGTTAAACAAAATTCCCTAAAATATGTGCAAACACTGCGAAAAATTAAAGAGTGTATGAAATCGTAGCTTCCCTATTAGGTAGGTGGTACACAAACACTGCGTAAAACTATTGAGTGTGTGAGGACATAATATCCCTATTAGATGGTACACTAAATCTCCGTAAAACTTCGGCGTATTAAATATAAATTCCTTATTAGACGATATGCAAACACTGCGAAAAATTAAAAAGAGCGTATGAAAACGTAGCTTCCCGATTAGGTAGGTGGTACACAAACACTGCGTAAAACTATTGAGTGTGTGAAGACATAATATCCCTATTAGATGGTACACTAAATCTACGTAAAACTTCGACATGTTAAACAAAATTCCCTAAAAGATATGCAAACACTGCGAAAAATTAAAGAGTGTATGAAATCGTAGCTTCCCTGTTAGGTAGGTGGTACACAAACACTGCGTAAAACTATTGAGTGTGTGAAGACATAATATCTTACCCTGTTAGGTAGGTGGTAAACAAACCCTGCGCAAAACTAATGAGTGTGTGAAGACATAATATCCCTATTAGATGGTACACTAAATCTACGTAAAACTTCGACATGTTAAACAAAATTCCCTAAAAGATATGCAAACACTGCGAAAAATTAAAGAGTGTATGAAATCGTAGCTTCCCTGTTAGGTAGGTGGTACACAAACACTGCGTAAAACTATTGAGTGTGTGAAGACATAATATCTTACCCTGTTAGGTAGGTGGTAAACAAACCCTGCGCAAAACTAATGAGTGTGTGAAGACATAATATCCCTATTAGATGGTACACTAAATCTACGTAAAACTTCGACATGTTAAACAAAATTTCCTAAAATATATGCAAACACTGCGACAAATTAAGGAGTGTATGAAATCGTAGTTTCCCTATTAGGTAGGTGGTACACAAACACAGCGTAAAACTATTGAGTGTGTGAAGACATAATATCTTACCCTGTTAGGTAGATGGTACACAAACACAGCGTAATACTATTGAGTGTGTGAAGACATAATATCCCTATTAGATGGTACACCAAATCTACGTAAAACTTCGACATGTTAAACAAAATTCCCTAAAAGATATGCAAACACTGCGAAAAATTAAAGAGTGTATGAAATCGTAGCTTCCCTGTTAGGTAGGTGGTACACAAACACTGCGTAAAACTATTGAGTGTGTGAAGACATAATATCTTACCCTGTTAGGTAGGTGGTAAACAAACCCTGCGCAAAACTAATGAGTGTGTGAAGACATAATATCCCTATTAGATGGTACACTAAATCTACGTAGAACTTCGACATGTTAAACAAAATTTCCTAAAATATATGCAAACACTGCGACAAATTAAAGAGTGTATGAAATCGTAGCTTCCCTATTAGGTAGGTGGTACACAAACACAGCGTAAAACTATTGAGTGTGTGAAGACATAATATCTTACCCTGTTAGGTAGATGGTACACAAACACAGCGTAATACTATTGAGTGTGTGAAGACATAATATCCCTATTAGATGGTACACCAAATCTACGTAAAACTTCGACATGTTAAACAAAATTCCCTAAAAGATATGCAAACACTGCGAAAAATTAAAGAGTGTATGAAATCGTAGCTTCCCTGTTAGGTAGGTGGTACACAAACACTGCGTAAAACTATTGAGTGTGTGAAGACATAATATCTTACCCTGTTAGGTAGGTGGTAAACAAACCCTGCGCAAAACTAATGAGTGTGTGAAGACATAATATCCCTATTAGATGGTACACTAAATCTACGTAAAACTTCGACATGTTAAACAAAATTCCCTAAAAGATATGCAAACACTGCGAAAAATTAAAGAGTGTATGAAATCGTAGCTTCCCTGTTAGGTAGGTGGTACACAAACACTGCGTAAAACTATTGAGTGTGTGAAGACATAATATCTTACCCTGTTAGGTAGGTGGTAAACAAACCCTGCGCAAAACTAATGAGTGTGTGAAGACATAATATCCCTATTAGATGGTACACTAAATCTACGTAGAACTTCGACATGTTAAACAAAATTTCCTAAAATATATGCAAACACTGCGACAAATTAAAGAGTGTATGAAATCGTAGCTTCCCTATTAGGTAGGTGGTACACAAACACAGCGTAAAACTATTGAGTGTGTGAAGACATAATATCTTACCCTGTTAGGTAGATGGTACACAAACACAGCGTAATACTATTGAGTGTGTGAAGACATAATATCCCTATTAGATGGTACACCAAATCTACGTAAAACTTCGACATGTTAAACAAAATTCCCTAAAAGATATGCAAACACAGCGAAAAATTAAAAAGTGTATGAAATCCCTATTAGGTAGGTGGTGCACAAACACTGCGTAAAACTAATAAGTGTGTGAAGACATAATATCTTACCCTGTTAGGTAGATGGTACACAAACATAGCGTAAAACTATTGAGTGTGTGAAGACATAATATCCCTATTAGATGGTACACCAAATCTACGTAAAACTTCGACATGTTAAACAAAATTCCCTAAAAGATATGCAAACACTGCGAAAAATTAAAGAGTGTATGAAATCGTAGCTTCCCTATTAGGTAGGTGGTACACAAACACTGCGTAAAACTATTGAGTGTGTGAAGACATAATATCTTACCCTGTTAGGTAGATGGTATACAAACACAGCGTAAAACTATTGAGTGTGTGAAGACATAATATCCCTATTAGATGGTACGCCAAATCTACGTAAAACTTCGACATATTAAACAAAATTCCCTAAAAGATATGCAAACACAGCGAAAAATTAAAAAGTGTATGAAATCGTAGCTTCCCTATTAGGTAGGTGGTACACAAACACTGCGTAAAACTATTGAGTGTGTGAAGACATAATATCTTACCCTGTTAGGTAGATGGTACACAAACACAGCGTAAAACTATTGAGTGTGTGAAGACATAATATCCCTATTATATGGTACACTAAATCTCCGTAAAACTTCGACATGTTAAACAAAATTCCCTAAAAGATATACAAACACTGCGAAAAATTAAAGAGTGTATGAAATCGTAGCTTCCCTGTTAGGTAGGTGGTACACAAACACTGCGTAAAACTATTGAGTGTGTGAAGACATAATATCTTACCCTGTTAGGTAGGTGGTAAACAAACCCTGCGCAAAACTAATGAGTGTGTGAAGACATAATATCCCTATTAGATGGTACACTAAATCTACGTAAAACTTCGACATGTTAAACAAAATTTCCTAAAATATATGCAAACACTGCGACAAATTAAAGAGTGTATGAAATCGTAGCTTCCCTATTAGGTAGGTGGTACACAAACACAGCGTAAAACTATTGAGTGTGTGAAGACATAATATCTTACCCTGTTAGGTAGATGGTACACAAACACAGCGTAATACTATTGAGTGTGTGAAGACATAATATCCCCTTTAGATGGTACACTAAATCTACGTAAAACTTCGACATGTTAAACAAAATTCCCTAAAAGATATGCAAACACTGCGAAAAATTAAAGAGTGTATGAAATCCCTATTAGGTAGGTGGTACACAAACACTGCGTAAAACTATTGAGTGTGTGAAGACATAATATCCCTATTAGATGGTACACCAAATCTACGTAAAACTTCGACATGTTAAACAAAATTCCCTAAAAGATATGCAAACACTGCGAAAAATTAAAAAGTGTATGAAATCCCTATTAGGTAGGTGGTACACAAACACTGCGTAAAACTATTGAGTGTGTGAAGACATAATATCTTACCCTGTTAGGTAGATGGTATACAAACACAGCGTAAAACTATTGAGTGTGTGAAGACATAATATCCCTATTAGATGCTACACTAAATCTACGTAAAACTTCGACATGTTAAACAAAATTCCCTAAAAGATATGCAAACACTGCGAAAAATTAAAGAGTGTATGAAATCGTAGCTTCCCTATTAGGTAGGTGGTACACAAACACTGCGTAAAACTATTGAGTGTGTGAAGACATAATATCTTACCCTGTTAGGTAGATGGTATACAAACACAGCGTAAAACTATTGAGTGTGTGAAGACATAATATCCCCTTTAGATGGTACACTAAATCTCCGTAAAACTTCGACATGTTAAACAAAATTCCCTAAAAGATATGCAAACACTGCGAAAAATTAAAGAGTGTATGAAATCGTAGCTTCCCTATTAGGTAGGTGGTACACAAACACTGCGTAAAACTAATAAGTGTGTGAAGACATAATATCTTACCCTGTTAGGTAGATGGTACACAAACACAGCGTAAAACTATTGAGTGTGTGAAGACATAATATCCCTATTAGATGGTACGCCAAATCTACGTAAAACTTCGACATATTAAACAAAATTCCCTAAAAGATATGCAAACACAGCGAAAAATTAAAAAGTGTATGAAATCGTAGCTTCCCTATTAGGTAGGTGGTACACAAACACTGCGTAAAACTATTGAGTGTGTGAAGACATAATATCTTACCCTGTTAGGTAGATGGTACACAAACACAGCGTAAAACTATTGAGTGTGTGAAGACATAATATCCCTATTATATGGTACACTAAATCTCCGTAAAACTCTACATGTTAAACAAAATTCCCTAAAAGATATGCAAACACTGCGAAAAATTAAAAAGTGTATGAAATCGTAGCTTCCCTATTAGGTAGGTGGTACACAAACACAGCGTAAAACTATTGAGTGTGTGAAGTCATAATATCCCTATTAGATGGTACGCCAAATCTACGTAAAACTTCGACATGTTAAACAAAATTCCCTAAAAGATATGCAAACACAGCGAAAAATTAAAAAGTGTATGAAATCGTAGCTTCCCTATTAGGTAGGTGGTACACAAACACTGCGTAAAACTATTGAGTGTGTGAAGACATAAAACCTTACCATGTTAGGTTCGACATGTTAAACAAAATTCCCTAAAATATATGCAAACACTGCGAAAAATTAAAAAGAGTATATGACAACGTAGCTTCCCTATTAGGTAGGTGGTACACAAACACTGCGTAAAACTATTGAGTGTGTGAAGACATAATATCTTACCCTGTTAGGTAGGCGGTACACAAACACAGCGTAAAACTATTGAGTGTGTGAAGACATAATATCCCTATTAGATGGTACACTAAATCTACGTAAAACTTCGACATGTTAAACAAAATTCCCTAAAATATATGCAAACACTGCGAAAAATTAAAGAGTGTATGAAATCGTAGCTTCCCCATTAGGTAGGTGGTACACAAACACAGCGTAAAACTATTGAGTGTGTGAAGACATAATATCCCTATTAGATGGTACACTAAATCTACGTAAAACTTCGACATGTTAAACAAAATTCCCTAAAATATATGCAAACACTGCGAAAAATTAAAGAGTGTATGAAATCGTAGCTTCCCCATTAGGTAGGTGGTACACAAACACTGCGTAAAACTATTGAGTGTGTGAAGACATAAAACCTTACCATGTTAGGTTCGACATGTTAAACAAAATTCCCTAAAATATATGCAAACACTGCGAAAAATTAAAAAGAGTATATGAGAACGTAGCTTCCCTATTAGGTAGGTGGTAAACAAACACTGCGCAAAGCTAATGAGTGTGTGAAAACATAATATCCCTATCAGATGGTACACTAAATCTACGTAAAACTTCGACATGCTAAACAAAATTCCCTAAAAGATATGCAAACACTGCGAAAAATTAAAGAGTGTATGAAATCGTAGCTTCCCTATTAGGTAGGTGGTAAACAAACCCTGCGCAAAACTAATGAGTGTGTGAAGACATAATATCCCTATTAGATGATACACCAAATCTACGTAAAACTTCGACATGTTAAACAAAATTCCCTAAAATATATGCAAACACTGCGAAAAATTAAAAAGAGTGTATGAAAACGTAGCTTCCCTATTAGGTAGGTGATACACAAACACTGCGTAAAAGTATTGAGTGTGTGAAGACATAATACCTTACCCTGTTAGGTAGGCTGTACACAAACAGAGCGCAAAACTAATGAGTGTGTGAAGACATAATATCCCTATTAGATGGTACACTAAATCTACGTAAAACTTCGACATGTTAAACAAAATTCCCAAAAATATATGCAAACACTGCGAAAAATTAAAAAGAGTATATGAAAACGTAGCTTCCCTATTAGGTAGGTGGTACACAAACACTGCGTAAAACTATTGAGTGTGTGAAGACATAATATCTTACCCTGTTAGGTAGGCGGTACACAAACACAGCGTAAAACTATTGAGTGTGTGAAGACATAATATCCCTATTAGATGGTACACTAAATCTACGTAAAACTTCGACATGTTAAACAAAATTCCCTAAAATATATGCAAACACTGCGAAAAATTAAAGAGTGTATGAAATCGTAGCTTCCCCATTAGGTAGGTGGTACACAAACACTGCGTAAAACTATTGAGTGTGTGAAGACATAAAACCTTACCATGTTAGGTTCGACATGTTAAACAAAATTCCCTAAAATATATGCAAACACTGCGAAAAATTAAAAAGAGTATATGACAACGTAGCTTCCCTATTAGGTAGGTGGTACACAAACACTGCGTAAAACTATTGAGTGTGTGAAGACATAATATCTTACCCTGTTAGGTAGGCGGTACACAAACACAGCGTAAAACTATTGAGTGTGTGAAGACATAATATCCCTATTAGATGGTACACTAAATCTACGTAAAACTTCGACATGTTAAACAAAATTCCCTAAAATATATGCAAACACTGCGAAAAATTAAAGAGTGTATGAAATCGTAGCTTCCCCATTAGGTAGGTGGTACACAAACACAGCGTAAAACTATTGAGTGTGTGAAGACATAATATCCCTATTAGATGGTACACTAAATCTACGTAAAACTTCGACATGTTAAACAAAATTCCCTAAAATATATGCAAACACTGCGAAAAATTAAAGAGTGTATGAAATCGTAGCTTCCCCATTAGGTAGGTGGTACACAAACACTGCGTAAAACTATTGAGTGTGTGAAGACATAAAACCTTACCATGTTAGGTTCGACATGTTAAACAAAATTCCCTAAAATATATGCAAACACTGCGAAAAATTAAAAAGAGTATATGACAACGTAGCTTCCCTATTAGGTAGGTGGTAAACAAACACTGCGCAAAGCTAATGAGTGTGTGAAGACATAATATCCCTATTAGATGGTACACTAAATCTACGTAAAACTTCGACATGTTAAACAATATTCCCTAAAATATATGCAAACACTGCGAAAAATTAAAGAGTGTATGAAAACGTAGCTTCCCTATTAGGTAGGCTGTACACAAACACAGCGCAAAACTATTGAGTGTGTGAAGACATAATATCCCTATTACATGGTACACCAAATCTACGTAAAACTTCGACATGTTAAACAAAATTCCCTAAAAGATATGCAAACACTGCGAAAAATTAAAGAGTGTATGAAATCGTAGCTTCCCTATTAGGTAGGTGGTACACAAACACTGCGTAAAGCTATTGAGTGTGTGAAGACGTAATATCTTACCCTGTTAGGTAGGCGGTACACAAACACAGCGTAAAACTATTGAGTGTGTGAAGACATAATATCCCTATTAGATGGTACACTAAATCTACGTAAAACTTCGACATGTTAAACAAAATTCCCTAAAAGATATGCAAACACTGCGAAAAATTAAAAAGAGTGTATGAAATCGTAGCTTTCCTATTAGGTAGGTGGTACACAAACACGTAAAACTATTGAGTGTGTGAAGACATAATTTCTTATCGTATTAGGTAGGCTTTACTCTAAATCTACATAAAACTAATGAGTGTGTGATGACAATATATCCCTATTATTTAGGTTGTTCACTGAAACTACGAAAATTGAATGTGTGTGAAGCCATTATATCCCAATTAGGTAGGTGGTACATTTACCTATGAGATGGTACACAAATTCTATATTCCAAAAGACACAAATTCCCTATTAGATAATATGCAAACACTGCGATAAATTAAAGAGACTGTGTGTTTGAAAAAAAACTACATAAACCTAAGGAGTGTGTAAAAGAGGAATTCCCTTATTAGTTAGTGTGGAGACATGATTGTCGTCTGACAATGAAAATTGTCACATTTTTATTGTGCGTGTTTTCATAATAAGCTCTTCATATATGTTTTCCGTACACTCCAAAATTTTAAAGATTTTCTTTAACACAGTTAATTCATTTTTTCGTTTTAGTTGAAACAAAATCTATGTTCTATACGAAAAACTTTATATCTCCATATATATAACATGGCTATAATTGTTTTCTTTTTGTATTGGGTCAACAATTCAAAAAAAAAAAAAAATCAAATCATAGCATGAAATACACTTATTATTTTGCGTGTTTCTTGGCACTTCTTACTGAATTTGCATTAATATTGCTGTTTATTAAATATTCACTATCTATCTGGATGAGGAAATTTATTTTCACTAAAATCCTACTCACATTCAGACCATTTAAATATTCTAGTTTCCCTAACGTTCAGCTTTTATTATTGGTTTACATAAAATTAATTGCATTTGTGATCTATAACCCTTTAATACCGTTTCAAAGGTACTCCTATATATATAAATATATATGTATATTATTATTTTATTATTATTATTATTTAATTTTTTTTTTTTTTTTTTTTTTTTGCATTTTAGTTGTGCTGGTTTTGCACACTAACAGATTTTATTTATGTATATATCATTTACATTTCACATATGTATACATTTTATAATATTGTGCGTGTTCTCATTTGTAAGTTCGTAATATCTGATTTCCGTTACACACGATGACGTTTAAATATTAAAGTTATCTTAACTTTTGAAGTATGGTAAAAAATATTTATTGAAAATATATTCAAAAATATCCGACAAGGCTCGTGAGTTTTATATATTCGATAAAAGTAGGATTATGAATTATCTCAACATTTATTGTTTAAACAAATATATATTGTTTGAAAAAACCATGCATTTTGGAAGAATACCCCAAGCTATAAACCAAAATACTCACGCCACATAATAAAATTATTGACAATACATACAAACAATTTTAAGTTTTAATACAACAAAATTTTACAATCTTCACTGAATATAAATCGGAAAAAACTTCAGCAACAATAAAAAAAAACCCCACAAATGATCGTACTCAACAATGGACACAAAAGCATCTGAATTTCCGCAGTTACCATAAACTATGATTTCAACACATCATTCCATGATTTCTATAATTGATCTTCAAAGATTCCAAAATATTTCAGTCAACTATATAATAGAATTTCAACAGCTGCTGCGATTAATTGTTGCGTCTGATTCTTCATCTTGATAATACAAGCAATATTTTTTCAATCTTATTCAAACACCATACCTTTAAACTAAGTCAATCAACATTTATCATATAAAATTCCGAATCAATATAAAACCACGTTTAATTTTCACAAACGATTTTCGCTTCAAAACGTGACAATATTGAAAGTCATCTATGTGCAGTAAACGTATAATACACTGCATTTCCCATATGCAAGCTATGTATATCTATACAAACTAACTATACAGCAATAAATTACCTACGTCATATTTTCAATGCCTAGAAACTAGGCTACTTAAAAAATCTGTTCTAAAGGAACAAATTCGCTTATTATATTTTTTATAAAAAGTGGTATATAAAACCAGCGTTAAAGCATAACATAACATAATATCACAATTTCCATCGATAATATATAAACACTGAAGAATGTTTAAAAATATAATTTGTTTATTGTTGAATGACTCCGTCTGATATGCGAATGAAATGATATGAGGTGTGTAAGATGCGGAAATACGAAAATATAAATTATATTCCCAGAAAGCTCTACAGAAATTACTCAAAGTTTAAAAAATCTGTGGAAAAATACAAACAAATCTCTCTAAGAGATGATGATATAAAAAATAATTTCCCTAATGCACTCCATATTAAATACATATATACACACTTTATACTATGTATATATAAAATCATACTATATATAAATATAAAAACATGTTTGAAAATTTTGTTTTTTTCTTTTTGTATAGATCAGTAACATGAAGATCTAATCAAAGCATGGTATACATTTATTATTTGTTGTGTGTCTCAGAATTTCTTACGCAATTTACATGATATAGCTTATTGTTAAATGTGAATTATTTATCTGGGTGACGAAAATTCATTTTCACTTAAAGCTTATGAGTGTTATACGGCTTATTCGGAAGACTACTTCAATTTCTAATACTTCACTATCTTTCAAATATTTATTTGAAATTAATTTCACTCAAGTTTTGTGCTCTACTGAAGTTTTTAATTATAACACAACACTCTTCAAAATTATTCAAACACATTCCCAATAGTATTGGCATATATATCTTAATCTGAGTAGCCTTTCATACAAATGCTAATGTATATTGCTAAAAAAGAAATGTGTATACATACATATACATATATAATATAATATGGTACATGTTCCTAAGCTCCACATCAAATTCGTATTTTCACTTCGATGTTATCATAATTGAAATACTGACTATGTATCTTCGCACAGCATTGAAAACCTCCACTTCGATATAATCATATCATACTTAACTGGAATATTGAATATTTATCTGCAAAAATATTTATAAATCTTATTTTAAATATTGATATTTCTTTTGTGGAAGTCTACAAATAGTTTAAAAATAAATAATTTAGTTGAAAAAAAAAAAAAATGAAAAATTTATCCCCGCTCAACACAAAAATGCAATCGCCTTTAATCATATACACATGATGGAGCTCTAATATTCACATAAAACACAAAAACACATAAAAACAAAGTACAAATACATTTTAAAATTATAGCACCATTACCATACAAAATAAATCATGTGCAGCTAGGATTCCATATATGTACCTGGTAAAAACCCGCCACTGGAAAGATAGAAATATTTGATTTTTGAGAATATAATCCAGTAATAAAGATTTAAGGACAAAGAGAACTGAAAGACCATCATATTAGAAATCATGGATTTTAAGTTATGATTATGGTATATATAAAGAAATACAGTACACTCAAAGAAATATTATACACATAATGAAAATGACTGTTTCGGAACAATCATAATCAAATTCAACGTAATATTGTGAATATATGTATATAATATTCATATTATTCCCAATTCACGACATGGCATAATACAAAATGATGGAAGCCAATAAGAAGACACATCTTAAGAATATACAAAACATAAATATCCCTAAACTAATTTCTTAAAAGTTGGGATGAGAATTTCCGCTCAGTAAAATGAGTTTTAAAGTACTTCACATGGTCATATTATTAATTGAATATTGGAATTTAATAAAATATATATCTTTTTATGTTGTACAATTTAATTATTTTTCATAATACATTTCAATGCTCATGTCAAGAAATTCAACAAATAAATAAAGGTCAATACTTAAAACATTTTATTAACAGCTAAATGTTTAACATTTCTGTTATTTTCTTATGAATACATATTTTTTTTATTTTTAAAAAAGAAGAATCCCCTTAATATACGCTCATAAAAAAAAAAACAACATTCACATAATTAAATAGACACAAGACTACAATAACACAAATATTATGATGGTAAAGACATTCACTTTATAACACACTAATCAATTTGAACAACAAATCTGAATATGTATATTTTTATACCACAATTTATATACTATACACGAGTATACTCTGCATATATCCCTTTGTTAACCCATTTCTTTTCTAAATAATTTTAATTTTTCTCTCACTCAATCACTCGTTATACTTTTCTTTGTATATTTCTTATATACTGTTTTTTCTTTACATATAGTTGAATTCTATACCTTTTACCATTACCTATATGTATGACAGTATGTATGTGTGCTGTTTATACAAAGATACTTCCACCTTCCTCTCTCTCTCCCCCAAAGTTGTACAGCTTGTGAGATGCATCAGATTTTCGGGTGAGGTTTTCTGATGCAGTACTCACTGTCCCATTCCGAATACAAAATAAAAAATAAAGACTCTTTTCCCATATGGTATTATAACCATCCACCAAAAAAACCTCACCCACCAAATATATGAACAAAGAGATACAAAATAAATTCAATACAGCAACGATGAAAAACTCAGAAGTCTGGAACTGAATCTGGAACAGGTACTGGGACGTCGGTTCTACAATGCTGCCAGAAGAAAATAGTCTAAATATGCTGCTGAAGATTTCAATGGTGATGTACTATCCACCAATCCATGGACTCGTCAGCTGCTTGATCTTGACCTGTTGCAATATATGCTGTGCACATCAACCAATGACAACTGAAGTGTATAGTAGTCTATTCAATTGATATATAAATTGCATTATGAACACAATGTATTAAGAATGAATTGTAAGATTTTAAAATAAATTGTTTATATAAACTGTATTTAATAATTTAATGATTGCAAACACTATTTGAATTTGAATATTTTAGACTTTATTGAAAAAAAAAGACGTTTGGTTTTGTATTTGTAATTAGTTTGTATTTTTATTTATATTTGCTTAAAAAAATTGAAACAATTTATAAACATAGGAATCAAAAACATTGAAAACATGATTGACAAAAATTGCAGAAATATTTTCACACACATTCAACTAAATTAATTCATTTTCGTATGTTTTATACTTTGCATTTAAAATAGACAATTAAAATGATTTATAAAATCGCTTTTCGAATATATACATATGTATATTCGCATATATAAAAATCCCTTATGTCTAAATGCTTTAGCGTTCACATTCAAATTGGGGGCCGAGAATCCACGTGCGCCTGCAAAATGGATGTGGGCATGGCCTCATAGACACGAATAAATCTTGGGGTCAAATTTCAAGCATTTGCATTTAATTATTTACAAAAATATGAATTGCATTATTAATTTTTATTAAATTTTGTTTCTTGTTTTACTTTTCTTTTTTTTTTTTTTTGTTAAGAAACATCGAATACATTTCTGGGAGACTTTTCAGATAGCACATTTAAGAATGAGAACAAAACTGTAAGCGTTCGTATAAACAGCGACGTTTTTAGAGTTACAAAGATGAGAGCTCTAATTTAGGGGTATCCGAGTGAGACATGCCTACAATACGCGATTGTTAGTTTTGAGTGCCGCCTCACAATTTTAGTAAAATGCATTTTTGAATAACGTAAAAACAATATTAGCCAAGACTTTGTGTACATGTGGCGAATAGCCGGTGATTTTAGATTCATTTCGAGTTATAGAAAAAAACAAAATCTCTATATAGGAATTATCAGACGGACATTGATAGAGCTATCGGGAGCATAGCATAGCTCAAGAATTCTTTTGCTATTTGAAAGGGGTCAGGATATTAAAAGATGGTTATTTAAATTTAAAATGCATTCGTATTCTTTGTTTTTTTTTTTTTTTTGTATTTTTAATTGTTTAGTGTGTTGTTTATGTTTACTTAGTAAAAGCTGACAACAAATTTGAATTTTACTTATTTGATAGGTACACTCAAAAATATGTATGTTATATTAGTGTTAGCTGTTGTTGTCTTTATTTTGGCGCTCTTTATAATCATTATACGATATTGCTATTTATTGATTTGTCTTGTTCTGGGAGGTATGTCGACGCCCTATAAATGGTGTTGCGAGCGCCTCTCCTTGCTATTGCATAAGTGAGTGAGTGGGAAAACTTGGATGCTATAGAGTGAGTGTTTTCTTAAACGGTTTCTGCTGTCGTTTTGTTACATAGTATCTCCGCTGTTATATGTGTTATATTAAATATGTATATCGTAGTACTTATAATTTAACCCTTATACATACAGTTAGCCCACTCTGTTACGCACCAAACACTCCCAGCGTTTCGCCTAATGTCTAGATATATTATGTAGTTCATATATCGTTTGCTCAAATAATTTCTTTTTAGCTAACTAGCAATTAGTTACAATTTCGATTTTGTGTGGAATCAATTCGCATAACATTCGCTATATACATGGATTTTACGTTTTTCGTTTTCATTATATCGCTTAATGGGAGGGGGCCTTACCAAATTTTGACTAGTTGTTTATGCAAGTGCCTGGAAGAGGCCTTCGAATTGTTAGTTATAAAAATCGCCTGGACTTTTCGCTTTAGGTCAAAAATGTTTTGGTTTTTCTTTTTTTTTTATAGATTTTTTTCTCTGTAACTCTATGTAATCGAGGGAAATGCTAATTTCTGAAATCCTTTGGATGCACTCTATATTTAGGCTTATCTCCAATGTCTGTCCGTCTGCCAGTTCTTTTACAGTTGTGTTTGTTTATTCTAGACCTATATCACCGCTTAATTGCCTTAAACACTCTAATTATTTTTAGCATTTTTTGCTGATTCATTGTTGTCTCGTCCTTAGCTTTTGTGTTTGTTTCCTTTTTAGATTTATTGATTATGAACATATGAGTGCCAGCTACTTAATAAAGTTCAAAATTCATGAAACTTTCTTTTTCTTGCAGCTATAATCATGAATCATACAATATATATTTATTAGTCTATATGTATGTATTATATGCTTAGTTTTGCAAGGTATTAATTATGTATGTATGAAACCAATGTGATCCTATGCAAAATTTTATTATATATACATATATGGATATATGCATATATCCATATATATATATATATATATATATATATATATACATATATATATATATATATATATATGGATTTAGTTTAGGTATGCTTATTGTGAACTATTTTGCACTGTACAACAAAATATGTTTTCTTCTCATGTTTTTCTTTCTTTTTTTTTCCCTTTTTTGTTTTTTTACAATTTCAAAACTAATTTAAACTTGTACATACATATACGTAGTTGCTAGAAAATTGTGTTTACTTTCTTGTTCACTTAGTTTTTAGGTGTATGTGTGTGTATATGTATTGTATATATTGTGTACTTTAGTTATAGGAAACGTTTTTATTTTTTCGAAATTATATAGAAAAATAAATGCATAGAACACTATTTAGCATACAGAATTTTAAGCTTTTAGCTTCTGTTCGTATATGTAGTTATTTTTGCATTAAAGTTATTTTACTTTGTTTCTATTTTTTAAATTTATTTTTCTTTTTTTTTTTAAATAAATAGCAATTGTTTTTGCGTATGTTTTCATATTTATTTAGATTTTAGCATTCAGGCGCCTTTTACTCGGCCTAAACAGCGCTTGCTCTAAGGCTTTCTTGCAAACCATTTAATTTGTATTTTGAATATAAAGCACTTACAACTAAACAAAACAAGATAGTTTCAATTCAAGTAATAATAATAAAAAACAATTATGTACAGCAAAGGATATTTTAAATTATTTACGATCGCGTAGGCCTTAAATATACAATATGTGATGTACAATTAGTCTTAAGTGTGTGTCTTGTATACATATTTCATCAGAATGGGAATTGGAAGGGTTAGTGAGCAGATCCTTTGCTTAACCCTTTGCTTAACCCACGATCGCGTAGGCCTTAAATATACAATATGTGATGTACAATTAGTCTTAAGTGTGTGTCTTGTATATATATTTCATCAGAATGGGAATTGGAAGGGTTAGTGAGCAGATCCTTTGCTTAACCCATCTATCAAATTGCAGAAGTTGTGCAATCCCAGTAACGTTGGCCACGTCAACATGGCTAACAGCAACAGCCAGCTGGTCAAGTGAGCTGAGGAGCTGGCGCTGGACCCCGTTTCACCGCATTTGCCTGAAAGTTAGAGAATCAAAAATTAATTCGATAATATATGAAAAAATATAATAGTATCAAGAGATGGTAGCTATTATATATGTGAAATATATAAAGAACTGATGGAAATCATTAAAGGTAGGTTTTTTTTAACGTAGCTTGACCCCGTTACGGTTCTGCTTTGTGCCACATATGTGGTACAGTGAGTGAATATAATGGGTCTATTATATGAGTATCACAAACCAAAGAAGGATAGGTTGGCCACTAAATGATGATCGGGAGGCTTTTGAGTGCCACGATAGCAGGCATCTCCCACGACCAGCTTAGCTGCATTGCCATCCGAGGGTCTGTAGCTGATGCATACGCCATGTTTTGTGCCCTTATGCCTGGCGATGATGTATACGGTACTGTTCTCGCTCCAAGAACCGTGACAGGAGTACTCTGCAAATGGGAAACAGATTAGATTGGTGGCATCCATTGCAGTTAACTAGACTCGTTCGTGTGCTTACCCTCTTCGCCGTCCAGGCTGCACAGTGGACTCACATCGATGACATTGGGTGCCGTGCAACCCACCCAAAGCTGTCGCTGTGCATTGTAGTTGGTCACACAGCCGGGCACATCACGTCGACTGCGCGTTGCTATGAAACCTACGCTAGTATCATTGGAGCTGCTCAGCACCAAAACTTGCTGCAACCGATTCGGAGACTCCTGCTTATGGTCTGGCCTCGGCTCTGCAGCATTGCGGCGACTGCGCGCGGGCAGGCCTCGCGTGTTAGCATGCCAGGAGCCACGCTCCATGCGCTCGGCATTGCGGAAGCTGAGTGTGCTGTGCCTGCCACAAAACACAAATAAACAAAGCACAAATTGAGCTGTAGTAGAGATTCTTCTCGTTCTCGTTTGTTGCTCTGCAAACATACCCCTTGTGGCCAAAAGAGCCAGCTTCCAGGCCATCGTTCTGATGATGATGATGACCATGTCCAAGATGCGATTTGCCATTGTGATTACGCTTGTGGCGCGTGACCAGGTACGGTGGTCCAATTGCCCCACGCAGATTGTACAGGCCCTCCATGGGGCAAATATGCGGCTCTGGGTTGCTAGCTGTGAACGGAATTTTTAAAAAAGGAGCATCATCGCAATGAGTTTAAGTGCGCAGCTCGAGAATGCCCTGTAGACTAGGAGTAAGCTCTTGCAGATGTCCCCATTCTTTTCAAATTTTCTTTGCTTTAGTACTTTGGTGTAGATATGCTCTTTGATTTGCTCATGAACCATGGCTTTTCTGTAGAAGAACTAACATGTCATAGACTCCGAAAATAATTACATATTTGACCAGATAATCGATTTAATCCTTATTAATAGTTAATATATTTGAAAGTACCTAATTCTGCTAATAGACGCCTCTGACGCCATCTGGCAAATAGCCCCAAATATACCCCATTTATTACTCAACGGTTACAGAGTATGAACAGTACACAAACAGAGCGGACACAAGCTTACCCAGCAGCGTAATGTAGGCCATCTTATTGAAGTCAAAGTGATCCGGTGCACAGGCATCCTCCAGACGAATGGCCGGCTTGCCCGTTTGTATCTCAATGACGTGTGTATCCCGACGGTAGAACATCATGCACATAAAGCCCGATTGGCTGTAATGTTGAAGGGAAGAGGGGTGGTTGTGAGACAACAGAGTTACGGCTTTTTTCTTTTTTGTTTTTTTTTTTCTTTGGCTTACCAGCCGGTGGTGTAGTGCACCACAGCCATCATTTCGGTTGAGGTCTGTTTGTTTATCTGCTCGCAGAGGGCACGTGTCTCCATGTAGCCGTTGGGCTTAATAATGTGCACAGAGCCATCGCTGTAAAGAAAATTGGAAACGTTTTATTGGCTGTGATGCGTTGCCCTCGGCGTTGTTGTTGCCACTCACTTGGAATGATAATTGTAGACAGCATTCCCCATAAGTGCATGCCAGTGTCGCGGACCCTTGAACCAGGCGGGAAAATCGCAGCGCTCCGCCGCCGGCGGTTTTCGCAGCGACATTATTCGCGAGCCAACCTGGCAGGGCGAGTGAAAAGAGGGATTTGAATGTTGACACTTTGAATGGGGTTTGACTCACTTACCTCGGCGCTGTCTAAGCCATTGCAAGTGGCGTCGCCGGATTGTGCCAGCTTATACTCGGCATCCTTCGAGCTGAGCATGCTTGGGCCACCTGCAAGGGTTATAAAACAAAAAGGATGCTCTAGAACAATTTTCCAGCTGTTTGTTTGACGATTTTCTTACCCATCAGCGAGGAGATTTTCTCGTAAACAAAGCAACGATAACGCTCCTCATTCGAAATGGCATGATGATGGGAGACAAGACCCACCAGATACCGTGAGTTCCCGTCCTTCCATGTGGCCAGGCACGTTAGTTCCTCAACTGCAAAGAGTTTGCAATTTAAGTTTTATTAAACAATGGCGAAACTTTAATTTCGATGAAGTATAAATAACTTGGAACTTCTTTAGAGTATAGATTAAGTCCCATTCTACTAAATACGATTCTGCCTTCCTACATTACAGTTGAAAAGTCCGCATTTAACAGAACAATTCACTCATTAAAGAGTTCTTACTAAATTCTGTGGAATCAGCTACAATGTGCACTTACCCGTACTCTCTGTGCCTTGGACATCGGGACAGGCCTGAAAGCTTAATAGCAGGCGACTCTCCTCGGTGCAGCTCTCAATGTTCGAAACGGGGGATTTGCACTCCCCATGGCCGCGATTGTAAGTGAATATGAAGGGACCTGTGGAAGGGAAGCGAGATAATGATAATGATAATGATGACGTTGTTGATGTTGACGATAAAGCATTGCATTGAGATAAATGAATGTTGGAACTCACCCTTTAGTGGGCACTTGACCGGTTCAGCGCTCTCACGGAACAGCGAATAGAGCAGAGCATCGCCCGGAATTTGATCGCAGAGATTCTGTAAAGTCTCACGGCCCTTGCAATGGTCTGGGGGACATGATTATTTGAAAAGCACACATAGGAATACAATTAATGCAAATCGCTAACCAAGTTGAAAAACAAACAAACACACAGACGAAGACAAAGGAAGGCGAAAGAAATAAATTGAAATCGGGAATGGGAATATGTAAGTAGTTAGGATGGATTTAGTAGAATAGCAAAAGTATAGTCAGATAGTCAGATATATATATTTAGTTAGTTAGAGATAGAGAGATAGAGAGAAGCAACACATTTAGGTGAATCGATTTTTAGTTTTTGTAGGGTATCAAATGATAAAAACAATGCTACAAAGTTCTAAAAAGATTGGTGCAGCGCACTGAAAGCTGGCGACGCCTTGCCCATGATCCAAATCAACGTCAAGAATGCCAGTTAAATTGCGCGGATCTTTTTTGATGACACTTGAAACTTGGAAGCAGAACTTGGAAGAGAGCTCGGCAGCTTCGAGTGCGCCACAACGTGAAACAGCAACAATTTCTGTTGAAACGTGTGTTGACAAATAAAAAATGAGAAACAATTAAATCAAAAACAAGTAGACAAGTATTTTTTCTGTCTCAGCTCAAACAATGCTTAATGTTTATAGCATTGCTGAACTGAATGTATTAAAAACACTTGATTAGGATGTAATATTTGTTTTTATCGAAAAGGAAAGAAAAAGAACACATAGTCCTTTCCGGCTCTCAACACAAAATTGAAAGTTCATTAACATGGCAAACAAAATGTTTGTTTTCTTACTAGATCAAGCAAAAAAAAAAAAAAATGTATATGAAAATATATGTAAACTTTGGAAAGATATTAATTAATTTATTATAAATACTCATATGCTAAGGAAATAAATAAATGTTAAATACTTTGATTTGCTGCTTCGCAAATATATATATAATCGTAGTCAAGTTTTTTTTTTTTTTTTTTGGTATAGGGTCCTCTCTTTTTAGCAATATTTGAGTGTTTTTAACGTATATGTACGTTATGCTTATAATAATATTAATAATAATAACAATAATAACAATGATAATAATAATTATATATTTAGATATGGTTAGGCAACCAACAAACAGGCAGAGTTATAAATACATCTAAAAGGCGAAAAACCTTTGGTTAAAGCTCTAAAATCAAATCTTTTAAACAAGCACACACACGCAGAGCAGTGTTGGTAAACGAAATTCAACAAAAACTATGTACAAATAATGCAGGACACATGTGTGTGTGTGTGTGTGTGTGTGTGTGTGTATGTGTCAGTATCTGTGTCTGTGTATGTGTGGGCCAGCTCTTATGACCTCTTTGAGTAATGATTGTAATTAAGTAGCAACTAGAGTTGATGAAAAGCATAACGGTATAACAAGCTAACGGTATACGTTTGGGTGTGGTGTGTCTGTATCTGTGAGGGGAGTGGGTGTGTGTGTGTGTGTATTTGGAAGCAACAACTACGACAGCGAAGCTTTATATATATGTATATATATCATGACCAGGCGCAAAGTACAACAGCACAGACATTAAAAATAATCTACTTTTGCTTTTTGTTTTTTAGGTTTTAATATCTTTTGTTCGGACACTCACATACACACACACACACACAAATAGAGAGATACACATATGTAAAGTGTAATATTTATATAGCTGAACTATGATGCGGACTTTGTAGTAAGTAGCCCACTGTAACGCAAACGCACGCATACACAGAGACAAACACACAACATTTAGTACGAAACGGAATGAAAACGACACACATCTATGAAATGGAAATGGAACATTATGAAATGGAACCGAGAGCAGAAATTGTTGAGTTTCATGTTTAAATTACATTAATTAAATGACAAACACACATAAATAACCAAAAGAATAAGTAAATGTATTGGTAATACAGTAACAACTAACTAAAAGGTACAAACACGTATACACACATATTATTTAATTAAAAACGGAAACAACAACACGGTTGGGTGGGGTGAGGTTGGGAGAGTTCGGGTTCGGGTTAAGGATAAAGTGTGTAAACTCATAGAGCGAATAGAAATAGAAGTAGTAGAAGTAATAGTAGTAGTAGATGTACAAATAGTAGTAGGGTAAGTAGTAAAATAGTAGTAGGTATTAGGTTAGGTTAGGTTAGAATGTAGTAAGAAGAAGAAAGTACAACAAGTAATTGGATAAATGAGAGACAATTATACTAGCGGTCACCGGGCAGCCCATCCCAACATTTTTTTTTTTTTTTATCATCATGTACAATATGTATACAAAATATATATATATAAATATATAAATTGCCATATATTTTTTATTTTAAATTTTTCTTTGGCAAAAAATTGTATATATTTTTTTTTGTTTTTTTAATTTAGCTGAAATCCTTGAATTTTTATGAAAAAACGAAGTGTAATCAAAACTAAATTGGATGGAGAATTTTTTCTTTTTTTAATTATTTGTTTTTATTTTTAAAAAATATATATGTTTTTTTTTATTATTAAATTAAAAGCGAAATTAAATGTTGGAGTTCTTTATTTTGTGTGGGAAATTGGGAGGCGGACAAACGTATAAAAGATGACAAAGAAGAAGAAACCCGAGTTGTTTTGATAGTTGTTTATGGTATAGGCTATATGATTTCCGATTTGAGAATATTATAGAAAATAAAAGTCGAGGAATTTATAAATATATACAAATGTTAAGCTGTTAAACTGACTGAGCTATGGGAGTCAGCTTCATCAAATCGGATAAACAACAGAAAATTTACTATATATGTACATATATATCATGCATATCGGAAATCATATTTCAGTTTCGATCTCATCCGAAACTCGGGGGAAATGAGAAATTTCACTCGCTCGGTTAAAGAAGAAGAACTGTACAAAAATTGAGGCGATGATGATTTTATTTATCTTTTTTTTGTGGTTAGCAGTGGATTAATATAAAAAACATTAATAATTATAATCATGTACAAAGAGTTATTTTTAGTATTATTATTATCGAAAAAGAAAATGAACGGAAAGAAAATGATGAGTTAATCGAAGCACTTCAATTGGTGACAACAAACAACAATCAAATCATTTCAAATTATTAATTCAACAAAAATAATAAACAATACACAATTAATATTTATATAACTGTACAAGAGATATTGGAGGAAGGAGTTTTATTTACAGCGTGTGTTGTTGTTGTTGTTGTTGTTTTTGTATTTGTTAAGTGATTGTAAATATCCGTAGTATTCATTATAATACACAATTGACTTATGCGAAACTCTTCTGTACAATCCTTGACTCTTGTCAAGGAAAAAACATACTAAAATAATGATAATAAAAACAGAAAACAAAATACGAAATTGGAATGTAAAACAAATTAAGATGAATGAGGTTTATGGCACGAGTTGTCTTTATATACATATATACATACATATATACATATATATATATAGCCTAACGGAACCGAGTGACAACAAATTAATAGAAGAGAAAGAAACAAGAAAACCAAATTGAATGAATGGGCACATAAAATATTGCATAAATAAATGAAATGAATTGAAATGAAATGGCTATGTGAAAACATACATACATATATATAAACCTTAATATATACATACATATATACATTTTCACATATACAACTGCGCCAACAAACACAACAGTAGTAGAGGGGGCGTGGCAGCAGTAAGAGACACGCGAAATTGTTTCGACACCCCGGTCGCAGAACACGCGACTCTCTGGGACTCGACTGCAGCACTGTCCCGCTTCCTGTCGCTGCTTCGCCCTGCCCTAGCCTAGGTAAATACGAAATACCCATTTTTTATGCTCCACATATATATATGTATATAATATATATGGTATGCGAAAATTGTACCAACACACGCAGCCCTAGGGGACGGGAACTGTGTTTCATATTAAAATGCCCAAAAACTATATAAAACAGCGAAAGGAGACCACTATAATCGAGCATACCAGACTAACGTATGCCCTGCAGCCGTCCGTCACTCTTAAAGTCTGCGTACACTGATACATATATATTTATAATACGATATGGATGGATAGATATTACTTCATTGGCGTTTCTTTCAGAACCCTTTTTAGACACCCAATAGAATATTTCGTTCTGCCTTCAAAAACAAATATGCCCAAGTTTGTAGCAGCTTGAATGGAAATAGCATACATATAATAAAATAAAATTGGCTGTTGTCCTGTGACCTGTGTGTTGCTTGTGCTACTGTGGCTAACAAATTACCCAGTCAACGTACCAAAAGCAGGTTGTGCCGAACACACACACCTACACGCCCCCACACCTGCACGCCCCCTCATACACGCTCTGATGTGCGTAATGTTGTTGTTGTTGTTTTTGTTGCCCTGTTGTAAAAGGCAGGGTAAACATTTTTACAGACATTTGATTAAATTTAAATATTCTCACACGAAAATTGCCTAAAGCTGCTTACGTTACGTGTTTAAATGCCGAACTACGTAAAAAATACATGAGCAGAGCCAGAGAATAAACTGATAACTGTGCAAGTACGAACTGAAAATACCTTTACAGGTATATTACAGGTATCACTCATATCGCTTGTTTAAGTTTAAGCTACGACTAACGACTAATCAACATATATTTCATAAAAGGATTTAGAAATAATTTCATGATTTTCTATTAAGGTGAACATAGAGCAGAAGTTTTAAGGAAATGAGAAAATTTCTTCGTATAGCCTTTCAATAGATATAGTTACGATATAGTACTTATTTAAGTATCAATAGTTTACAATTTGAAATTTGGAATATAGCATGGCAACAAAGCTCCACAAAACTGTAAGCTCATTAAAGATCGGACGTTCTGCGCAGTCCATAGAAACTCTGTTGAAGGAATGAAAAGCAGAAATCTAAAATTGGGTTTGAATAGAAAAGCGAACGAAATGCGAACGATGAGCGTAATGATAAGAAATGCGCAGGTAGTCACTGCAGCAAGGTGAAAGGCGGATGGAGGGTGGGCCGTGGGTGGATTTTTCGAGGGGCTGTCGGCGATGGCGCAGTTTTGCGCTTAATTATTTTAATTATTTTTTATGCTGCCTACATTTGTGCACTCGTCTCGTCTCGTCTCCTCTCAGAGCGCTGCATAGCAATTAAAATGTGGTCACCGCACCCCATCCAGCCGCTTGTCCACCCTGTAAGCCCTCCTAGCGTGTCCTTCATTGAATGCCCGCAGTGCCAGGCACTTGCGAAACCTGAGTGGTATCATGGAATTGGTATGCAAATAGTACAAAATATCCACAGCTGCTACGCAAGATGCTGCTAAACGGATCCTCACGAAAATATGAAAGAAAAAACATTCAAATAATTATGCCAGACGCCAAGCAAAGGGGGCGCAGTGGGGTAGATGGTTGGGGCGTGGTTGGCTTTAGCTTGTTAGCTTGGCCCTGACTCTAAGCCAGATCTGGAGTGTGGTAAATAATTGACTACAGCTAATGATAGTTACACATTGCGCTTGGCAAATTAACTAAGCTAAGCTGAAGGGAGGCTAATGTATGTAGTATCACCATAGAATATTGAAGCAACTATATAGTAGTACATATATACATATATATACTTGAATAGCATGAAGAGCTGAAGAAACTACTCTGAACCCCTCTTTCAAGGGATTTGCCTAATGCTTTGATATTTAAAACTTTACTTTATTTGCAATAACTGGATGACTAAAAGTAAAATAATAGATGGGAATTTGTTGGTAAGCCTATGCTAGTTGCCAGTATAATATAAACTTCCTCTTTGTCTTGGCCAACTATGAAAATTGCAAATTGAAACGAAATTCAATTAATACGCATGGTCAATGGCACAAACTTTTGAATTTCAAGTGCATTTAGTTCATGTATTTGCACTGAGTTTTTCGAATAATTTTGCTCATTTGAACAGTATGCCTCAACGGCAGAAAATTGTGCGTGTGTGTGTTATGTGTATGTTAGTTTAGTTAGTGTAGGTGTGTGCGTGTTTGTGCGTATGACAATCAAAACAAATAATGACATAAACCTAATAATGCCATTGTGCCATTGAAGCGATTGTTTTACGGGCGGCTAATCAAAATAAACAAACGCCCATTGACACAGCCCTCTCGCTCCCTCTGCCGCCCACAAGCACGAGCACGCCCACTGCCTCGCCTACGCCCACACCAATAGCAACAGGACTCCACTTCAGTTAATACGCCTGTCCTTTGAATTATATATGAGATCTAAAACTCTCGTTTAATATTTAAACAAAATCAAATCAAAAAACAAAAAAACAAGCAACTCGAGAGGCAGACCGAAATAGGGCGGGAGATACATACATATAAAGAGAGACAGAGTGGCACACGCTCAAAGACAGACTGACAGACATGTCACTCAGTGAGTCAGCCAGCCAGGGAGTCCGAGATAGATTAAACTGGAGCACAGTGGGTTGAGCGTCGGCTACATGAGTTGGCGCTTTCAAATCGATTCAAGTTGACTGGTTGAGTTGAGCTTGCACAGCCAAGAAACCGTAGTCGCATATCGAAGCCATAGCCATAGGCATGGCCATAGCCATAGCCGGAGCTGGAGTCGTAGTGGAGGTCCCGAGCCGTGGCTGGTGTTTGCAGCACTTAAACTAATTTGATTTCTATTGAGGCAAACAAATAATAAATAATGAATTTACATTTCTATGCGTAAGCTCGTAACCATGTCGTAAGCCAACCGAGAGAGATTGAAATAGACTGAGAAGGACCTAGAGGTGCCGAGAGCGTGCGGAGGAGCGACTATTCTAGATACTTGTATGCAATTAGGGACTTAGCCTTACAATTAGTTGGCTATAATTGCAAGCAGACCCAGAGACAAGCGAAAACTTCAGCACTTGACATGCTAGTAAGCGGATTATAGCAATTAACCATCGAACTACTCGAGCTCTGCTCCTCTCTCCACATCTATACATATGTATATTTATATATACAGCTGTACATATAAGCCTTTAAAAATGGAAAAACTTAAAAGCCAGCACCAGGCAGAGGCCACAGTTGTATGCCTGTGTGTGTGTACACTTTCTGTAGCACTTCAGACTGCACTCAAAAGGATTGGATAGCTAAAACCATTCACACAGACAAATTTAAACGGAATACCGATGGAGAGAAAAGCTCAAAGAGAGCTGAACCTGGACATACCCTAGAAAGAGAATGCAAGTATGTATATCAACCAAGCCTGTTGCAAAACCAATTTTGTAGCTTGACTTAATATTTATTTATACAAGAAGTCAGGGTACAAACAGAACCCGCAGCAGAAACTACCCAATACAACAAATCATTCAACTACAGAGCTTCACAATGTACACGTCAAATGTTTAATGCACGTAGAAGTTTTTCATTTGAGGTTTTTCCATTTTCTGAATTTAAAGCTATATTTTTTGTACCAGTGCTTACAGTGGATATGGCTCCATGTTGGGGCTACTCGTTATTCGAAACATTGCGTGAAGACCTATAAATAAATAATGTACGCGTCACAATGAAAAAAGTAAAGAATGGAATGAAATGAAATGCAAATGTCGGTACAAAATAATAGGTAAACTTTAAATGAAAAAAAAAAAAAATCTCGATCCACTAAATGGTTTTTCATATGGAATTCTTAATATGCAGTGAGCAATATATAAAATACATATTTATACATATTTTTTTTTTATAAATATTGCGAGCATTTTTTAAGTTTTTTGTGAGATGAGCAAATGGAAATTTACAGTGAGAGCGCTGTGAGTTTTTCTTGGTGGATGGTTCCATTCGAATACCACAATTATGGATTGATGGCTTTATAAATAGTATAAGAGTGCTCTTGACCAGAATAAAATATTAGATAACTGCGTGTGCTGGCTGTAATTGCGTTTTCATACTCGTTCACGATGTCTGTTTGTCTCTATTTATTATAATATATATTTAGAATTGCCCATTGGAATCGCGAGAAATTGGAAATTGGAACTTTTGATAGATCGATATCGATATAATAGTCGGCGGTATTTAAGCTATAGACTCGGACACACATATGCAGTTAGCTGGATCACTTTCAAAACCCTCTCATGCTCTAGAGTTCAATAAATAAATAAAAATAAGTAATAGTCGCCCATTAGAGCTTCTTTGGACTGTGAATGAGTATTAACAGTCGATTGGGCCCGACTGCAACGTTCTAACGTTCTTTTGAATGATTCGCTGAATGAGTATTTTTATTTACACAATGCATCGAAGAGGCCGAAAAGAGACAATTTTAGTCTTTATATATTGAGCTCTATGAATA
Source organism: Drosophila aldrichi (assembly GCA_035045965.1). Taxonomy (NCBI): domain Eukaryota; kingdom Metazoa; phylum Arthropoda; class Insecta; order Diptera; family Drosophilidae; genus Drosophila; species Drosophila aldrichi. The sequence continues at coordinate 291,891 of JAWNOM010000038.1, forward strand.
CAAAATGTATATCATATATATATGTATAAATAGTAATATGTAGAGTAAGTAGTCATTGGAAGTGCGTATGTATGTACAATAAACTAGACGAATTGTAACGCGCATTTTAACAACAATTTCTGTATACAGCGGCCTTAAAAAATATATAAATTAAAAACGAAATTTAATTTAATACTCAAATGCAAATGTTTGCAAAAATCCAATCAATGAAAAGTTGTATTTTCGTTAGATATTTCTTTCTCTCATATAAATGCGATATAGAACTGTACAAAGCACTCACACGCACACACACACACACACGCATACGTATGAAAACAGAAAAGTAAAATCAAAATATATATATTATATATATTTTGTACATATTTGAGGAATCGATTTGTATGGGTGTTTACTGTTGCTGTTGTTGTTGTTGGGAGTTGATTTTAATTTGTTTTTGGTTTTTTTTTATATTTGAAGTAAAGAAAAAATATACATATTATATAAATATTAAATAGAGCTTTGCAAATATATATATAGATATATATGTATATGTAAATGTTTTTTTTTTTTCGTTAAAAAATATATATTCAGAACAAACAATTCAATTGTTTAAGAAAAAATTTTATATATATATATATTTACACAATTTATTGTTTTTTTTTTTTTTTTTTTTTAATTATTTACAGTAATGAAAACATAAATTAACTAAAGCCAAGCAAAAATCAAAAGGAAAACTTAAGACTGTTTTTCTTAAATTGTTTTGCGGGAATTTTTTGATTTTTTAAAGCTGACGCGATTTTTTTTTTTTTTACTTTATACAAATCTTTTTAAAGCTTTAATTGAGTTGTTTTAGTTATTTTTTGTTCTTTTTGGGTTCTGTTGGGAGGGGTTAATCTGCTAATCCGCTAATACGCTTCAAGAATCGTAACTAAGTAAGTTAATTGGATTGATTTTAACGATATATATAGTAATTGGATACTGATAGCTGTAACTGTATCTTGAGAAAAATTGCATTAGCTATATATATATACACATATGGTCAAATTAATAGGTGTGAACAACTTTTTTTTTTTAAATGGTAATGACGTCTATATTTTTTCATATATCTTCAAAATTCTTTTTGTATTCAAAAATGGGCATATCTAAGAATAATAAAAGCAAAAAAAAGTTTTAAAAAATATTAATTTTTAACATAATTTTTGCATTTTTCACAAAATACTCAAAATTTTGCTGGTCACATTAATAGGTGTGCCTAACAGATTTAAAAAATAAAATTAAAATTTCGGAAATATTGTGAAATTTTTATGAAATATTTAGATGAATGTTGATAATACCCTGTCTGTCTGCTTTTACTCGCAAAGATTTTGCTGATCCTTAAGGGCATAGAGGACATTAACTTTCTACACCTTTCAGCAGGAAAGGTGCTCCATTCCTCCTCAATATTTTCCACTAATTGGGTGTTATTGAAACAGGTAGTCTTGGAAATTTGCCTTTTCAGGTGTCCCCAAAGGTTATCAATTGGATTGAGATCTGGAGACTGACTTGGCCACTCAAAAACGTCAATTCTATTTTCATGAAACCAATCCTTAACTACTGGGGAGTCCTATTTAGGATTGTTATCCTTTTGGAATTTCCATTTTAAAGGCATGTTGTCGTGGGCATATGGTAGCATAACACTACTCAATAATTCCTTTTACAGGAATCTGTCCATAATGAAAATGGTCGATGGTCCGAATTCAAAATCATGCCATGAAAAGCAGTCCCAAACCTTTAGCCGCCTCCTCAGTGCCAAACCGTCTTTTTTGTATATCTAGGATCCGATTCTTTGCCTTTATCTCTTCGAGCATTTCTATTTGACTCATTCCCAAACAAATTTTCTTTTTGTTTCATCACTCCAGAGAATATTCCTCCATTTACGCTCTCCCTGTAAGCCACACCAGGCTTTGTGAGTTTCAGCAAAATGTTGCCTCATCTGAATATTTTGTCGACGCAGTAGAGGAACCCTGCGAACAACTATCCCAGGTAGATCCGAGCTTAATAGTCGTCGACAAATAGTTTTTGCTGATACCACATTGCCCATTTCGCTGGCAATTGGCCTCGACGACTGAAAAGGGTCCTTTTTAGCTATGGTGACTATACGGGAATCGTCGGTTGCAATAGTTTTCCGCCGGAAACCCGGCTTCTTTTTATCATTTTTTAGTCTTAGGGCATTTGTGACGATGTTCTCCGATCGTCCCATTAGTGAAAAAATGGATTAATAAGTTTTACCCTATTCACGAAGCTGAAGAACGAGATTTCCCTCTTCAGCACTTCAGTGAACTCCATGACCCATCTAATTTTATTAAAATGTTGCAAATAAAAATTTGTATGCTTAAATTAAATTATATTTAACAAAAGTACTACCTTTGCTTACTTAAAAACTCTTTAATTTCTTAATTTTTTTGTTTTACTAAAATACACCTATTAATATGACCAGCAAAATTTTGAGGTTTTTGTGAAATATGCAAAAATAATGTTAAAAATTAATGCTTTTTTAAAACTTTTTTTTGCTTTCATTATTCTAAGATATGCCCATTTTTGAATACAAAAAGAATTTTGAAGATACATGAAAAAATATAGACGTCATCACCATTTAAAACAAAAGAAAATTTTCACACCTATTAATTTGACCATATGTGTATATATATTTGCATATATATATACATTTATATATATATTACTTTTTTTTTTTTTTTTTGTATATGTTATATTTTTAAATGGTTTCTAGTTTAGAGAGACAGTTGGAGAGAGTGAGAGAGAGGACCCTTTGCCATGACGGGATAGAATTTTATTTTTATTTTATATATATATCATTTCGTATGCAGAGTATTTTTGTGGAGACTATTTACAAGTTTTGTTTGTATTTTTTCTTTTTTTTTTCAAAGTAACTCAAATTGCTTTTTAAAAACAGAAAGTGAAAGAAATCAATAAAAAAATATATATGAAAAAATTAAGTGAACGTACTTTAAGTATATAATAATAAACTTATTCAAATACTTAAAATACTAGGTAAAAATACTAATAAAATTTGAAAAAAATGAACTAAAGAATCCTTTAGTTAATGTGTTCTTTTTTTTCCTTTCGAATGCAAAAATTTGTATTTTCACTGTTTTCTTTTTTTGGGTTAAAATTAAAAGTGAAATTAAAATTATAAGAAATGCGCATAAATCAAAATTTTATATGGTTAGTAATGTTTGGTTGGAACGAAAAGTTAAGAGGTGATTAAACAGAAGTGGGTAATAATGAGATATATAACTGGTATAACTGGAGATAGCGAGTTAAGAGATAGAGTTTCGATATTGTGTCTTGGGTTGATCTTAAGTTTAGAATTAATTGGAAAAAAGTATAAAGTTAATGCTTACAATCATTCATATCGTCATTGGATCTCATTATGTACTGATCCGATGATGATAGTCTTGAATGCCCGTTCGTATTGGGATGAGCTCCCCCCCTATGATCACTTTGTTTAATAGAGCTACGCATCGCCAGTGCAGATGGATTGTTCGACTGATGCATATACATACTATCACCTTCGCACTCACTTTCTTTATACTGCAGCACATTCTTATGCTTCTCATAGATAACCAGGCAACGATGACATCCTTTCCTAAAAAAAGTTTGTTTTTTTTTTTTTTTTTTTTTTGTGGATTGCAAATGAAAAGTTAATGTATTTTTGTATTTGTTTTATTTTTGATTAGGGTTGTAAATGATATATGTTAGTAAAAGTTTATTTTGTGTTTATATTTGCGAAAAAAAATCTTTTGGCTTATATTTCTGATCTGTTGTGGTGTTCGACATTGAATGTAAAAAAGAATACGTAAACAAAAACTTTTCTAAACTTTAAGTTGAAGTTTGAAAAAGTATGTATACTATGGAGGAGAAAGTTTCCCAGTGAGTTATTAAAGAAATTTTACGTTTTTTATTTTTTTTTTTTTGATTGTCCTAAAACTGAATTAATATATAGTATATCGGTATATACCATGTGTGTGTGTGTTATTTTAAAGCCAACCCAGTTTCGATGTAGGCTAAGCTATATTTAATTGGAAGCTAAATATATGTAGATTTGGTAATATTGTTCAAAACTTATAAATGATATAAAAACGAACTAAAAGGACGCACACTTAAATAACTCAAACAGTTAACAAAATATATGTGATGTTTAAAAACAGATCTGTAAACATTTTAATTGAATTTTTTTCAAAATCAAAATAGATGTAGATTAAATATATTGTTTTTTTTTTTTTTTTGCGGTTTGTGGGGGAATTTCTTGTTAGTTTCCTAGTTGATAGATGGTACTTAAAATCTATTTGATTTCTTTTATATATATATTACGATAAGAAGTCGAAAGTTAAGATTATGGAGTACACGACAAAAATACTTACAAAAAACATTAAAAATAATATTCGAAATATCAAATAGATGTTATAAGAAACATCCAATCGGGATGTCGGTTATTTTTTGTTTTTTTATGTCAAAAACCAAAATTTTATACACATATCAGCTACAACCAAAAAAGAAACTTCGCAAGACTTATTATTTTTTCTTAGAGTTTAAAGTATTTATATATATATAGTTTAATTGGAAACATGACAAAACGCAAAAGTTTCAAAAAAAATCATTTGTAAAGTAGCAGCCCAGCATGTCTTTTGGTTGTTCTTAATGTTAAATAAAAACAAGAAAAAAAGCATTCAAAATGAAAATATTTTCTTTTGATTTTTTTTCTTTTTAATTATTATACAAAAAGCAAAACAGATGCAGATTCCAAGGTACTTTAACCTTTAAACCTATAAAAATAGTTAGCATTTAGATTAACTTTGAAGCACTCAAAAAAAAAAAAAAAAAAAATTGCCTTGATTCAGAGTTAAACTACTTGGCCTGCGCGCTCTGTCATTCACACGAAGATAGAGAAAATAACAGAGACGGAGAGAGACAACGGGAGTTGTACAAACTCGTTTCCTAGGCAAAGTTAACAGCAGATGTCTCAATGGACAGGTTTGCAGTCTGCTCTAATATATCTAACTATACCCCTGCCTGTGTCTCTGTGTCTCTGTGCGAGAGCAACTGGCGCCCATGTTGCAGCGTTTTATGTTCCTACTTAATCGGTTTACAGCTACACTCAGAGAATAAGTAGACGTTCTTGGCTTTCTCAAAGCATAAGCAATAGGCTTTAAGGATTTCGAATGATTGTTATACCCTGTACCCAAATGGCAAATCAGATAAATAATGCTTAAAATATTTAATTTATAGCAATATGAGAACATAACTTAAATGTGAAACCAAATCCAAAGTTTATTTGATTTTTGTTTTTTTAAGTTCAAGTTAATTTCTTACTTGCTTTTCCAGAAAGCTGTCTGCTTTTTCTCTGAGTGTATTGCTACTGCCTGCTGCTAGCCTACCGACTGTTTGAGCATGTCTGGTACCTTAGCAAAACGAAACTTTATTCAATTATTGCCACTTGGCGCACACTCAAAAGTCAAACGCTACCAAACGTACCCGAAACAAAAAATAAAAACAAAATAAAAAGGAAAGAAAAAATATAGGTAACATAAGCTACAGGCAGTACAAGTTTAAGTACAAGTGCTTCTTGACGCCTGTTCCTCTTTATCGGCTACTTCATCTGCTGCTTTTATCTTCATCTGTTTCATCTAGTTCATCTGCTTGAGCATCTTCAACATCTTTCTTCATTCTGTTTTCTTCTTCTCATTTTCATTCAATCTATTTACCAGCCAAGCATATTTTGAGCCAAAATGTTAGCATATATAAACGTTATCGGTGAACTGTATTTGATGGTACTTACTCATCCACAATCAGATATTTGTTACCATCCCAGGCGGCGCACCTGCCCCGGTAGCTGAACTGCGAGCCCTTGATGTGTATGGATTGCTGGTAGCCAGATAAAAACCAGGAGCCCTCCCATCGGGCAGGAAACGTGCAATTTGTAGGCGCTGCAAGTCGAAAAAGTATGCAATTTATTAATAATAACAAACCAAATAAACCAAAAGCCAAACACAGTCAAATAAATTATTTATGTAGATTTTAATAGCCACATGCATAAGTGAGTTATATACTTAAATTCCCCAATTCTGAATCTGGATTTGTGTGTGTGTGTGTGTGTGTGTGTGTGTGTGTGTGTGAGTTGGGTGTGAGTAGCATGTGACCTCAATTGTGGTCCATTGTTCATTTAACGACACCAACAACAGCAACAACAACAACACAAATAACAAGAAGAGCAAGCTGCACCATAAAAGAGCAATTGTACAAAAAAAATATATTTTAACAATATTCAAGTAATGAAGAAAAAGAATCCAAGAGAATCGACTACCAAATACTCTATTTGTAGTTCAAAGTATTCGGATGACAGGCCTAATAGGAGCCTGATTGGTTTCATGTCTGTTGCTTAACTGAGCGATATATTTATTGAATGACTTACTGATTGACTGAGTTGACTGTCTGAGTGATTCACTGACTAATTCATTGATTGATAACCACCGGTTAAAGTTAAGAGCCAGAGACTCAAGTAATACATAAACGACATTAAAACCAATCTACCCTCTATCAGCTAACGGTAAAGAGTATAGCAATCTAGAATCTTATACCTAACCAAAATAAATAATGCCATTGTTCGCAGTCTTCGTATTTCGGTTCTAATAGTAATGTCAATTCTGATGTCAAGATTTGTGGCTTTTTAATTTATAAATTGTTTCAATTATTGTTATTATGATTGTATTTAAGTGCGTGCGCATAAGTGTCAGCCTGCCATAGTGTGTGTGTGTGTGCGGCTGTATATGTATCCTTATATGTGTGAGTGTGGCTCTTAGAGACTAAAAATTTACGACCCTCTGCCACGACGCAAGGGCTCATAAATAAGTTGAACAAGCAGCAAAACCAGAAAACGGCTCGTAATAATAATAATGTCGCACACAGACATAGAAATATACATATATATATATAATATATACACATATAAAAACTACCGAAATGGCAATTGTGAATATTAAAAAGAGAATATACAGAGAGAGAGAGAGAGAGAGAGGGAGAGAGAGAGCAAGAATGAGAGAGAAAGAGAGCATGGAACAAGCCAATGCATAGAGTAAGAAAAAGGAAAAAGGAGCCGTTAGCTTAAGGCATGCCACGCATACTTACTTACACACACACACACAAACACACACACACACACACACACTGAGCACAAACAATAAGTATAGCCAATGCAATACATACAGACGCACACATACAAGGCTAGAAAATGGTAAAACCACCCTCGAATAGCTTTCTGCCAGAGTTGGGCTGGGCTGGGCTGGGCTTAAGGGTGGACCCAAAAAACACAACCGAAGCCGAGTGCTATACGCATTCAAATGCACAAAAGTCGCAAAAGTAGAGACGAATGTGCGCACGAATCAACACACACACACAGACACAGCACACACATACACACACACACACATACATCAAGCTATACACATTTTATTTTATTATTTCTTTGCTTTCTTTTATTTTGTTTTACTTTACTTTATTTTATTTTACTTTTTGCTTTGCTTTTGTTCTTTCCCATTTCCATTTTTTTTTTTGTTTTTTTTTTTCATTTTCATTTTGTTGTTTTTCACATTTGTGGCAAACAAAAGGTGCTCCTGCGCAGGATCAGCGAATCGCTGTGAACTCTGAGCCTCATTGAGAAGCCGCCCGCCCGCCCGCTCGTCCGCTAGCTCCCCCTTTTCGCTGACTCTTTCATTGTCCAATGACTTGTACATTTGTTCAGCTACCGATGCTGTTGTTGCGGTAGCTGTCATAATGTGTCCCCCTCTTTCGCTCTGTTCCTCCTCTATTGCTCTCTTTCTCTATGTGCTCGCCCACTCACGCACAGTGGGCGTGTGTGTATATAAAGTGTAGCATACTTTGCCGTGCGACCCATTGTAATTGTTTCGCCAATTTCAAGTGCCGTGCATAATGCTCCAACATGATTCAATACTTTTGCCAGCAACAACCTAGCTGTCTGTGGCATAGCAGCAGCTACCCTCGAAATATAGCCGCAGGATAAAAATCCAGCAAAACTACACGCGTAAAGGAAAAATACAAAAATAAACCAATGGACGGGTGGATTGGTGAACAGAAAGGACGAACGTTGGAATTGAGAGACAGACAAGCGTGCAAATACGTATGGACAGTTGAAATGAAGGGCTTTATACATACATACATACACACACACACACACACACATGAAAATACGTTTTTTTGTGGATTAGAGTGGCTCAAGTACGCAGTACAGCGCAGCACCGTCTTTTAGATTGTGCCTCTTGGATTGGCAAATATTTAAGTAACTCGAAAAAGAGTTACGATTGACATTTTAGTCTTATCAACTGACAGTAATCGCCTGGCATTAGGCTTGTATCGTGGCCGTAAGACCCTTATCAGCCACATTAACGGTGTTTTTTTAAAGCATTTATGCGAAGAAAGCAAGTTGAATGTGGCCTAAAACAAAGTAAGTATAACTTTTGTTGTCCTTTTGTTGTTGTATAAACAAAAGTCGGGGGCTTGAGCCCGATACAAAATTACTTTGAATTATTAATTAGTGAGTGAGAGTGAACAACGCAACAAAAATATATTTCCAAGTCTTTTTAATAATTAAATATAGATTCAATATGGAATTCAACTCATGAGTCAGTGAGAAGTCATATTTTTGGGTTTTAGAAGTTATAGATTACAACATGATGTTTACTTTTGACAAAGCTCTGCAACATTGAAGTAAAGAACCTTAGTTCAGAACTGTACAAGTCGCCCTGATAAAATATTATTTCCTAATAACATAAATATTGCAGTTAGGCTTATAGTGAAAATAATTATCGTCCATCAGAAACACTTAATTAGTTCACCCACCTGCCAAATGTTACTTATTATGACAGGCAATTTTTCGTTGTGGACCTATGTGCAGGCAATTGTTAGGCATGTGTGCACTTATCTCTCAACGACTGTGTCTAGATATCTGTATGTGTAATGACAGCTTTAACGCGCTAACAGCTCCTTAACCCAATTAAAACGCCCCCACTCCACTTCCGCAACCCTCGTGCGCCCCGCACCTTCTGGTGGGTGTGGACCCATTAAGTGCTTGGCGTTGAGTACTATCAGGGTGCTATGCTGGACCACCCTTATTGATGGGACAATGGCTACGTAGCATACACACACACACACGGAACACACATACTCACACACACGCACACACACACATGTAAGAGCAGCTCAAAGAGCATGACGCTTCGTTTTAGACTCATTTGCGTTTGCATTTGGAATTTTGGACTTTCGTTTCGGTTTTGGTTAGCGAACGCAAGTAGGGGTAGTAGGAGGTAACAGATAGAGCGTTGGTGGGGCCGTACGTAACGCCCGAAAATGCTTTTGTCTAACTTGAGTGAATTATGGTCAGCGGTCGGTGGTCGGATGGCGGTTGCTGCCTGTTTGTTTCGGGCAATTTCCGTACAATTTGCCATTTGTTATTCGTGTTGTTGTTGTTGTTGTTGTTGTTATTGTTGCTTCTGCTGTGGCGGCTGTTGCCGTTGTTTTCTTATTGTTTTCAACCAAAAAAAAAAAAAAATTGTTTTTTTTTTTCTTGTATACCCTGTAGCGATTGATGACAGATAAGTGTATATTACAATTTGAATGGATGAAAGCCGACATTCGGATAATCCAACTCCAATATCATCCACCATAACTATCGATTGATAGCCGGGGTTCTTGTGATTAAACTAGAAAAATTGTGTAATTCAATAATAATATCAAAATATAAAGATACCTAAAATATGTTATTTGAGCAGATCTACAATTCTATCAGATTTAAGGAATTTATTTGAATAGATATGAATATATGGCATACCATAAATGCTTAAAATGGGTATGTGAACCTATGATTGCATATTAAGGCACTTCACATTTAATTGCGGGGTAACTCCTAGTCAGACATCAATGATTGGAGTACTCTTACTTGTTTTTTTGGGCAAATTCGCTCATGGAGAAACAGTTGAAACGCATTATACGAGCACGCAGATCTGTGGTCACAAACTACTTATGGATTCAATTGAGCATGACCGACCAGAGGGCGCAAATGAAGAGAACGGGGGTGGAGGGAGGTTGGTTGGCGGAGGCAATCACTCGCAGGGGTTGGGCGCAGACACAAGCTGTGGCTGGCAGCTGACGCTCGGGCCACTAAAAATTATGCTCAAAATTAAATGAAATGCTGTTGTCGTTCAGCAGAGGAGTAGGAGGGGCAGAATGGCCACTTGTAAGGGGACGCTGTGGGCCGGGGGTTGGGCCTCTAAAGATGGCGGGGCCATTGGATGGATGGAAGTGGCATTGTGGCGCAAGTCAAATTATAAATTCCTATCATAACGCTACTTAACGGCATGCGTTACGCGCATTTTCTGCGACTTTTCATCTTGACTCCAGCTCTAATGCCGATACCCTGGACAAACGAATTGTGGGGTATATGACACTCTTGTGCAATACTGTCAGCTGTGAACTGGGGTTACAGACTATAATGGATAGCTTTTCATAATTAAGCTAACTACCTTGATTATGCATACATAGGGACGTAGGATACATTCTTCATACGTTCAAACCTTGAAGGGTATCCGTACATTGGCCACTTATTACTCACCATCTTGACGTCCTCCCCAGCCGCTAACGGACGTGGCCAGCAGCAGCGTCAGCCACACTGCTCTCAGCCAACTTTTTGTCGACGTCATGCTGTTGCTGCCGCAGCTTCTGCCCCGACTCCTGTCAATTGTTGTTGTTGTTGTTGTTACTGCTGCCGTTGTTGTCGTTATATTCGTTGTTAGCGTTGTCGCATTGGCAAAGTTGCTGGCGTCGCTACTGCTATTTCTGCTGCTGCTATTGCTGTTGCTGTTGCACAGTTGCTGCTGCCAGAATTTTAGCCACGTAATGCTAGGAAGTTGATACCACTCAGGCAGCGTATGTTGCTGCTGCTGCTGCTGCTGTCGTTCCATCTCCATCTCCTTCTCCTGCTGTTGCTGTTGCTGCCTTTTCTTTAGCGCTTCCTGCTCCTTCTCTTGCTCTAGACGTTCCAGCGCACTAATATCACCGTTATAGTTATAGCACCTACATTTATCATCATCATCATCATCGTCCTCATCTTCATCTTCATCTTCATCCTCAACAAGCTGCTCATTCAACTTCTCCTCGTCAATTTTTGTCGTTGTCGTTGTTTGCGAACTATTTGTTGTTGTTGCTGCTGTTGCAGCAAGTGTTGCTGCTGTTGTAGTTCTAGTTGCTGTTGCACTGCTGATTGGTTTTATTGTGTCCAGCTGCGTTGCCCCCTGACTTTGTCGGTCGATTCGCATACGCTCACGTCGCTGGCGCTGGCGTCGCAAGCATTCCAAGACGCTACCATGGATGCTGCTGTTGCTGCCACCTACAACAATTGGCATAACTAATTGCGTCGAGCGTCTGAGAGCGTTGCAGCTAGGCGCCACGCTAAACTGAATATCACGCTGCAGGAATTTGCTCGCCAGCTCCAAAGAAGTTGCTGGCGAGGATGAGGCAGAGGCAGAGGCAGAGGCTGAGACTGAGGCTGAAACTGCCACTGCGACTGCGACTGCGACTGAGGCAGGGCACATTATAGCTGCTCCTGCTCCTACTCCTGATGTTGTCACCGTCGGCACTGTGGCATGTTTATCATCATTTTTATGTTCCCTACTGCTACTACAACAACAACAACAGCAGCGATAAGTCGTCGTTGAGGAACAGCTGGTGGACGATACCAATGCCGATGCCGCTGCTGCTGCTGCTGCTGTTGCCGCAGGCACGTGTCCACATGGCTGACAGAAAGGCGGTAAATAGATTAACGACGTGGCTCTAGCTCTCGTCTTGGACGTGGCTAAGGTCCTGCTCCTGTTCGTGCTCGCCCTCGTCCTGACTGCGGTTACTGCCAGCTGCATTTGCTGCTGCTGCTGCTGCTGCTGCTGCTGCGGCGGCGTCTCCTCCTCTTCCTGTGGCTGCTGCTGCGTATTCTGTGTGGGTTGCAGAAGACAAGAGTTGAATATTTTATGTTTATTATATATACATAATATGTGTGCTTTGTACATGAGAGCATAAATATGAAAGAAGGTGGCAAATACTGACAATTGCCGCATTTGAATTTAAAACAACCAAGAAAACTGTTTGCTACGGCTGACTGAAGCCTAAATACCCTTTCAGAGATTTAGTTAATCATCAGCCAGTCAGATAGAAGCATATGGTAGATTCATATTCTTTAGTGGATTCATTGGCCAATTATTCGACATCAAATCGGTGAGAAATGCCACATGTATGTATTATGTTCTGTGCACATTTCATAATACTATTAGAATACCCTATACTATTTCTCATACTCTACATTGAAGCGCCACCGCAGCGTTGGCTGTTGTGGCTGCCTCCAGCTCAGTCGCACGCAGACACATTTACATACAATATAGAAGACACACACGCACACACACTATATCACACACATATATAGATAATCCCAAGAAAATTCATTGTTCAACAATCCACACGCACAGCGCCTAACTTAAAACGATTGGGGGAATTGCAGTTGCCCCCAGAAATAAAACTTCCTCAGCGGCGCATTAAAAAGCAATAAAAATAAATATAAAAATAAAGAAAAATACAACGAGGGAAAAAGAGACAACAAAATAAATATGTGCTCTGGGAAACCAAACACTCCAATCCAAATAAAATGTCCAATGGCGCGTAAATCAAAAATCACGCGTTATAAAAAAAGAAAAAATGAAACGAAACGAAACGAGAGAAAAAATTAAGACAAAATTTATAGATTTCTTATACAAATTTCTTATGTCTCCGGTGTTGCGCGGCCTCTTCCGTTATTTCTTTTTGTTTTCCTGCATTTAGCGCCTCCGGGCAGAGGGCAAAGAGGCGGGGGAGATCGGGTGCCAAGCAACAATATCAACAACAAGAGTAACACCAACAACCACTTGAAAGATTATAATTTTTTGTCGAGACGTGCCGTAGCAGCTATTAAAAACAAAAAGAAGAAAAAACAGCTCAACTAAAATTTAAATAAAGAAAGAAAACTTAGACACATAATTTAAGATCGGAAAGCCCGAGGCACATAATTTGTGGAATCAACAATAAAAAGGGAAGCAATAATCACGACTATGGAAAAATCATTAATTGAGTATGTAATTCTAGCTAAAATAGAGCGAAAGAAACTATCGATTGAGTGATGGATGAGCGCTTCATTGACTGACGGTTGATTGAGCAGTGATTAATCAACTCTCAACTTTAAACATAAAGAGAATTTTGGAATACTTCACAGTCTTTAATCTAGCTATTTCACGCTAAAGAATGTTATTAATATTATGAATTGATATAGTTTTGATTGATACTGGGGAAAAGGAGTGAGCAACCCGAAAACATGAAGAGCTGAAATCATTCCGCATTAGAGTTAAATCGTAAATATGAAATATGAGGTTAGCTATACAAATTTGCATATAATCTTTACTGTTCATCTGTCTATGCGAATACTCAGTGGAAATGCGGTTCACGTTCACCGCACGCGAGGTAAGGCTAGGCAAGGATTTCGACGGGCCTTATAATATATTTACCACAATGGCTGACGAAATCAGAGTGTGCTGGTTACTCAATTGAAATGTTTTTAATTAGTATAACCAATTAGTAGGTTGGAGCTCAATGAACACAAGGAATTCTAAATCAGCTAAGGTGTGGGGAAGGCATTAAAGTACGTCTGGTGGTACTTAAAAGAGCAATCGCTCCGTATAGCTTTCGAGCACATTATGCACATAATGAGGAGTATGTGAATGGAAGTGAGCTCCCCTGAGTAATTTATAAGGCTGCCATAGCCCAAATCAAAAGGCCAGAAAACCGAGGCGGGCAAACGCCCTGTCAACTTTCCCATACGAGCAGATGGACAGTGGGGACTGGGCACAGTGGGGAGGGGAGGTGGAGGGAAGGCATAATGCAATTTCCATGTTATGTAAGCGCTGCTCTTCTTAGCCCATCATCTATGCTAATTAAGTTAATTAAAAAGTACCAGCAAAGTATTTGCACTTGGCCAACTTCACGTCATAATCAAAGTTGAGAGAGCGCATCGCACGAAAAGCGAAGCCCAAGTCACGTCAAATGCTCTTCAAAAAGCGAGCCAAAGAAAGGCCCTGATGTAGATGCGAGCTAGAGATTGTGATGAAGATTGAGATGGAGCAGGAGATGCTGATGGAGAGGGAGATTGAAATGGAGATGAGGCTGACGTTGTCACTGCCATTCACACTGTAAAGTGTCCACATAAAAACCCAAATGAATAGAAGGAAGCTAAAAACCTAAAACGAGGCCAATTATAAGCCTCATCATTAATTTAAATAAAATTAAATTTCCATTGGCTGCTGCAACAGCATAAAGTAAACAATGCAAATGCACGACGAAAAGATACCCTGTACATAAAGCACAGCAAGGTTCTATTCGGGGGAAGACCGACAAAGATTTCCTTTGACAAACACAGCCGCCTGCTTTCTCATTAAGATATGGACAGGGTATATGCTCACAGGGGGAGAACTGGTTGGACGGACGGGCAGACAGACAGACAGCAGTCGGTGGCCAATAAAACATTTAGGCGGAATTATAATTTTGTTTGCTGCTTTATATATAATTTACGTTTAAAATGTGAAACACCTGACAGCTAAAAAACGAATTTATGTTTGCATGTTTCCCATTAATTTATTTTTCCAAAGCGCGGCAGGAAAATGCAAGGCACGGCACGGCAAGGCAAGGCAAGGCAAGACAGCACACAACACAGCACAGCAGGCATTGGGAAAAGCCCGGAGAAAACAAAAAAGAAAATGAAAATATATATGCAGCAGGCACATTTTGCCATCACGTTTGGACTATAAAATAGAACACAGCAGACAACAGTCGGAGCCGCAGTTGGAGCCGAAGACGGAGACAGAGAAAGGAGACGTAGACGTAGTCCGACTCCGAGACGCAGAGCGAGGAGATGTAGATGATGTTGTTGATGACATGCAGCGCCGGGGTCTGCACTGCACTGAAATGGCAAAAGACGCCAAAAGCGAAAGAGACCCAAGCCAAGAGGCAAGACGCAAATGGCAGCGGGCAACGGGCAACGGGCATGAAGCGCACAGTCGACGACTCCTGCGAAACTTGTCAAGTAAATATATAAACGAAATATGTGGCACCGTCGCCCATGCCATGCCACGCCTCTTGCGTCCCGCTTCTTGGCGTCTCGTGGCATTTATTATTCGCTACTCTGCCGATTGGGTATTTCAATTTCGTTAGAAAATCCATAAAAGAAAACAATCTAGCAGACTGTTATATATACTCCAACGTAGGAGCTGCTATATACATATATTAAAATTCCAGACTAAAATACTTTAAGTTGCCTTTTACAATCGTACAAATTGAATTGTTATAGATTACAGTTAGTTAGTTAGTAATGTGGGAGCTGCTCCTTTCCTCTTTTGTCAACATTCAAGATCTCTCTTGGACGTCCTATATATCTAAAGGGTATTCCATGTTTGTCAAACTCTTCGAAATATTATTGCTGGTTTGTTTTATTTTATTCGCATTTTATTATTATTTTCGACCCGGCGAGACGAAGGCGCGAGCGAAGACACATAAAAAATATTTGTGTGTGCAACATTTTTATGATTTCCGTCTGGTTGCGGTTGCGACAAAAGGCCGGACTCGCCGTAAAGAAAGACGAAGCTGGCTGGCTACCCAGCATACAGCATCAATCTCCCAGCTTCCAGCTTCCATCTTCCATCTCCCATTTTACATTTGGCACCGAACACCTACTCCACCTGCTTTCAATTAAATGACACTTTCCCCTGCTCATTACGATTGAAATGTTGCTGCTTCGCTCTTTGTTTGCTGAGAAAGGAACCGCGAGCGACCGGCAGTGAGAAACGGAGTGAGAATGGTTTGTGGGGTCGTGTTCCTCCCCAGCTTCATCATCATCTTCTTCTGGTGTTGATGTCTGACATTTCGCTCCCTTGTCTCACTTCATCAATCATTAATTTCGTTTATTTTTAGTGAAAATAATCACTTTGAGCAACATATGCGACCCGACATGGCTTTCGCATGTGTTTTTCGCAAATGGGGAATGGGCCATGACAAACTGTTCCAACTGTGCGTATGTGTGCATGTGTGTGTGTGCGTGCATGGAATGGGTACAGCTTTAAGCAATTATCAAATGGACCCACAGTCGGCAGCTCAGCAAACAAATACTATAATTTTAACTGTGAAATGACTTTATTGGGTTTTGGTGGCAAATTGGGTATGTTTCCAAAGGGGTTGCTAAAAGGCCCACATATATATACATATATTTGTAGATATGTATTTGCACACATATATATGTATGTATGTGTGTGTGCGGTTGTGTGTATGTGTGTGTCTGCCTGCACAAGACAAAGAGCTTGGGTTACGCAAGGTTAAGCTGGGATAATAAAGTAGTAGACAAGCCGTAAGAGCCGCATAAATTGCCAAGGAGCCAGCCAGGACTCTGGCACTTAGCTCAGGTAAGCACAAATTTATCAATAATACGAGTTTTCATTAGGCAAGCAATGAGGGTAGGTTCTCTCAAGTGAGTGTTTAATGCAAAAGGTCTACGTTTTCAACTTGAACGCTATCTTAATTAAACTTGACATAAATCCCTTATGTTGCAGCTGGCACAAAAAAATACAAATAAAATAAATAAAAACATTTTAAGGCTGGATTAGGACAATTGATAAATTATTTATTTAGTTAGCAATGGAAAAAAAAGTAAAATCTTTTTTTCCGAATTTTCTGAAATCCCATGAATTACATCAATTATTGAATTTACTTGTTTAGTTCCTTGATAAAACTCCGCCAAGTTCGAAATTAGTTCATAACAAAACCAATGAATTGAAAATGGGAATTCAGGGTATAATGGTTTTGTTGCAAGGCAGAAGGAGACGTGGCAGACCCCATAAATATATATATTCTTGATCAGTTGAGTCGATTTAGCACTATTGCTCTGTCTCTATTTCTTCTAAGTATTTCGAGGTATTTCTTCTTTGCATTTTCTCTAAGTATTGCTTCCCAGTATTTCCGCTAAATATTTCCTCTTTCTTCTAAGTATTTCCTCTTATTATTTCTCTAACGCAATTCCTCTACGTATTACCTCTACGTATTACCTCTACGTATTACCTCTACGTATAACCTCTACGTAATACCATTACGTAATTCCTCTACGTCTTTAACGCTTATAATTCACACACTCGACTTCACTTTACTGCGCTGACCTCCACCAGGCCTGGACGACTGAAGACTGACTGAAGAAGTGCTGCAGCTGCTGCCCTTTATATAGGGCCACTTTTACTCAAGCACCTCAAGACTCTCCCAAATGCTGAGCCCTACGACAGGTAGAGCTCGTTGCAGTTGAGCTTCAAGTGAGCAATTGGAACGCTCTCTGCTGCTGTGTGCGTGTGTGTGTGTGTAGTGTGTGTGTGTGTGTGTGTGTGTGTGTGTGTGTGTGTGTGTGTGTGTGTGTGTGTGTGTGTGTGTGTGTGTGTGTGTGTGTGTGTGTGTGTGTGTGTGTGTGTGTGTGTGTGTGTGCGTGTGCCAGAAAGACGCGATAAATTATTGAAATATAAGTTCTCCGATGGGAGGTTCAAGGGATTTCCTAGTCGAGCAGCCTCTGAACTAGACCTTTCTTACTTGTTTTCATACATGATTATTTGGAGGATGTGAGTAATTCTGTTATAACTGTAGACCACGATATGAACCAGTTTCGCACTGTGTGTGTGTGTGTGTGTGTGTGTGTGTGTGTGTGTGTGCGTGTGCCAGAAAGACGCGATAAATTATTGAAATATCAGTATCCGATGGGAGGTTCTAGGGATTTCCTAGTCGAGCAGCCTCTGAACTAGACCTTTCTTACTTGTTTTCATACATGATTATTTGGAGGATGTGAGTAATTCTGTTATAACTGTAGACCAAGATATGAACCAGTTTCGCACAACAAATAAAAGAGTTCAACTATATTTTTTCTTGAGAATTACGTACACTCACACGTAGAGATCTTATCATAGTGTGTTGCGCAGCTATTGTAGTCATAATTTTTCATTCTCAACACCCACCTACACGCAGAGTGAGAAAAAATTAGTCAACACTGTAAAAGAACCCATGGGCGTAGGGTGAGGCGAGGTAAGGGTGGTTCGAGAGGGCGGTGGGAAGGGAGTTTCGTAATTCACTTAATGCAACGCATTTCCGTTGTGCTGCGCGTTCGAATCGTTATCGCTATCTGAAACACCCAGACATGCCAACATGATTTCAATCTAGCAATACAAATGCATACACAAGCATGTATTTACAATATACAAATATTGTACAGTAAAAGCTCTATGGGGCGGACAGCATGGGTACCAGTTACTCTGAGGGTCCTGCGTTTTATTGTTCAGAATAACAAATAATTCTTTGAGGAATTAAAATACGATCAAGTTTACGAAGTCGTTCAATTGATGATATAAACTATTCAAAGCACAGCTTGTGGGCTCGTTAGTAGGAGTCTTCACTGTATATGTGTCGATAGCATAAATATGACAGAATTGGCAGCTAGCTCCACGCCGGGCTGAAGTGGACGGCAACGAAACGGGACGGGGCGGAATGGAAGGGGCCGAAGTGCAATTGCAGTGCGCGCACCTCATTGAACTTTTCAGACAAACACAATTTGTCCGATAAGGGAAAAAATTCCACACGACAACGAGGTGAGGTGTAGGCGGGGGCGGGGGCGTGGCAGCATAACGTACGAACGGCCGGGCGATCGGACAGACGGACGAACTGACGGACGTCGCGCACTAATGGCCACCATTAATAATTGAAAAACTGAAACAGTTGAGCATGTGAGAGAACAGAGGGCGGACCGGGGGAGAAGGAACTGAGAACATGGGTCTCGATTTTTGGGATGCCAAAGCATAGCTTAGTCTTGGAAGGATGGGCAGGTTGGGTGGTTGACAAAAATCTATAACCAAAAAAGTTATGAATAAACGAACGAAACGAAAACGAAGCAACGAGCGGAGCAAGAGAATGAGCTGTGGCGACGGCAGCGGAGAGATGAGAGAAAAGGAAAAAAAAAACAGAGAAACAACGAAAAAGAAATGTTAAAGCTACAAACCTGTTCTATGCTGGCGTCGCTGTTCCTGTTGTTCTTGTTTTTGTTGTACATGGCGAGTCCGAGGGGCTGGCGATGCTGCGGCGCTGCTGGCGACACGGCGACAATGTTGAAGCTGCTGCCGTTCTGCGTATAGTTGTTATTGTTGTTGCTGCAGCAGCTGCAGCACTGGCCGCAACCAAATTGTAGGGAATCGCGTGCAAAGCACAGCCAAGCAGCATTGGAAAATTACAACAACAAAAAATGTTGCCTTTTTCTTTGTGGCAGCGAGTTTTCCCGACGAATTTTATGCTGCTGCAGTCCAAAGAATCGCACGAAACGATACTGAGACGGCGACTGCGACTGCGACGGCAACGGCAACACCGATTGAATCGTGCGAACTAACGCTAGCTATAGAGCAGCGCAGAGCAGAGCACAAGCCAGGCAAAAATATTGGAGCAAGGTGTTTCCAAATAGCGTCGACCGAGCTGCAACTGAGCAGCGCTCAGAGACACGGCGAATTCGCAGCGTTACTCTGCGCAAAAGCAGAGCTGAGAGTAGGTTTGACTCTCCTTGTTGTTGTTGCTGCTGTTGCTGTATTGTATGTGCGTTTCTCCCACCACCAACGGACGAAGAGTGGGCAAGTTAAGTCTGTCGCCTTATATTCTGTTGGGGCTGCTGCTGTCGCCGCTGCTACTGCTGCTGCTGCTGCTGCTGCTTGCGCTCGCGCTCGCGCTCTACCGCCTGCCTCTGTGTCAATCGAATTAAACTGAGAGCAAACTGAGTAATTGGGTTTAGATATTTTTCCACAGATAGATTGAGACAATGTTATATATTTTCTTATTGTGTGAACATTTATTAATTCAATAATAGCACTGGCCCTTTGATAAAGCAAAATGCAGCAGTTACATTTACCAATACTCGCTCTCTCCAACACACGCACACACATACGCGGCAGAGTGTATACAAAATTCTGCACAGCGTTTTAAATTTACTTGCGTTTGAACTTCGGTTCTGGCATTGTATGTAGACACGGTAAACCTTGAACTGAAATGTGTTTTACATTGTTCACTCGTATTTGATTTTCTCAACACTTTTCTTTGTTACACATTAGTTTTCAATCTTTACTCTGCGGAGACTTGCGAGCAGCGCGGCACAGCCTGTGCGCACTGAAAAACTTCTGCTGCAATACACAAATTTCTTTCTTATTTGCTGCGCGCACCACCTACCAGAAGCTGAGAAAATAATTAAAAATATCTACGCGACGCGCGGCGACGTCCCTACGCAACGATTCTGTGAGAAAGAATGAGCATAACTAGTGTATCGATGCTACGACGTATAAGAGCAACCACAAGCGATGTGCCGATATATATCGATAGCTGCGCGCTGGTTCCTTTTATGAACGAGTAGTTGGTTTATTATATGATAATTTTCAGTTAAAATATAATATAAATAGGTAAAAAAGAAACTCATTACTTATTGCAACCAGAATCAATAATTTGTTACCGAATAAGCTAATTGGTTCTGAAATGACTAGCCACCTTTAAAAATGCTGAAAAATGAACCAGATTTTGCTTCAAAACGGAACCATTGTAACGTCCTTTTCGGTTTTCATTTTAAATTCTGATGAAATGCTTCTCAATAAAAAAGAAAGGTGACTTCACAGGTATTATATTTAAGTAATCACAGACATTCTCAGTTAGTCATCCCAATACTTTAGCTTCGAGAACCTCTCAAACAACTGTTTCTTTATACTTACATATGTACATACATATGTATACGCGTCTGCCACTCGGTCTGAAACTTATGAGACAGACAATTGAAGTGTCTGAAAATCTGAATCATGTATCTTGTCGTCTCTTTTGTATAAACAAAGCAACGCTTACCCAAGAAATTAGCGAAGTGCCGTATCAATTTACGAGTTCAAGAACATATGCATGTATATGTATGTATGTGTGAATGTATAAACAGATATATAGTATCTACATGAGTATGTGTATATAACTGTTCGACTTCTTGACTGATTGGTGTTCATTAATCAAACAATTACTCTGAAATGCTAAGAAATATTTGTTCCTTACTTTTTGAGTTTATAAATTAAATGAACTGTAAATAATATTAATTTATACCGAACGAACTTCGAAGATTGTGAAACGCCGGTTAGCACAATCGCATTTGAACAGTAGAACTTTCAATCTTCATAACTTCGGCATTGAATTACTTCGTAGAAAGGAATTGTTTATCTGCCCAGCTGTGCAAATGCCAAGAGATGTTTACCTTTTAGTCACAGTTCGGATATATGCATATGCGATATCGAAATACGAGCCTATATGGCGCAACTAATGGAAAATTCTTTATTGACAAAGTAAAAACTGTAGTACGCAGTTGCAACTGTCGCTGCTGCTGCCTCTGCCGCTGCCGCTGCCACTACTACTGTGAGCTGTTCGTTGGGTCATTCGCTTGTTTTTTGTTCTCGCCTGGAAATTGTGGGTCATGATTGTGTTGCTGGTTCTTGACCACCAGCTCGCCAGTGCTGGAGCAGGTGATTATGCGAGCAGCACAGCGCAGATAACGGTTCCGGGCACAGAGCCAGTACGTCTTCGATCCTCGGCTGTTGTTCCGAAAGTACTCGAAGCCGCCCATCAACAACTTCGGCTTGCCCTTGGTACCTTTAACGATCATGATGCCCTGCTTGCGCACGAGCTCTGCAAGGAGAGATAGAAGAATGGTTCAATTATTTAAGTAGAGCTCAATACAAATTGATACTAAGATATAATGTGAGCTACGGTACGACAATTAGTTCAGGCTTTTGCAAAAACATCTTTTTATTAGACTTCGAAACAGACGAAGGTCTTAAATTAGTTGTTAGCTGTTAGTAGACGCCGCTTACGCTTACTCATTTCTCTTTTTGATCAGACCTTATTTTTTAGATATACATATATAGAAAAAATATAATCTAGATGCTAGATTATATAGTAGTAGTCGCATCTCAGCAAGGAGGCGTTAACCTGAATCGAATAGAAGCTAGGTATATAATTGGTAAAAGTATTTTGATCGCGGACTGGAACCACTTTAATTGCCCCCATTGCTGCGCTGCTCAACTATGCGAGTGATTGGCATATTTGATCCTGTACACCTCCTGGCCGCTCTTCAGCTCGTGCGTCGTCGCTCTCACTTTGCAGTTGGCGCTGCGATATCGGGCACAGCGCCAGTTGATGCTGCTCTTCAGTTTCCGATCCATGACGAATTCGTGTTTGTCTATCAACAACTTGCGCTTCTTCTTGCGCGTGCTCGTAAAGTTGGCCAACAGCATGATATCTGCAATGAGAAGCATACAAATATATTGAATTAGCGATAATAAGTCTATTTTCAAGTCTGAGCTGAGCTTTTAGCTTTATCGAAAACTTTTTTCAGAACATTTTTTCATCACTTTATTTACTAAACAGTTTTTTATTGCTAAAAGTTTTTAAAAATAACTAAAAAAATGTATATTGTAAATTAGCATAGAACATTTAGTATATAGTATGTACATATATTTAAATGACCGCTAAAGAACCATTGCAAATCGATTCGAACTAAACTTATAATTTTTGTAAACACAAATATCATCTTTTACCTTAAATTGTTATTAGTTCTGAATCCCAAGTTTGGGATCAGCAGCTCTTCCAAAACAGCTTAACGAATTTCAAGAAGTAATTTTTAAAATGTATCCAGAAAATGATTTGATTAATAGAATTATTGTGGAATATTATTGAACAATATTCCCCCAATTATCTCCGATAATACTGTCTGCTATCTAAACACAGAAAACTTATATACCTACAAATACATCGTAGATTTATATATTATTGAGTTTTAAATAAAAATCTGGTTTTGGTCCAGAAAAGCTTAAGTTTTTCAATATTGGATAAGATATTATTCGTTTTATAACATGCAAAAAGTCAAAGAAGCTTATTGAAAGAAATTGTTTAAATTATAGCCAAATAAAATATGGAATTGCTCTAAATAATGAATTCCTAATGTTTAAAAATATTGATAGGTCTTATTATAGTAAATAAACCTGGTAATAGATCAGGGATGATTAGATGTTGCGACAGAGTGTAAATGAATACAAGCAAATAATCAAATTTAGATAGTAAAAGGTGGTATAGGTACCGCCAACGACCTAGTTGCTCCCACGTAACGCGTTCTTCATCTTCCGTCCGTATTCCTCTTGGCTGTGATTGTGCTTGCAGAAGTGGACAATGCTTCCATTCAGAGTGTGAATGCGTCCGTGACACTTGAGTATAGTCGTGTACTGGGTGCAGCGCCAATAGGTCTTATTGTTGATGGCCTTCTCGCGGACATAGTAGTAGCCCTCATGCAACAGGAGAATGCGACCCTTCTGGCTGATCACATAGCAGAAGTTGGGCAGATCTAAAAACGAGATAGCAAGACAGACGTATAACATTGTTAGATAGTTTCTAGTTCCATAAATCTTAAGCTAACATTATTATGCGGCAGAACTGAAAGATATATATAAGCTAGATTGTGCATCTGCTGCAGTGGCTCGTATGCGATATAGTTGATATATAATGTACACTTTTTAAACTTTATTCTTATTCTTATAGAGTTAAGCTGATCTGAACTATACAGTTTGAAATTCTATCTTTAGATCGCATCGTCTGTCAGCTCGTGCAGCTCCTGCACCTCCTCCTGGTGCAGCTCAAAGCTAACCGCTCCCTCCATTTCGCGCTCCAGCTTGATCTGGGCAGCATCCTGGGCCTGGGTCATTGAATGTGCCTTGCTGGAGCTATACTTATTCCGCTTCAGCTCCGCATGCATGTGCTCCGCCTTGTTGATGATGAATTTCGGTGGATTCTCCTTTAGCATAGTTATCCTCGCGGGACACTTCAACTTCTTGGTTGCCATCGAGCTGCAGCGCCACAATATCTTCTTCTTGTTCTCGCTCATTATAAGGAATCGTATGCCATTGGCCATTATAGCTGGACGACCGCGCAGCGATTGCGTGAAGAAGACCAGAACATCCTCCGGATTGGGCACCTCCTCATTGGCCAGCACAACTGCAAGGGAAATATTCAACGATAAAGCAATTAGTGAGCGTCGGGTTGGAGAATGGAATTATTATAATTGATTAGCCAAATGCCAAGTTATGTTACAGCTCTGCCTGGTTTTTGTTTTCTTTCATTTTATTTACAAGCCAAAAAAAAATAGCACTTAAATTAGATTCTAAACGCGTTTGCTTCTGCTCGACGATTGCTGCTGCTGCTGCTTCTCCTTGCGCTCCGGCCGCACATGACAATGCTCGTGGATCTGTCGAAAGTCACTCGAATCGAACTTATTCATGCAGATTAGCACTGGGCAGCGTACGTGGCGGTAATACCAATGGCAGCGCCAGAAGAAGTTCGAGCGGTTCTCGTTGTTCCTGAAGAACTTTAGACCGTCCAGCCAGAGCAGCTGGCCGCCGCGCTTCGAGACCGAGAAGTGCACCTTGGGCTTATATGGAGCAGCAGCAACAACTGCAAAATAAATAGAAAGATTCACAATCAATTAGATACAGTTAGTTATGGGCGAAGGGGCTTCTCGTCTGGGATGCTCATTGCACATTGAAAAACTATGCGGATATTTGCGTACTTTAATACATCGATTCTTAAGATCCTTACGAGCTAGCAAGTTAACAGTATAACTAAAATTCGTAGCTTTGCTTTGATTTGTACTCGTGGAGCGGTGGAGGCGGACGATTGGACATGATTCTAGCTGAGAGCAGCTCGGGAGAAGCTAAATCACGGGACTGCAGCTCGAGTTCAGTCTGCTGCTCCTGATCTTGATCAAGCTGCTGTTTCTGCTCCCGCTCCCTTTCCCGCTCCAGCCCACGCTCAGTCATCCGCTCATGCTCCTGCTCAGGCTCCTCCTCTTTAGCCATGGACGGCAGCGGCTTTATCTCAATGTCATTACTCTCCATGTGCTGATGCTGATGGCAGAGCCGCAGGATGAGCGTCGACTCATCGTGAATAGCTATGGCCGGGCAGCGCTCCTTGTAGTAGTTGCGACACTTCCAATATTGCAAATGCCCGCGCTTCTTGTTGCGGAAGAAGCGAAAGCCATTGATCACCAAGAGCTTGCCGCCGTTCTTCTTCGAGTCGGCAAAGTCTATGTGAAATGCTGCAAGAGAAAAGCAAAATAAATTAGAAACAAGTTTCTGGGAGAATTATTAATCATAAAGACTTATTTGCGAACATCATAATAAATTTGTATGCAGATCCTATCAAAATGTTATTTATTTAGCTTCGACTAACTACAATTTGTTGCAGAACAGTTTTAAGCCTAGCTTAAGCCTAGGCTGATTTGCTAGTCAGCGGCAGCGGCAGGCTGCCCTTGCCCTTGCTCTTCTTCAGCAGCGTAGATCCCTCGATTATGGACAGCTGATGGGAGAGGCTAACACCTCTGTGCAAGAACTTGGGCTTGTGATTGTGCTCGAAGTTGCGCTTGATAATTCGCGACTGCCCCGAGCTGTCCAGAGCAGTCACCACCCGAGCTCGACATATCGTCACGTCCTGTGAATAGAGAGTCATATACAATACATATAGAGAGGGAATGCTAGATATGATCTACAGCATATTATATACATATAAGGCTGCCAATAAGATAGTCTAGTCAGTGAATAAGAACTCGTTCCACTTACCTTGCGAGAGCATATCCAATAGGTGCGCGAAGCGGAGCTGCGATTCTTGACAAACTTCTGATCGTTGTGAATTAGAACTGTGCGTCCTCGTTGGCCCGTCCCGAAGACCGCAATCTCTGCAAAAGATTAAACAGACATTAGTAAATGAGATGAAAGATAAGCAGACGCAATACACGATATATAACATAAGAGTAGTGCTATAATCATAAGGCTAGCTACTTTGGGGATTGTGCGAACGTTTATTAAGAATATCAGAGATTCAAATGCATATAGAGATATTTCGAATTTAGGCGTGGTTATGTACGCCCGATATGGCGACGTAGGTGGGCTTGTTGCTGTTGGTAATCATGTACACTTTGCAGTTCAGACGCTTTTGACTGCATGACCAATAGACAGTGTCCTCGTAGTAGCAACGACGCGTAAAACGCTGACCATCATAGATGAGCACATCTCCACTGAGAGTGTGCTCATAGCGCACTCGATCCCAGTCGTCCAGGGTGCGAGTGAGTTGGCTCTTGTTGGATAGGCCACAGCGTATATTCTGCTGGCGACGGGATCCACATCGAGAACGTGATCGGGGCAAAAAGCTCTCGTTGCCATAGTCGCCCAAAATATTCGGATCCAGCGGAAACAGCGCTGCAAAAATAAGGCGTGAAATTAATGGATGTGTTACAAGCAAAAAGGGTTCGGAGACAGCAATGTAACCAAAAGTAAAAGATTCAGTAAATTGATTTCAATAACTTATATATTTGGTGGCTCAAAAATTAGAAAACATTATAAAATTCAAATAAAAGCAGACGGCCATTGGCTAAAAGTAAGAAGTGGGTGAAATAAATTAGGAAATGCCAAAGTAAAAGTAAATAAGTCAAAGAAAACTCTTACCCACTCTCAGTAATAATCTCTCCAATTAACTGATAGTCTGATATAATTTGATTATTAAGTGGAACGATCAGTTTAGTGATTGTGCATGCCACTGATGGCGTAACGCGTCTGTCCAGTGGCCGTGGTGTTGGTTATGATGCGAGCTCGGCATTGCTTGCGCCACTTGCTGCACTTCCAATAGACCTTGTCCTTGTAGGCAGCATTGCGCAAGTATCGGTGCCCGCCACTGTGAAGGACGCAATTTCCTGCGGGAGTCTTGATATATTGTATGTCATCCATGGGCTTGGCCTGGCGAATGCGCTTGGACATTGGCCATTGCAGCGTGGGAGCCGATGCACGGCGATTGTGCACTGCAAAGTGAAATATGACAAATTAGTTTTAATTAACTTAACAACTTATTAGATCTATTCTAAGGTGCAATAAATTGGGCATATTCTCATACAATTTCTTATGCACTGCAATTTATTATGAATTAATTAGTAAATTCTCTTAGCCTAAGGTTATCTAGCTACTGCAGCTGCTGCAGATCCTCAATGCTGAGATTAAGCGAACGTAGCTCTAGCGTCAGATCCTCCTCAGCTTCCGTTTTGACAAAGCCCGATGCCAGGGCTGCCTTGATGGCCGACTTGTGCTCCGTCTTGAGCAGCGGAGCGACCAAGGACAAACGCTTCTTGCGATCGAAGTTGAGGCAGGTATGATGACAGGACTCCAACACAATCTTATGCACGCCCTCAATCACGTTGGTAACAACGCGAGCGCTGCACTTGGTGCTGCCCTGCATGATCGATAGAGACTGACTGTTAATAGCTGCTTGAAGAGTGACGTTATGGAACTATCGTCTACGAACTTACCTTTTTGGAACAGATCCAGTAGGTCTTCAGGCCGCTGCGACGATTCCGCACATAGTTGTGTCCATTGAAGGCCAACAGCTTGCAGCCGCGCTGGCCTCGCACAAAGGACAACAGCGAGTGTTTGATTTCGGCCCGATTCATGTCATCCAGATCGTCTGCGAAGGGAGTTAGAGAAACGTTAGTTGGACTGGTAAAGATATTAGCAAATTACGAGGCTTAGCTTAAGTCAAATTTAACAGGCGTTTCAAGTGAATATTTGTTTTATTTAATTGCTTTCTGCTAAGGACTAAAACAGGACTAGTATGGCGGATGATTGTGCTGGCTGCACTTGACAATCACATCGCGATCCTCCACGGTGACCACGCGCGCTTTGCACTTGTGAGCGCCAGCGCGTGCACAGGACCAATAGGTCTTCAAGCCAGTCGCTTTGTTCCGGGTGAAGGTGAACTCGCCGATCTTCAACTTGCGACTGCCGCGAAAGCCCGTTATGTAGGAGTAATAGTTGGCATCTACAATAAGGTAAGATAGAGAGAGAGAGAGAGAGAGAGCGTACAAGAAATTAGTAAAGATCATAGAACGGAACAAATATACATGATTGAAAAATTAGAGGCAGTATATATACACATTGAGCACGTCTCTAACTAGGCATTTATTTAACACAAATTGAGAGTATGCTATATATATCAATAAAATATATATGATTATATATGCATAGCGTGTCTTTACGTATGTACAGTTGGCTTAAGACTAACTAATTCAAACGTTTGCCTCCACTTTCACGTCGTCCTTGTGCGCTCGAGCTGCTGCCTCCGCCCGCTGCCGCTTCAGGGAGCCATATTTGCGCGCCTTTGAGATGACCTCGTGGTTGTGCTCGCTGTTGAGAATGGTGAGTGTATCCAGCTTGGTCTTGAGCCGGGCACGGCAGCGCAGCACCGCAAACTGGCTGCACCGCCAGTAGGTGACATCCTCGCGCGTAATGTGCCGGTTGAAGGTGTGATTCTTCAGCATTATCTGCTTGGTGCCATACTTGCTGACGATAAAGAAGGGCGAGCTGTTCTCCCCGCTGCTGCTGCTGGTGCTGCCTCCAGTTCCGCTAGCGTTGCGCCGGGTCTGACACTCGAGCTGCGAATCGTCTTCTTCGCCGTCCAAGCTGATCGGATAGTCGAACTTGACTGCAATTAAACAAAGAATGGGTTCAGAGAAATGCATCTAGTTGCTGCTGCTGCTACTACTGCGGCTGCTGCTGCTGCAGAAATAAAAGACAAGGCTTGGCTTTTCGATTACAACTTTTCATTTCAACCAGTTACAGTTGCTTAGTCTAAGGCTAAGACTATGCTTAACTAAGTATTTGTATATGCACATGTATTTGTAATCCGTTCGAGCTAGCGGCAGTGCGTCGCATGCTCATTGTGCTTGGTCAAGCGTGGCCGGCGACTCAGCTCGACATGCACGTAGTGCGCCGCGCAATTGGGTGTCATGCAATGGTAATAGGTGCGATATAGCATGGCACGCGTTTTCTTATAGCACCGTCCATCGATGAGCAGAAACTCGCCGTTGGACGTGCGCTTGAACTTCACAGATGCATCAGCTGTGGGCGTTTTGGATACCGTGGCTGCTGCTTGGTATGGGGATGATACAAATTTAAAATTACGTGTTTTTTAGTGTAATCGCTTAGGTATACTTTAAATACTATAAAAGGTCTTAGCTTAGTTGGAGCGCACAGTGAAACCCTATTAAAAGCGAAATATTTTACGAAAATTAATTAAATATGAGAAATTACACTTTATAGAATTCGATACTTTTTTCATAGTTGAAAAATAAATAAGTAATTTACTATTAAAATTGGTGTAAAGCAAAGGAAAGTAGGGAAATATTCTGGGAAGGTATGACTTGGTAGATAAACGGATTATTGCAGGACACTATGTGTGCTTTAGAGTTTTCACTGTACAATGGTACACAACTAAATAAACTACTAAACGCGTTATTATTATTATTTTTTTTTCATATTGCATTTTTTCTTTAGAGATTTATATATTTTAATATTGTTGTAATAACATTTCCTTGGTCATGAGCTTAGGGGGCAGCGTGTTGCCTGTGAATCGAGGGGGATGATTATGACGATTTTTGCCCAGCTTGATGCCCCCCTCGAATTTAGTTATGGCACGGGCGGAGCATTTGTTCTCGTTGAGTCGCTTGCCATTGCCATCGGAGCATATCCAATTGATGGTGGCGCGAAAACTGGCCTCCTTCTTGTACATGTAACCATTGAAGATCAGGTTATAGCCCTGCTTCTGGTTGCGCGTGAAGTAATAATCGTATTTGGTTATCCAGACGCTATTTGGGAGATCCGCTATGAATTGTCCATTCTGGGCAGTGATTGTGCCTGTAATGGCATATGAAAAAGGGGAAATTTGTGTTTGGGTCCTCTGACTTGATTCTTGATTGTGTCCTTAAAACCACTTAGCTTAGAGCAAAACACAGCATTTGACGGCAGCAAATATTTTATTCAGGGTATACATACATACATACATATAGACAAATATGCGATATACTAAAACAGTTTACATTGCAATTCGTAGCATCTATGGTAGTTAGAAGAGTAGGAGCACTTACCGTTGCTATCCCTTAAGCTCAAGTCGCTTGCTTAATTCAAATTAACTGACATCTTTGCCAAAATAAAAACAAATTTGTTGTTCAACAACTCTCACAACACTCGAAGAACGCAAAAGATAATAAGCGCACTGCAGCCAAACTGCGGCGTTGTATAGACATTTTATCACATTTTTCACATGTAGCACGTTTAGTACAACTGCACAAAGACACTTCAGTTATTTGGCACATTTTAAATAAGTATTTTTCAGAACGGTTTTTGTAAAATTTATTAGCAAGCAAAACCAAGCGTAGCCAATCGCGGCGAAAAAATCACTAGAACGCGGCGAAATAATAACAAGATGGCTGACTTGTGATTGCATTGATACAGCAACGCTACACTCGCCGTTGCCACATAAAAGTGTTAATATGTAGCAAAAATTATATAAATTTATGAATAATTTGTGCCTAATGTATTTATCAATACAATTTAAATTTTTGTAACATGTCATGCGCTTTTAGTTGATCAACAGATATGTATATAGTTAATATACATATAGCTATAATTTATTATATATTAAGAAGTTTTACTAAAAGTAAAGTTCCTTCACATTTTATTTACAATATAATCAGTTGATTGCATATGTGAACTGTACCAACTTTGGTACATTTGTACCGCATGTGTGGCAACTGCGTTTTTAGTTGCGGGCAGGTGGCAACACTTGAATTGCAAGTACAGTGCTTCTTCTTAATTTGTGATTTACATTTACAGCGCACTTATAATTTCCTTTTATTTAATTTTTTATTTAATAAATTCCCTCAAACTATTATACTTGTGTTTTATTCTATTTTCGTTAAGCTGCTTACATGCTGAGCCGAATTTATTTAACCTCGTTTCTCTATCCCACCTCGTTATAACTACAGCCACAGCCACATCTACATCAGTCGCCCCACAGGTAATTCCTCCACGTAAACGCGGTCGCCCTAAAACAAAAGTGGACGATGCCCAGCCGAAGCTCAAACTGCTCGATAAGCTCAAGGCTGCCACCGAGAATCAAGCTGCCAGCAGGCCAGCTGTGTATGCCTCCACCACTAAAGGTAAGTCCACTTGTTGCATTCATTAAAAGAAAATGGTCGATATTAATAAAAAATTTACTCTTGCGCAGGTGGCGTGAAACTGGTCTATGAGGGGCATCTTTTTAAGTTTTCGTTCCGCAAGGCCGAATTCTCAGTGTTCCAGTGCTGTTTCAGAGAGCACGGAGAGGAGTGCAAAGTGCGCGTAGTGTGCGACCAGAAGAATGTCTTTCCCTTCGATGGAGAGCATGTGCACTTCATGCAGGCCAGCGATAAAAGCGTCACTTCCTCTCAATTTATGCCTGGCGAGGGCATTGTCAAACCAGCGGAGCCCAAGCCAGAGCCAAAAGTGGAAATACTTATACAAAAGAGCGCAGCGAATGACGAGAACGCCGGTGAAGAGGAGGAGGAGGGCGAAGTCTTTGAAATACATGAAATTGAGGAGGCTGCATTGAGCGAAGCTGCAGCTGACGGAGGAACAGAGGAAAACTCGACTCCAAAACCCGCTCAGACCGAAGAAGTCGATCCATCCGATTTCCGTGAGCGGATAAAACGTCGCCTGCAGAAGGCCCTGCAGAACAAGAAGAAATAACAAACGGGGCAAAACTTGAATGCTTACCAATATAGATTCGATTTCTACAATATGTTTTACACCATACACTATATACAATTACACATATACATATATTACTATTTACTTAATAATTACGTTTCGAGGCAATTCGCAAGCTGCTCGTTATGCAAAAGCACAAACCTTAAAAAAAATTCTTTAAGCAAATCATTTTTTGTAATCAATTTTGAGGACAATAAAGCCGAGATTCCAATTCAAATATCTAGCACGTAAGCAATACACCAACTCTAGAAATTAATTACAACTCTCCATATGTTTTCTAGCCATACTTAAGAGTAAATTCATAAATTAACTTATATCTGTCTTACTTCCTTTGCAGTGACGCAACACGTCCACAACTGCGGCCCACAGACGTTTCTCATTAGCCGCAAGGGCGGCACCTTGCTGACCATCAACAATTTCGTCTATCGCTCCAATCTCAAGTTCTATGGCAAGAGTAATGACATTTTGTACTGGGAGTGCGTTCAGAATCGATCAATGAAGTGCCGCAGCCGATTGAAGACCATCGGCGATGATCTCTATGTAACGAATGGTTTGTGCTCAATGGAAATGGAAATGCAACTGGCGAGGGCTCCTTTATATTATTGTGTTTCTCTTGTAGATGTGCATAATCACATGGGCGACACGAAGCGTATTGAGGCAGCCAAAGCTTCGGGCATGCTCATACACAAGAAGCTGAGCTCTCTAACCGCTGCGGATCGCATTCATGGCTGGAATCGCGCCGATCAAATCGACCAAATGGTTAAATTCGAAGGAACATAGATAAGTCTAACGCTCGTACTGTAGTACTAAGAGTGAGCCTTGAACCATTTCGTCTACTAAATACTTACGTCAAGCATTCATGTGCCTGAGATTAACGAGGAACGAGGAATTTTAATTTAAAATGCAACTATGTTAAATTGGAGAAATTTTAGTCAGCTAATTATTACTTTACAGCAGCTACTTATATGAAATGTTAACCACAATTATTATAAACTTTTTTTTTTTTGTATAAAGTATTAAAAAGACATACTTTTAGGTGAGACACCAAATTGAACTAAATGTTTGGCATAAGCAATACAGTTGCTATTATAGAATTATAGCCACCAATTAGTTATATACCCTCTACGGAGTATATTCCATATGGGTTACAAAACATGAAGGAACCTCAATAATACTTGATTCAGCATGTGCAAATGCTTCAAAATTATCAGAACTTTCTCTCAGTGTATAATTTAAGCTCATTGAGCCATTTTCCTTATATATATATTTGGATATGAGAATACATTAAGATTGTCAATCAAAATTAATTTACTTAAATTTATTTTTCGAACTTTTTATTTGATGTTCAAAATAGTACATTTCTCTATCTATATATGCATATTACATTTGGTTAAATCATATTACTGTATCATAGAGAAATTCCAGCAACAATTCATTACAATTTGTGGACAACATTTAAATATACATATGTAGGTAAAATGATGTAGAGTCAATAGGGGAACAATCAACACTAAAATAACTAAAACACTGCACATACTATAAATCTAATTTACCTCAAATATGGCTAAGCATTTCTTGTATTTCTTAATCTTGGCTAACGAATTGCTTGGCTAGCTTCTTCTTGAAATAGGTTGACTTTGTGTTAACACTGCGATGTATGTGGGCGGCGCAGGAGAAACGGTATTTGATCTCCGTGCCCATGGCGAAGGTGAAGACACGCGCCTTGCATCCCTTCGAGTGCTGCGAGCAGCGCCACGTTCCAATCTTGCCAACGCCCCGATGGGATATGAATTGGTTTTGGCCAATTATCAGCTTTGGATGATTGCGAGCGGTGGGCACGAAGACTGCGGTGCCGTCGTAGTCCCTGTACTTGCGCCTGCGAGAGCGACCTGAAATGACAAATTTATTGTGTTTGATTAATTTCAACTTATGAGGCTCAAATTCTATTGGAAGTGTAATAAAAATAAATCACTAAAGTTAAGATTTTATTATTGCATTTCTTCTTAGATTTATGGTTCATTTTTGAAAATCATGGATGTTTAATCCAATACAAGTCATTTTTTCTCCTTTAAAATTTAAAAGTAAGCCTCATACAAATGAAAGTTGCATTATGGACTTTGTTATATACAAACATCTTCACTTTGCATCTAGACTAAAACAAATTATATACAAACATCTTGAACTAACTTTAAATAGAAATTCCTCAACTAAGTTTGATTTTGCATTACAATTAAAACTTAAATTAATAGACAATTTATACAAAATATATATATATGTATATATCAAAGACTTTGACAAAGTTGCACTTAGGTATAGGTACTCAACGACTTCCAACGCAGCCTTGGCTAGTACTCCTTGCTAATGTAGACGGTGCCGCGTCCGTGACTGCTGCCGATGATGCTGGTGATGCGTCTTTTGATTAGTTCTTATAGAACTTACCATCAAGTATTTTCGGCAGTGTTTACGGTTTCCTTATAGCCTTGTAGGGTGACAATCAACACTAAAAGAACTAAAACACTGCACATACTATAAATCTAATTTACCTCAAATATGGCTAAGAATTTCTTGTATTTCTTAATCTTGGCTAGCTAATTGCTTGGCTAGCTTTATCTTAAACTTGGTTGACTTTGTGTTAACATTGCGATGCATGTGGGCGGCGCACGAGAATCGGTATTTGATTTCGCTGCCCACGGCGAAGGTGACGACACGCGCCTTGCATCCATTCACGTACTGCGAGCAGCGCCACGTTCCAATATTGCCAACGCCCCGATGGGATATGAATTGGTTTTGGCCAATTATCAGCTTTGGATGAATGCGAGAGGTGGGCACGAAGACTGCGGTGCCGTCGTAGTCCCTGTACTTGTACCTGCGAGAGCGACCTGAAATGACAAAATATTTGTGTTTGATTAATTTCAACTTATGAGGCTCAAATTCTATTGGAAGTGTAATAAAAATAAATACTAAAGTTAAGATTTTATTATTGCATTTCTTCTTACATTTATGGTTCGTGTTTGAAAATTATGGATGTTTAATCCAATACAAATCATTTTTTCTCCATTTAAAATTTAAAATTATGTCTCATACAAATGAAAGGTGCATTATGGACTTTGTTATATACAAACATCTTCACTTTGCATCTAGACTAAAACAAATTACAAATATACAAACATCTTGAACTAACTTTAAATAGAAATTTCTCAACTAAGTTTGATTTTGCATTACAATTAAAACTTAATAGACAATTTATACATATATATCAAAGACAGACAAAGTTGCACTTAGGTATAGGTACTCAACTACTTCCAACGCAGCCTTGGCTAGTACTCCTTGCTAATGTAGACGGTGCCGTGGCCGTGACTGCTGCCGATGATGCTGGTGATGCGTCTTTTGATTGGGCTGTATATTCTTATAGAACTTACCATCACTTCCTTATAGCCTTGTAGGGCGACAATCAAGACTAAAATAACTAAAACACTGCACATACTTTAAATCTAAATTACCTCAAATATGACTAAGCATTTCTTGCATTTCTTAATCTTGGCTAGCTAATTGCTTGGCTAGCTTCTTCTTAAACTTGGTTGACTTTGTGTTAACATTGCGATGCATGTGGGCGGCGCACGAGAATCGATATTTGATTTCGCTGCCCACGGCGAAGGTGACGACACGCGCCTTGCATCCATTCGCGTGCTTCAAGCAGCGCCACGTTCCAATCTTGCCGACGCCCCGATGGGATATGAAGTGACTTTGGCCAATTACCAGCTTTGGATGAATGCGAGAGGTGGGCACGAAGACTGCTGTGCCGTCGTAGTCCCTGTACTGGTGCCTGCGAGAGCGACCTGAAATGACAAATTTTTTGTTTTAGATTAATTTCAACTTACGAGGATCAAATTTCAAAAGAAATTGAAGCGTAATAAAAATAAATCACTGAAGTTAACATTATACATTTGCATTTCTTCTTACATTTTTGGTTCGTTTTGAAAAATTAATCATTAAACCTAGAAATACAAATCATTTTTTTTTTTTTTACATTTGATTTTTGACGAAGTCTCGATGCTTAAGATCGACTTCGGCGTTGTCTCGCCTTCTTCATTGATTACATATAAAATCACAGACTGGACTGGGTGTGACAGGAGTGGACCCTGATTGAATTTTTAGCAATCTTCTAGTTGGTTCAATTCTTGGCACTCATATTGAAGGTGGCGATGCCCTCATTGAGTTCCACCATCTTCTTGCCGTCAGGTTGCAGCTGCAAAAGATTGAAAAGAAAAACCTTTTGAGACATTAAAAGCAGATTTTAGGTTTCTCAATAGAGAGGCTGAGGGCTCGTTGTATTGGCTTGCCGGTGTATATATAACTGTATACAAAAGAGAAGTTAACTTAATTGGTTACAACTAATTCTATGTCTTAACTTTAAAATTAAGCCTCATACAAATGAAAGGTGTATTATGGACTTTATTATATACAAGCATTTTCACTCTGCATCTAGACTAAAACTAATTATATACAAACATGTTAAACTAACTTTAAATAGAAATTTCCTCAACTAACTTTGATTTTGTATTACAATTAAAACTTAGATTAATTGACAATTTATACAAAATATATATATATGTATATATCAAAGACTTTGACAAAGTTGCACTTAGGTATAGGTACTCAACGACTTCCAACGCAGCCTTGGCTAGTACTCCTTGCTAATGTAGACGGTGCCGTGGCCAGGATTGATGGCCTGCAGTGCCGTGCCTGACTGTTGCCGGTGATGCTGGTGATGCATCAGCGCCATCATTTGCGGCGCTTGCACGGCCACCGGCATGGACAGCGGCATAGCCAGCGGCATGGGCACGGCCAAATGAGCTGTGCTCGTGGCATACGCTTGCGGCACAGACTGCGGCGGTGGCTGCTGTTGCTGCTGCTGCTCTATGGCACTAGACATTGCATTGTGTATGGCAGGTTTGGTATTCAAACTACCGCTCCCACTGACATTGCTTTTGGCCTGGCAGTAGAGCTGGCAGAGCGGCAACAACTCCTTGTGGCGTCGCTTGATATGGCTGAGGAAGTTGCCCGTCGACTTGGTGGTTCCCGAAATCAGGCCGAAGCAGCTGGTGCAGGTGGCCTGTATGGCGCCAGGCGTCTTTTGATTGGGCTGTATATTCTTATAGAACTTACCATCAAGTATTTTCGGCAGTGTATACGGCTTTCTTATAGCCATGGTGTCGTCGTCGCTCAGATACGCAGCAGCGAATGCGGCCACACAAGCGTCGGTCTCCAACACAGGCGTAGGAGTCGCTGATGCCTCCGAACTGAGCTCCACTTTGACGTCAACTGAAATTAGAAAGTGCAGTAGATTAGTAAATGGGCTCGATTAACTGATGCGTGCGACAGTGAAACGAGAACATGAAGATTTTCATGTGTCTAATTACATTTATTTCCAGTTATAGATGTCTTAGGCTAAACAAATATAAATGTTAAATATTATTTTATTGCAGCTCGGACAACTCATCAAGAATCTCTACAGTGAACTCCGGCGAACTACACTCGTCGGCCTTCACCTCTGGGCCATGGGTGTGGGGAGAGCCGGCGATACGCAAAGTGACGTCGTTCACCTTTGACGTGACCAGGGTGGCACGACAGCAATGCTTCACGTAGCGCGAGCAGCGCCAAAACACATTCTTTAAGCTCTGCCTGTTTACCACATATCTGTAACCGTTGTAGATGAGCATTATACGACCGCGCTGCGTTGTAGTGTATTGTATATTGGTGCTGGTGTTTTTGTCCTCGAAGAGCGCCTTGATGGACTGCATTACACCTACAAGTAGAAAGAGCATGTTGAACAGATGTTAGAGAGAGGGTTAAGAGTTAGAACACACATATGAAGAGACAAGGTTTATACATCACAAACAGGCGGATGATATACATATATATAGTAGGGAATTAACAATTTAATCTACAACATTTTATTTCACTTAAAACAGTTAAACATACAAAGTGTAATATAGGGAGAAATAGAATCACCTAGCTACTGCCTGAGTTAGCTAGGTTTACTTTGATCGTGGCCAATTTGTGATCGATGTACTCCTGGACATTAGCTTCCTTCAACTTGTCGCCGCGCCGGGCAAACACTTGGCAGACATGGGCTGTGGACGGAACAGAAATCATATTCATATATACATATTCCCATAATAATAAGGTCAATTCTCTATATACTTATGATGGCATGGAACATTTCCTTTTCTGGCTGCTGTTCGCCCAGAGCAATGCGCTTTAGCTTATCCTTACCAATTACCAGATCGGTAACACGTGACGTGTATATCGGCGGAATGGGCACATAAAGCTTAGCTAAATCGGTTTTCGACACAAACACGCTGCTGCCGGCAAATAGTGGTATCGGTGCATCCTTATTTGATTTTATGGTTACATCCGTTTCCTTTTCCTTTAATTTCTTTTTCTTGCCTTTGTTTCCTGCAAGTATACACGATTATTAGGGAGTCATAGATATTGTTAACAATAAACATAATAAATAATAACTTAGTTACTTAAAAAAAAAAAAACACACACACACACATTTAATGTTTTGCTTCAGTTTTTATTTAACATTTTATAATAAATATGTTTGTAAAGATATCCTACATTTACGCAGGGAACGTATCTGTGTTCACGCGACGTGCGTGTTATATTATTAACAATAATGCATATTATGTTAATTCAATACAACGAATTGTTTAGTACATAAGTTCATAATTTGTATTTTATTAAAATACAATACAAATTATTATTAATAATTATTCACATTTCAAGAGTTGAAAAAATGTCTGACTTTTGAGCAAGCTGCTGCAGGCACACACACACAGCCGTACGCACAATAAAAATGCTACACAGGGTTGCTTAGCACGGGAAATAGGTGGCAGCGCTGGCAAACCATGTGGCAACGCCAAGATTCGCCGCAGTTGAGAAAACAGAATTGTGGTAATTGCTGCAAAATTATTTCTATAACTTTGTTTAGAAAAAACATATAAAAATTGAAACCCGTACAGAAAATGCAGATAAACGCTGCGCAAATTGAGTAAAAGTGCAACAGTGCATAGTACTTGTGTAATTATGATGACAAACAAAGTACTATGTATATGTATGTGTAGTATGTTTGTGTTTGTGTTGTTTGTAGAATAAAACAATATTTGTGTACAAATTATGGCATCGCATCTGTGAAATTATCTGGGATCTCAAATCGAAACCATAGAAGTGCCATTGTTAATGTGTGGATAATCGATAAGTTCAATTTACACTGTTTAGCTCATTAATCCCCCCCTCCCCTAAATTAAATGCAACTATCTTGGCTTGGTCTTTAGCATTGAAAATGGTATTACGATCGAGCTGCATTTAAAGGAGTTTGTGCTATAATTTCTATGCGCCATAATAATGTCTATGGTAGCCGCTGTTATGTTATTAAAATGTCAACTAACGTTTTTGTTGCATATTTTATCCACAGCGCTGTAAAATTTGCATATTTTAATGTTAATGAAGGACATCTAACGATGCACCATGCGAATACTATGCTATATAAATTTGTTAATATAATACTTATAGTGCATACTGTGTGGAAAGTTACAAAATCGCGGAATGTGTTTAAAATTCTCAAATGCCATATGAGCACGATATAAACACGCATTATTACAACCATTAAAATATTTCTACATATGTACATATGTATTAAAAGGTAAGGTAAGATCATAATTATTATGCATAACCAATCATTATCAAAACTAAAATAAAAAGAAGAAATTTTAACAATGTTGATGTTAAAGTAGCTTTAAGTTTATCTAGAATCTAAGTATGTAAGCCTGAATATATAAAAGAAATCAATAAAAAAGTAATTATTGAATATAGTGGACGGAATTTTGATTAATCCTAAGGTCAGTGAAGAAGTCTATAATAGAGTCAACGCTAACTATAAACATTGCATTTTCAGACTCGTTAACGGACTATAAGATCCAGCTGCCATTGCCGAAACGTAAACTGGGCCGAAAGGAGAGCTTCGATCATTTGGACGTTTGCTTCACGCGTAGCAATCGCGGCAACAATTTGCTGACCATCAATGGAAAGCCCTTTACTCTGAACCGCAGGATCAAGGACGCTTGCTATTGGGAGTGCGTGAAGCTGCGCTGCAAATACATCAAGTGCACGGCTAGAGTAGTAACCAAATCCAATCAGATATCCGCTCTGCGTGGGCAGCACAATCACCCATAGAAAGCAAGAAATAAATAAATATGATTTTTGTTCACATTTAAAAGAAATGAGCTTTAATTCTTTGTACTCGGAGGCAAATTCTCTGTCAGCCCACTGCTAAATATTTCCGGTCTTTGCAGGTGAACCTCGACTGACACGCAGCAGCAGCAGCAGTGGCTATCGCCTGGTGCCCAATCGCCGAGGAGGCCAGAGTCTCTTGTACAATGGGTATATGTACACCGTAGAGCGCAAGTATCTGTCGACCATCAATTGGGCTTGCGCGAAGAATGGCAACGTGAAGCTGCGCTGCCCGGCGCGCTGCGTGACCAACGCGAATCGCAACATCAAGCTGAGTCGTCGCAAACACAATCATCCCAGCAATCTGTACCAATCGCACAAGTCTCGAACTAAGCCGTAATAAACAGCAGCTCTGTACATACATAACTCTAAACTATATTCAATTGTAGCATTCGACAATATCAATCTGAATTTATCTATGACTAACTTCCACCTGCTGCTCATCATGCTTTACTAATCCATTATTTCGCTCACTTTTGCCTTTGCATGCCGCAGCTGCCAGGCGACGAGGCATCTGTTTTAAGGGGCGCGCCGGCTGCCTGCTCATCGATGGATATCGATTTGTGATCAGCTACCAGCAGCGCCACCGCTGCTATCTGAAGTGCTCCAACTTCCGCAGTCAGTGTCGAGCTCGCGCCATTCAGAACAAGCTGACGGGGCAGCTGCAGCTGCGCAATGCCAGTCACAATCACAAACGCACTTCGTTAACTTGAGCAAGTACACTCACTCATAAAAACGCACACACACACATTGACACACTTGTATAATAAATCGTTTTTCGTATGCAAATTGAATCGCCTGCTTTTCACTAATAATCTACATACCCCATCAATAATATAAATAATAATAATACACCCATTTAAAATTAAGTATTTGTTTAACAATTTTCACTTTCTTGCTGCTTTTAGCCACGCCTCCTGCCAATCTAGCCCAGTATGTGAGATCGAGTCGCGGTACGGATCTGGTATTCTTTGAGGGCAACACCTACACGCCCAACGAGAAGCTGCGCGAGGGACAAAAGTCGCGGGACTGGAAGTGCTCCATGTACCACAAGGCCAAGTGTCGCGCTCGCCTGAGCACGCGGATCACCGAGCAGGGCGACCTAATTCACATGACCAGCCACAAGCACACGCATACGCCTATGTATCTGCTGCAGCAGGAGGGAGCTGCAAGAGATGTGAGGAAACTGTGCCTCACTCGCAATCTACATTGCACCGCCAAGTTGGATGGCAATTGAAACTAATCTTAGGCCTTTGAGTGGCGAAGACAAAATAAAATTTAATTTTCTTTCATTTGATTTAATTTTGTTGGAGATTAATTATTGAATTGATTTACGATAACGACTACAACAGTTAATGCCTTCCACTAATGTATTTATCTCTCTCCGATTTGCAGGCGAGCTCTCTGGCTACTTGACCGTTGAGATGGTGACCAATGCGCAGGGAAAGCGCTCGCTGGTGAAGTGCCCCAAGCTGCGCTTCATTCGGGGCCAGCGTAAGTCCCTGCAGCTGCTCTACAGCCAGTACGCGTATGCGAAGAACAACGAGCACGGCCCGACTACCTATTGGAACTGCCGCATACGACGTACTGGACTGGCGCCTTGCAATGCTCGGCTGTCCACGACGAAGCTGCTCAACGGCAGCTACAAGGTGTGCCTGACCCGGCCGGAGCACAATCATCCGCCCTCGAAGCGCATCGCACGCATGCTGCAAGATTTTAGAGTTTAAGCTGAGAAAGAAAATATATGTAAGCCCTGAGGCGAAACGACTTGAATAAGACTTATTTAATTCAATTTTTAAGCTAAGTTCATTTGCAATAAGTTTAACTAATTGATTGTTTGTTTACTTTCGCGTGTGTAGAGAACAGCGTCGCGATATATTCAGCCACGTCGCGGGGTCGCATGCAGCTCATCTATGGCGGCCAGCCATTCATCTTCGAGAAGACTCTGAAGCTGTCCACGGGCGAGGAGAAGCGCTATTGGCGCTGCAATCAATGGTGGAATCAGAAGTGCCGATCCCGAGTGTTCACAATCAACGACATTGTCTGTCCACTGAATCGCTTCCACACGCACGAGGAGATTGTGCGACGGAAGAAGCGAGTGAGGCGCATCCAACCCGCGCAGGAGCAGAGCAATGCGAATGCCAAGACGTATACCACAGCAGCTGCATCTAGGCAAGAACAGCAGCAGCAGCAGCAGCAACAGGTGCAGGTGCAGCACGACCAACAGCAACAGCAGCAGCAGCACCTTCACCACACGCAGCAGCTGTCGAGCGATGCGATGCTGGGCACAGCGCTGGGTGATGAGGCAGCGGGCACCATCGACGTCAACGACCTGGGCATGCATTTAAAGTACGAGGAGATCGTGGCCGACGTGACGGGCATTGTGGGAGGACATTCGCATGCGCGCGTGCTTAGTCGCAAGAAGTGAGCACGAGCTGGACGAGCACAAGAAAAAGCAAAAGCATGAGAAGGAGAAGGAGAAGGGTGTCTGTAGTGCATAATATTTAAAGTGTCTATTAATACATTCAAGCTTCTATAGTGCATATACACATTATTCAAGTAAACGCAATTTTAATAAACTTAGCTAAGGCTTCAACAGCAACCGATTGATTCGATATACATATATTATCTACATATCCAATGTAAACTCCACTTGTTTCTCTATGTCCATACACGCTCTCTCTATCATTCTCGATCTCTTGCAGCGGCTGTCTTCTACTACACCAAGGGTCAGAGGAAGTCCATCAAACTGAACTATGGCGGCCACAGCTATGTGAAGTTCATGGAGAATAGTCGTGGCACCAAGTGGATCTGTGCCACACGCTCCACCACCAAGTGTCGTGCACGCGTCCGCACCAAGGGCGAGACTCTGGAGGTGCTGCACGGCCCACACAATCATCAGATCTGCCGGCGGCACTGCGAACGTGCCAAACAACGCCAAACTGCCAGCCAATCTTAACTGGGAATCCGATTTCTACGTGAACAAATTTGTCTATATTTTATAAATTATATTTATACGAGCTGAGAATAAGAATTAGAATAAGCCAAAAAGAATATACATACATATATCAGAATATTGTGCAATGTGAGCTCAAGACAAGTCAACAATTTAAATTCGAATCGAGAGACATGTGTCTTACTTTTCTTATTGAAAATATATTTTATTTAAAGTTCTTAATCAGCTTGGTTAAATGAATTCAAATAGTAAGAGATAATAAAGGTTATATACTTAAGTATAGCTTCCTCACCAAATCAAATATTAATATATACATACATATATATATTTCTGTAATGAAACTGTTTCTAGTATATATAGTCGAATTGTGTGGGCAGCTAATGAAGCTCCTCGAAGCAGGACTCGCACATCCAGTTGCTGCCGGGACAGGTGTCACAGCAGGTGGCAAGACGTTGCAGATTGGATTTGCCCTTCTTCAGGCATGTCACGCATTTACCCTTCATGCGGGGCACGCCCACAAATACAAAATTGTGCTGATTGCTAGAGGTACGCAAGATGTTGTCTGGATTGCTTAAGTTCAGTTTGGCTCTCACGGGCTCCACCTGGACAATAGATTTAACGGGTCTTATATCCAAACGTATAGTTGTTGGCGAAAATGTCCGTCGCTTAACAGCTCCTGCCTCCGGCAGCAATTGCTTGATGTTCACCCGCGGCACGGGTACACGCTGAGGATCACGGCGTACTACAAAGGTGTTGCTCACATTCGGAGCTCGTGTTCTGTGTGTATAAGTGTATTCTGCAAGAGACGAGTTTTTAGTTTAGAATTGTGTTTGGGAATGGATATGAATTTACAATCTATCTATAGTTAAACTAGGTCTTATATAGTAAGTGTATAGGATTACATGACAAAGTTTATATTGATAAAGTTTTTATTAATTACGAACATAGTTAATTCAATACACAGCATCCGCCTCTCAATCTTTCATGAAAATAATTATCCTGTTTTCAGTCTCTTATCAAGCTCACATGCATTTGAAGTGATCTGACAATTCGTAGGAGAGTCTCTGGAAGAATCGTAATTATCACATTAGCTAGTCAAAGAATTTTTAAATTGAGTTACAATTACAATATTTCCTTGATTCCCTTGATACGTCTAGCTTTATAAGCTCTAAGCATAAATGTCCAACATTTCTGCA
Organism: Drosophila aldrichi; assembly: GCA_035045965.1. NCBI lineage: Eukaryota > Metazoa > Arthropoda > Insecta > Diptera > Drosophilidae > Drosophila > Drosophila aldrichi. The sequence continues at coordinate 336,185 of JAWNOM010000038.1, forward strand.
GTCTCGTATTAAATGAGAATGAAGACGAAATTCCTAGATCTTTGAAATTATCAAAGAGTAGCCATAGTAAGAATCTGCAAAAAAAAAAAAAAAAAGAGAAATCTTTAAATGAGTCCAAAAAGTATTAAAGGAAATTACTATTACACAATCTCTACGGTGTGTAAACTCTGGGCATAAACGTTTTTAATGGCTGTGGTGCTGCATGATTGTGGCTGCCTCGCAGTCCAGTGATTGCCTTCCTCCTGGTAGTCAGCGCAGCATTGCAGCCCAGTTTCTTGTGGAAGGTGCAACGCCAAAAGGCCATGCACCGTGGCACATTCCTGGAGTGGCAGCTGTACGTGTGAGCCTCGTAGACCAGCTGGCCGCGATAATTGTAGCTGAGCTCTGTAAAATAGTGGCAAGATGTGAGTTCATTGGATAACATTGATTATAGCTAGGCACTTACTACTGGAGAGCACAGAGAGAGATTATAAATCTTGAACTAAGAATCTACAACATGTAGGGCTTTATTTGAAATCATGCTTAGAAACTAAATTGCACTCGATATAAACTAAAAGCCATGGCCACCTTCGCCTAGTCCTGCATGAGCATTAGTGAGGCGTGCATTAAGTCACGATCGGTTAGCTGCACGTCCGTGGACAGAAAGCGAAGCGGCTGTGGCTGCTGAATCAGCAGCTCCTGCTTAGGCTGCTCCACCTGATACTGGGTTATGCAAGGCACGCGACTCAGCTTCGTGCGCGACGTGGTGCTGACAGCGGCCAGACGATTGCGTTGAATGATCTTCTCAATCTTCTCGGTGTGCGGCGCATGGTTGTGCAGCCCTCCGGTTATACTCTTTAGCTTGCCATTTTCGAGGACGCAGCGGGAGCGACAGCGCTGCTCGTGCACCTTCTTGGAATAGTTGTGACAGCGCCAGTACTCCTTGCTATTCTTTCTGCTGTGACAATTGTACATGAAGCCATTCAGGACCAGGCATGGCGTCGACCAGGGGCTCTCAATGAACAGTAGTTCGCTGTCATCTGCAAGGAGGGATATACAAATATGTAATTAGCAATGATAATTATATAAAGGTCGAAGGTTTATGGTGTATATGCGACATATATAATATATTAGTGAGCTAACTAGTTTGATTTAGCTTGACTTTTATTTAAGAGACATTTAATATAGTATAATTTAATTTAAAGGTTAATTTGTTTTATGTTTTGGTTAAGTTTAGCATCTGCTGCAGCTTCACTTTCTGCATGGGCTTCAGCTCGACGACCTGCTCGATCATCTCATCCTCCTCGTCGTCGGCAGCGTCGACCAGCGCTTGCATCTCGATCTCTGTTGCCTCCGAGGCGGGCACGTACAGCTTGCACTCCTTGCCATCCTTGGCGGTCATGATGCTTATGTTGCTGCTGCTCAAGTACTGCGATATCTTTGGGTTCGATGTGCATATCTCAATGTACTCGTCCAGCTCCTCCTCCACATTGTACAGCTGCCTCTGTCCTATGCGGTTAACATGGGATTCGTGATTGTGCTGACGTCGTGCGTCAACGAACTCTCCGTTCTTTGTGATGACGACCGCCTTGCAGCGCAGTTTGAGCACATCTGCACACCTCCATGTGGTCTGGCCGTTCGCCTGGGTTAGCTTCTTGTTGTAGATGTAATCCTTGTAGACTAGCTGCGCGTTCTTCTTTTGGCTGCGTATAAATTTGATTTTGCCAGCTGCATTAGCGCGTATACAAAATATAAATACAGAGGGTGAACAAGAATTGTAGAAGAGAATGTGAGTAAGAGGTTTGCCTTAGAGCTAAGTGCAATCAATATACAGTTACAAGTTACGCTTAAATGCTACGTGAAATAAAACAACGCACATTAAACAGTTTTGGCTTTAAGCATTTTATTATAGCAAGGAACAACAACCACCCAGCACATACACACAATTATTTGTATGCAAATATATGTAAAGATGCTACTGAGTATATGAAAAGGCGGTTTAGGAGCAATCCAACTTACGGCAAGCAAATCTGTCAACAGAAAATTATACATATTTTATTACAGCACAGATGCACAATTATTTCACAGAAGTCATACACCCAAACTTGTTTCTAATTTCACAAAAAGAAAACACTTGCACAACACTTTTCACTTATCGTTTTACTGCCTTTAATGCACATTCAATGAAACAATCGTGAAATTGTGTATATTTACGCACGCATAGCAAAATGAAAATAAATTAACGAACCCACAAAAATATGTATTTAGCTTTGTATTCCAAAGCATCTCTCTGGCGTTGCCACCATTGGCGAGCACAGAGTTGCACTAGCATAAAATAAATATAAAAATAAAATAATCTGGCAACACTATCCAATCTCAATTCAATTTATTTAAGCATATATATATATATATGAATATACATCAATTTAGATATTATAATAAACGTTTACGTACCGGTCTTTATTTTGTCATACTTGAAATCATTAACCACGTATACCAACACTGGTATGCATCAAGTATATTTGTCAATACAGTTCAAATATACCACATGAAAAGACGAATAGAGTTTCACATTCCAAACGGTAGCGCCATAATTATTGGCGGTAGTTCGAGAAAATAGTACACACATACTTTCAACACTTTTAATACAACAAATGAACGTGGTGGCAACTCCAAGCGAGAAGTTTGCATTGAAAATGTATGCCATAGACAGACGCGCGAACCACAGAATGAAACTCAATTTGCCTGGTTTGCGTCCATTAATCAAAAATAATACTCTAGATAAATCAGTTCCATTCAAAATTATCCACTTCCAGCATTCATTAACTGCACAAATTTTAAGACTCGGCATTTAATGCCGTTGCTTGAATAACTGTCAGCAAGCTTTTACGTTGCTGAGGCTATTCAAAGCAACATCTTATTCAAACAAGCAAAACAACCACCACCAACGACGCTCTTGACATTTTCCTTCAGGTGGCAACGCCACATCGACATCGCTTAACCGCCAACGATTTTCAGTGCTTCCAGCTTCGGTCCTTCCTAAGAACATTAATGAAATGCAAAATAGTACAAATTTAACAATAAAGAATTACCTTCATTAATAGAGTACCTTCTGTTTACAGCTCCAATAGACTCCAAGTGCATAAGTCCCAAGATCTATCAGTCCTGTGATACGCTCCTCGACAGCCAAAGACTCCAGTTCGCACCAGATTTTACATGTATTTTTCACTCTACTTACCTTCGCGACAAATGCAAACGAATTACAAACGCGAGAGCAGCAACCTTAACAAAGTGAATTTGTTTTGGTCTGCCGCTCGGCCGCAAACTCTTTTCGAGAAAATAGAGCGGCGGCCTAGCTAATCTTATCTCAACTAAAATGACTGATAAAACAGCTCTTAAATATGCATTGAATGTTGATGAAGTGCCGATGATATCGCAGCGTATGATTGAAGCAGATTTAAGGGCTCTTTTATAGCCATAAGGCCAAAGTCGAATTGTGAGCTGCACGCCGAATCGGAAGCCAACAAATGGACAATTTGAAAAACATTCACAAAGGCAGTTTTGCCAATTAAGTAGTGGAAATCTGTGTGCAATTCACAAGTCCGACTGCCTGTGGTCATTAAGTAATTTATCTATGTCTAATAATAGCCCATCGACAGTCGATGACTGGATCGGGCCATAGTCAAAATGTCAACCAACCTTGAGCCTCTGTGTTGCCTTGATCCGCGCCGGTGTCGACAAACGAAGAGTCACTGTAGCTCTGCGACTGCTGCTTGACAACGGCCTTTGACGTGGTGGCTGCGATGCTAGTGCTTGTGTTGCCACCGGTTTGGTTGCCGGCATCTTCGTTCTCGGTGAAATAGCTGTCGTCGTAGCGCATGTCGCCGTAGGCATCATCCTCTACGTAGGGCGTATCGCCATCGCCCGCTACCTCGGCATGTTCTTCGCTATAGTCCGGTTCTGACTTTGTGGGCAATTCCATTGGGAGATCAATATATTCAGCTTCCTCTTGAGCGGCCGCCTGTTGCTGCTGCTGTTGTTGTTGCTGCTGCTGCTGGCGTACCTGATGCACTTTCGTATCGGCAGCCACCACAGTTGTCTGCACGGTTATCTGTTGGGTTCCCAGTTGCTGTGTGCTAGTTGTGGCATTCGCAGATGTGTCCGTTGTCGATTCCAGTGGGTCAATTACGTTGGTGGCGGCGGTGCTGCTTGTGGTGGATGTCTTTGAGCGCTTCACAGCACCTGAGCCAATCAGACTGCCCCGTTGGGCCGAGCGTTTGTTTGTCGACACCAGCGTTGCTGTTGTTGTGGTGCCCGTCTGCAGCTGCTGCGTTTGTATGTGCTGCTGCTGCTGTTGCTGCTGGGGCTGTTGTACGATGGTGGCTTGTGGTGCGGCTGTTGTTTGGATGACGATTTGAGTGGTGGCCTTGTCATCGCCCAGAACATCGTCGACGGTCTCAATCTTGTACCGGGCAGAGGTACGAGGCTGTTGACGTTGTACACGCTGGGCGGGGATTTGTTGCTGTTGTTGTTGTACATGAGGTGCGGCTGGTGGGGGTGTGGGTTCCTGTGGGGGCTGCGGCGCAGGATCATTCTGGAAAATTCAACAAAGTTTACATATGGCTGGCCAACATGAGAAGAGAACAAGGGTTAACTGCGAGCCTAAATACTCTAGCATCTGACACAAATTTAATATACATACTCTATTTTAAAAACAGAACAGAGAAACCCATACGCACATACATAAATACCCATATAGTCACTAATATAAAAATACAGAATTTACCCTCATAAGACGCGCGTACACTTCTGCCACCAATTCGTTACATATTTCAAGATAAATTCAAGATACTCTCTCCCTCTATTAGGGTATAGCAAACAACCACCAAAATGCGCGTATATTGATACCATCTAAAGCTAGCAAAGAGAGCGAAACAAATACACTGTCAACAGTAGCATACTCATGCCATCTCTGTCGCACGCGCACGTTCTGTATGTAGCGTGTTTCGTTTTATAACTGAGTACAGTCAAACCAGCTCTTATACAGACAATTTCGACTATGTGTGCGTGCGTGTGCGCTTTGTATGTATTGCGCGCGCGAACAGCGCTTGATGTTGTTCTCTTCTCGTAAAGCTAAGGTATATGGATTTATACTCACATCTGTCAGCCCCTTTATTTGCAGCGACTCTGCTGTGCTTATGAAGGCTGGCAAGGCGTCCTGTTTCACGTTCACTTCGCCGCAATACATAAACTGAATCAGGTCCTTCAATGCCGAATGACTGACATTATTTAAGAAAACTGCAAATTCAGAGAATTACATATATAAGAATTTGCTCGCCTGGCAACTACTTCCGAATTGTTTTGTTTTTTATTTTTCTTTTTGTTTCTGTACTTACCGATGGCATGGGTATTCGATGGCATTTGCGTAAACATTTTGCGGAAAAAAGGCGAGCAGACGGACAGCACCAAACGATGCGCCTTCACAATTTGCCCCTCCGCAGCCAACGAAACATCCACCAGATCTCCACGACATAGCGATTCGTGGAACCCAGCAGACAGATTTGTGTTGAAATTGTTCCAGCACAAACTGAATTGCTCGTCGTCCGCCATCTTGGACGAGCGTAGAAATCAATAGAATTTTCTGTATCTGCTTGGTGTGTGTGCTGATGAAAAAATAAAAAGATGCGAAAATAAGTTTAAGTTAGGTTTTTTTTTTTTTTTGCAAGCAAGCTGGATGTGGATACACATTTGTTTACAAATGTCAAGCCACATCAGAAATGCGGACGCATACAAAATTTAGAAGTGAAAAAACTGGGAAATTTTTTACGCGTGCCGAGGCATCAATATCTTAGTTATCAAATTGATTACATTCAATGCAAAAATACTAAATTCAATAATTTACTATATGCAAAAGAGAACAACTTACCTGTTTCAAATGTATTTTTATTATAAAATACTTAATTTAAGCACAAATTAAAAATAATTACTTATACTGCGCTGATGACGCGCAGTTGCGTCCAACTTTTGCAACGAGTACCACGAAATAAATGTATACTAGCTAGGGATGAACGACAGTTTTATACTGGGTAGGTATGCTGCTAGATAATCGATATATCGATGCGCAATACACGCGATAGTTGTAGTCTATACAGCACTGCTAAGTGTTGACAAACGAAAGAGAACAATGTGAGAATTCAAATTAACTGACAAAAAAAAAAAAAAAAAATACATTTTGTATTTATTTAACCAGACACAGATATCTGTTATATTATTTGAATAATTGAATAATAATACGTTTTATTCAACATTTTATTTGGTTATATTTGTAGTTAAAATTAAATTATTTTTTCCTTGCACTTCATAATATTAATTGAATAAATAATGAAAAATTTTCATTTTGTTACGTTTTATTTGTATAATTAATTATTAAAATACATTTTTAAAGCAATTATTTTATCTATTCGTAGCTAGTATACCTTATTTTTACCGTAACACTTTAAAACTCATCATACCAAAGATTTGTTTATTGAGTCAAGTGTGCGAAATTCTGCACTTGAGCTCCACTTGAAATCGGATCAGCGATTCAAAAGCGCCAATTAACATGGCATATTATTTGTATGTATATTTTTGTGTAGAAAAATGACTTAAGGACTTTGCAGTAATAAATACACATACTTAAGTTCAAGCAGAGAAATTAAATCTGCATGAAGAGGCTGTGAACAAACAACAACAACAATAAGAAAGAGAAGAGACAAGACAAACAGACACCCACGTACACACACACACACACACACACACACACACACACACAAACGCGCACGCGGCTCTCTAGCATATATGTAGCTGCTTGGCCTGTGCTGCGCTGTGATTGGCTATAGATCCGCCATTTTCTTCAGCAAGCATAATAGATGCGTGTGTGTGTGTATGCGTGTTTGTGTGGGTGTTTGGCCAGCGCCTGCAAAGATTCAATTTTCATTCAGTACGAAAAACGCGCTGACAAATTGAGGACACGCTCGAGTGCGCAGCGGAACGGCGCATCGTTGAAGTTTACACAGCTAAATAAGACGAATACGATTGCACCCCAACCCCTCGCACCTAAGCATAAACGTCGCTGCCCTCCCCCTCTCTCGCGCCTCTTCAAGTGTCGCTCGAGTCCGTTCGAGTCAAGTGCATTTTGGCAAATTGCTGTATTTATTTTAATTTAAAGTGCGACCCACTCGAGTGAATTGAATTGTGGCAAAGCCAAACAAACAGAAAAACCAAACCAAACCAAACCAAAAAAATAGTAGAGTAAATAATACAAAATCAAATTCAAAGAAATGTTGCAACATCATCAGCACCAGGCACAATCTGCCGTCTACTATGACTACAATCAAACGCCCAGCCCCAGCAGCCTGACCAATGCGGATGCGCTAAACACAACCCCATTCTCGGTCAAGGATATACTGAATATGGTCAATCAAACGGAGGCATACGATGGCGCCTATGGCCATCTAGAGAGGTAAGAGCTTATAGTTCGCAAAATAGGAGAATCTTATGCTAGGCATGAGATTGTCTAACAATGTAACAGGAATATAATAAAATAAAATAAAAATAAAATATGATAGTTAGCATAATTGGCTAAAGTTAGTTCTAGTTAAAAGATAAATTACTTTCTTTTTTTTTTTGTATTTTAGATATAAAATTTAGACATTTCTTATTTTAATTATTTGTTGTAGCTTTACTAGATGATGAAATATAATATATCGAAGATTGCATTTACTATATTATAGAGAATTACAAATATTTATAATTGTTACTTTTTAAAAAAGTTTCTATGAAGAAGGCTAGGTTATTGGGTAATATCACTTTATCTGAAATCTCAAAGTTTCTTTGAACAAGGTTGCGCTATAGATTGATATCACTTTATCTGAAACCCCAGAAATAAGATATGATAAAATAATTTCTATAAGCCATATATTCAGTATAAAAGCTATAAGACATAATAGAAAAAAAATCGTATACTATAATAGTAGTATATAAGAATAAGAAGTATCTATGGTATAATAAGTTCGTGCTGCATCTACCTGTTGTCAGCGAACCTTTCCATAAATCTGCGTCTTGGAAAAGCCAAATTTTGGTCTTGTGTATTTTATATTATTTATTTTTAATAAGGCTGCAAAGGAAATTAATTTCTACCAATTTTCCACGAAACAATAATATTATGCTAACCTTTAGGCTGAGAAAGCGATAAAGGAGCGAAGAGATAGATATGAGAAAGAGAGAGAGAGAGAGAGAGAGAGAGAGAGAGAGAGAGAGAGTGACTGAGAGAGTTATAGTATAAGAAATCCTATAAAAACATATGAACAGCATGAATTGCAAATAGGACTAAAAGGACAAATCATTGTTATTTGTACAAGAGGCCAGAGACGGGAGAAGGGAGACGAAAGACGATAGACGGAAAACAAAGACAAAATTCAGCCACGGCCGCAGTCGCAGCCGCAGACAGGCAAAGTTTTAACAATAAGAAAAACAAAGTCAGAGTCAGGCAAACGAGCGATGCGAGGCAAGGCAAGGCAAGTCAGGCGCCGCGCCGGACCTTGAGCTGCTGCCTGCGTCCTGGCCAACATGTGTGATTCGCATGTGCAGTAATTGTGATGAGGCATGAAATGATGTCACCAAGGGGCCGGATATGTAGAGCCAGCAGGACACGCAGCCGAAATGCAACATGTGCTAAGCAGGCCAATAGAACTCAGCATTCACTTTTCGCTTTATTTCTTCCTTTCGTTGTCCTGCAGCGCCACCGCGCTCTATGGCGCCGCTGAGTACCAACAGCAGCAACATCAACAGCAGCAACAGTTACAGCATCCACTCGAGCAGGCCAGCCAGGCGCAGCTCGCACAGCTTCAACTCCAGCAGCAGCAGCAACAGCAGCAGCAGCAGCATCATCATCATCTGCAGTCACATCTTCTCGAGCCAGAGCAGGATCCGTTGGCAGCATCCGCGCTGTCGCCGCTGTTGCCGCCGCCAGCGTCGTCGCATGGACACCATCAGCTCTACGCCAGCTATCACCAGGACTATGGCATGCCCAGTCACATGCTGCAGCATGCCCACCCACATCCTCATACACATACACATCTGCATTCGCATCAAAGCTATCAGCCACCCTACAATGTGAGCGCCACTCAGTTCTATGCCACGCCCACAGCAGGCGGCTACCAGAGCAACTACAACTACAATTACAATGCGTCGGATGTGTACGCCAGCCCGTCGGCAGTTGTTGCGCCCAACACGGCCATCAAGAGCGAGTATATACCCACGCCCTACGTCACGCCCTCGCCCACACTCGATCTGAACAGCTCGACGGAGGTGGAGTCTCTGGCTCCCACCCACAAGCTGGCCAATGGCAACGGCATAGCACAGCGACTGCTCGACCCGCGGCACATGAACGGCGCAACGGAGTGCGCAAAGAAAAGTGAGTACCTTCAAATACCCTGTAATTTTCAGTGATAAAGGTCAGCTATTCTACATAAATTGACGTAATTTTTGAAATATCGTATATCGATTATCGTTATCTCTTTAATTTACTCTTTCCCAATGCCTAACACACCTTTCTATCATCCACTTTTAGAGGACAGCCAGGTGACATCCTCCCGCTCCGAGTTGCGCAAGAACAACAACAATAACAACAGCACCAGCAACAGCAACAGCAATAACAACAACAACAATAATAGCAACAATGTCTCTGGGAAGCCCCGCATGAAACGCAAGCCGCGTGTTCTCTTCTCCCAGGCGCAAGTCCTGGAGCTGGAGTGCCGCTTCCGCTTGAAGAAATACCTAACCGGAGCCGAGCGAGAGATAATCGCACAGAAGCTGAATCTATCCGCGACACAGGTGAAAATCTGGTTCCAGAATCGACGCTACAAATCGAAGCGCGGCGACATCGACAGCGAATGCTTTTCCAAGCAGCTGAAGTTGAAGCCAGAGTCGTCACAGTTGCAGTCGCAGTCGCAGTCGACGTCGCTGCCACTTCCGCCGCCACCGTTGGCCAGTCACATGATGTGGCCACCTACCGGCCAGCAGCTGCAGCTGCAGTAGCAGCCCTATCAATAGAGATAATTCTAACTTATTGCAACCTATGCAGATCTTACGTTTTAGCCTATGCAAATGCCTCATAACTCTAGTACCTTCTTGTAAATATAAAAATACCATTGGACAATAAATAAAGTTTAAGAAAGAAACGGAATACTACGACGATTTTTGGGGTTGAAGAAAAAATTGTCCATAACGGGGAATTATCGCGTTGAAGTAAGAGTATACTATTGTAATATAGGCATCTAGAATGTTTGATAAGCCTCTTCAGCTGCCGCTACTCATACTCAATTTCGAAAGGATCTTTCTGCCCTACTTACTCAAAAGCTTTTCACTTAGACTCCAATCAAGAGCGTCTTCTTTTCTTCTCTTTCACTTACAATTTTGTTATGTATGAGTTTCTAAGTTTCTTCATTTAAAGGTTCTCTCTGCGCTTCTCATATTGTGGCCTTGAAATCATTTTGATCTTTGTTAGGATTATCTCTTTGCCTTTTTCACACATATTTTGAATTACATTTTGGATCTCTTCTAACGTCTTTTTCGCTTCTTCTCTTTTCTTGTCCCTTATCTTATCCCTCAGCTTTATGCTTAAGTTTGTTTCTTAACAAATCTCTCTCTGTGCTTTGCACTTGGATTATAAAAGGATCTCTCTCTCTCTCTCTCTGTTTCTCGGCGATTCTCATTCAGTAGCTTTTCACTTTGATCTCAATGAGGATCAATTACAGAGCATCAGCTGCTGTTGGTTTGCCTTTGAGTTTCATTTAATAATTGCCTGAACAAAGTGCTCGCCCTTGCCAGTTCCACGATTTCTCGCTATATACATATATGACTATATACATACATGGAGGCGAGCAGGCGAGTAACCGAGTAGCTGCCACCGATCCATTAGGCACCGCATCTGCGTATAATTGTTGTCGATCGCCGCATAAATCAATTTTATCAAAACGCAACGATCAGTTTTATGAATAAATGAGGAAAAACGCCAAAAACAATTTCCGTTTTTATTTTTCGAGAAAGCAAACCAACACGAAAACCAAAATGAAATGTTTTCCTTTTGCGAAAGGGTTGAGCGAGCGGAGAGACGTGGCGAAGGGGGTGGGGGGAAAGAGTAGGCAAAGGGAGAGGATTGGGGCGCTGCGTCGCAGACATTACAAAGGTTGCTTTTATGAAACGTTTAAGTGGCAGCCAATGCAACTGTAAAATGTTTTACAACAGACGCAGCCACAGATACAGATGCAGATACAATTGCATTGGCAGCTACAGATACAGATAGAGCTAAACAGAGACACAGATACATTGGCAGACGTTTATGACAGGCCGGGCTAATATTTCATGGCGTGTGTGCTTGTGGGCAAAGTTGCCGCTGCCTCTCGGTGGTGCAGTGGTTGCTCTGCTGCTGGAGTGCCACATATCAATTACTCCACAAACACATGCCACACAGGCCAAGGGGCAGGGGCGGGGGCAACGGAACAACGGAGCAAGTGCAGCTGATCACACTTTTTGTTTCCTCTTCTCTTTTTGTTTTCGTTGCTGCTGTGAAGCATTTTTGACAGGCTGAACTTTTGGGGCAGCTTTGGGGCGCTGTCTCGGGTCAAATGTCAATCAGAGAGCATCAGTCGTGGATTTAGATAAAATTATGACAGGCTGCCAGCACATATAAGGCCAATCAGAGGGAAAACTCCGAGAGGCCACCCTCTAGTAGTTGGCAGCCTGACCTGGTAATATAAACTCTATAACTTTGATAACTTTTAAAAGGTATACAGGCAATGGAAACGAAAGTGAGCTAAGTTGATTAATTGATATATAGAGATCAATTCTTAAATATCTATCACAATGAGATATTCTCGCATAGATATGCTTAGATATCAACTAGATCCTAAACCTTTTCATCAGTCTGTTTATATGAGTGTCCTTCAAGCAAAAAACATAAGGGATTTTTAAAAAGTAATATTCCTTCAGATTCCTTCCTCCAAGAGTACACTTCAGATTATTAGGTTTTTACATATTTCTATATTCAAATTTTCTATGTCTCCGTCATTAATTATTATTCCCATCGTGTATTTTTAAATGCTTTCAAGCAGATCAATAAGTCTCACGGGGGCGTGGTCAGCACAGTGGCAAACAAAACGCCCCCAAAGGACATGTTGCGCCCTGCTTGAGCTGAACCGAGCCATGTCAAGTGCCTCTAAATGTTGCCTAATGGACCACACTGACCAGAACAAGAAGAAGAACAAGAAGAAGGCAGAGTATAGAAATAGGATTTAGCGAATGGATCGAAGCTGGAAATAACGCTGCCTACATTAAGGTTTCGTCTTACAATATATTCGACGTCTTCGTCTTCGACGTCGTCGTCTGGAGTCTAGACCGTGGCTCAAGTGGAAAATTTGTCATTTACCCATATATCACATGGGATCTGTGAGATAAGCGATGGATGCATTGTGGCTGGGCTTGTAGCGCCGTTTAATTCATGTTGCGTCAAAGGATCAAAGGCGCCACAAGCCGCAGCCACAAGCCGCAGCTACCCCATCTGCTCTCTCACTCTCACTCTCTCTATATCTTTCTCCCTCTTTCTCGTCCTCTCTCTTTGGCTGCTTTCACCGCTTTCATTTGCATTTCCTCAATTAAAACTGTGCCGCGATAAGCCGCCAAAGTGAGAGTTAGGTAAGCAAATTAAGATTTATTAACAACAATAAATAAACAATATAGCAAATGCAACAGTAACAATTTGTCAGCCAAATACACTCAGAGAAATCTTTAAAGTACATTTGAATCTGAAACACTAGTTAAAAACTAGAATCAAAATAATTTGTATAAGAACTTAAAAACTTAAAAAATTTTTGATCGATTTAATTTGAATTGTGAGTTAGTAAACTGATGCAGATTTTCGCCAAGTGTAGGACTTGGAGTACTCCACGATCCCTTAGCCGGGTGGCATTCGCATTGCGTAATTTTCCAATTGATTTTCCTTTGGCTTTGCCTTTGCCTTTGCGCCTTTCGCCTGTCAGTGGGCGTCTTCGTCTTTAATCTTTGCTCTGTCAAGTGGATTCATCCCAAACAAAAAATATCCCAAAGAGTTTGACATCATATCAAAAAGAAAAAAAGAAAAAGCAGAACAAGAGGAAGCAGAATTTATTCATTGAGTTGTTCATTTCCATTTGATGTGGCCATAAAAATCGCGAGCTCATTTTACATTTTCCACTCTATAGAGTCTCTACTATGTATGTACATATATATGTATGTATGTATGTACACCATGTTCATATATCGGGTTAAATGTTTCTGTTTTATTTCCATCATTTCGGCATTTCAAGTGGAAAATTGTGACAATTATATTCAAATTAATTGAGTAATTGCATACGAAAACTGAAGATCGTGTCGTTTAAAAGCATTTGATTTACGGCCTGTGGAAAATGCCACTCGAGTGTCTCAAATCCCGACTTCGATTTGGATTTGACTTTGATTGTCGTTTTTTCGTTTCTTTTTCGTCTGCTTTATTTTGAATTCGATTTCCTTCCGCCTTCAATATCCTATTGCACTTCAAGCACCTGTAAACAGAGTCTAAAGGGTAGTTGAAATGCACACCTAAATCTATTATATATACAGAGTGAAGTGTGGATCTATCAATATCAATCTATATGTATAGTATTAAACTAATTACTTTAATTTAATTTTTAATCATTAGCAAATATGTAAACAATAGTTTATACAATGAAATCGCCACGAATCATAACGTATTTTAAATCATTCATATTATATTAAATATATCATATATTTTGTGTTGATCATCCGTCGGTACGCAAGCAAGTATCTCTCATGGAGGCACAGCAAGTCGGAAAACAAATAAATGATCTACAATTTGTGAGTGAATTTCTTCCAGTTTTTCATTCACTTTTTAATATATTCAGTCGAGTAGTCTTCAGTCTTTTCTACCATTTTCTCTTTTATATATTAGTTCGATTATTAACATTTTGAATTACTTATATATTTTCCAATCGAGTAATCGTGAATCGATTATTCATTCTCTTATTTAAATAGTAACGGAGCAAATGCGTACACTGCTTATGCGACATGTATAAAGCAAGCAGTACAACACAAAAGTACACAAGCAGTAGTGTGTGGATGCTAAAAAGCAGTGCAAACTGAATGCAAGGAGAGCATAACAGCCTATGTGGACTGTGCGCATAAATTGAGTTAACGGAAATTGGAAGAATTCTTTTCAGCAATTAAAGCACATCTTTACAGTTTTCTATTGACTGACTTGCCGAAGTTGCCTCTCCTTTAGTAATGCAATTAAACAAGGAAATGATAAATCCTTGGCCTTGTGTACTTAAAGCAAACACACGGAGGAACACTTGCCAAAAATCAATCAAACGGCAAGCAAACGCAATGTGGCTCAAATTTCATAATATTGGCCTAAAGAACGCTTTAAATATTACTTACAAAAGACTCTCAATGTTAATGCACAAGCAAAGCAATGCTGAGCAAACAATTGAAGTGGCTTTTGATAAACCATTAAAGCGAATCGAATACCAACAAAGTCGACAAACAGAGCTGACAGCGAGGAAGACGAGCGAATGTCTCCTGCCGGGTGGTGGTGGTGGTGGGTGCACGAAATCAAACAAACTCAGCCAAGTTAATTGAAAATCTCTATTCATCATTCGATTCACTTCATTGTAATCTAATACCTGTTTGGTGTCTCAATAAACTATTTGCAGATAATCGCATCAGCAGTGCCAACAAAAAAATGAGCTCGGCCATTCAGTGAATGTGCTGGGACAAAGGCGAACGCGTGGCAAGCATCATTATACTAATTACTCGAGTATTATTGAAATGCATTCAATTGAAAGCATTATAACGAGCAATCCCCGCACTCAACCCTCAACCCTCCAACTCTCTAACCCGCAAACCACAACCCCTACTGCAACACTTTGAGCGCACTTGAAAATTGGTTACTTACTTACTCAATTTTGACCGCAGCGACAACAACAGCAACAACAGCAATAATTGCAGCAGCAGGACATTCGAGCACGACTAGAAGATACCCAAGAAAAAATGTGCTTAGAGTATTGCTGAACGCATAAACTTAAGTCAAGTTATGACATGAATGAAAGTAAAAGTCTACAAAATTAATTTTAATAATTCCCTAAAGTTATCGCCTCTAATCTTCCTCAATTTTCCCTATATATACACTTTAAATGCTTGTGTGTTACATACTTTTGCACTTTCGATATTATACCCTGTTTATCACATTTTCAAGGGGTTCAGCATCGAGCCACACGCTGCTTTTGCTTCCCTTTTGTAGCAATCGCCGTCGCTGACTTTGACTTCGGCTGCCCGAGGCGACGGCAACAGCAATAGCAGCAACAGCAGCGACAACAGCCCATTGGCATTAAGAGTCATTGAATTGGCAATAAAAAGATTATAGCCCGAAGGTGTGAAGTGTAGCAGAGAATAAGCGCAAGCATCCCTCACCCGTAGCGCAAGCGAGAGCATCTGTTCCGCTCTGACATTCATTTACTCGCTCCTCGCACTCACTCTCTCTATCGCTCTCTCTCTCTCTCTCTCTTCGTGAGCATTTCACTCAAGCTGGCAAGCTTGCTTTGTATGCGCGCAGCCATTTTGCTGCTGGGACCAATCGGAGGCCATTGTGAATTAGAGACTGCGGCAATTGGCCAATGGCAGACGTTCTCTTTGAAAATGTGCTCAAACGGTACTTTGAAATGAGATTTTAGTGAGCACAAACACATAACTGTTGCTGCTTTTTAAGGCGCTATAAGAAGAGACTGAAAAATCTTTAAATCATGGGCACATCTTAAACGTTGTTGAGTATTTATAGAGATTTTACCAGACTTTGCTTCTACAGAGTTGATTTTGGTTTATTAATTTGATCATAGAAATGCAAAGAAGCATAAATTGATTTGATTAGACACACAAATTGACAAATTATGAATATATTATCATGGGAACTTAAAACCTTTCTCAAAATCAGGCATAATAATTTATCAAAAAGTCTTATCTGGAATGTTCGTACAATATAATAATTATAATATAATCTCAACATATTGTTGCTACGATTGTATATAAAATGATTTGTAAGGAACTATTTAAAATGCTATGATTAAAACTAAATAAATACAACTTTAAGAAAATGTAAACAAAACAAAAATGCTTGAAATTGATGGGGAACCATTAAATTCACTCCAAGTCAGTGCAATGTGTTTCTCTCCCTTTCAAGATATTTCTGCATAATCCTCTGAAATATAAACAAATCAAGCGAGAAAAGAAATCTGTGTCTCAGAGCCAGCTCTAACTGTACCTAGTTGAAGCCCGAATCAATTGCACAATAGTTAACACATTTATAAACAATAAACAGGATGCAGGCACTACCAAAAATAACGCAAAGATTTCCAATCTCGCTTGTTTACAGTTCACTTGAGAGCAAACTCAAACGTGAGGCCCAACGGCCGGCCAATGGGCGAGCCGAGCGGCAACTAGCTCAAAGTCTTAATATAGAACAGAATCCACCACCAACAAGAGCAGCAGCACTAAGCAGCAGTCGCCGCACTTGAGTGTGCCATATGGAGCACCATGTGAGTGATTCTCTCTCTCTCTCTCTCTCTCTGGGATGATCCATTCAGGCTGCAGTTATTTAAAGAGCGCTCACGGCGCGGCAGTCGAGCGCATTTGTGACGCAGCCGTCGAGACGAGCAGACGAAAAAGAAGTGATTAATATTATATAAAGAGCAAATAGATATATATCTGATATATATACAATATATCCATATAGTTGGTGTGTTAAGTGAATCATGTTGAATATGGAAAGTGCGAGTGCCGGCGCCTCATTAGCGGGCTTGAGCAAGACTCTGACTACGCCCTTCTCGATCAACGACATTTTGACACGCAGTCAGCCCGCGCGTCGCATCTCCGATCCGGAGCCCGAGTTGGAGCTGCAAGTGAGCAATAAGTCCTGCTGCCGCGATCTCAATCTCTACAAGCTGGCCCAGGAGCAGGCTACCAGTGCCCAGCAGTCGAGCTACTTGCAGTTCTATGCCCTGGATAATGACAATCCGGCCAGCTCCTCCTCCGGCAACTCCGCTGCCAACTCGGCCGCCTCCGCCTCGCTGCAGCGCAAATTGAGCTATTTCGGCGCCGCTCTGTCCGCTGCGGCGGCACCCCTTGACATGCGACGCTGCACGAGCAACGATTCCGGTGAGTTTTAGCATTTCCTTTGTCAGCTAATGGACTCTATTATCGCCTCGCTAATGGCCTCCATGGAGCTTTGTTTGCAATTCCCCTCCCGATTGGAGTCCTTTGTGTTAACTTTTGGCAAATTTGTGGCTTTCCTTGCAGACTGCGACTCGCCGCCGCCACTAAGCAGTTCGCCTGCCTCCTGCGGCGCTGGTGGCTATGGGCGTGGCGGCTCGCCGCTCTCCCACGATGACAGCCTGAGCGGCGCTGCACTCAGCCGCAAGAAGCGCTCGCGTGCTGCCTTCAGCCACGCCCAGGTCTTTGAGCTGGAGCGTCGCTTTGCCCAGCAGCGCTATCTATCTGGACCGGAGCGCAGTGAGATGGCCAAGACGCTGAGGCTCACCGAGACGCAAGTGAAGATCTGGTTCCAGAACCGCCGCTACAAGACGAAGCGCAAGCAAATCCAGCAGCATGAGGCGGCGCTGCTCAGTGCCACCAAACGTGTGCCCGTCCAGGTGCTGGTGCGCGAGGATGGCAGCACGGCCTACATGAGCCCTGGAGCAGCAGCAGCAGCAGCAGCGGCTGCCTCTGCCTACCCACATGGCCTGGATCCGGCTTTGCTCAACATCTACCGGCATCAGCTGCAGCTGGCCTATGGCGGCTTGCCCTTGCCCCAGGTTCACTTCCCGTATTTCTATCCGCATCCAAAGGTGCCGCTGCCCATTCCGCCGCCAAGCAGCCAACAGAGCGCGCTCTCCGCCAGCTATGTCAATGGCTCCTCGGCATCCTCCTCACCGGCTCGCAACCCCAGTCCCGGACAGACGGCGCAGGTGCTGTGCGTGGAAAGCGGCGCCGACAGCAATCACTCGGCCACCGAAGACTGCGAGGAGAATGTGGAAATCGATTGAGATGTGTATTGAGTATTTCTTTAATTTTGCTCTTTGTGATAGCAATCGATGTGGGTTCTCAGTGGGGGAGACTGTGAGAGAGAGTGGGCGGGAGAGAAAGAGAGGGATGAAGTAGGAGAGAAGCAGATGATTCCCTGTCGAGAAAGAGAATGTTAGAGCAATTATCTAACTGATAGCTTTAGTAGCTTTAAGTTTTAGTAGTATGTAAATATATGTTAAATTCTTTATGCAAATAAATATCAAAATAATCAAAAAGAGAAATGAAAAGAGTTTTTTCTTAGAGGATTTTTATCAATTATCAAATGGAACTCACTTTGTTTCAGCGAAGTCTAAATCGAGTGCTCGAGGGTGACATAAAAATAAGAAGACGCTATATAAAATAATTATAAATTCTATGAACAACATATTTGATAAACGTTAAAATTGAAATTAAGCCTCATAAAATGAGTTATTTGTTCATCATAAAAAAAATAATATAATTTATAGGACAATTTTCATTGTGTACGAACCAAAGATGCTGTTAAGTTTATTTTTGACATTTATGTTTTAGTCTTACATTTTTTCTCCTATTGCTAAATTGTTTTTATGATCATCAATTAGCAATAAATAAATAATTTGTATACCAAAAATATGTAACTTTTTGTAAAACTGACCTCATTTTGAAATTGAGCTACGTTTGGCTTTTCAAACTCTACTTCAGAAATGACAGGCAGATCAAGCGGGAAGTGCCTCAAGATCCGTTTCACTGAAGTGTTCCACGCGTGTGGGCCGAAAGAATTGCAAAAAAGAGCCAGAAGAAGAGGAAGAATATCAATGATGACGATGATGATGATGATGATGATGATGATGACGATGACGACGTCGGCGCTGGGCACTCAGTGTCGGCATAGAAGTGCTTCAATGTGTCAGCCTCAGACGGGCGCACAGTCTCTGACCCACAAATGTCTGACTAAAACGCACACTCACACACACACATATACATCGCACTCACACACATACACACTCATATGCAGTTTGCAATGCGCTTTCGCAAGATCAGCGGCTGGAAGTGCAGCAAGGACTTGTCTGTGGCTATGTCCTTAGCCGCACAGCTGGTGGCTGACGACAACAAGGACATGGCTCAAGTGCCGAACGGCGACAATTTCAACAATTCATGTTTACAAACAAACAAATGGCAGAAGTCGTACGAGCAGGACGATCAGGCAATCGCCTGATCACAGCAAACACTTTAAGAGCAACAAATTCGGTTCATATTACAAATTGTGTTTTCATACCAGTCTATAAGATCGATGAACTGCGCCTCCACGCTCTGCTCAAACAGCAGCCCTTTCTCTATGTCTAGCGTCTGGCAACTGTGTCAACAATAGATCCGACTCTAGCTAAAAGCCCAGCGCTAAGAGCTACGACTACGAAATTGGGGACACTAAAATCAATTGACAGTTGTAATTACTTGTGTCAATATGTGTCTGGGCGGGTATCTGCGAGCCAAGACACACGCGTGGCGCCCCCCGACTGCTGCCCTGTTTGCCATAATTCAGTTTTCGCGCCAGCACAGGAAGTGCTCCAGATACGATCAATGAAATGGATCATTCATTCTTTTGCCTAAAAAGCGAAAGATAAATAATGTGCTGAACAGTCGAGTTGTCTAAGCAAAAACAAACTGGCTATAATGAAAATTAAAAAACAAGCGATTTATTTAGTTCAGTCTAATCGACAGCTGCTGAAAAAGTGTTGAGATAACTTATGAAATTTTCTAAATATTTTGAACAGTGACATTTTGTAGTATTTATTTAAAGATGTTGGTTGATAGCATTGAAGATTAATATGAAAATGAAAATGATCATGGGAATGTTCATGATAATAATAATAATATTCGATGATGGGCATACCTAGAATCTTAAAGTATAGACATTTTTGAACAGGATGATCGGTTGAGTCTCTTAAGCCATCCATCCGTCTATCGGTCTGATAGATCTTGCATCGGTGTGCATATATCTTGCAAAAGGTTTTTATTATAATATGAACTTTCACTTGGTCCAATAACCACATATGGATGTCAATATTACTCTGTGGAAAATGTAATTAGGAAAGATCATCTAGGATAAAAGTTCTTCATATATTAAACACCGATTCGAGTCCAAGCAGAATAATTGGAATAGAAGCTCTGATCAAGGCTCAGGCTATGCCCTAATCAGATAATTCTCTCCACAAATCACTCTAACTTGCCTAGTTAGATAAGCCTATCTCCAAAACACATTTGATATACATATATGCTAATTAATAATTAAGGGTTCAACTATATGCAGCTCTAATTTCTTAAATATTCTTCTATTTTTTGCAGCTCTACTCTCCGCTCTCCAGCCTAAACATCATTCAGAATTGTTGAACGACAGCTCTACTTACTGCCGTTGAAGACTTACGCTGCATGTGGCATACATATATCCGATTGCAAGGATCACAGTTTCCATATCTCACATTGCTGCACTACTTCATTTGTTTATGATGAGCGCTGTTAAAGGATTTGTTTATGTAGTCCCTTCTTTATGTTCTTTTATGACACTGTCAGCGGCAGCTACTACCTCCACCGCCACACACTACTTGAGGGCTAATCCTTTCAAGAGGCCGCTCCGCGCCAGTTCACAGTGAGCGCAAGTGAATGCGAATTAGTCACGGTTGCATGTGGCGTATGCGCAATCTTTGAACTGCAATTAGTCGTCGGCTGTCGCTCTGTCGCTCTGTCGCCTGTCGCTTGTCGCTTTTCGCTTGTCTGAGCTGAAAATGTTGTATAAACAAATATAAATCCGTTGCTTATTTTACGCTATTTGGTTAAACAAATTTTTTGGGGCCTGCATTCTTAAGCGGCTATTGAGAGTGCATTTAATGGCAGCATGCAACTAGTTGGCCATATATATGGCCCGCCGATCGGACAGATTAAAGTATAAACAAAATGTTCACTTAATGCTCAAATTGAACAAATTGCAAAATGCATTTGCCCCGCCTTGGCCCCGCTCTGCCTCTTCTTGGCCCATTTGCATGCACTTTGCTTTAGCGTTTTTAGCGCTGTTTGTCTCATCGTTTACCCCTTTTTCTCTTGCACCCCTCACCCCTCACCCCTCACACGTTGCCTGTTGTCTGTTGGCTGATGCTGCTGCTGCTGCTGCTGCTACTGCTGCTGCGTCTGTTGCACACATGTGCGCCAGCCATAAAAGGAGCTGAGACTGTGAATGGGAATGAAAATGGGAATGCGATTGGGAGTGGGCATTGTATAGGGATTGAGGATGAGGCGACTGACACTTCGATTTGCAGCTAACGTGCTATTGTTGATGTTGTTGTTGTTGTTATAGCTGTTGTTGTTGCACGTGTTGCTCGTAGGCGGGCTTGTTTATGCAACAGCCAAACTTCTTGGTAGAAATAACTCAGCGACATATTCATCAAATCTAACGGAAGAGAGTCGGAAGAGAGTATTAGTAAAGATTATGATAATGATAATGATTAGAATTATTGTAATGATAATGAAAATAACAATGGCAAAGCTAGTGCTAATGATAAGAATAACATTTAGAATCATTATGAATGGCAATGCTGATGATAATGATAATTATGCGGCCAATGATAATGATAAAGATAATGATTTTGTGATGATGATGCCAACAATTATAATGAAAATCATATCAATAATGTTGATAATGACAACAATGAATAAGAGCTAACGATTGACAATGACTATTTAACAGGGTATCTTTCAGTAGAGCACTCTCGCTGTGGAGCACTGCACTCTGACTTATAGTTTGACTGAAGTTGTGCTCTTGGTTTTATGGGATCGACGACCACGGGCAGAGTGAGACGCAGCTAAGAAGAAAGGATTTCCGATGAGAGATGAGCAGGTCTAGTGCGATTGCCTAATTGCCTGGATGCGCCTAGAGGGGAGCAGCGTCCACGGCAGCAGCACTAGATGAGTTAATGAAATGTTTCGCCCCCAATAAATGCCGTAAACAAAACAAAACAAAGCGAGGCAAAGCAACAACAAAATAAAGTATAAGAAAATGATGCGCTGTGCTATTTCTGTTTATTTTGTTTTGAAAATTGTGCGTTTAATTTATAGTTAATTGTTTTTCAGCATTTCATTAACCAACCAAAACCAAGAAGCAACGGAATAGATCGCGCTGACTGTGTGCGGTCCCCCAAAATTTCATGAGAAGCCACATACACACACACACACACACACTCCCACACACATTGACACACGGCAATTGTTGTCTGATGATGATGATGCTATTTGCGCAAGTTGTTGATGGTGTTGCACCCACACACACACACACATATATATATATATGCTGTGTGCATGTGCGCCGCCCAGTCATATATAACGGCACTCGCCCTCTAGCCAAAACAAAATGGCCACCCACCTCAAAACTCAACCTCAGCGCGGCAGCTGTTGAAATCTTTGCGTAATGCGGCTAAACCCCCTACCCTGCGTCACGCCTCCCCCCCGCACCTCTTCTCATTGTGCGCCGTTGTAGGCACTCCTCTGCTTATTTGGCTTGAAATAAAAAAGCATTTAAATCAGATTTTGTTAGCTCCATCAGCAAATCAAGTTTGCAATATGCAATATCCGACTGACAGATACTTGTTTTAGCAGTGAATCCAACTAATCTTAGAGCAGATCTGTGATCGATAATAATAGCATAAGTCTTAGCTACATATGTAGTCTATATTGACTATGTAACCGAAGTAGATATAAGCTCATATCTTAATATTCTATTCAAATTAGGAATAGATATATATGAGAATAGGTATACATTCACTTAGATTATATAATTAGCTCTCACTTATAGTTGTTCTATATTCGATTGCACTTATATAGCAAGACTTTCTTCATTACTCTATAATCAAGCATTAGCTCAACTAATACGCTCCACTTTCCTACGCTTGAGCGTGCATAGAAAAGAGTCGAAATTGAAATGATAAATGTTTTGGTTTTTGTGATTTTGTTTATTGTTCAAATTTCGCCTAAAAAATTTTCAAATTTTACCGCATGTATAAAACGAATCTTTTATAGGCAGATCCTAGATACGAGATATAGAGACGTAGTCGTCGTCGTCGTCGTTGTTGTTGTTGTTGTTGTTTTGTGAGCTGTTTAGATAAAAATTTGTGGTGTAGCACACACATGTGCCATTGGGGCAACTTAATTAGCATTTTTAATGGAGCTGCCGACTCGTAATGCTCGACAATTAAAGCGAGGGAAAAATCGACAAAAAAGAAAAAAAAAAAATGAAGAAATGAAAAACTGAAAATCAATTTCGATGGAAGTGCGCGTGAGATTCTTGCCCAATGGATGTCGATTTCACACATACATATACATATAAAATAAAATATATATTTCGTTTTCTACTTATTTGGGGCCGCATATTATCAGCTGCCGGGGTGCTACTAATAGAGCAGCAAAAGGCACTTGAGGAACTCGCTATTTGCTATTCGCTATCAACGTAATCTCCAGTGGAACCATCGCAGCTGCCAACCACGGAAACATTTGGCAATGTAAAGTGTGTTGGTGCTAGTTCTTCTGGTATATAGAGTGAATTCCTTTCAATATTAGTATATTCTAAACACGATGGATGATTCAGTTCTAGTTTCGGCTGATTTGTTATTGCTCATCTCTGCGCACCTTAGCTTGGGGCACTTTGTTAGCTGTTGTTCTTCTCATTAATATTTATTTGGAGAAACATAAAAAAAGAGCAAAGCGCTTAAAGTCTGTTTAAGTGTTCATTGCTTAGTGTAAACAACATTATATGGCCGGGAGGTACAGTGAAGCTCACGCATGTGAGATGTCTTCTGTAATCTATCGAATCATGCCGTGACTGAGACTTTTTAGTGCCTACTAAAACTTAGTTCCTTTAACAGTAACTCCCATCTCCATTACTGGCAAACCTAGAGTTTTTAGCAAGTGGAAGAGCGTATAAAATGAGAATAGAGTATGCATAACTCCTAGTTTATCCCTTGCACCCTCTGACATACCTACACTTACCGTCTCAGGACTCACATCGGCAGCTCCAGCTTCATGTGTCGGCAGCTAATTGGAATTTGAACATAAGAATTAACAGAAATATTTTACGGCATGCATAAATCAGCTCGATGAGCAGGTTTTTGGGTCCATTGTCGTCGTGTCAGGCGCTTCCTCTTGCTTCAGTCTTCAGCCTTGTTAGCATCTTCTTAACGCTTCGTTAGGTCTTTGGCCTTGCAAGAAGCGCAAATTGCGATTCAAATGAATTCCGCCCACATTTTCATAGTGTCATTTCTTCATCTGTATGTATCTGTATATATACATATATATATATATACTTTTTTTCATAATCATTAAATTTACTTGGTTTTTTTTTTCATCAGCTTTCGCTTCTTTACTGTGCCTGGGCACGCCCACTAGCCCCCGGTGGCAGAGCCATTAGCAGCAATTTTCAATTTCCTTTCTGATGAAGCACATGGCAAGAGAGCAAATTACATGGCACACAGCACACACAAGATGAGACATTCACCTTCTCATTCCCCTTCCCCTTGCCATTTCCATTCGCATTTCTTCTGCCATTCGATTCAGAATTTTTTCATCTTCGGTGTCCTTAGTTGTGGCTCACGTCCGCAATTGTCCTGAAGAAGACGAATTTCATACAATTTCCAGGCAGCAGCGCAAATGAACGGCCATTATGTCGATCTCAAGTGAAAGCGGGCACTGAAATGAATTCGTAACGAGTCCTGCGACGCAAGTCGAAAGTCACAAGACCAACTCAGTGCAACGCACTGACTTATCCTTATCTGGGCCCATTCTGCGACCCCAAAGGACATGCTTCAATTGAATAAGAAGAAAATTACACTTAAACGTTGCGGCGTGTCACCAACTACCAGTTGAGAGACATTGGCAAAGAGAGAGAGAGAGAGAGGGCGAGAGAGTTGAGGTGAGTGAGTCAGGGTTTCACTGCTATTATTTGCTGCTTCTGGTCAGCATTTGTTGGCTAACTTTGATTGAATTGCATTCATCACAGCTTACCAAGAGTTCTTGCCCAAGGTAATAAACCCAGCTAACTCAACCTATTTATAGAATCCTGTTAAGGTTAGTCTTCAAGCATTTGCATGGTGACTTAGCTACCCTAAAAGATAATGATGTTTGAACTGTCTTTAAGTTCAGGTTATCTATATATTTCTAGTAGAAGTAGTTACAGATATAAAATCTGTTATACAATACATTGTAGTAGCACCTACATCCTTTGCAACGTACTTCAGCATTCATCTTGAGTGGAGTAACTCCAATGCGGCGTTCACTTTGCTGATGCACTGTCTGCCTAATTGCCAGTCACTCAGCCAACGCATTCACTTTGAAAGGCCATTTAGCAGTTGGCTACAACAACTCAATGAACTTCGCCACCCACTTTAATGTCAGGAGCAACATTTCCTCCGCCTCCTTCTGCTTTGGCTCTAGCATGTCCGTCTCCTTCCGCCGGCAATGCGAGTTGTTTATAGCGCCAAACAGAAATTCCAGCCAACGACAAATAAGCCCCAAATGAAGTTTATTTGCTTAAGCCGTTGACAGACAAACAGTTGCCTCCACAGGCACACGCACTCACACACACCCGCACACACACACACACACACACATAGAGCACTCATACGCAGTGTGCGCCATGTGCATTAACATATCATTAGAGACGATGCTGCTCGCATCCGTATTTGCATGCATGCGCCTCTGCTCGTCTGTTCGTCTGTTTGTCTGTTTATCTCAGTTTTTGTTTACAATAAAGCGTAATCATGTGTTACTAATACCAATAATAATGCCAATGGGCAATCTAACCCTAATGCGCACATGAACTCTCCCTTTCGCAGCGGCATGCCTATGGAACTGCTGCTGGGACTGGCGCTGGCGTCGTCATCCACTTCAATGTCAGTTCGTGCATGCATAATGAGCTCCAAGAATCTCCACCCATCCCCAAAGTAGTGACTCGCACTCGCCTCAAGTGCACTTGTCGAGGTCGAGGAGGTCAGCAGGAGGAGAAGAGCAGCGGGGCAGCCAGGGTTAACAGGAAGCAACTGTCTTCTGTTTATTAATTGAGATTGGTTTTATATGCTTATGAGAGTACAAGAAAATATATATCATATTCAATTTCAATGTGAGTTTGAAGATTGGTGGAGAACTTGAGATAAACTTAGGGAGATATTCTATGCTGTAGTAGTAGCAGAGAGATCTCTATATATTACTCTGATCGAATTGAGTGAACAGAAGAACTGATAATTTATAGACTTTATACACAAACTACACATACATATAAATTTATACAGAAATACATAGAATATTGCATACTCGATGATTTGGTAAGCCGGCACTTAAGTTCATATTTTCTACATATTCCGATCAAGATGTTGAAATCAATTTCAGACAATGATGAATATGATCTCTAAAGGGTTCAAAGATTTTTTATTTCTATACTTTTCGACTAAAAAGCTTTGCATTGATTTTTTCATTTTTCTCTGCTTTTTTGCTTAATTTCTTAAGAACACTTGGACTGGCACTCTGGCGCCTTAAGTAGACTTTGTTCATATGTATGTGTATATATTTATGTATATATTCTGATTCATTAAATACTTAAGTAGACGACTCAAGTGCCAAAGCTTAAGTGTTTTTGGAGGCTTTAATATTGCAAAAAAACGCGCAAGACAATGAAGCATATGTTCATGAAATCCTCTTTATATAGTACATATTTGTATATAAATAATATAATATATTATATAAATTACATAAAAATATTTTTCATACATACTCAAAAAACTCCCATATTGAACATGACTAGGGGAATTTGGCTCAAGTCTGAAACCAAAGTACCTCATCATTGAAAGGTCTTGAATGAAATGAATCAATCACAATGCAATTCGCTGTGAGTTCACAAAATAAATATTAAATTTGGTTTGTTTTATTTCATTTTAATAAAAAAAACCTTAGCTTTGCCTAATTTCTAATGCTGCTTGCGCTTAGTTTTTGCTTTACTCTTAGATTTGCGTAGACAGACGCACAAAATCAATATGGGCAGGAGAAGGGCGACCGCAGCGATGGCCACTATGTCGAGCAGGTAGAACTGATACCAGGTTAGATCCATGCCGGCTGACACCATGTGGGGCGCGCCGCGATGCTCGATGACATAGTCGATCCAGAACATGGCCGTGTCCATGGCGCCCAGTGGACGCTGGCGGAAAATGCGAGACGATCGCTCCATGGTGTCCCGATACTTGGGATTCTCGAGCAGCTCGAGCAGCGCGGAGCGCAACTGGTCCGTCGTGATTGTGCGATAGTCCAGGCCGAGGGCATAGCCATGGGCCTTGCCTTGGTTGATGTTGAAGTGCTGGTCACAATAGACGGGCATGCCCAGAACGGGCACTCCATAGTGCAGCGCCTCCTGCATGCCGAAGAGTCCGCCGTGGGCTATGAACACCTTCACATTGGGATGGGCCAAGATATCGGCCTGTGGCAGCCACTTCTGTATCATCACATTCGCTGGCAGCTCAGCGAAGCTGTCCTCCTCGAACTTCCACAGGACACGCTGCTTCAGGCTGCGGAAGGCATCCAGGAAGACTTTCAGCTTCTCTGTAGGTAGATCTGCGCTGCGCACCTGGGTGCCTGAAATGCATAGATGTGATTAGGTCTACGTCCTATCGCTAGTCACTTCGATGCTTACCCAGACTAAAGTAGATGGCGCCATGTTTGGCCTCGTCCAGGAACTTCTGCAGGTGCTCGGGTAGAGCTTTGGGTGGCTGTATGTGCAGTCCGCCCACGGATATCATATTGAAGGAGATGGGCCTGGGCGCATCCAGAGGCATATAGTTGTTCATCAGGATGGCCGATATATTGCGCTCCAGTTGCTTGGACGTGGGCACCACGTCGAGCAGACCCGAGAAGTGTTTCCTCAGCACAGCATCGTGGCTGGGATAGTAGAGGAATGTGCGCATCAAGTGCTCCGTGCCGCAGACGAAGACGTTCACGGCTCGCTCCCATATGTTCATCCGGGTGGTGGACGATATGAAGCTATGCGGGTTATATGACCAGGGTGTAATGATGCCCACCATTTCGGAGAAGTAGTTGGTGTTGCCAAACGAGGAGAGCGTGATAGTGGGTATCTGATAGAGATGGCCCAGTATGAGAGCGCCCTCGTTGTAGAACTGCTCGGCGATCAGTAGGTCATATTTGCCCACCTTATCCTTGGCATTGATCAGGGCTTTGATCTCCGGCTGCTCGAAGGCAAAGTCCGTGCTTTGCACGCCCATCACATGCAGCATGCGCACGAATTTGAGTGTCGACAGATCGGCCATATCCAAGATAATCTCCCTGTTTGACATTCGCTTCACTGTGAAGCAGACGGAGATAAGATTAGAGCGATATTTCTCCTATTATTGTGACATACTTTCTGTCCAGAAATCATAATGAGGCAACACAATCTCTTTGTAATTAGAGCCCAAGTTCTCGCTGGCCAAGGAGAAGGGCGTGATAAAGGTGACCTGGAGTAAAGAGTTGTTACAGTTGGAAATTTACCTATATTTTGATCGATTTGCCTGCTTACCTCGTGACCACGCTTAACCAGCTCTCGTATGACGGCATTTGTCATCATGAAATGACTCTTGCAGGGATAGAAAAATGCAGCCAGGATCCTTGCACCAGCTGCAGATGGACATTGTTGAGCGGCGAGGAGAGTTAGGAGGAGAACTCCTAGAGCCCATCTTGTTGGCTGAAAAAATATAAAAGAAACTAAAAGTGAATAAAATGTGCTGAGCTTGCTCGACTAAGAGATACCCTGATATCATGTTCACTATTGATTACTTATCTACGGTTTCTTGCCCCTTTAATGTCTAGTACTTACAAATTTTAGAGCCATTATCTTATATGTTTACTTTGTGAGGAATAAACGTGCGAATAGGTGGACGGGTGGATGAATGAATGAGGCAAATTTTAAATATCAACTCTATTTCTCTTTCGCTCGGCTGCACCAGATAAAGATAATATATTTTGTGGCTAAGCCACCTGTAGCCGGTTCCATTCATTTGCGAAAACAGAAAAGAAACCAACTGTCTACACATATTTAATTGTCTTGGCGTATAAAATTAGACGATAATCCATATTTATAGACTTCAACAGATCGAAAATAAACGGGGAAAATATAACAAAATGTTATACACAATATATAATAATCTATAAGTATATACACATATGCTTATAAATATAGAGGCCTGTTTCTTGTTCTGTCAACAACTACTCACATTTGATTGAGCAGAATATATTATATATGTTGACCTAGACAAAATCGATTAATAGAAAGTTAATTGATAAACCGGTATCCATATTTATTTTTTTTGTTTTGCGATTGTAGATATTTTACCATTTTTGCTATCCGCTGTTCCACTTGTGACGCCAACGCTGGCTCCAATACAACTAATTCACAAAAGAAATGTATACATGTATATACACTTTATTATAAGTCTTGCACCTACGGCCGAGCTGATAACAAAGCTAAAAAAACAGACTTTGTTTACTTTTGCGAGAGCTTGAGAGCTCTCGTGACTCTTTCGCGCTCTTAATGTGATAAGCAGTCGAAAGTTAATCTGAAAGAGAGATTTCATTAGCACTCAATAGAAATAAATTTCGATTTTTGCTTTGGCGAACATAGTTAATAATAAATAATGATACTTTATTGTCATTAAAAAATTAATTATTAATATCATGATCAGATCTTTTCATAATTGTTTTAATGAATTGAATGTCTATCTACAGGGCATCTCTTAGTCAGGCAATCATTTTTGGCTACTCTGCTTGCTGTGCCGATCTCCAACTACTGTTTTTTATGAACTTCCCAGACAAATTAGGCGAAACGTTAGGAAATCGTAAATAAATCATGGGCATTTTGTCTAAATCAAATATTTGTTTGCCGGCTAACTGTAAAAAATTGCCACCCACACGCAGAGCAGTTGGCAGTGAAGTGAGGGATCGAAAGGGGGAGCAGGGGGGAGAGAAGCTGGCTGTTTTAGTTTTAGGAGTCTGCCCTCAACACCAAATGCTTCGTTGTTCCCATTGTACTTTCCATGCGAAATGCTTAGCTAGTGGCGGTGTGTACACTTGAAGAAATCAGGAAGTTTTTCGAAAATGTTGAATCAAATTTAGGTAATTGAAGCTGGGAAAGACTTCATGGAGTTTAGTATGAAAACTATAATATTAGGAAATAAAAAAAAAGTCTAAGCTATTTGTGACTATTTAAAATTACAAAAAAATATGTATGAGAAAATATGGAACTTAGACGAAATCAATTTCTAACAAGTTTTTAAGCTTTAAATTGTAATTATGTATTTGCTTTTACGATATATATGTTTTCGCTCAGTGCATGATCGTGTCTATATGGTATATATATTTGTAAAATGCAATAAAACTCAACGCGCCAATTTGTAGGCAATTAAATTTTATTTTCTTGTTGGAATTTTGATACGAACTCAGACTCTGACGTCCGGGTTCCGCTAGAATTTGCATTTGGTTGGGCATCGAGCATCGAGCATCGGGCATCGGACATCAGACTCCGGCCATCGGGCAGCACGAGAATTGCGATCAACATGATCATGTCGATGATTGGGCTTATTATTGTTTACATTGTCATATCTACCAAATGTGTGTGTGTGTGTTTTTATTGTTCTACACGATCCATCGAATTCGGATCTCTCTCTCTCTCTCTCTCCCTCTCTCTAGGTTTCTCTCTGTCTCCGATAAATTGGAGTCTATTTGTTGCCACATGCCTGGGCGAATGATACTTTGTTTATTGGCACGAATTGGCCAAATAAATGCAACAGCATTCTGTGGTAAATCATTTGAGATTGAGGCGAACCTTGAACGGGGGCGAGGGCTCAAGTGGTCTTTGGTCGTCGTTTCTACATTTCTAAACGCAAAATCGCATCCACTTTGCAATCGTTGCAATTGATCTTCAATCTCAATCTCAACAGCTGCAAAATGCAGACATAAATTCCAGTTCGGGCCAAGTGTTCCATCAAATTGAAGCTTTTAAGTCTCCTGGCTGAAGTGCTTTCGGTCTAATTTGCATTTCGACTGGGCCAACAAATGCGCAATTAGCCGCTATTACATTAATAATACGCGTACTTGTCCAGGCCCAATACCCAATAGCCCATAATAATTGAAACTATTTGGTAACCAGCAAATGGAAAATCGAAAAATCAAAAACCAAAACCAAAAGCGAACAACGAACAACGAACAAAAAACCAAATTGAAATGAATTGAAAACCGCACATTGGCCAAAGTGAATAGCCAGGCACTTAAGAGCTCAAAAGTAAGAAGCGCAGAGGCCAAACGATTCAACTGCCTCCACCCCATCGTATTCCCCACGTACCCAGGTCCCTGCTGACCTTCACCCGCAATCAGAATGATCGTGGAAAGAGAGAGAAAGTCTCACTACATTCACTGTCTACCTCAAGAACTGCCTGAACGTGCCATGGAAGCGTTGAAGTTGGGGTAGGCAATGATTTGTGTTCCAGCTGGAGACAGACAGTCATAGTAGATCTCTTGAGACCGGGAGAGAGTGAGTGAGAGCAGCTTTCAAGGCGTACATGGAATCTGCTTCAAAAAAGAGAGATAGATAGATAGAGAGTGATTATTACGTTTGCTTAAAGAGAAGATGAGGCAGAGAGCCTAACACCTGCGGTTGGAGTTTTAGCCCACTAATCTGTCATGAAGCCGCGCAGCACATCAAACTTGTCCGAAAATTCCCTCAGCCCGCCAACAGCATCATGCACCATTGTAATTAGATGTTGTTTGAGTTCGATCTCCGGTTGCATTGGCGCCGGTGGCAGGCAATTGGAAACCGTGGACATGGTGGCACAGGGCACAAACGATCAACTGATCATCTAATCATGCGTGTGGCTTTGTTTATAAGTAACGCCTCCGCCGGCTACTACTTGTCGGCCAGACAGGACATGAGACGCAGGACACAGGACACAGGACACGACTGCACTTGAGCTGCGTGTGTGTTGGCAGGACATAGTGAAATATGTGTGAATCTTTGCCTCAAGTGGCAGCGTGGCAGCATGTCAGCGTGGCAGACATCGATTGCTTCAATATTTTGACCAGCTCGTCAAGTGGAAAGGTGGCTCTAATTGGTTGGCTGGTTGCTTGGTTGGTCAACTGTCTGCAGCCCGCTGCCGCCAAGCCATGTCTAGACAGCTGGACCAAGTTGTTTATTTTGATTTGCACCACAGGACACGCGGCGGTTGCCCACAATTGCGACACACATACATAAACATTATCTAATGCCAATGACAATGACAATAACAATGCTTTGTCGCCCCTGAGTGGAACTGCCCGTTGAGTCGCGACTGGTTTACCAAGACCACACAGAATATAGCAAAACCAAGCAGAAGTGATGATGGGAACTCAAATTCAAATTAAATGTATATTTTAATATTAGTATAGATATTTATTGAATTCTTTTACTTTTTAGATTGGTTAACTAAACTTCATAATTAGCAATATAAATATATACGATTTGCTATTCGCCGCCATTGATCCATTGGCTTGTGATACCGATATTTCCTCTACTTATTACCTTTACGTAATTCCTCAACGTATTTCCTTTACGTACGCTCCTCTACGTCTTTGATGCGTTGACACCCACCAGGCCTGGACGACTGAAGAAATGCTGCAGCTGCTGCCCTTTATATAGGGCCACTTTTACTCAAGCACAGCCTCTCACGAATGTTGAGTCTGACGACAGGTAAAGCTCGTTACAGTCGAGCTTCAAGTGACCACTGGGAACGCTCTCTGCTGCTGTGAGCATTCTAGCTATGTTTTACCTAAATACAAATACCAAATGAGAACTGCTGCATACACACAGACAACTTTAACGATCTTCTGCACTTCTTCTCTCCTGGCTTTTACTTTTACTCAAGTACTGTCTCTCTCAAATGCTAAGCCCATGCCTGTTTATGCCTGCGTGCCTATGTGTGTCTATGTATGTGTGTTTGCGTGTGTGTGTTTTTTTGTAAGCATAATAATTAATAATTATTGTGCTCTAATATAAGACTAATGTATTGATATTGCTTTTGAATGTATGTTTATATATATTTATGTGCATATGTGTATGTATGCATATATGTGCATAAGTGCAGATGAATATATATATATATATATGTATGTGTGTATGTATGTATACATAAAAGTATATATGTATGTGTATATGTATATACAAAAGTGTGTATGTATGTATGCTTGCATATGAACGTATGTTGCCATATACATACGTACATATGTATGCACTGTATACATATGTATATATTTATTTATGTATGTTGTGTTTGTAATCGGTTCATTAAACTTCTTATAATTGCCTTGCTGTGCCCAAAAGTCTAATAAGAAATTTATTAGCTCAAACTCGTTCGATTCTCTTAGAGGTGCATATGCTACGACCAGTTCAATTATAGTTTGGTATACAATCCAGCTTGCACTACAGAAGTCTCTCTCTTTAGTAGTTCAGCTCTATAAACTCAAACAAAGTTTGTTAGTGAATGCCATACAAATATGGAAAACCATATTTCAAACAAGCAAATCTCTAAACAACAACAAACAATGGAACTGAAACTGGGGAGGCTGCTGCACCGCTAACCGCAACATCACGGCACGAGATGAGGCATGTTTAATGCACTCTCCATGCAGGTCCATAAAATCCCTGTCACTGTTTGTGTCTCTTCGTCTCCACATTAGCCCCATCAGGTGTTGCCACGCCCGCTCTCTCCTCTCACATATTAGAAGCTGGAAGTTGGGCGAATTGTTTATGCTACTTTGTGAGCAATAAAAGCCGAGGAGCGTGGAGCATACAGTGCAGCAGGCCGTGTGGGTGGTCCGAGCAACCGCCCCCGCCCTCAGCTCTCTATCGGTTATGTAAATGCCGCAAGAGCTAATCACCCTTAACTCAGCGAAGGCGCTCGTGTGGCATTAATCAAGGCATTGTATTTGTGCACCAGGGCGTGGCATGTCCTTGCGTAATCCCTGTGGGAGCCAACGCGACGAAGTTGAGTGAGAATTGAAATCGAATTGAAATTGATTTCTGATAGAGGCCAACCACTTGTAAGTGTCCAGAATTGTGAGACTGAAGTGGAGTAGCAGCTTCCACACAATAATTGTAATAATTCGACTAATTGTCTCATTATGTGGCGTTATCTAGTAGAGGCCCCAGCTCGACGCTGGGAAGTGTTTCGTGCTCCCACTCAAGTGGATGTTAAAGCTGATCTTGCTGTCGCTTCAATTTCGGCTGCAGTTTGTTGACCTTTGACGACTTGTTGAGCTGGATGCGTTTGCCCCCAGCTGAAATTGGCGTTGGCTTTGTTGTTTCTAGTTGGCTTTTTATTTATTTTCACTTGTCAATAAAATCGACGTAATTTGCATTTTGATTTGTGCGCCTCGCATCAACATGGAATGAAAACAAATCGAACGCTAAATCGTTCCCCATTTCGTAAATTTGCCAATATCCATATTTACGTCTTCATAATTCATAATTTGCACTCAGTCTTTGCAGTTTCAAGATTTTATGTGCCGCCTCTCTCAACGATTTCTATTTTAATGGTCTAAATGCTGAACAGAAAAGAAAAGCTACATAAAAGTAGGGGAAAGTCTGTAAATTCTTGAGATTATTTCATGTAAATGTTAAAAAACTCTTTATATCAGCTTAAAACTAATTTGAAATAGTATAAAAATTGATCTATAGGATTTTAATTTAAAATTTTATTTGAAGTAAAATTACAATTTTTATTTAAATTTTTACTGTTGCCTTTGGTTGGTATCTAGGCTAAGCATTTGGTTTTGCTAAATGAAACGGATTTATTTTGGTGCTTAACTTTGCTAGCAACAAGCAGTTTCACTGCTTATTACAAACCAGTATTTTAGTCAGATATTCTTGATTTAGCATGGTTTTACACCATTGTATTTGTACACTGCTTGAAATCTGTCAATATCTCAAGCAGTGCTGCTACATAGCAACTCAGACCTAAAACAGCTCTCATCTAGTTGGGAGAATTTGCGTATACCATTATTTTTGTGTATTCTAATTGGAAGTATGCATAGCATATACACAAACCAATTGTTGTTCGTTGAATGTAAGCAGTTCAACTGGTACGTATGGCAGCAGAGTGTCATATATTTTATATGACAGATAAAAGTAGACATTTTAGTCTAATATTATTATAAATATCTATTATATTGGGTTATATAAACAAAAATACTACAATCTCATTTTTCGATATGAATCTAGAAACTAAAATTTATTTTAAATTGCAAAAACTTATGAAATACAAATGGGTTAACACAGTAAATACATCTCTATGCACACTCTTTAATATAGATACACTTATCAATTATGTTTACATAGACACGAATCACAAGCAACTAATACGAAATTGAATACTCTATAATTAGGAAAATCATTAAAAAGAAAATTGTTGTTCATATATTAAGTTGTTTTTTTTTTGGCAAATTAGAAGTCGCGTGTTTATGTGCGTATATATATATATGTGGGAGTGTGTGTTTCTCTTTTTAGCAATTTACAAATTGAGCTAATCTTCAGCTAACGTAACTCCGGCTGAGGGTAGAGCAGCTTTCCATCAGAGTAGCGCATCAGGGTCATCATCTTGAGCATGCGCAGCTCCTCCTTATCCCGGCTGTTGGTGGTGCTGCTGCTGCTGCCGCCGCCGCTAGTGCTTTGATGGGGATGATGATGCGGGGGCGGGCGATCTGCTGACTGGTCGGGTCTTTAAAATACTCAAGTCATTAACATTCTCTAAAAAGCTTTTGTTCGCTGACAATTGTTTCACACTCTGCACGTCCTTTTTCAGCTCCTCCATGTCGCGTTTCAGTTTGGCGCGTCGATTTTGGAACCAGGTGATAACCTAAGTGCACAGAGAGAATCATTTGAATAAAGCGGAAGACTCAAATACACTCAGAGAAAGCGGAGGTAAGTCAATTACTATGTATTTATCTACAAAATGTATTCATTCTGTTCATAGAGAGTATTCACTGAATGTGGGAGTTTCTCTAAAGGACGTTTTTTACTTTTTCCCAACTACTTTTAGTTTTTGGCTTTTGATTACTTGAAATGTATTTAATTCCTTGTATTGTCAACTAAAATTTCTCACACGATGCTTTTGGTTTTCTCTGAGTGTATCCCGATTTTTATGATCATAATTTCAATATACTCACCTGCGCATTGGACAGACCCAAGCCGGCGGCGATCTCATCTCGATCCGCGGGCGAGAGATACTTCTGGTAGAGGAAACGTTTCTCCAGCTCGAAGATCTGTTGGTTCGTAAATGCGGTGCGAGATTTTCGCTTCTTTTTCGGGTTCGATCTGGTCGCAAAGATGCTCAGCGTGGCGGGATCTGTAAAGTGTGAAATGTATCATAAATTATGACTGGAGATATACACACCGACCTCTTATGATGGGCAATACAAAACCCAGAAAAAAGGTTTTCAAGCGAAATAAACTATTTAAAGTTTGAGTGCCTCTATTAAGTTTTATCTATCTCACCATTATTTATGGACTCTTGTGCCACTTTCAATTCAAGTCTAGTTAAAACAATTTCAAAGCGAAATCGAATTCATAATAGAATACCCCTGCACAGCTCCCTCCCCCCTGCCTACTCTCATAAAAAGGGCGTGGAATTTGTAGCTTCTTTGTTTTATATCTATAAATGTGTATATCGCTTGCGTTTGCTTGATGTAGCCCGATCATCAAGTTTTTATTACCCGATTCACTAGATACTTTTCTTCTTCCTCTTGTTCAGCTCTTCCATTTTATAGTTGATTTCCTTTATGATTGTTTTCTTAAGCGTTTCGCGTTTCGGATTTGTTTTGTTAGCATGTTTAAAGCTAATAGATGAATGCCTGCCTGTGCATCACATTTAAGCTTTGTTTATTTATTGACCCACGTATCTGGATGAAATGTTGCCGTGGGCTTTTATTAATGCATAAATTGTGGCCCAGACATCGCCCTGACGAATGAACGCATTGGAATGAACGGAAATGGCGCTGCTCCGTCTTTTTGTTTTTGGCAATGGCAGCTGGCTGCTTGGCTCAAATTGTTGTTAAACAACGATGAGCAATTAACAATTGAGTACGCGAGCAGCTAAGGGTTGCTGCTGAGCTAACCCAAAGCCATTTTGACACCCTTGTGATGTGTTTATCGTCAAGTTCATTTATCTAGACTGCTCGGACAATCGCTCGGTCTGTCTGTCGGGCCAACTGAAGGAAGCACGCACATTAACATTTACCTTGATAAACATACATACGTACATAATACTATATTATGTATATGTATATTCCTAGTCACGATATGATAAACATAACATACTTGATCATGTCGAGGAATATGCATGAAGTACATGAGCAGATCAGTATCAAAACAGGAGGGAGGGTAGCAAGGGGAAATATATATTATATAATATATGAAGAGTCAAGTAAAAAGTATATCTTATGCATGATATTACAGTTACAGTCACTAAAAGTTGAAGCTTGAGTAAAATATATAAGCAAATTATTAAATTTTTAATTAAAATCAGAGAGACAGAGATGGAGAGACAACGAGTGAGTGAGAGAGAGAGAGATTGGTCGTCTATCGTCTATTATATAGTAAATGCACTCCGTACACCGATCAATTAAGTTTTGGCCAACCAAATTAAAAACCCGAAGGAGGAGCAGGCATTCCCGCTAGTTGCCAATTAAACTTTTGGCCAATGAAGTACGCCTCCTGCTGCCAAAGTTGGCAGCAAGCCACGCCCCTCATTAGAGTGTTTTCGCGGCTGCACTTACATTTACATTTGGGTGTGTGAGTGTGTGTGTGTTGGCCATTTGTTGCGCTTTATTAATTATGGCCAAGTCGTGCTTTAAGTCACACACTCGCTGCTCAAATTGGCCAAATGAATGATGA
Organism: Drosophila aldrichi; assembly: GCA_035045965.1. Classification (NCBI taxonomy): domain Eukaryota; kingdom Metazoa; phylum Arthropoda; class Insecta; order Diptera; family Drosophilidae; genus Drosophila; species Drosophila aldrichi. The sequence continues at coordinate 374,313 of JAWNOM010000038.1, forward strand.
GTGTGTGTGTGTGGGCGGGAGTGGCAGTGGCAGTGGGAGTGGGTGTGGCATGAACAGAACAAACAATGTCATCAGCATAACTAATCAGAAAGACAGCCAAGTGACAGAGTGAGAGTGGGTTGAGAAGGTGGGAGGTGGGGGAGCAAGGGGCAAGACTAGACTTTTGCTGCTGTTGTTCGTTCCCAAATAAGCATAAGTTATGTCAACTGCCCAGCGTAGCTAATTGAGAAAACACACTAAACAAGCACGAGCTCACTTAAATAAAGTTGACGACGTTTTATATACACTTACTAAAAATAGATGTAGAGTATATACTTGGAAAGGGTATATAGTAAATAATAATGATATATTGCTAGACTTATTTAAAGGTAAACTCAGATTTCGATTTAATGGTACTTAGTAGTAGTAGTAGTAGTAGTAATATATACTACTAGTAGTAGATAGTAGTATAGATAGTAGTAGTAGATAGTAGTAGATAGTAGTAGATAGTAGTAGATGGTAGTAGATAGTAGTAGATAGTAGTAGATAGTAGTAGATAGTAGTAGATGGTAGTATACTACTACTATTTACTACATACTACTAAATACTACTCCATACCTTTACATCTACTAAATCCTTATGAACTCTGCAAACAACTTGTCAAAATATTTAATATGCAATGCCAAATGTAACGGGATTGTGATATCCCCAAGTGTAGAGTATAATGTGACATTGTGTAGGAGGAAGGAAGAGGGGCTTGGTTCAGCTAGTTGGGCTCAGCTGCGCCAACTGACAATCGCTTGTATTGTCTTGTATATATGCACATATATATGTATGTATATGTGTTTATACATCTCTATAGTATGTCTGTTTCGTGCCTTATCGTGTGTCGATCAAGCATTGGCCATTAGGCGTTGGCGGTAATTAGTTAAATTAAGTAGCTGCAACGTGCGCGCCAACAAATTGAAGGCAATTCATTAAAGGCAGAGCACACTGTGGCACTGGCACAGGCACAGCCACAGGTCAGTCAAAAGGGGGAAAATGAAGAGCCGCACAGGCGGCTATTATGTTAATTAAGAATCGAGAGCAGAGAAAAACGTTTCAATTAAAGCCAGCTACAGATCAATCAGGCATCGAGATCAAATCTGGCTGCAATCAGGCCGGCAGCTAAGCCGCAGCTAAAAGCCTCGAGGAGCACCGAAGTGCTACCTAAGATCTTTATCGGGGCTAGGAAAAGTGTTTTGCTTTCACATGGTACAAGGTGCTCTTTCACACGCTCATCAAATGTGTGGAGGAGCGCGAGAGATTGTAAGATGAGCTGCAAGGTTCGAGTCCCGCATGACTCGAGGAATTTGTTGATCGTATGTGTGAGAGAATACTGTATGTGTGTGTGTGTGTGTGTGTGTCGGCAACGGAAGACTCAATTAGAAGCCGCTTGTGAGGATTTATGAGCAACAGGAATTTGGGCAACTTCGCTTCTTCTTAGCCTGGCTAAATAGCTGCCAATAGCTTTATAAGTTTCGCCGACAAACGCAGCTGAAATTATGACAAACCGTCGACCTTCGAATGGGATGCAAAAGAGCCGCGTTGAGTCGCAGCGACAAAGAGTTTGGCTAAAAGCGCTAATTATACGCCCCTGGCCCCCAATGCAGAACAGAGCCCCAAGCATCAAGCACCAAGCACCAAGCCCCAATTCCCAGTCAGCCACAAATTGCGTTGTCCAGAAGCTCGAAAGCGTAATCAAAAACTAATTTTAATCCTGTTTGGGGCCACGCTGATGAGGGATCAGATTAATGCGACGCACTCACGAAGGGTGAGCGGCAGCGGGAGTGAGGGACTGGCAGAGAGAGAGATGGAAAGAAACAAAGGCAAACGGAACTCGGCCTGAGTCCATCGACGATCAGTTTTAGCGGTAGGTCCACGTTAATTTATTCTAAATGGCTTTTTGAAATCTCCCGAAACAACGCAGAAGAAATTTACTTATGACGTTCGCAGCGCAGTCGCAATTCCAGCAAGCAACAAAATAGGGAGTGTTTGACTAGCTAGATGCCCTAGAATTGGTAGAAGATCTGAATTGTATCACATATGGAACGGTAACGGTTGAAGAGTTCATTGAAATGGAAAATATACAATTGATTGATACAAAATATATAAATAATGATATATATTTAAATCTCTTTTTAGTTCCCTCTAAAAACTTTTGCTTCGCTTTGAAGTAATCCTCAGCCAAACCCAAAATGAAATCATCATAAAGCTGCTTACAGGGTATATAAACGTAACTTAACCACAAAATCTCAGATCATATAAGCCAGTGACAGAGAGCAGGGAGAGAGGGGGAGGGAGAGAGACAGAGTTAGCTGCTGCTGTTGCTGCTGCTGCTGCTGCTGCGGATGATGATTCAGTCGAATGGCAGGCCGTGCTGCATACCTTTTCTCACTTTTGGCGTGTCTGCGTGTTGTTAGCAACGAAATTGATGAGTTCGAGCAGGTTATAAAACTCGATACCTTTTGGCTACCTTTGTTATGGCCATTGCCACAGCCACTATGGCTGTTGTTGCTGTTGTTGTTGTTTTCTGTTGTTGCTACCAAAAAAGCCGAAATACAATAACACACAAATTAATATAAGAAGATGAGACAAATTTAGCCGCCAAACAAAAGAGAGTCGCTGAGAGAGTCGATGTGAGAGGTAAAGGTAAAAATTAAAAAATAAAAAAACGAAGAATAAATATATATGTATATGTGTAACATTTATGTATATGTATTTATAAATAAACCTTAAGCGCAACGCTCCATAACGAGAAAGTTATAAATTTCGGTATTTTCATTTGTGTCTCGCATTCAACTCGTGGGGTCTGTAACTGTCATCGTTGGCTGCTTGTTTACACGCTCTTATACAACTTTGTGGTAGTCGAAGAATGGAGGAGGTGAACTCTAGTGGAGTAGGCGTCAAGGTAACTAGCTTGAACTAAATACCAAATGAAGACCCAATTCTTGAGCAGGCAATGAGTCTGCAAACTGAATTTGTCTCTTTTGCCAATTGGTCAAGTAACAAATTGGATAAATAGTCGAATGGGTATTACGGCAGTTTATTTACTGTAAGAAAATATTTAAAATATTGAAAATAAATAATTCGTAATTGCTGCTTGGCTTTATTTGACATTTCATTAAATTCTAGATAACTGCAACTGTCGAATCGTTCTACCCGCAGAGTTTCCATTAGCTGACATGGCTTTCGCCGTGGAGTTAGTTCTGTGCGCTGTTCCTTGGTGCTTTCTACTGCCGGAGCCCTTGCTGGCCGAACGTTCTTGCGGACATGTTTGCCCGCAGCTATTTTGATTGCCGAGTCTTTACATCTTGTAAACATAAACATGTTCAATATAATTGTTCGATTGCTGGCAATTTCTGCTGCCAGAGAACATGTCAATGGGCCGCGGGGCCTGTAATCAAGAGCCTCAACGGAAGAGCTGCAGAGTTGGGTTAATTTCTTCATATTGTCGAGCGACTTTCTTTTTGTGCATCCTGCTAGGGTATGGGTATGGGCATGGGTATATCAAACAAACCGTTAGCATGCCATGTTCCTTCATTACTGATGGGCCGCCTCCCAAACAGAAAGAGGAGGAAGAAGCGAGCGCCGGCAATTCATCAAGCAACAGAAACAGCTTTCACATACAAGCGCAATATATAATTACAAGTATATATACATGTGTATATAGATTCTTCTTCTCTCTTGTTTTTTGTTTTCTTTCCTTTTTGATATTTTGATTGATTTTAATGGCTGGCAAATCAATTGCAACTCCAACTTCAACTCCAACTCCAACGCAGCCAAACGAAGCGCCGAAAACGTGGTCATCCTTAATTCAATAATGAATACGTAAAGCTATTGCCCAAGTCGCAGCCATTGGAGCATGGACCATGGGACAGACGACCACACACTGCTCCCACTCTGCGGATGCGATGCTGGGGAAGCAGAGCTTGAAGAGAAAAAAAAAAAATACCCAAAAGAAACAACAAATGTGCGACGTCTTCGTCTTGGTCTTCGGTTTAGCTTCGTGTCGGTGCAGGCACAAAGCGTCGGCGCTCTTTGATCAGCATATATAAAATACTATGGCCACGCCCTTTAAAAGGTAGATTAAACGAGATGGCGCTCGGCCAACATATACTTAAGTTTAACGTTACGTAAAGAGCAATGAAGTCAGTCAGACGATGGACGATGGACGATGGAAGACGACGACGGCAACGGCGACGAAGACGACCTTAACTTCCATGGACTTCCATGGTCCGCATGACGCTTACAAACCCGAGGCGCATTTGGCTCCACTCGCACGATTCGCTCAGACAGTGGGTCGAAATCAATAAATGAAGAGTGCAAATTGGCATTAGCTAGATCAAAGCTAGGGAAAATCTAGCAAAGTGTAAAAGTTTCTAAACTTAACTGAAAGAATATTATGAAGAGAGAAAGAGAGAGCATGAAATTTGTATATTTTATTATTATTCCCATGTTTAAATCAACTTTAAGTCTAGATGAAATTAATGCTGAATGAAATCGAATCAAGTTGAGATAGTTTCAAAGATCAACAAACAAGATATGAGTTAAAATTCTAGACTAGTCTTAGATATAGTGATCTCAGTCGATGCATATTGAAATTGAATAGATTTCAGCGTCATCTGCCCACTGCTTAAGCTATAATAATATATAATAATAATGCAAGCTGATTATGAACTGTTTATATAATTTTGGTGCCACAGTGCGAGCAATGTTTGGTCCAGAGCAGAAATAATAAAAATTATGTAGCGTTGCAATTTGGCTGCACAAAAGGGGGGAGGGGGATCAGACACCCCTTTGTGGAGCGAGTGTTGGTGCACTTGGCGGCACTTGGCAACATTGGACAGCAGCCACTGCCGATGCCCGTGCTACATCATTTTTATGTTTGCACGGCTTTTACGGCTCTGCATAGGGAGTCCTGGGGAGCGGGGAGCGGGCAGCGAGCGCAGTGTGGCGGCATTGTTAAGTGAAAATCTGGATGTGCAATCGCTAACATCAGCTAACAATGGTCATCATCATTAAAATGCGATCAAAGCGCGGCGCGTTTGGAAGAATGCTCGTTGCGCGATCTTGCCTCCCAGCCAGTCGCCCAGCCTCCCAGATCTCCAGTTCTCCACTGCCCTGACTTGTCCTGGGCACTGATTGAGTGACCTTCCCCTGTGCTCAGCTGCTCGGCTCAATGCTCAATGCTCAATGCCCAATGTAGGCCAAACGGAGGCCGAACTGGGCCGGACCGATGTTAGTTGGCTTAATGTCTTTATAAGTAGCATGTTGCACGTTCATATATACATATGTATGGACTATATTGTTATGTAGCTTGTAGCTCACAGAGTAGACGATGAAGAGGAAGAAATAAGATGCTTGTAATCAAAACCGTTTAAAAAACTACACACTAATTGAGTTAGAAGTTCGCTGGGACTTTGAACTGGCCGCCAGATGAAAGAGACCGACTTTTTATTGGTGGCACAACAAAAAGCGTTGACAACAGCATAAAGCCAACAACAATGGCCCCCGGGCCGTTGTAGACGATCCATAGATGAATGATTCGATCTACAGAGCGAGAGAGAGAGCGAGAGGGAGATAGAGAGGGGAGACGATGATGATGCGTTGTTGAATTAACCACCGCTAACATGGCCCAGAGACATTGTTCAATAAACTTTGGTAACTTAGCTCTGTTGCTTAATGAGCATTCACTCAATTTGTATTACAATGAAGAAGAGGAAGACCAAGAGTCAGGGAGTCAGTGGAAGACAAAGCGTTGATATTATGACAAGCTGTCATAAATTACAAATTAATGAATCGCCGAGTTGCTTTAGCCAGGATCGTTTGGCCATTCACTCTGACTGTCTCTCTCTCGCTCTTTTTCTTTCTCTCTCTATGTCTATATGTGTTTTTGTGGTCGCACTAGAGAGGCTCTAACCTCAGTTCAGTTGACAGCGCAGCTGGAACTGCAGGTAGCCGGATAGCTAACATTCCATCTAGATCTTCGACGATATTCGATTCACATCGATTCGACTTTATGCTACGAATTCACTGAGATGGAGTCTAAAGGGTATATTGATTTTGGTGTTGGCATGTAACGAGAAAAAAGAAGCATGTTAACTGTTTTCAACTGATCTGTCTATAATCTGATCTTCTGATCTTGATCTAGATCTTCGACGATATTCGAAGTCAGCAACATCATGTAATCGATTTTCTTTGAGAGACTATTTCATCTGCTCAATAACTTTCTTTTATAGGGTATCTGCCTGTTGGGCTTAGCTCAGGCATACGATCTGCTTATTGTGCTGCTGCTGCCTGGCTTCGGGTGACGGCTTTGCCACCGCATTGACTTGCCCACCTTACACCTTAGAGTGGAAGCCAAGATCAAAGAGCGCACTGCCGACTTAATAACATAAATTAATCTTCTCATTGTTAAGCGGGGAGAGTGAGTCAGAGAGGCAAAGAGAGAGAGATAGAGAGTGTGTGAGAGGAGAGGGAACTAGGGGTATATACAGGGGAAACATGTTGCATGCGTGCCAAAAAGCAAAAACATAAGAAAAAATTGGATTGGAACACGCAAATGCTATGCAAATCGGCAGTCGATCCTTAGCTATAACCAGATCCACTTAACGCACAGCCAAAACGGCATTTAATTTGATTTCAAATTTCATCTTTCAGTTTGAATTTGGTTTTGATTTCATTCATTATTTGATGCCGTAGTCGTGGCTGTGGTGTGAATGAGCTATAAGAGCGAAGTTCATCAAAGGCGGAGGTCGTTGGGCAAATCGAATTAGTTTGGCCAAAGTTAGATTTTGAATACCCTGTACAATTTAGAATGTGTTAAAAGGGGTATATTGTTTAGATGGAGTTGCTTTAAAAAAAGGCATTTCTTGCAATATTCTTGATAGAGAGATGATATAGTCAGATGAGTCTTTCCGTAGTTTCGGCATTTCAAATATATATTCCTCAGTGTTTCCTTTGAAGTCTTTAATTTTTCACATATGCATACTTGAATTCAACAATCTAGAATTCAATCCAGGGTATCTACTAGTCGTATACTCACGACTGAATCGTTCTCTTCTTAAACTCTCATATTTTCAGTGGATTCCTTAAATGATAATGCATAGCAGCAATCCTAGGGCATCTACTAGCCATGCACTCTCTGCTAGATTAACCTTGTTTTATTCTCTGATATCTTTTTTTTTTTTTGGTGTGATGCGTGAGATCAAAGTAAACATGCCGCCGGGCAAGTTGCGGAGCTGCGGCAAACGTGGCAAATATGTAGAAGTAGATTTTGATCGAGCCATGATCATGAAGATCAACTGAGATGATCAGCTTGATCTGCAGCCAAGCAGCAGCAGGCATAAAGTATTTGAAATGACTTTCCGGCATCGAGTGGAAAATGAAACGAGCGCAGCAAATTAGCTAATCAACGCCCATTAGTAGGCAAGGGTATTGGAATTTATGATAAATTTCCGTTAATGCGCCGGCACGAGCAGAACTCACAATTCAAAAAAACAGCAAAAACAAAATCGAAAGAGAGAAAAAAAAAAAAACAAGTTAATTTTCAGTCTGAGCTCAGGTCAGCAATCGCTGCTGTGATAAAGCTGGCAATTTTATAACGCCGCAGCAGGACGACCGAATGTCTGGCTATAAAACAAGTGTGTATATGTGTGTATATGTGTATGTGTGTGTGTGTGCGTGTGCGTGTGCTAATAACACATAATTTTCTTGTAAAACAACCGCTGCGCATCGTTATCGTTATCGTTATCATTATTGCGAGTTTTTATGTGCGCCTGCATGTTGACTGCCAGTTGGCAAAAAGGCGTTGGCCAGCTCAGCTTCCCCCTCGCCGCGCCCTCTTTGGCTGAGCCTCAGTGGATCGTCGACAATATTATCTTATTTATGTTTATCGATATGGCCCAGCCAGATAAGCAGCCAATCGATTGTATTACTTATGGAGTTGGGCTCGTAGCTTGCCGTTTTAGTGGGCGCCATAAAACTAATCGATGTGTGGGACAGTCAAACGATTGAGAGCGAGAGAGAGAGAGAGAGCATGAGAGGGAAAGAAGAGAGAGTTTGAATTTAATACGATATTCTCTAGATCGACTTTAATCGATTTGTTTTTAGTTGGTGAAAAAATAAAAATATTTTTAATATCTTAATTATATTTTTAGAAGCTTAAAGTATGGAAATGATATTTTATCTATGTTATATCTATAGATTATGATCAGCACTTGGCAACAATTTATGGGAGCTTATACGAGTATAGCAATTTAAATATATAAAATATGAGTTTTAATATCCATGTATCTACTTTATCATTCATTTGCTTGATGGATAAATGAATGATCGCTGGCAGATAAGATATATCGTTCACATTAGTGACTGTCCTTATGCTAACTATGTTATGTAAAGTACAGTAAATATATATATACATACATATAATATATTCATGTATGTTGCTTGGTAACAAGTTTCCTTTCGCACTCCGAACTGGACATTGACAGCGACTCTTTGCGAGTTGCATGTGAAACGCGCGTGGAACTAGTTACAGTTATGGCAAGCTTGCTCGAAAGCCATAAATTAAAGTATCAAAATGCGTGCAGAGCGACAGAGAGACAGAGAGTGAGAGAGAGAGAGTGAGTGAGCCAAGGTGTTGGAAGAAGGCGTTGGCCACCTGACGACATGTCTGAGCCAATTGTTAAGCCGTTGATATATTTGGCTAAGAAGCAAAAATTGCTAATGTGTCTGTGTGTGTGTGTGTGTGTGTGTGTGTATGGTACATACATGGCATATGGCATAGCGCGCGAGCGGTGGGCGTGTCGTGCCTCTTGCGTGTGTAATTGCAATGCTTGTTGAGGCTGGCAAAAAACAAAATGCGGCTAAAAAACAATAAATGCTGCCGTTGGTGTTGTTGTTGTTGTTGTTATTGTTGTTGTTATTGTTGCAGCTGCAGCAAACAACAAGCAGATTTATTTAATTGCTAGAAACACACTCACACACACACACACACACACTCACACCTATACAGACCTATGAATATGAAAATGCGACAACTTTTTTCAGTCATTGCCTCTGTCGCAGTCGCCGTCGCCGTCGCCGTCGTCGTCGCTGTTGCGTCGCGCTCTTTGGAATTTATTTAATTAAATCTACGCCCCGTTGACTGCCGGCCGAGGCTCTGATCTGCCAAATACGCATAAATTGCGCAGTTTATGCATTTATTTATTCGTCTCTACCATCGCCCCTGCACCTATCGTGTCTTGCCCTGTGGCCGTGGGGCATTACGCATACGCCGCGTTCGCCGGCGCCCCGTGTGTCGCCAACGAGCGTCCACAACTGGGCAGCAAATGATGTCTTATGACAATTTCGTTGTCATTTACAAATGCTGCGCTTGCAGCTGCAACTACAGCAGCAACAACAGCAGCAACAGCAGCAACTGCATTGCCTCGATTCAATTGGCAACGAAAATGCCATTCACCTGGCCAACTGTGAGCAAATTGACTTAAATTGTTCGCTTTTGGACATAAGAAAGTGCGTTTCATAGATGCTTGCGAATTGAGTTATAGTAACTGAATTACAGAGTATAAAAATTCCAGTTGCACTTCAGCTTTATATCTTAATTTATTGGCCCAGAGCGGGTTTGGTAATGCAATTTTCACTCAATTTTATTTTGAAGCTAATTGGGATTTGCAGCTACCGTTAATGGGATTTACATACGTACATATATTTTCGCTCAATCTTCATATCTTAATTATTTTTATCCCTCATTATTAACATTTTTGTATTTTAGAGTAAATGTTTAAAAATAATTAAAAATGTAAATTGCCTTGGGTGAAATAAAGAAATAGGCGTGGCAGAGTCCATAATGTAGATGTCTTCTTGATGAGCTATGTCGATCTAGTTTCGGGTATTTTGCTAGTCGAGCACTTCTTATAATCGTACTCTAACATCTGTTTCTACTCAAGTTCATTTGTTTACAGATTTATTTATATTCTCTCAATGATTTAAATACTTTTAATATGATTTCAGTTTATACAAACATATAAATAGTTTGAGCATATTTCGGCATTGTTTTGCATCGAGTCTAAGGATTAGGAAATGCCTTTGTATAACGGCCTCATGCTCGATGAAGCATCGTAAATTCAGGCGAATATGGTCTGTCTTGGCCAATTTAAATGGTAGCTGGATGCCGCGTGTCCAGTGTCAGCTGCCTGGCTGGGAGTCGGTCTTAAGTAGCCTGGTCATTGTAAGGCCTGATGGCCAGCGAGAGATACAACCTGGATACAACCATAATGGGGAATACATTGTATGTGTGTCTGGAGGGCAACAAAGGCGCATAGTTAAGCATAATTTAATAGATACGCGGCCAAGTTTTGCAGTCGCTTTATGGTTGCCACTATTGTCTAGGCCAAGATTGTATGTGCCTGTCATAAAGTGATGAATGCATTACTATTATTATTATTATTATTATTATTACTATTATTGTTATCGTTGCTGTTGTACATAGTTTGTTGAGTCTTTGTTGAAAAGCGTTAATTGAGTGTTGCGAATGTGCAACGGCAATTGAAATTGTTTATGACTTGCAGTTGTTGTTGTTGTTGTTGTTGTTGTTGTTGCTGTTGTTCGACTCGCTGCCTAACAATGTGCAGCAATTGCGCTCAGACTGAGACTGTGCTAATGGAATACCGGCATTATTTAGGAGTTGATCAGCGGTGAGATCTAATTGAGCCAGATTTTGCACATATGTAGTTGAAAAAGATCTAGAGTTGACGAATAGAGAATAATGATAATAATATTGATAATGGTAATGTGAGTGACAATGACAATAATAATGATATTGATGCTGATAATGTAATACGAATGATAATGCAAATGACAATGACAATGATCACTTCATCATAATAATATATAATAATATATTCATTCGCTTCAGCTTGCATTGAAGAAATCGTCGAAAACACTTGTTATTTCATTTTAAGTATCCAAAGAGTAAGAAGCAAGCGAAGTAAAGAAAAGTGCGTCCAGTTTGGTCTCTTTACTCGACTCCACTCGACTCGACGCATTCACATGCAGACAGAGGCTAATGGAGTACCGGCATTATCTTGAGTTAATCAGCGGCGACATCTAACTGAATGAGAGATCCTGCACAAAAGGATTGCCGCCCTGGCACTTGACAATTTCGATCTAATTAGAGCCTTGGACAATTGGTTTGTTTTTTGTTTGCTTGTAATTATTTCGGAGCTGGAATGGAGGCACAACTGTAGCCGCAACTGCAACTGGCGCTACCGGCAGCCACTTGAAGGCGACTCATTGATTCGTTGCTTATATTTAGTGCATTTTAATTGCCGTAATTAGCGAGAGGCATTCAAGTGGATTCTCAAGAGCTCCAGCTGCCGTTACTCTTGCTGCTGCTGCTGCTGCTTCCAACTATTGAGCTCCAACATGGCCGACAAGGCGGAAGCGATCGCCCGGGCTCAGCCATAAAGATACGCCATAAATTAACACCAAACCGATTAGTGAAAAGTGCCGATCCATATCGGGGGACACATGTTTTTTGTCTGCACTCGGCATATTGGCGCATTAAACTCAATTAATCCGTCGACTTTGATGGTCAGCCTCGATAGCGGACCAGCGGCTATCTCTAATGAGGCACTCTCAGTGAGACTTCGTTTGGTTTTATGGTCACAAGGTTTACAAGGCATTCAAATGCTTGTTAAAGTCGTGTAATGTCCGAATCTCCTCAAGATCGTAACTCAGCTCTAATTTGATTGTTTGACCAGTCTATTAAGTGTCTAGTGGAAGCAATTGCAGAGAGTGATCTTCAGTACTTCTTGTGTCCAGGGAATGTAGAAGAGATGACTCTTTATAATGATGACTTAGTTGATGTGTGCGTCTCACCTTCCTTCGTCTTCTATCTCTCTCTCTCTCTCGCTTTCAATATTTTTTATAGTACTTAAAAAATATTTTGATTTAAAGCTGTTTTTTTTTCTCTTTTTTTTGTGATTTTTGTATAGTAATTTATTTAGCATGTCATGTCAGCTCGTAGACATGCCACTAAAATGATAAACTCCCAGGCACGAGTTAAACCCCAACTTAAGTGCCACTCGGGCAAACCCTTGTGCAGCTTTTTTTTCGGCTAGTTGGCCCCTGGCATTTATGTTTAACACTTTAATTGTGATTACAAAAGCTACAATCAAACAACAACAAAAGCAGCAAAAGTATTGGAATCGAGCGCTCTTCGGGTCTTTGACTGACTATATATACATATATACGAGTATATACCTACATACATATATGAATGACTAACTGACTGACATTGGCAATCGAGCCGGCGGCTTTGACTTCCACTTCCATTTCCACAATCGAGACCCTGGCTAAAGTTCTGGCTTATGTTGATGCATGTTTAAGCAACAACAACAAGCGCGTCATGTCGCTGGCTTTATTAAATTACTTGTCAAAAGTGCATACTCACACTCACACACACACACACACACACAAGCACCGAAAGGCACGCGAGTCGTGCCTCCTGAGCTGGCTTTAACTGCTGCCCGGTTCGACTTTGCGTTCGGTTGTAGAACATGAAACAGCCCGACGAGGTGACGCCTGCACACATAAGCTCAACTAAGCATCTGAATACGAGGGTATGCACTGGGCAGGGGCTCGACTGAGAGAGGGGAGGGGGGCATAAGCATATGTATATGTGACGCCTTTCGTTTGCCATAACAAGACTTGTCACAACAATTGCGCTTGAAAATCAAGCGAGTGAAAAAAGGAAGTAAGAGTCTACTTAAAGAAAGTGTGTGACTAAAGGATACCCTGTAATGAAAGTGATGAAATAATGGATAGATAAGGATTGTAATGGGATATAGGTAGATAGACAAACAATGGAAAATCCTAGATTCGAGAAGGTGTATCAGTAATAGACATAGTGAGAGCATTGATATATATAGATATAAGCTATACTTCCTATATCTCAGGTACAGGGTATACGAAATACAAAAAAATCAATTATTGCCAATGATTTTTTGCTTGCACATTCATGTTACGCTGAGACGCAACACGTATATAAGTCGTGGGCAGCGACATCCCCCTTAGACAGGCCGCTCCACCCACCCGGCAATGCGACAGCCGAATAGCCAAACAGCTCAGTGGGGATTAATTAATCTTGTCAACGACTGCAAGTCATTTACCAGCAACAACAACAACAACAACAACAACAACAACAACAACAACTGCAGTCGACAGTGCATCAAATAGTCAAATTAATTTTCTTCACACTTTTATAAACGATTAAGCAAATACACAGTGACTGCTAGCTATTTATGTACGTACGCCCTTTGGGCTGCTGTAGGCGGATGAAGGTGTTAAATGTTTTGTTGACAATGGCAACAGCAACAGCAGCAGCAACAACAGCAGCAACAACAGCAGCAGCAGCAACTCGCATACCTTTCCACAGCTCGTCGCCCGCCTTTTGTGTGTGTGTTGTTTCGGTTTTTATGTGTCGAATATTTCGGGGAAGAAACATTTTTCACAGCTTCCTTTGAATTTAGCGTGAAGTTTGTCGTTGAGACTGAAATTGTTGTTGTTGGTCGTAGTTGTTGTTGTTGTCGGTTGCTGCTGTTGTAAACAACTTGTGCACTTTTCCAAATCACTGAATTTCTTTTCAATTTACGTTTTCGAATGCTCGAAATTGTTGGAAATTCGTTATGCTTTTTATTATGGCATTTGGATTAGTTGGGGTAAGCGCAGCCGACAGACTATAGCCTTATGTGTTATGTCAAAGGGGTTGAATGTGATTGGAACATAGACTTGACTCCGGCTGGATGAAGGGGAGTGCAGAAGTAGCATAGATGGCCAATGGGGGAAGGAAGTGAAAGATGGTGGGGATGGGAAGTCGGAAGTGAAGGCCAAGCATATTTGAAAATATGTTTATTGATTGAACGAACATGTGAGTGATACATGCAATAAAATTAGTCAAAAAATTAGATTAATACCTATCATGTGGATTTATATATGATATTCATAAAATAATATCTGTCAAAGTAACAGTATGAAATCTTAAATGAAACATTTTCTAGTTGCATTAGTAATAGACGCATACATATATCGAAATTCCATTTCTCATCAGAGTCCCTCATAGTGAGGGATGCCTCTACTGAAAATGATATCACTTTCCATTTATATAAGCAGACGGTTGTTATTGATGTTGGCTCGACTGTAGGCGCAGCTAATTGCGGCTGCTTAGCTGTAAATTTTGCATTACAAAGCGCATTCATCTTGCATCAAACGTTGCCCGGTCCATCAGCTGAAGCACCTGCCAGCGCATCGAATGGCCTCGCCACGAGAAACACCTTGTCTGGGACACTTTTGGCTGCGACTTCCTTTGGGAGCACTTCGCTCACTCTCGCTGCTCCTTAATGCCCGGGCTGCAGCCGTAGCTGTGAATAATTTGCCCATCCGCTCGACTGCTCGTCGTCCGGCTCCTCCGGCTCTTCGCTCTCCACTCCCCACACTCCACACGCTCGTTTGTTCGGCATCGTTGCTAATGATTCGAATGCTTTAATTTATGCTGCCTTTCTCAGCATTTATCATCAAAGGCTTCAAGTAGACGTTGCCCGACCTAGACAACATCACAGTGGGCCACATCTACAGGGTATTCACATAGATTGTATCTGTATCTGTATCTGTATCTGTATCTGTATCTGTATCTGTATCTGTATCTGTATCTGTATCTGTATCTGTATCTGTATCTGTATCTGTATCTGTATCTGTATCTGTATCTGTATCTGTATCTGTATCTGTATCTGTATCTGTATCTGTATCTGTATCTGTATCTGTATCTGTATCTGTATCTGTATCTGTATCTGTATCTGTATCTGTATCTGTATCTGTATCTGTATCTGTATCTGTATCTGTATCTGTATCTGTATCTGTATCTGTATCTGTATCTGTATCTGTATCTGTATCTGTATCTGTATCTGTATCTGTATCTGTATCTGTATCTGTATCTGTATCTGTATCTGTATCTGTATCTGTATCTGTATCTGTATCTGTATCTGTATCTGTATCTGTATCTGTATCTGTATCTGTATCTGTATCTGTATCTGTATCTGTATCTGTATCTGTATCTGTATCTGTATCTGTATCTGTATCTGTATCTGTATCTGTATCTGTATCTGTATCTGTATCTGTATCTGTATCTGTATCTGTATCTGTATCTGTATCTGTATCTGTATCTGTATCTGTATCTGTATCTGTATCTGTATCTGTATCTGTATCTGTATCTGTATCTGTATCTGTATCTGTATCTGTATCTGTATCTGTATCTGTATCTGTATCTGTATCTGTATCTGTATCTGTATCTGTATCTGTATCTGTATCTGTATCTGTATCTGTATCTGTATCTGTATCTGTATCTGTATCTGTATCTGTATCTGTATCTGTATCTGTATCTGTATCTGTATCTGTATCTGTATCTGTATCTGTATCTGTATCTGTATCTGTATCTGTATCTGTATCTGTATCTGTATCTGTATCTGTATCTGTATCTGTATCTGTATCTGTATCTGTATCTGTATCTGTATCTGTATCTGTATCTGTATCTGTATCTGTATCTGTATCTGTATCTGTATCTGTATCTGTATCTGTATCTGTATCTGTATCTGTATCTGTATCTGTATCTGTATCTGTATCTGTATCTGTATCTGTATCTGTATCTGTATCTGTATCTGTATCTGTATCTGTATCTGTATCTGTATCTGTATCTGTATCTGTATCTGTATCTGTATCTGTATCTGTATCTGTATCTGTATCTGTATCTGTATCTGTATCTGTATCTGTATCTGTATCTGTATCTGTATCTGTATCTGTATCTGTATCTGTATCTGTATCTGTATCTGTATCTGTATCTGTATCTGTATCTGTATCTGTATCTGTATCTGTATCTGTATCTGTATCTGTATCTGTATCTGTATCTGTATCTGTATCTGTATCTGTATCTGTATCTGTATCTGTATCTGTATCTGTATCTGTATCTGTATCTGTATCTGTATCTGTATCTGTATCTGTATCTGTATCTGTATCTGTATCTGTATCTGTATCTGTATCTGTATCTGTATCTGTATCTGTATCTGTATCTGTATCTGTATCTGTATCTGTATCTGTATCTGTATCTGTATCTGTATCTGTATCTGTATCTGTATCTGTATCTGTATCTGTATCTGTATCTGTATCTGTATCTGTATCTGTATCTGTATCTGTATCTGTATCTGTATCTGTATCTGTATCTGTATCTGTATCTGTATCTGTATCTGTATCTGTATCTGTATCTGTATCTGTATCTGTATCTGTATCTGTATCTGTATCTGTATCTGTATCTGTATCTGTATCTGTATCTGTATCTGTATCTGTATCTGTATCTGTATCTGTATCTGTATCTGTATCTGTATCTGTATCTGTATCTGTATCTGTATCTGTATCTGTATCTGTATCTGTATCTGTATCTGTATCTGTATCTGTATCTGTATCTGTATCTGTATCTGTATCTGTATCTGTATCTGTATCTGTATCTGTATCTGTATCTGTATCTGTATCTGTATCTGTATCTGTATCTGTATCTGTATCTGTATCTGTATCTGTATCTGTATCTGTATCTGTATCTGTATCTGTATCTGTATCTGTATCTGTATCTGTATCTGTATCTGTATCTGTATCTGTATCTGTATCTGTATCTGTATCTGTATCTGTATCTGTATCTGTATCTGTATCTGTATCTGTATCTGTATCTGTATCTGTATCTGTATCTGTATCTGTATCTGTATCTGTATCTGTATCTGTATCTGTATCTGTATCTGTATCTGTATTTGTATCTGTATCTGTATCTGAATCTATAGCTGCATCACATTTATAGCTAAATCTCATTCTGCATCTGTTTCTGCAGCTGTATCTATATGTATCTTTAGCTTCTGATGTATCTGCATCTCAGTGTACCTGTTTGGCTTAGAGGTGGGCTAATTGCCCACACCTTGTTGGCGGGAAAACTGGTTTCTCTATGCCAAGGCGCCAAGTGACCCACATAATGCCCCCACCCAGTGAGCCTCGGCGATAACGAGCTCTAGTCAGCCCGTCAGTTAGTCAGTTCGTCAGACAGTCAATCGAAGCTTTTCCATTGCGTTTTCCAGCCCCTTTGCCTGGCTTGTTTTGCTGTTTTCGGGCCTGGGCTGTCTCTGAACACATCAATCTCCTCACTGCTGACTGCAATTGCATTGGGCCATGGCTTGCCGCGGGGTCAGCTGTTGGGGCAATGCAGAAAATGCGTTTTTAAATGGCTTTTTATGTGCGTGGCGCGGGCTTTTGATGTTCCTCAAAGCCAAACACATGCCCAAAAATTCGCAGCTCGAGTCTGTAGCTGCTGCCGCTGCTGTTGATTAATGTTTGGCATAAACGCGAATACGAATGCGAATGCGAATGCCAATGCGAATGTGCGAATGTGAATGCGTTTTTAAGAGCTTTGACAAGGTCCTGACTCGCCAAGGGCCGCCCATATGTCTGGCAAATGGAACGGACTCCGACTCGAACTCCGAACTCATTTGTTTTGGCTTCCTTCTCTCTGGACAACAGTTGGGCCTCCCATATGGTTTGTCCTGATAAAGTTATTACCACTCTCACTCACTTATTCTCTCTTGCTCTCCCTCTCTCTCTCTCTCTCTCTCTCTCTCTGTCGTTTGCTCTTCGCTGGCAACTGTCGATGCCTGATTTTCGCTTGTCTCTCGAGTCTTTTATTGGGCCGGCTCGCCGGCTTTGATCTTGACGGCTAAGAAAAATGCAACTTGAGCTCAATTAGTGCTCATCAAAAGCGTGCAGGTAACACCTTCAGTGCGTTGCTTTTGCACACCTTTTATAAGACCGGTGTGCAAGTGTGTGTGTATGTGTGTGCTGCAATTTGCTTAAAGGTTCTCCGCGCAGACCACCCATTTGTGTGTGTGTGGCATGCATCCCCGCGGCGGGGGCAAGTTGCGCGCAGTGAAAGCAAATGGCAAAAAAAGAAAACTGAACAAAACAGAATCTGTTGCCACGCAAGTCGCAAGTCGCAAGTTTTTTCTTTCCTTTGCATTCTTAATGGCCAACTAGAAATGCAAATCTTTTATGGCCACACAACACGCGAATTTTCTTAATAAAATATTTTTGAATTTTTTTTTAATATTTTTTTTTTTTCATTTTTTAAGTTTTTAACTATTTGGACATTTGGCGCAACTGTTAATTAGTGAATTTATGCGAGCGCCAGCTTGTCAACTTGTTTGCTAGCCATGCCCCTCAAGGCATGCGCCCACTTTGCATACCCTATGTATGTTTTAGTCGGGTATACTGTTTCTGTGCGAGAGTAAGGTAAGATAGTAAATAATTTATAAACAATCTATACAAAATACCCCTAGAACAACATTTTGTAAACATTTGTAAATAAAGTTTATTTACACTGTTGATGTTCATAGTATATATTTAAGTTTGCTTTCAGTCCAGGGTAACTAAAAGTCAGTATTTATTTTCGCCTAGAGTTGACTATACTTTGTCATTCTATCTGCAAGTATTTCTAGTCGAAATACGTTTTTCTGCTTCTCAAATCATTTGTACAGGGTATCTGCTGGTCCATCACTTTTTCATAGAGCACTCGTATGTGTTTCTTTAGCAATTTTTCATGCCATGCCGCCGCTCTCAAGCACCGCCCATTGATCGCACGTTCTAAGAATGTTGTTTTTCATTTTTTTCTCCTTTTTTTTTCTGCGCCCGAAGTCATTTTATTAATTTTATTGAGGCAATCGCAAACGATTCGCGGTTTTTACTTTGTAATTTTTATTATAGCCATATTTCTGTTGTTGTTGTTGTTGTTGTTGTTGTTGTTGCATCTTGTTGTTGTCGATTTTAATGTCATTAACAAATTTTTGTTGAAACGTTGCGCTGCTATTAATCATTCGAAATTAATTGTTTTTTTTCCTTTTGTCTATTGCTTGATTTATGTTTGGAAATTGCTGATGATTTTTGCCAACTACTAGTTTATGATTGCTCAATGGGCGAAAATACCGCGTGATGCGCTCACCTTTTCCCGTTAAGCATTTAAATAGCATGAACTTGCATTTGCACTCGAAGGTTGCGATTCTCAAGTGTGCTTCTATCACTGATTCGATTATAATTATTCCGAAAGTATTTGTCAATCGAAGCAGCAATTAATTATACTGCAGAGAAGGAAAGTATTTATAGCCTTAAAATTCTACATAGAGACTTGGGTTGAGAATTGTGTGATCCTTGAATCAAAGGTGTACAGACATTCATCTCGAAGCGTTCCTTATCGTTGTTCGTATCGAGCAGCTAATCTTCATATCGTTATTCAATTTAGATACAGGGTATAATTAGCGATTGTCTGCTGTTCTCTGCTCCTATTATCAATGTAGTCTATCTGTTATTTGATTTGCACTAACTGCTTATTAGCTTATCCAAACTACACACAATTTCCATAATAATTACACACACAAACGTACACACACATATACTATCTTTATCCGATTGTGAAATGCGGGCAAATAATGCAAGTGGAAATTATAAATCAAATTGCTACTAATATGTCAGATATCTATCTGGCTAATGCCCATGCAGACATCGCTGCATGTTCTCTGTGTGCATAATATCATATTTGTACATATATATATCCATATGTCTATAGGCGAGACAGTTGAGGGGCGTTCGATAATCATGGCACGCCATTTTAAGCTGTCACGTTTCTGTCGTGTATTGGTGCACAGTGCAAAAAATTTATTGAATTAATATACATATATACTTATGTGTATTTATGTACTCCTTTATGGGGTATATATAATATAGGCTGTCAAGAATTTATTCCACTGATTTTTGGTACATCCGAATTTGCTATCGGAAGCAATCGGATCTCTATTACACTCAGTTCTTGATGGATATAAATATACTTAATAATTACAAATTTATCCAAAAGTTATACCAACTTAGACTTGTCAAAGGCGCAACAGAATCCATAAATTACATATATATGTGCCGGAGATAATAGTATTATTCGAATAGAATATCATATCGACATATCATATCGACCCATATATCGACATATATCATATATATTCCGGATCAGTATGAAGACCTGAGTCTCGTAAGCCTTTCAGGCTTTATTTCATATGTAGTCAAAGTCTTTTATCTCTTTCTCTTTCTTTCTGTAAATATGTCACATTTCAAGATAATTTAAATTACAAAATATACATAACTTTTTACTGTGTATTGATTTGAATGTAGTTGTGTGAGTGACTCTCTCCTAGCAGAGCTGTAAACAAGGCAACGCCTCGTTTGGGTACATGTCAAAAGAGAGAGAGAAGAGACCAAAAGCCAATTATCCACAATCAAATATTGTTAGGCATTGGATGTACTACAAATATAACATATATACACACACATACATATATGTATATACTTCTATATAGATAGAAAAGACTTGACAATTGACACTGACGTGACGAAATCTATTATTCTAACGATGTTTAACGTTAAAAAGCAATTTGCATTTTTTTTTTTGCCTTAGCAATTATATGAATTTATGCTAAGCACTTCTTCAGCTAGTTCAGCTTCTTCTTCTTCTTTCTCTCGCATGTGGCTTTTTGGCAGCAGCTTCAAATGGGACATTAAGTATACGTCTAGTTGAACTAATTTGTTGGGACTGCCCGCATGTTGTAAAATGTTTACACTGCTATCTGTCAAATCAACTGACAACTGAAGATGTGCTCTTTGTTATTGTTGTTGTTGTTGCTGTTGCTGTTGTTGTGGTTCACACTTGGCTGCTTCTTTGTCAAGTGGGAAAAGTTTTTGCCTTTTGCAGTAATTAAATTGTAATTAGGGCTGCATCCGCTAGGCCTGGGCCGCCCGCTTCATACTCCACTTCAATTGTCTTGGCAGCCCGTACCTCGGCCATTATTAAGTATTATTTTGTATATATATATGTATATATATGTATATATATTTAGTTGATGAAACTGCGCCTCTTAATTGACGAGCGCCTAACGACAATTTCATTGTACCAAATCGCAACAACTTTTCAGCCATTTTCTCTCGCTTTTCTCCCATCTCTCTCTCTCTTTCTTTCTCTCTCATGCTGCCTCATTTTCCATTTCCATTTTCATTTATTAAAGCTTTGTCGCAATGAGGCTTATTCGGCTTGTAGAACTCCTCCTAATTGCAGCCGGAAGCAGGCCAGTCGGCGCGTTGCGCTTTTGATCAACTTCTTATTAGCCAAGATTGCCAGCCGGATGGTCGTCTGGGCCCATGGGAAAAACTCATCTCATTGCGAAACCCCCCACTGCATAACGAAACGAACGAACAGAGAAATAAGAGCTCTGCATCTCATAATCACAATCATAATCGTAAACAGTCAATGCCAGTAGCTGTGCCATAAGTAGCTATCGTCGCTTGCCGTCTGTCTGCCACAATTTGTGGCAGTACGTGCGGCGCGTAAATTCAATTTCAGTAGCTGTTGCAAGACTCGCTGTCTCTTGGCCTGGTCTTAACGAGAAATCAACGCCGCCAAGCAAATTATTGCCGAACGATACGCATGTGCCGCAGCCATCATCAGAGATCATCATGGTAATCATCAAAGTGTCGAGGCAGGGGCAGGCAGGAGGGGCAGCTGGAGGGGGTGGGTAAAAACCAAATCGGAGTCGAGTCGAAACCGTGTCGAGCAATGGATAAAATTGAATTAGCCACCTCGGCACTGGCGCTGACCTTACTACTGTTTTTACGCTTTAAGCAGAATCTCATCAAGACGTAATGACTACGGCCAACAAGCAAGAGAGCTTTTGCGATCGGACGCCAGACTGGGAAATAGCCTGGAAATTTACTTTACAAAATAAACTAATCAAGAAGTAGAGCAGGTGAAATCGGGGCATGCATTATAAAGGGAAGTTTTATCTATATATATTTAAATCTTTGAATATCAATTAATCTCCATTGATGATATTTCTCATCAGTATCGATAAACGTACCAAACGATTCTTATCGATATTATCTGTTAGTTTTTCAAGTTTAACTTTTTAATAAACTGACTTATCTTATTGAGATATTGATTGATTTATGATTGAAGAATACAATCACGTTTTTTTTATATAATCATGAATTTACACTAAACCAATATACCCCACTCTCGCACTGTGAATGCGCACAGCGCACAGCAGTTGATCAAGTGAATGCCAGAGCTGATTCAGTAGCAAATCGATTTATATTAAAATGTAATTTACTTGCGGTTGCCACCAATTGTTGCACGTTGCACGTTGCACTTACCCTGCTCCTCATCGAAGTTTTTGGTCGATAGCTGGAAAAGCGCATCGAGCGGCGTATCGGCGCCTGCTGCTTGCTTTTGCTGCTGCTGCTGCTGCTGCTGCTTCTGTTGTTGTTGTTGTTGCTGCTGCTGCTGGTGTGGCTGGCCGGGCTTTGCTGCCTCCTCTTTGCTTTGGTTGGGCGTTGTGCAGCAGTCGGTGCTGCCGTTGATGCTGCTGCTACTGCTGCTGTTGGAGCGCTGCGAGCGATCGGAGCTGCCATCGTCGGATGGTATCGGTATGATGGCGGGATCCATGCTCATTTGGCGCAGCAGCTGTGCCTGGAAGTGCTCCTGCAGCTGGCGCTGATAGTCCCAGGCCAAGCGCTGCTCATAGCTGTGCAGCAGCACGGGCGGCAGAAACGGATGCAAGCCGGGATGTGGCAGCAAGCCAGGTGCGGGGACAGTGACAACTGTTGCTGGTGGCGCCACCAATGCAGCTGGCTGCAGTCGCTCCTCGGATTTACGCTCGTCTGCCTGACCCAGTATATCGGCTATGGAAAAGCTTTTGATGCGCTCACCTGCGCCCGCTCCCGCTCCCGCTCCAGATCCCCCTCCCGATCCTGATCCCTTCCGGAGCGTTGCTGGGCTGTGCAGGAGGCGCAGACGTTTGATATTCAGTGGACGCATGGTAAGTGGCGGAGGGCTGGGCGAACCCACGGAAATTTCTGATACTGCCGGACTGCTGCAGCTACGCGTGCCAATCATTGCAACGGGACTTGGCGTTCGTTGCGGCATCTTTAACACTAATCAAAATTTAACGTTACAATTACGATCTAGCGTCAATTTTCGTCTCACACAAACATTCGATGAAAACGCGTCGGCAAAAACGCGGCGAGTACGGCGACTGCGACTGCGACTGTGACAGCGACAGCGTCTGGCGCTCAACGTGCAACGTTCCACATTCAACGAAGCAAACGCGCGTTGCCGCTACGACTGCTCTCGCAGCTCAGTTAAAATGGCTCTGGCTCTCGTTTGTTCTCTCTCTCTCGCTCCCACTCTCGCGCGCTCGCTCTCTGTTGGTCGACAAACAAGTTTGATGACGTCACAGCTGCAGCTGCGCAGTCCGCCTTCTAATTGGAATTGCCGCACAAGCAGAGGCGTGCTTTGAGTGAGCCAATCAGCGCTAAGCACTCGCACCCCCCGTCTCACTCACTCACGTCAGTGTGCTCTCTGGCCTGTCAACGTGCGAGCGTCATCAATATTTACAATTTGACATGCGCTCGCTCGCTCACACGCTCGCTCTCTCTTTGTTATTGCCTCTTTCGTTGGTTTGGTAGTGTGTGTGTGTGTGTGTGTGTGTGAGAGTGAGTGAGTGTGCTGTGGAGTGAGGCTGCCTTTCCGCGCCGCTGACTGTGTTAATTATCGTAATTGCTGGGGCTTCACTCTCTGTCCTCTTCACTCGCTCTCGCAGCACACCTACCACGCGCGCTCTTCTTCTCTCCTTTTTCTCTTGCTCCTGTCCAGCTGCTCGCTGGCGCATTCAATTGTCATCAATAATGATGTCTAGTTTTCAGTCGCTGCTTGTACCGTTTTAGAGTCTTTTTTTTTGTGTGTGTTTTGTTGCTTGTTTTGCCTGTTCGCCGCTTGCCTTTTCGCCTTTGTGGAGTGCCTATTTTCGCCGCTGATGTATTTGCTGACTGCGGCAATTTGCGCAAAAGTCTTTAAAATCAGCTTTGGGAAGGTGTCGTCGTCGGTTGTTGCTGTTGTTGTTGCCATTGCCCCATTCTCATTCTTATAGCCAGGCATACAGTTATACACATATCTGCATATGTGTAGTATTTGTTTGTATATTGTATTTTGCTTTGGCATACATTCGTTTTGTCTTGGAGTTGCGCTGCCTTCAACTCTGCTGGGCTCTTCTGCCGCGTTTGTCATTGCCACACTCGCTGTCCCTTTCCCGGCGGCCAACCCTTCACACTGCTCGCTCTCGTTGCATTGCATTGCATTTAAATTGATTGCAGTAAATCACATTTGCTCAGCTCAGCTCTTGCACTGTTACGTACGTATGTATGTGTGTATGTGTTTCTGTGTTTGTGTGATATTCAATTTCTGTTTCGTTGTTTG
Source organism: Drosophila aldrichi (assembly GCA_035045965.1). Classification (NCBI taxonomy): domain Eukaryota; kingdom Metazoa; phylum Arthropoda; class Insecta; order Diptera; family Drosophilidae; genus Drosophila; species Drosophila aldrichi. Next base: position 398,755 of record JAWNOM010000038.1, read on the forward strand.
TCCTGGTTTTTTCCGACATATCTTTTGCATGCAAATGTCTATTTAACTGCAATGCGCTTCCCACTCCACTCGGCCACTTTTTCAGCTAAGTGAAATGATGCAACTGTTGAACCGGAATCGATAATACATTTTATATACCCTAACCGGATGCACAAAACTTAGCTAAGTCACTTGAAATGCGACAGCTGAGGATATAAAAGTGAAATAAAAATGCTTAATAAGTTTTTTATATAGAAAATTCTGTTTAAGATTAAGCTGATGTATCATTGAGTAATGTAGCAAGAATTAAAGAGTATCAAATGTGCGGTAATTCATTCTTTTTTTGTTTTTGTTATCTTTCAATGCCGTTGCTTGGCATTTGCCGTTAGTTTGTTTCGTTTCATGTTGTTCTATTTTGCCTATAAGATGGCCGTGTGGCTTGATAAATGCATTGCACTTGACTGACTTAAATGTGGCCATTGTTGCTGTTGTTGCTGTTGTTGTTGTTGTTGTTGTAGTTACTGATTTATTGAATACGTGCAGTTAGGGTATCTCAGTTGTATGTTGAAATATGCTGCAGGCATAAGGAAACCTATAATAGTTGATAATGGGTTATATTCTTGATCAAAATGATTTGTGGGAATTCACTCAAATCTATTTATATGTTTGGTAAACTTCAATTTGTTCATCTCCAGTTATATATACAGGGCAATCTCTAGTCGAAACGACCCGCCTATAATACCTCTCACTTATTGTTCACTTCAATTTAGAAAAGTTATTGCCGCATAGCAACTATGCGTTCGTCAGCTTTGCCTTTGCCTTTGCCATCCAAACATATTCAAAATCAATTACAAAATGCGACTTAATTGGGCGCCTCAATAGAGGCGACACGCCCTGTCAATCATAATTAGCGCACGCCCCTAGCCCGGCCACTCGAGTCACATTCGCCACGCCTACAAACAAAATTTGTGCAAATTCATAAGCCAAATGCATGTATCGGTATCCTTTTCATTAGTCAGCACAAGATGGCGGCCCGAGCCCGAGTGTGTTCATTAAAACCTCATAAATAGCTAAAGTGTTTATTGTCACACAGACAGACAGACAGACAGACAGACAGACAGACGGATAGAGGGACTGGCAGCGAAATACAGCTGGCAGAGTCCTCAATCCCCTCGGGATGGAGAGAACGAGCTCCTGGGAGTGTTGTATTATATACATATAATGGCAACGGGAAGGGATGCGACATGAGCTGTTAGAAGCCAGCCACGAGTGTCACATTGGTAATAAAGTCATTGCCCATTGTTGTTGTTGCTGTTGTTGTCAAATTTGTCACGCCCCTTCGGCGAGCAATGCATTAATGTCGCCTCTTTTGTTTGCTGCGGCTCCCGATGATGAAGTTGTGCCACGTCCGTTGTCAAACGGCACAAAATGCATGCCAATTAATGAACAGCTCGCAGCGATCCTCAGACTCAACCTCAGCCACAACCACAGAGAGTCAGAGAGTCAGAGAGCCTCGGTCGCAGCCGTAGCTTCAGCTGTGCCCAAAAACTGTGACGAATGCGCTTATGAGTGCCCGGGTAGACTCGGTTTTGGTCACACTGGTTGACAGCAAGCAGACAGAGGCAGTGCACACAGACACACACACACACACATACACATACACACCTGCAGCTGTCAACATTTTGGCAAATAATTATGCATAATGCGAAAGTATTTTGCATATCAGAATCTATAGCACTTGAAGAAAAGGGCTGAAATTGATTTATTTCGTATATACAATCAACAACACTCTCATGAGCCACTCTTTTCGCTCAGTGTATGCTTAGATTGACGAATTGGAAACCGAAAGCCGCAATTGCTTAAATCAAGGTGACAAGAACAAAGTGGATGCCACTTGTAAAGTGGAGTTGCAACCGCATTCCCATTAACAACAAAATGGGGAAGAAGAAGAGGAAGCTGAACATACAGATGCACAGCCTGGGGGGCAAAAGAAGTCACATCTCATCCTCGCTGCGAAACGCAATTTGTCTGTCCGAAATCGTTGCGGAGATAAATCAAAACATTATCAATAATAAAATCGGTAGCTGTTTGGCCGTTGGCTGCATTTAAGATGGGGAATTTCGTCTTCGATGCGGCCCTTTGTTGTGGTCGAGAAACTAAAATCCAAATCCCCCCATAAAGAGGGGGGGGCAGAGGCAGAGAGACAAAACTCTGGCTTGAGTGCTCGTCGTCTAATTTGTATGCAAATTGGAGTTAAAAGTTGAAAACTCTGATGAAGCTTAATGTCAGCGGCGTGTGTGCTATGTGTGTGTGTGTGTCAGTGTGTGTGTGTGTGTCTCTGTATATCGTGTCGCTTACTTAAGTGACAGACATTAACACTTTTGTAGTTAGAGCTGTGAAACTTTTGATTTCCACAATATCTTTGTCTGGCTACCTCAGCTCTGTTCCACTCTCCCCCCTCTCCCCTCACATACTACTCTTATCGATGATATAGCGGTATGGCGTCAACGTCAATTCATTGGCATCAAACGAATTAAGTGGCCATAACGACTTTTCGAATGGATCCCGACACGGGCGCGTTCATCAAATATTAAAAGAAACAAAGATACATACATATGTATGTATATACACGGGTATATATGTATATACATACATATATATGCATATGTCCATAGCTGTAGGCTTTCTTCGTGTGTGTTCTGCTCGAGAGTCGACTAATTGATTGTTAGCTGGCAGTTGGAACTGGATATGCTTATGGATCTCGTCGGCATTTTTTTGTGTCTGTCTCTGATCTTCGGTTGACCGAAGCTTTATCTCTGTTCTAAGTGGAGCAGCGCATCTTAATAGATAAGCCATACGGCTGCTGCTTTTGTAGTAGCTAAATGCGTTTGACTGACTAAGCGACGCTTCTCCATTTGCTCTACATAGAACAAGGTAGAGCCAGAAGAAGAAGTAGAAGAAGAAGCAGACAAAGATCTATCAACCCACGCTTTCAACTGATGCTTATCATCCGAATCATCTTCTTCCGCTTTTATCACCAAGATAAATTCTTTATTTGCATTTTGTTTATATTGGAAGACAGGCAAGTATTGGGGAGTGTACGACTAGGAAACACCCTAGACCTTCAACCCGCACATAAGTATAGTTAACCTCAACTTTGCTATGAGAAAAGAATAGTTGAATAAAGTTACGTTCTGAAAACGAAATATAATGATCTATCATCAGTTAACAAAAAAATTTATAAACTGGACTCTAAATTTATGAATTTAGACAAATCCATCAATAAGTTGTCTGTCTAGCTGTGTAACTGGATGCCATATTTATTATTAACGCTATTTGCATCAATTTGTTTAACTTTTGTGCCAGAAATAGCTTCGCTGTGATTCCTTTCAACGAGTTTTACTCGATTTAAATTTGGCTTTTCATAATTTACAACTTCATCGACAATGCGATCGAATCAAAGCGAATCATGAACTTTCATTCATGAAAACAGATAAATTTCGGTGTTTTTTTATTTATATTTTTTTTTTCCGTGGAATGAATTGAATTGGATTGGAGCATAGAAATGCGCAGCATCATGATCAAATGGATGGATGAATGAATGAATGAAACAAATTGCTTTGAGTGCGCCTCGCTTCGCTTCGGCTCGCCTTGCTTTGCCTTGCTTTGCCTTTCCTTGCCATTTTCTGCTGTATCATTTCCATTTGCCCCCTTCCACCCCTCCACCCTTTCCCCATCTTGACTGGATTTTTGGATATCCTTTGTGGGGAAGTCTGAGCGAACTCGAGGTGTCGGCCGTGTAGGCTAATTGGCAGCGTGTTCAAAGGTGCCGCCAGCAAATTAAGTATGAGTTACCAATTTAGCTTTTATATCTCTATTGCACACACAGACACACAGAAACACACACACACACACAGATACACACACACTTGTTCTCAAAGACGGCGCTGCGGATGCGCTGATCATCGCATTGGGAGGGCAGCTTGTGCAGCCTCTCTCTCTCTCTCTTTTAGTGCCTCTCACTCTCTCTCACTCGCTCTCTCTCTCCCTCTCTCTCTTAACTGGTTTTGGCTGCTAGTAATTGCAGTCCTTTGATTGCATTTGTATGCCAAGCTGAATTGTTTACATTTATCATAATCAGCAGCGAGCAAAAGTCGCGCCTCGGGGTCGGGCCTTTGCAAGCTTTTCTCTTCTTTCCTTAAGGGGGGGCGCCAGTTAGCTGGCAACCTGGCGTTGCAAGTGCCGCGCTGTGGCAACATGATGTAGGTCGTCTGCAGAGGGCACTTGATCGTGTGAGCTGTGCGCATAATTGCTGACAATGTGACGGAGCAGGAAGTACGCAAAACAGTTTAACAAGCAGCCAAATGAAATGAAGCGAATTGGAGTAGGCTGCTGATGAGCAAATACCCTGTAATAGATGGCAAATGCAAATATATGAATGATTAGGAAGGAGATCTATAGAAACTGCACTCTTAAGTAAACATGAGTACAGTTAGAAGAAGACATGGATTAACTCAAAGAGAATCTATATATCAGAAAAAGAATACGATAGATAACTCTGTTCTCACTCAGAGTCTATTACTCTATCTCTACTGCATTCCCTATATGCCCACTTAATCACTTTACAGGGTATGTATGCCACGCACAGAATTGTAGGAAATACAAATGATATGCAAACAAGAAAAGCCATTTGAGCTATTTCCGTTCGGACTCGAACCATTTTGTGCACTAGCTCCTAGCTTTTTCACTTAGCAAAAGACAGAGCGAAAGAGAGAGAGAGAGAGGGAGAGAGAGAGAGTTGCTGTGACCGCTCATGAGCTGCGTTCATTAGTCATTTTTAGTTGATGCGATTAATGGGTTTCGACAGTTACGCATGATAATAGCGAGCTCTAAATGCTTTTCTATTTGTTTTCACGGAAGTGCTGGGAGTTGTTTTTCACTCTTGCTTCCCATAATTAGAGTTCGCCTCAATTTGGCTGAGCAAATTTCTCAGCTACTAAAACTAAATGCCAACGGTAATGGCCAAGTCATTTGTGCTCCATAGCCATAAACTATATCTAGCTAGCTCTTTCGCACAAGCACAACTTGTCACTGTCTTTCTCTCTCCCTCTCTCTCTCTCTCTCTCTCTTTCTCGCTCTGTCCGTCTGTAGCCAATGATTTCAATTAAACATTTTCCAGCCGCAACTTTCGCCCAGAGCACTTTCAAAACGCATTAATCACGCCCAGCTTCATCATGATGGGGTAGCCTACAGAGGAGAGGGTGGCGAGAGAGGAAGGCGAACGTAGGTAGCTCTAAAAAGTTTCTTTATCTCGAACGCATGCGTCGCATTGTCACACATTTGAAAATGAAAATAAATTGCTTTCCAAAACTACAGATATGGCCGAGAAAGATCTCGCGTCCAGCTGGCCGCTCATGCATATGTAATGGGGTTTTCCGCCTAGTTTACGAACTGTTAGAAGACAATCGAGTCGGTTCGTTGGCGGCGCGATAAGCGCCAAATTAAACTGAAGACCCAACTGGAGCTGCTCAGCTCATCTCTCGCTCTCCGCGGCAATCGGTCGGCATCATTAGCAGCGGAATTGATAGCTTGATTATTCAAATTATTAACAAACGATCGACTGCTGCTGCTGCTGCTGCTGCTGTGGCTGCTGCTGCTGCGGCTGTTGTTGTTGGCGACGATTGATGGCGCGCTTCAGTTTTTTTTTTTTTTCAAAAGTGCTGCCAGGTGCCTCACAGGTCACAGACTCTGTGGCTGATGAAGAAGAAGCAGCTTGAGAGTGAAAAATGTGTGCGCCGGCGGCGGCGTTCCGAAAACCCTTTGAACTGGCCCGCAAAACGGTAGCCAACGCCGGCTACGTCCGTCCGCTTCACTTTGAAATATTTAAAAACCAGTAAAGCAATCTCTAGGCAGAATGTTAGACGATTAGATACCCTGTAAGATAAGCATTCTCTGAATGCAATGTTAGTCCAGTTCCATTTCATATTTTCAAATTCCCATTTTACCCATTTTCCATATTTCTCTCTGGTATCCTGTCCACATATCTTTTGATGAACATTCTAATCAAATCTCTAATCAAATTTTAGATCTGGCTGTAATACCCGCTTTGGATGCACATCATTTACGAGGTATGCTGATTGCTTGAAAATTAATAAATATTGAAATAATTTAAGTAAATTGTGTATGCAAATCGTTGACGTTCGTTACTTTGCGAGCTGCAAAACGCGCTCGGCTTTAAACACTTGGAGCGTTTCATTTTGATATTTAATACCCTGTAATCATAAAACTATGTTGAGTCTCTTGATATTGATGTGTGGAAAAGAAAAGTGGGTATCACATTAAAGAGAGTTAACATGTCTATATCCTATCAACTTTTGTTGATATCGATATATATCGATGTAAGAGCATTTCTATTTTAAGCATATATCGATAACTTGAGATAGAGTTAAAAATACTCCAGTCGGAGATTCGGAGAGCTAAAGACGCTCGACAGGGTAGCCCGGTAGTCAGGCATTGCCCACTCGAGTATCCCGTCGTGTTATTTTTATGTGTAGCCAACTCGTTTTTGATTTTGTTCACTCTTTGTTTTTGGCAAGTGATTAAATTAATAATTAATTAGTTTAAATTTTGAATAACGGTTGTAAATAATCATTAATAAAAATTAAAAAAGATTTCTTTTATTTTTAAGAGCTCGGCGAAATACGCAGCACAATTATCAAGAAACTTTGTCTGCCACAATCCAAATTCAAATGCAAACCGATTCAAGATCAACTGAGGACTAGGTACAGATAGGGGAGAGAGGGGAAGAATGCGAGAAGGTAAGGAAAAGGAGGGAGGCGGCGGTCAGTGGAAGCTCTTTCAACTCGTTTCCTTAATGACCCGCGACTTCTGCGTTGTTTGCTTAAATATGTTAAAATTTATTGGCAACGGTTTCTCAATTTGCATACCATAAAATGGGTTAAAAAGTGTATAAAAAAGCGAAGCTCAGCCAAATTAGTAAAATCGCAATCATCCGATCTAGAAGCTAACACAGCTAATAGAGCTTTTTAGAAGCTGGAAGACGTTCATTGATCTGCAGCAATTTAAAATAGAATCAAATAAGAAAAAAATATGAATATTAATGAAATATTATAGATCTAGTCACACGATTGAGTCGATTATTATCGATTATTATCGTTACAAAGTAATTAAGTAATAGTCAATGATTAGAATTCACAGATATTTTTATTCGCCATCATGCATCAATCATGATTGAATGTATTTGTAACTCTTTGAGTTTGGCTTTGGTGGCCCTGAAAAGGGCCGTTGGGTGATTCTTGTTGTTTATCGTCTGAAGTGCTTCTAGCCTTTGGGTTGGCTCTACATGTGTCGTCGCTGGTGTGGGTTTGTCGATGCAGCCTGCTGCAGCCTGGGCCGAAAGAGGCCTTGGTCCGGTTTGCTCAAGCCAAGAGGCATGCCACTTATAGTGTGCGGCATACCTCATTGAGAGTCTGTGTGGCTTTGCATTGAGCCTTTGCCGTGCATCATTTGATTGTCTCAATTCTGTTAAATCAAATCTCTGGAGAGCCGAGTATCAATCATGCGAAGTAAGTGTGTAGCTGTGGTTGAATTAATCTTTTCGTTTCTCGCATGAATGCCATAGACACTGCGAATGAGTCAATCAATCAGTTAGTCAATCGCTTCAAGTATGGAGCTGCATCTCCTTGACTTGGCCTGCATCCAAAATTAGTCTACGCTGTCCCTCTACATGAGTGTCTCAATCGTTGTTCAATCAATCCGTCAGTCAATCAATCATTTGTTTCAAGTGTAAAGCTGCAGTGGAATAGGTCTGCCGCCTCGTACACCTGGTATCCAAAATCAATAAAATCTTCTCCTCACGAATGTCTTGATCGTCAATCAATCAATCTATCAATCAATCAATCAAACATTCGCTTCGAGTGTGGAGCTGCGGCCGGATCGGCCTTGCTGCTCGCATCCAAAAATTAATATAATGTCCTCCTCAATACTGTGCTCGCTTTTTGTACCGTTCATCGGGTTGCAAGTGCGACGCTGACGCCGCCGCTGCTGGCGCCCGCTCATTTGGGAGGCGTGGCCATGGCCTGGGCAGCCGAGACGGGGACGGGCACCACCATGCCAGCGGCAGCAGCCGCTGCGGCCAGACCCACCATGTCCGCCTCGTGCATGGGCTTCTTCTTCAGGATGCTCAGATCGTTGACGTTCTCGAGGAAGGATTTGTGGGCGGAGAAGACCTTGACGCTGTCGAAGTCCTTCTTCAGCTCCTCGATGTCGCGCTTCTGCTTGGCGCGTCGGTTCTGGAACCAGGTGATCACCTGGGCATTGGACAAGCCCAGCGAGGCGGCGATCTCGTCGCGATCGGCGGGCGAGAGATACTTCTGGTAGAGGAAGCGCTTCTCCAGCTCAAAGATCTGATGGTTGGTGAAGGCGGTGCGCGACTTGCGCTTCTTCTTTGGCTGCGGCCGGTTCGAGAATATGTCCAGGTGCGATTTATCTGCAAGAGAGAGAGAGAGAGAGAGAGAGAGAGGGGGAGATTAGTTGATGCTGCAGTGTAAACCGGTTGGGATCGCTTAAAGCTTAGAGGCGAGTCGAGGCGAGTGCTGTGGACTACACGAGTGTTAACAAGCGCACTTCTAAGTCGCATTAGAAATAATTTTTAATTGGCCGCGACGAGTGTCTGGGCGATTGTTAATTAAAGTGCTTTGATTTATGCATTTAAATGATTTAATTGCAAGCGTTTTGTCTATGAGCTGAGAATACACTGCTAAAGTAAGTAAATAGTGGGCATATTGGTTTGTGGAATTGTTGATGGAGTCTTCATTCACTTGCTCTCCTGTATACAGTGTATTCCGTCAGTCAGTCATACCCCATTGACTTGTTGCGCTTGATTAATTGAGCACGCTGTGGGCGTCATTGACTTTGTCTCCGTGCGGACTTTGGCAATCATTTGTCTCGTTTGTTGCTTGATTTATGCCGCATAATTATTGACACCTACAAATCAGATATGTCAGTTTGGCAAATTGCAAAACTGAAGCTTGTATAATGCTTCCTGATCACACACAAAGCAGTGGATGGAGAAGGAGGGAGCGAGCGAGTGAGAGTGAGTCGAGCTGAATGCTAATTTATAGTTACGAATCTTTCAGTTGCTACTGTGACTGCCCCCAATTTGGAAATGCTTGAATATGCATAAGGCACATGCACATGTAGTATTGAGTATATGTGGGGTATATGCCTCTATTGTTGTTGTTTGTGAACCGGTCTTCACGCCCCATTCCATGCCATTCCATTCCATTTCGATTGCTTGTCAAACAAACTAGCCTCGGCATTAAAAACTAATTAAACGCTTCGTGTTTCCAAATGCAAATGGCATTAATTTGGCCTATTTGTTATCTCGTGCACGTTTTGTAACCGAAAACCCATTAGGCACTTGAGCACACACCCTGCATACCCTCTCACTCTCTCTCTCTCTCTCTCTCTCTCTCGCTTTATCAGAGACTCATTAAGTAATTTCTGTGACTTATCTAAAACATAAATAGAGAAAGAACGAACGAATACTCTAGGGCTAACCACTTGGGTCCTGTCCCTGTCTCAGGTATCCACTTAGGGCGAGTGAGAGTCAGGAGTGAAATATGCCCTTTCTTTTCGTTTCAGTCAAGGGGTGGTTTGTTTTGGTTGCATCTACACAAGACATAAAAAATGAAGTAGAAGAAGAAGAAGAGGAGGAGGAGGAGGAGGAGGAGTGAACCTTTGTTCACAACAAATGCCTGTTCTCAGTTGTAATTCGAGTTTAACTGCCCAATGCCAACGTAGCCAACTGGCCACACACTTTCTAGGGAAAGTGCAACAGTTGTTTATATGTTTCAATTTGCTGCCAATACGTGGAAACAGTTTGAACGACGACAGTTTGTCTGGCAGGTCAGCCAGAGGGAACAAGAGTAAAGAAGAGGTAGTTCAAATTTAGATATCTTTACTTAAGTTTAACTCTCTAGTTCCTAGTTAGTCAGTCTTTCAATCAAGTCTAGCTGCACATCTCAGTGCTTGTTCAATCAAGCAATCGCTTTATATGTGTCCACGGACCTCAATTCGAATCCTTCCTCTTTAGCTATCGCTTAAATGTCATCATCGAGTGTTAATGACATTAATGATATACTCACACACACACATACACAAACACACAATTGTCATTCGATAATGGCTCAACACATAATAGATATATGTACACACATACATTTATATCTATATATACATATATTACATGTTTATCGGCTCGACTTCTACTTGTTGCTGACTGACTAACGATGCCATAAATATTTCATTTTACAGTTATACAATATTTGATAAATAGAAACATATTTGAAGTGCTAAAAACAACAACAACAACAACAACAACAGCAATAAGAACAAACGCTTATGACTGACAGCGACTGCAACTGCGACTGCAGCTATTAGCTTGGCTACAACAGCAATTTAGCCAAATGACAATGGCAACAACAGCTAAATATATTCGTAACTCAATTAGGCAATGATCATGAAGCCGCTGGCTAATTGTTGCTAATCGTCGCAGAATCGACACGAATGCACTGAAAATAAATACATACATATATAGTATATACGTATGGAGAGGTTACACTTGAAGAAAAGTGGGTGCATATAAGTGAGGTGTAGGTGGAGCTGTGGGTGGAGAGAGGCAGAGGCAGAGAGCATGAGAAGTGAATAGAGTTGCATATAGTGCGAGCAGAAGGGCGCTACACTAACAGTAACACAAGCTTATGTATTTTCTCTCAGTGTACGGTATGCGTACTTGACAATAATTAGCATGAAATACACAATAATTGAGCGAGGGACAGAGTTTTTGAGCTGAACAGTAAAAAACGCCCACTTAATGAAGCAGACGAGTGCAAAGATGAACTGCGACTGCCCATAAATCGAGAATCGGAGCTATATGCTCTTGGCTACAGATAGAGAAATTCCACTTATGAATGTGCCCAATCAAGCATTGAGTTATCTGCAATTTGTTTTAGCTCTGCTTCTTGGCACATGCCGCAAATTAATTGAAAACACACAAAAAAAAAAAAGCAAACTGAGAATTAGCCAAAGCCATTTGCATAACAGAAAAGAGAACAAAAGAGAGAAATAGAAGCAGAAGCAGAAACAGATATCGGAATCGAAATGGGAAATGAGAATGGCTTCGGCTTCTGAATAATGTTTCGTTTCAATTAGGCTAAATTCAAAATCTACGCAAACAATTTTGTTGCAGTCGCTCAATTGGAAATTGCCACAAAATTAATTACGGTCCCGTTGTTCTTCTAATTAAACGAAAATATCAGCGTATGCACGACTGGGATATACCCTATACCCTAAGTGTTGGAAGAGTTAATCGAAAAAGTGAAATATGCTAGGAAAACTCTAGGAAACTGTGCATAAAATAAATCGTAAAGGTTTTGCAGTAGGCTCCAGAAATACAAGTCGATGGATATGTAGGAGTTATCGATAAACTATGAAATATTTCATATACTTGATATAATATATTCATATAGCTCTGTCTATATATGGATAGGTATAAGTATATTTTCCTATACTTAAACAGAGTAACCCATTAACACTCGATCGCATTGCAGGGTATATGGAAATCGAATAAATTTCTCGATTTCGTTTTCGAAAACAACAAAAATTGAGACATTTATCAATGAAACATTTGTATGCTAATCGATTGAAAGTTCAACGATGAAGCGCAGCAGCAATTTATGGCCACGCTAAGTGAGGAGCACGATTGGAATCGGAATCATTCTAGATATGGTATAGGTACAGATACGGATATAGATATATGGAGATGTATTTACCTTGTGACTCATCAAAGTCCTTGGTGGTCATCTGGAAGAGCGCGTCGAGCGGCGTGCCATTGGCCTTGGCCTTGGCCTCAGCTGCGGCGGCGGCGGCTGAGCTGGCATTGCCACCCGCCTGGGCGGGACTGGAGGCATTGGCATTGCCTGAGCTGCAGTTGCCCATTTGACCAGAGGTCTGAGGACTGTGGCTGCGACGCAGTGCAGCGCCTGCAGCTGCAGCAGCGGCGGCAGCAGCAGCCGAATCGCGGGATATTTCGGGCGAGCAGCAATCGCTGGCAGCGGAACTGGAGCGATCCGAGCCACTCTCCGAGGGAATGATGTCCATGCTCATGTGGCGCAGCAGCTGCGCCTGGGCATTGAAGTGCTCCTGCAGCTGGCGATGATAGTCGAGGGCCAGGCGCTGCTCGTAGTGCAGCAGAGCTGAGGGAATGAACGGGCGAACGGGCATGGGCCCGAGCAGATGATCCCATGGACGCACAATCTGTGCACCGGGCAGCAGCATGGCCGCAGCGGCAGCTGGATGCATGTCCAGGGGCTCGGTGCGGGGCTGCAGCAGGCCGGAGACGGGCCGGGCGGCAGGTGGGGCCAGCAGCGTGGCAGCCGGCGGTGGGGAAGCGGAGGCCGAGCGCTGCTGCTGCTGCTCCTGCTTCTCAGAGTGGCCGAGAATGTCCGCGATGGAGAAGCTCTTGACGCCCTCAATGGCGGACTTTGTGGTGGCCGTCGCCGTGGCCGTAGCCGTGGCTGTGGTGACGACGGCATTCGATGTGGGCGGTGCAGGAGGACTGGGCGTCTGTTCACGCGTCTCCGATGAGCTGGAGGACATGCGCAAGCGCTTCAGCGGCTGGAAGTAATCCTCCGGCAATGTGCCGACGGCATTGCGCGTCAGTCCGGCTGCAGCAGCTGCGGCAGCGGCGGCGGCAGCAGCGGCGGCATGTTGTTGCATCAGCAGTTGCTGTTGCTGCAGCAGATCGCGTTGATGGTGCAGCTGGTGCTGCTGCTGCTGCTGCTGATGGTGATGGTGATGGTGATGCTGGGTCGGCAGCGGGCTGGGTGCACCGCCGACGGAGATCTCGGATTCGGCAGGACTGGCCGGACGCATTGTGGGCGGACAGAGCATTTAAATACTGATCAAAATGGATTACACACTTTCACACACACACACACACGCAGAGGATTTGTCTGGTTATTAAATATTTGTAGTATTTCTAGATATATTTGCTTGAATATATACTATATCAGTTGGTAAACGTGCGACGCGCAACGATAAACCATAAACCATAAACGATAAACGATAAGCGATAAACGTTAAACGACAAACGACGCTGATCCAATAGGAGGACCTCTCAACTCGACGTTTCACAGTCAACTGTTCGAAACTAGATTGAAGATTGGTTTGCTAACTAGACACGTCGATATTTCTTCAGTTCTTTTGCTGCCCGCGCCGCAGCGCTCTCCGCGCTGCTCACTTCAGCTCGGCGTCTGTGTGTGTGTGTGTGCCGTCTCTTTAACATCGTTTGCTCTCTCTGTGTGTGCCGTCGCGTCGTCTCGTGTCGTGTCGTGTCTCGTTTGTCGGTGGTTAAACTCGGCAATCAAATCATAACTGCACAACAAGGCGAGCGCTCTCTGCGCTGAGAGCCAACCAGTTTGGCCTTTGGCTGACTGCGTTAGAGCGAGCCGGCAATAGTTGTGCGCTCTCTTGCGCGCTGGCCAATCGGCGGGCTGGAAAGCAATGCCAACAAAAAATAGCAATGGTGGCGTATACGTAACGGTAATTATGGCGTTCATCATGCGCCACGCGCCAAAGCGAGACAGCACCAACGCAAACGCTTTGCGCTCTGGTGTGAGTGAGTGTGTGTGTGTGTGTGTTTGTGTGTGAGCGAGGGAGGCAAAGCGAAATGAGTGAGAAAAAAACAAGTAAAACCCCAACGAAAAGGCGACGCTCCTCAGCTTGTAACGAGACTGTATTTAGTATTTTCAGCCTCTGCTAAAGTTTTCACAACTTCGGCAGCGACGTCGACAGTGACGTCGACGGCAACAGCGACAGCGACTCCGACCCGACCCCGTTTAATGACGCATACTACATACAAGCGACCATCTACATACAGCCGTGCCCCTCCACGGCGGCATACGTGTTTAATTGTGAAGCGTTTGCATTTAATTTGTTGCAACTAAGAACATTTCATTAATTCAAGCAAGCTGCAAATGAATTTCAGCTGCAAGAACTACAATTGGGTCGAGACATAAATTTAGGATTGTTTGAAGGGAAATTATATGAGGTTTAAATGTTGAACACAGGGAAGTATTTTTAATTTTGAACAATCAGAATAGGGAAATGTAAATTAAGCAAAATAAAAGAAAAGTAAATAAATAAATAGCTTAAAAAAGAAATTCTAGGAAAATTAAGAATTAAAATATTTCAATTATTTTATTTCATATACATATATTTTTAATGCATATTTTACTTTGTTTTGTGTGAACTATAATTTCCAAAAATAATAATCAGATATTACTTATAATTTGAAAAATATGAAATATGAAAATAAACATAGAAAGTTATAACGACTTCTACTTGAATTATGTTTCAATTCTCTCATTGTTGTTGTCAACAGCAGAAAGTCCTTTCGTTCGTTTATTTTTCTACAAATTCATTTCAAAACTCATTTGTGTTGCTTGAAAATGTTTTATGTATGTGTTGTATGTTGCATTAACTAATTGTTGACACAATTTGTTCGACTTAAACACATTGCTGACATGGCTGGGCCTTAGAGCTCGGCTCTAATCCTTTTAATTGAAACAAATGCGAGGCCCAAACAAAAGGAGGCCCACCGAGCGGCAAACAAAAGGCGTCAAGGCGTCTGAAAGACAATAGGGCCAAAAGGCACTTAAGAAACAAGAAAATCGTAGAGTCGGAAAAAGGGAAAATCGGAAAATGGGAATGGGAGAATGGGAAAAATGGGAAAGCAATTGCTGTCGCTGCAGGATGCTAAATGAAAAAGAAAAGGAATCGCCGGCAGCGCTCGACTTTAGCCGCAGTGGGTCTTCAAATCCCACCAGGTAGCCTTACCTGGACAGCAACTGTGGTGGCTGCTGCTGCTGCTGCTGCTGCTGCGGCTGCGGCTGTTGTTGATAAGGACTAATCACACAAATATTTGAGCATTTGGTTTGTGATTGAGTTTAGCCGCGAGGGCAGGGGTCAAACAAAGCGGCCCGTTTGATTTACCAGTTTAGCGCTTCTGTATTGCCCCCCATTATTGGCCTTTATATCTCTCTGTCTCTCTCTCTCTGTCTCCCTCTCTCTCTCTCGATTTCGTTCTTTTTCTGATAATTCTAATTTCTTATTTGGATGGTTCATTCGCGGCTATTCGAGAGCCGCGGCGTGGGAAAAGCCTGCGGTGTTAATTATGCCGCCAAAGTCCTTGGAGAATCCTTCAGACCAAATAAAAGGAAAGTCAATTTACACCTGTTACACCTTTCATTCCATGTGTGTGTGTGTGTGGCTTCATTCACACGCTGATAAATTGTGGCTTGTCGGGTGAAAGTGCTGGCAAAGGCTTCATTAATATTCAAATGCGATTTTCATTGATTTATCGCCGGAGAGCAGCTGAGGGCAGCTGAGGGCAGCTACTGTCGACAGCTGAAGCGGCAGCGGCAACTGCGGCGGAAATGCGGCAGCACAATTTAACTCATTTAACTCATTTAACTTATCTAGCCAGCTTATCCACCAAGCTAATCGAAACGATTTACATTTTCAATATATATCGCACAGGCTGCCCACGCCTTAGAAATTATTTATGGAGGTGTGTGTGTGTGTGTGTGTGTGTGTGTGTGTGTGTGTGTGTGTGTGTGTGTGTGTGTGTGTGTATTGCTTGCGGCAAAACTTCATGGCCAGAAACAACAGAACCAACAGCACCAGCTACAACTAAGAACGTTAAAGTCGAGCATAAGCAACTGCATAATACTTGCTCACAGTCAAAAAATGAGATGAATTCCTTAAGGTTAACTAACTTTAAGATATTTTAGATGCTGAATCAACTCTCTGCGGGGGAAATATACGAATACTCGATACGATATTGTTCTGTAGTCTGTATAGTCTATACAAATTTATATACCATATACAATATACTATACTATACCATATATCATATACTATATACTATTATTTAAATTAATTTATAAAACCTATACACCCATTTCATATCATGAGCAAGTATAACAACAACAACAACTGGCCTGTAATTGTCAATTAGCAAGCTTTCAACAGGCAGCCACAGTCACAGCTACCAATTCGAGTTGCTGTTCATTTCGAACAATTTTTTGTGGCAGCTGCCAATTTGCATAGCTCAAGAGCTCCATAGATCAGCCCCAGCCCCAGCCCCAGCTCCAGCCCACGCTTGCCATTGACACCTGGCTGTCAGCCGAAGTTAAGTTGATTGTCGCCTCCGACTTGTGTTTGCGATTAGAAGCTGACAAAATGCTGACGTTTGGTAGCAGATCGAATTATATATGTGTCTAATAGATCTATGTACATATATACATATACATACAATAAGTTATTTTGATTGGAATTATAGTTTTTCACGGCTGTGCTGCGATTTGGCATCAAGTTCTGCTTTAATTTGAATTGATCTTGATGCATATGAATGATGAATAATATATAAAATAAATATTATAGATGGTAGACAAGAATAAGTCTCTAATAATAAAGAACAATCGAAAAATCGAGTCTGAAACCTTTCTTCCACTACCTTTCTCTCTCCCACACTCACTCACTCACTCTCTCTCATGTATACTTACACCAAAAGACCTCGCTAATTGTTGGCATGCGTAAGAGTGGCACAGACTTGGGGCACTACACTTATTTTGCTTAGTAGCGGCGTAAGCCTTGTGCATTTGACATACAAACTTTGGACCTCAAAGAGATCAGAGCCACTGTCTCAGAGAAAGTCTGAAGAGCTGAAAGCTGCAGAAAAGTCATTAGCAAAGGTAGTTAGACAGACGCAAAGCAAAGGTATTAAGCATTGCCAATTTCACAGTTATTAGACGTGCTATTCAGAGAGAGCGAGAGAGAGAGAGAGAGATATACATGAATAGTAGCAAATCGACTTAAGCCGTTTAGGGCCACCCACATCGAGAGTGGAGCAATGCGAAGCGAAGCGAACCAGATGCCAAGTTGTGGAAGCATGTCAAAGAAAATGCAGCTTTCAGGTCAAGTTTTGGTAGCATCACTCGGCTACGCTAATCAAACCACTACGCGCCACAATAGTCGGCCAAAAGTTAAGAGCTCGCTCGAAAAGTCAAAAGAGCTCGAACAACTAAAAACCGATAAACAAAGACAACAAATCAAACGCTCACTGCAAATGGAAAGCACGAAAAAACAAACGGTGGAAAACAATGAACAAACGAATGCTAATTAAAGCGAAGCTCAAATTGAAATGTTAAACTTTTAGTAATACCCATTGAAATAGTAGAATGAATGATAAAAGCGGGCTATGATGGACTAGAAACTCAAGTTGATATGAAACATTTGAATGCTGAAATCGAGTTTAGTTGAGATTGTGAATGAATGGGATGGAAGAGAGGGTGATGGAGAGAGAGAGTGTGTGTGTGAGAGAGAGAGAGAGAGAGGGTGAGTTAGAGAGTGGGAGTGTGAGAGAGTAAGAGAGAGAGAGATAGAGAGAGAGACAGAAAGAGAGACCGACTGAGGGAGAGAGTGAGAGAGAGAGAGAGAGAGATAGAGAGAGAGACAGAAAGAGAGACCGAGTGAGGGAGAGAGTGAGAGAGAGAGAGAGAGAGACAGAGCGGGGGAGAGAGTGAGAGAGGGAGACAAAGAGAGTGACAGAGCGAGAGACAGAGCGAGAGAGAGAGACAGAGAGAGAGAGAGAGAGAGAGAGAGAGACTAAGAGATCGATACAAATATACAAACATTCTGAATACAGGGTATAAGCTAGTTCAGGTCATCTAAAATCCGAAATTCATTCATACTTACGACCTTATCGCGTGTGGTTCATCAGCGGTGCAAAGCAGCTCAAATCGAGCTGCCACTGGCCAGAACCAGAGTCAGAGGCGGAATTAAAAGTCAGCTCGATTTGGATTTGAATTTGAGTTTGAGTTTGAGTTTCAGGTTGTTCTTTGGTTCTCAGGTGCTGCTACTGTTGCGAGCTATATCAATATTGACCCCTGATCTAGCTACTCACACGCTCTACTCGCCTCTCGCATCGGCAGTTCTTTGAGAACTCTTGTTTAGATACTTTTTCGACTGAATGCCGCATACAAATATTTGTCCGCTGGCCTCTTAATTGAGTTGGCTGAGCGCTCGGCTTTTGGCTCTTGGCTCTTGGCTCTTGGCTCTGGTCTACGCGTGGCCGGTGTTCACATTTTGACCGATGTGTGATAATTACACTGGCATCGATGCTGCGGCCCCTTTGATGGGAGGCGGCGGTTGGGGGCAGCGGCCTTTTCTCTTTGACTCCAACTTTTGCGTTGGCCGTGCGCAAACAAACGGTTCACTGCATTTCTTTATTGTTGCAGTAGCAGTTGTTGTTGTTGTTGTTGTTATTTCGGCGGCTACTTGTTTAAATATTGAGACTTGTGTTTAACATAATTAATGCAACTGGCAATTACAGTAGCCGCGTCCGATCGACCAAAGGAAATAACAATGTTGCTTGTCTTTAATGTATTCTCTCTCTCTCTCTCTCGCTCTCTCTCTCTCTCTCTCTGCCTCTCTGGGCACCTCTCCTAGGCGCAAATGCAATCAACATTTGTATGCAAACTACACTAATTATATGGCCGCACATTAATGTGCCAAGACATATCAAGTCCGAGAGGGCATATTAGCAATTCCATGTGCTTAGAACTAAGAAGGCAAATGATAATTATAGTCATGCTTCAGGTCTGCTATGAATATGTTTATGTCTGCTTGAGGGGTGTGTGCATCATCATCAATCAGCATGTGCATCAATCAGCAAGCTTCTATGGTATGTACATCACTCAATCAGTCTACCAGTAGCTCAATCAGAAAACTTAAAATGTAGTCTATGGCAGTCAGTCAATCAATCAGTCGGTCAGGCCAAGTTATAAGTTCATTCAGTCATTCTCTCAGCTCATTCTCGGAAGATCAATCAGTAAGTATACCAGAAAGCGGCTAGGAAGTCCACGATCCCTTCAATCAACTAGTAACTGGAGTTGTCTTTACCTCTTTCAGTCAACCAATCTTGGCCAATCAGTCAGTCAGTCACTCCATCAGCCAATGTAGCACTGAGTGAATCAGTTAGTTCATCAATCTCATCAATTATTACGTCAATCAATATCAATCATATAGTCAATCAATCTACTAAATATGCTTCTCTCATTCCCTTGACTAACTTTATCTCTCAATGAAAGTGTATTGAGTGTTCGACTTTTGCATTTTAGCTTCTCATCTTGCAAATTGTTGTTACTAAAGAGCCTCACACACACACACATACAGCGGGGGGAAGGGGGTAGTCTGGAGATGCGGCACGTATGAATATCAAATCAACTACAATGCAGTTAAAAAGCGCATTTCAAACACCTCGCAGTCGCTCAATGCGCATCCCAGTTGCTCGTTTGGTGGTCCACAACGCCCCGAGTGAGCATTAAGAGCTGCTGCCCAGAACCTGGCCCTGACTCGGACTTGGGCCCAAGTCCAGACCCTGACTCTGGCTCTGGCCGTGGCCGTGGCCGTGGCCCTCTGAGCAGCGACCCAAACGAACAGAGACCACATTGCTTGATTGCCGCGCGCCGCTTGAGATGACGTTGCATTTGCGACGCTGCCTCGAGACGAGGCAGGAAGCGAGGAAATGTTCTTTTTTTTCCCTCTTCGTTCTACTCTTTTCTCTTCTCTTCTTTTTTTCTTTTTTTTGCGCGCGCGAGCCCATATGTGGAAATAACAATTCCAGAACGGGCTGGGATAAAGGCGGAGGGCAGTGGGAAGAGAAGAGGGGAGAGAAATGCGAGCCGAGACGGAGGCTGTTAGTGTGGCTTGTTGCTGTGCATGAGGAAGCCCAAGAAGTTGCAAGCTCAAGTCTATTGCGGCTGCTCCTCGCTCTCTGCTCTCCTCTCCTTTGTCTCTCTCTCACTCTCTTTCTCTCTCTCTCTCTCTCTCTCTGTTGCAGTCTGGTTGATGTGTTCGCAGGAAGCCAAAGCTGAATTCTATTGCTGCTCCTCGCTCTCTCTGCCACCCTGCCCACCCCTCTCTCTCTCCACTCTCTCTCGCTGATTGTCGCTCTCTTGTTGCCTGTGTGTGTGAGCGCCATCTCGTTTAATGCCTTTAAGGCGTGACCATAGTATTTTATAATATGAACTGATCAAAGGATGCCGACACGTTTCAACTTTGCCGGCTAGCAGCCTGACCCCCCCGTTCGACCCCGCCCATCTGCCCACCGCCCCTCTGTTTAGCAGACTCCAGTTTTGCACGCTCTGCTCGCCAAGCAGTGAGAGCGAGAGAGGGAGAGGGAGCGAGAGAGAGAGATGGAGAGGGCATCGAGCGCCTGCAACAATAACAAATTGACCAAATCGATTTGTTGGCTTCGCTTTTAGCTGTTTTTGTGCTAGCTTCTTTCCTCTACCGCCCCCCTTCATCTTAACCCTCTTCTTGTTCTTTAGCGGCATTTTCATTTAGCTTTATTGCTCATTAGCTGCATGAGTGTGAAAATGGCGAGTGCCAGCAATATGGATGATAATACCTGTACAGGCAGCACCGGAAATGAAGGCATGGCGCATGCGACATGACATCAACACTTTTTCGGGGCATGCCCCACGTGCATCACGGCCCCTGTGCACTCAACTGTACTTGAATTTATGGCATTTTAATGTAAGCAAATTAAATCCTGGCAATCGAGTGGAAACTAAAGCAGAGCAGGGCGGAGTTGGTCCAAGCTGAGTAGACAATATGCTCATCGATTTGATATGGAGGACACACCTAATCGTAAACTCATTAGAGCCCTTAGCACTTCGAGTGCAATCAGGACACTGAAGAGCGGACAATGAATTCAATTGCTGCAGCTGGGCGTATAAAATGTTTCTATTAACTTCCCTCGGGCCTGATTGACAGCGCGACCAAATGCCTCGGTTATTTATGAGCAGAGAGAGAGAGAAACGAGAGAGAGAGAGAGAGAGATGGGTTGATTTGAGTGAGCAGTCGCAGTTCAATTTTGCTCCATCCATTGGCCTCGTCTCGTAGCTGCCATGGTTTTTGCATTTATTAATTGCCTGACATGTCCATTAATTCAAATCAATGATATACATGCAAATATATATAGTATATAGCCATATATATAAACCTGCTTCTCATCCACAATTAACATAATTTTTCGCAAATTGCAGCAGCATAAATCTCATCTTCATTTTTATTTAATGGCGTTCAGTCAATTAAATCTCTACAATATTAATTGCTCAGCATCAAAATGGTGAACAAGTACAGTGAAGACTGCCATTGGAATGACCAAGTTAACAGCATGCATGATAATCTACATATAAAAGTATAACGAGTAAAGTAGAACAAAATGAAGAGCTGTCTTCAATATAATATTTATTATATGTCTTACGATTCGTTCCGAACTAGTTCATTAACCTAATATTCCAACTATATATTATATCGTTTTTGTTTTTAAAAATTATAGTATTTTATTTATATTTCATTACTTTCACTTTAATCCATGCCATGCCAGTGTCTACTGTACTTACACAGCGCTTGACATTTGCTGCTGATGACTTATTTACGATCTCTGATCGCAATTTATTTATTTATATATACTTACATATACATACATATATAAATATTTTGATAGTTGTGGCAGATGACAGCTTGACTCGATGCTGTCACAGCTGACAAGCAACAACAACAACAACAACAACATGGAGATGAGCCATAAATGTAATAAACTATGTTTTGTGGTTTACTATTGGCTCATTGGTGTCTTGTGGTGCCTAATTTTGGATCGTTATATTGAATTTATTAAACATGCATTTATATATGTATATTTATCTATTAGTGTGTGTATATATGAATATCTGAATGTATGTATGTGTTGTGCTACCGTTGTAGCGGCTTCTTTGACTCTTAGAGCAAACACTTAATTAAATTGTATACCCTAAAAGTCAAGGCAAACGTGTCAAAGGGTATGATAGAAAATACATTAATTGCCAAGGAAACTTTTTATAACAAGCTATAATTATATGTATATAGATATTCGCAAATACTCGCACATAGTCAAACATAACTCCATAAATATCATAGACATAGATACTCTGTTTGAGAACTCTCTTTAAATTGAAATTCTGCTTATGAATGCTTCTAAGATCTATTCTAGTCTACTTGTTAGAGTATTTTCTAGTCAGGTACTCACTGTCTATCCCTTGGACACTATAAGAGATAGGGTTTTGCCCTGCCAACACTTTACTGTGTGTTCTAGGGTAACTCTCAGTCAGGCATACCCTACTCTCACCTGCGTCCCACAGTCGGTGGCATTTGCTGGCTTGAGTCTGATCTTCGTTTGAATTAATTTTAATTTAATTTATTTTAAATGTCGAGCTGCGCCGAGTCTGTGGTCGGTCGATCATGAATATTCAGTGGCAATGAAACGAATTATTCATTTGCGTAAACATTTTAATTAGCAGTTGAAAATTGTTGATTTCTGATTAATTTCTCAATGATTAGTTCGTAATTTATTTGCCCCCACACACGCTCACGCACACACACCAACACTCGCACACACACACATACACTCACAGACAGTTTTGCACAGCAAATGAATGCTATTTGGAGAGCTCATCAATCAGACGATCTATGGCCCACATGAGATGGCAGATTTGTCCGATATTTCGGCATAGATCATCTCGACCGGAACAAATTCCTAAATTAACAAATTGTGTCGAGCAGGGAGAGAGAGAGGGAAGCACGGGAAACAGTTTTGGCCAAAATTTCCTCCCCATTCTGGGAAACGCTTCAAAGCCGCCGTCGTCGACATTCACGAAATTTCCACGAATGAAAATCTCAACAACAGACAACAGACCGCCGACTCGGAGTATAGTTCGAAGCGGAATCAATGCAAACAATTCCAGATCCGAGAATGCATCCTAACTAGCTACCGTTTAATTTTTTTTTATTACCCACAGAAGAAACAAAGGCAGTGCAGGAGACGGGAGAGAGGAGAAGGCGGTGGAAGGGTGTGAAGTTGTCGGTGTTTCGGTGTTTTTTACGATTTGTGGCTGCCTGCCTTTGATGGCAGCCTTTGGCTGCGACTATTTGATGTTTCTATTCACGAGGAAGAGCCCGACCCAATGCCCAATGCCAATGTCAATCTATCTATATTGCGTCCTCTTCTCTTTTTTATGACCACAATTGACCACTCACACGATGAAGGCGGAACGGGTGTGCATCATAAAAAGGCAACTGAGTTTTAATGGAGTGACTGGCAGATACCCTAAGTTCAGGGCCTAAGTCTATGGGAAGATGTTTCGAATGCTCAGCAATGGACTCATATAATTGGGCAATGATTATATTAATAATCTCTGTAGACTGCAGAGATTGTCTATGGAATTTCCAAGAGTATTCGACATCTGCTTGAAGAACACAGTCTCAAATCAGAATCCTAACCATTTCTTGCATTACCTATGACTATCTTAAAGGATATCACAGGGAAAGGATTAATTGTATCTCCTATTGAAGAAATCACCTCTCGGTTCTTAACTCTACACACAGTCTATCATACTCTCCTAGTATTTTAGCAATTGGTATATAAAGGGATCTCACAGCTCGAATTGCTTCCACCTCTCGCTCCTTTTTGGTTATTTTGACGTTTATAAATATCCCACAATTTGTTTCTATTGCTCCATCTCTCCTCTCTCGCTCATTGAGTCGCTCCCTCTCTGTCTGCTGCCGGCTCTGACGTAATGCTGATGGACAAAGGTGCCGCGTGTGAGAACATATGTCGCTCCCGCATAGTCTTCGGTATCTGTTCGACTCTACGACTCTCCGACTCTTCAGTTTGATTGCTTTATTTGTTGTTTTAGGCTGACAACTGGGCACTCGAGTGGGCGTTGCAAGTGTGTTGTGATTGTTATTGTACGTTTGTTGTTGTTGTTTGTCTTTTGTTTTTTATTATTTATTATTTTCCTTGGTGCAATTAGATTCGTCTTTGGTGGCACCTGCGCTCAAGGCATCCAGCTAAGCATGGGAAGTGCATGTCCTGCACTTCCTCTAGGATGTGCCTCATTTTGGCCGCTCAGCAACAGCAATTAAAGTCCTCGAGGAAGTCGAGATTGCGACTCGTTTTTCAATAACAAATCACAAAGAGAAAAGATGAGCAGAGCTGGGAAGAAAAGTGTTTGCCTGATGCTTTAGCCTTGTTCACCAATTAGTCGTTCAGTTATGCAGTCATATATGTATATGTATATATGTGTGCGTAATATATGTCTGATGTTTCCTTTGGATTCGTTGATCGTTATTCATCCAAAAATTTGTCTGCTTGTCAGCGAAGCATGTCATGTTCAGCTCAAGACTCTTCTCAGTTGCATCTTTGCTGACTTTTGACAGTTATGCTAATGATGGTATGAGTCGGGATCGAGATGGGTATGGGCATGGGGATCGGTATTGGCTGGAGTTGAGGCGCTGCCGTCTTGAATGACTTTAATTTGACAGAATTTTATGTTGTGTCACTCTGTCGCATTTCGCATTTCGCATGCGAAATATGCGCCCAAATCAAAGGGCAGAGGGAGGCAGTGAGGCAGCGGGAGTGACGGCGGCTGGGGGCATCAGATGGCGGCGTCTTTTGACGCCACTCGGTTTGCCACTTCCGCTGACAATCGAGGCGAGTCGCATAGATGTCATGGGAATACGAGTCTGGGAAGAGGGCCGACTGATGACAAATCTTCACATTTGGCTGGCCGACTACGAATCTGGAAGCTCTCTGATCTCTGTTGTTTTCCTTTTCGTTTTTTTTTTTGGCTTGCTTATAGCATTGGCATGTCATTTGGCTGCAGCGTCAGCTACCTGCCAATTACCTAGCCATCATTCTAGCCCAGCTACTCAGCCACTCTGGCAGTCAGGGAGTCAGGGAGTCAGTCAGCCAGGCAGCCAGGCAGTCCAGCAGCCAAGCAGGCGACCACCAAGCTAGCCGCATCTAACAGCTAAAGCGCGCTTTGATCTTCTGCCGCCTGGCCAATGGCCAAGCAATGTGATTAAGCCTGCTTTACACACAAACACACAGAGACACACACACACACACACACACAGTGAACTCAGAGAACCTCATTGAAAGTCTTTGCTGCAGCTTCTCTCGTAGCCTGTTTGCATACCCTGTAAGAATTGATTGTGTAAGGTATGGGTGGCAGGTTATTCAACATGTGTAAGAGAGCTTATATAGACCATGTATAATATATGTATGTATATATTTATATAATATCTATTATCTATACTCATGTAAAGTAATATTATATTCATTATTATAACATCTATTGCTCAGCTGATTGATCAATCAATCTTAACTTGCTATCGATCGCTCATGAACGATTTATTCTATTGAACTGTTCAATACTCAATCATTTTACTCACTAGTTCACTCCTCTCATAAACGATTCGTTCTGTTGAGCTATTCAACTGTCTTCTATGATTTAGTAAAAAGCTCAGCAATACATATATGTATTTCTAAACTCTTTATAAGTTAATTCTTTTTTATTGGGTCAAATTAGCTGTATACTGCATCCAAGTAAGATGAGCTCATACCCAATTCTAGGGTATTTTCAAGCCCTCAATACTTCTGTTTAGAATGTTCCGACTCTTTTGTTCGTTATTCTTCAGTTTGTGCGTCTGTCTGCTCATTTATCAAAGCTGCATCTGTGTCTGTATGTGTGTGTGTGTGTTTGAATCTCTGTATATGTTTTTTCTCTCTCTGTCTCTTACTCTCTCTCACTCATACTCTCTCTCTTTCGTTGTTTCTTTTGCTGCGTTAAGCGGCTCATATCCGCGCTGTCCGATTTTGGCTTTGAAGTTCGGCGCAGCTGCGTGATTGGCCAAGCTAACTTGGCTTTTTAAGGCGCAACTAAAGTGTTTAACTGGCTTCCACTTGGTCAGCATTCGCAGCTACAAGAACGTTGTCTCTTTTGCTTCTGCTGGTTCATTAGAAAAATGACGGCTTTGTCTTTTTTATGGCTTACTTTAACGCTTACTTTGAGCTGGTGTTGTTGCTGCTTCTTGTTGGCTTAACTCATTTGGCCGCAAGGCCCCTTGCCATTAGCCATAATGGCCACATTGCCACCTGTGTTGCTGACACACACATGCACGCACACACACGCACACACACGCACACACACACGCACACCAAATTTGCTGCATACCTTGCGGCGTTTTGGCCAACTACAATGCAGTTGGCTTTTGTCATTGAAGTCGCGGCGCAACTTTGTTTATTGATGTTTGCTAATGATTTAGTTTTTCTTTTCTCTCTCTCTCACTCTCTTTGCCTTTTGCTGTTTTTCAATTTTTGCAATTTCTGTCGTGAGAAAAATGCTTTTTGGGAAAGTTACGTTGCGATGGGAATTCGTTGACAGAAGCTTCCGCATTGCCAAATTCAGACTAATCATGGCCATAATTTATTGTCACTCAAAGCAAAGCCAAACAGTGCAACGAATTGTGATAAAGCCGAGCCAAAGCCGGGGGCAGGGCAGGGCAGCCAAACACCCCCCCACACAGCTACCCTGCTGGCAAATAGAAAAGTCCCGAGTCAACAAATCGAAATACATACGGGGAAAAACTAATGGATTGATTTATATGCTTCAGCACCTGGAGTGTTGAAATTTATTGTGGCTGAGGCCATAAATCAGCGCAGGACAGCTTTTGCGTGGGCAGCAGGACGCACAGAAAAAGAGCGAGACAGAGATAGAGGCAGATACAGAGATAGAGAAAGAGAAAGAGCGAGTGGGAGTGTGGAGAAAGTTTGCTGAAATTGAAAAGGGATAAGAATTCGCCATGGCAAACAAACAGAGTTTTCGTCTATGGGCACTGGGAACTTTCGGTCGCCTGCATTTTGAGTAATTAATAGCTCCCAGCGGGAGTAATCTCTGAACGGCGACAATAAAAATATGTTTGTCGATTTGTTTTGGCTTTCGACTCTCGGGGCAGGCATCACAATATTAGATCAGACCACGAACCCGAAATTAATTGCTATCATTAACATGAGAATTAGGCGAATGTCTCAGATCAGGATGTTAACGAAAAGTAATTTGAGTTTTTATTGCTTCCGCGTTGAAAGAGTGAGATTTTTCGGGACCCCTCGAATAATGGAGATTAATATGGGGCGTGAATGGACAGATACAGACGGAGATGCAGATGCAGATGCAGATGCAGACGCGGATATTCAGATTAGATTGGGGTAGAAGTGGAAGTCGGAAAATGGAAAATGGAAAATCGAATCGAATGTAGGCAGGGTGCGAAGTGCTACAATTATCACTGTGACTCGACAATTTTCATAAACTGCAGCGATTCGAAATTGGTGTGAACCTAGGTTTAATGAGTGTGTTGAAATCCGGGATATAGATAAGCTATTAGATATTGTATCATAAGGATCGGAACCCATTTGGGGTAGATGTGGCAGATTCGTGTGAAACCACTATAGAGCAGAGATTCTCCTGACTGAATGTAGATACTTATAAATTCTATGCTTATCGATAATCGAATAATCAATAAAAGTTAATTGTTTAATACATTTGTCCATTATTCTATCTTTAGGGGAATCACTGTAAAGTAGTCTAGGTCATCTGTTAGTCGATCACACTGCGCTCGTCTCGTGCATCCTTGCTTTGTGTAAAACGTGTAAATTAGCTTAAAATTTCCAAAGTAAATAGTTAAACGCCCTCAGCCAGAGATCAGATGAGATCGGATCGGATTCTCATGAAATGTGAGCGCGAGTTTCGTCTTCTTCTTTTTTAACACAATTATAAATCGCTGGCTGCATCAAGATTTTCTTTTGGCTGCGTATTAAGAACTAATTGCGGCCTGGCTATTGGCTATTGGCCAAGTTTTCATGCTGTTCGGCACCTGTGCGCGTCGGCAACTGATCAAAGGCTAGGTAGACAAAAGGATAGCGTCGGATCGGATCAGCTCGATTCTTGTTCTCTCGTTTGCGATTCTTCACGCTCGGCTCAATGCCTGGGCAAAGTAGATGTAGAAGTAGATGTAGAAGTAGTAGGAGGTGTGAAAGGCATTGACCAAAACTAAAGTGCTCAGTCCATTAGCCACCTAGGCCGAAGGTCCTGGCAGATCCTGGCAGATCGTAGCGCTAACTACGTGTGGCTAATGTGTCCCATTGTACTCGCTGACTGTGGATTATCACACGCTTTTCCCTACAATGAGTTTTCCATTCGACCTGCTGGCAAACCTGTGCCAATTCCCATTTGTTATGCATTCAGCAGGACAAAGCAGACGAATCCAACTCCAAAATCCTGTTGTATATCCAGCATTTGTAAAGCGTCATTAACACACGCGCTGACACACACACAACAACAACAACAACAATATCGGAGAGTATATTAAAACTAAATCGATTTAAATGAACTGACATTCAATTTGTGCACTGCCTTTCATCAAATCTCTAGGGTATACACACATACACATACATAGATATTCTATTTCTTTTATTTGATAATTTGAAAAATCGAATTTTAATTTGCCACACAAGTCGCTGGGCGCAGCGTAGCTAAAAGGTTTTCCACCATTTTTTTCGATAAGCGCGAGAAAGCATAAATGGAAAATTAACAATTGATTCTATCTAAATGGATCTCAATTTCGTTGTCTTCGTGGGCAGCGCCTTAGATAGATGGAGTTTCGGGCTAATCTCTTGATTGCCATTTATCTTAATTGATTTAATCAAGAAGTGCTATAATCTTGAGTATACATATATTTTCGATTTATACATGTCTGGAATGTGAAATGAGCGTATACTGACTTTGTATATGTGATGATGATATTTTATATGGAGTTTTCTCTTTAAATATGCCTCAGATGGAAAGACTCATTAGATTGAATCATTATATTATAAGATAAATATCACAAGATAAATTGCAAAATGAATATAAATAGTTGAAAAGACGAAGAGTAAAAAGGAAAATTCGACTCGAGTGAAATACTGTCTGCCAATGGCCTTGTACCTAGCTTTCGAGACTCTTTATTAAATCTCAAGTCTAAGAATATTTAGTATATATATTTAGATATATACAAGTATGTAAGTATGTATGTATGTATGCGTAACTTCATCAAAAGGAAACTTCAATTGGAATTCACCCAAAAATAAATTCTCTACATTCTCAGTCTGCATGCAAATCGAGCTTCGAACATCGCACATCGAACATCATCTATCGAACATCGAACATCGCTAATCGAACATGTTTCATCGTGCAGCAATTTGGTTGCCTGCAACTTGTTTAGGTGCTTGCTCACGCTCTTGCTTGCTCTTTCGTCTTGCTCTGTCGCTCTCTCTCTTTTGCACGCTCCCACTGCTGTTGTGCTGTGACCGCCTGTGCAGCCGTGTTGCAGGCGTGTCTTGCATGCTGCTTGCAAGCGTGACGTCACGTCACGTCCGGGCAGCCAATCGGCGCTGGCCATTCAGGCGCTTGCGCTGCGCGACGGCGCAAAGGCCAAGGAGAGTTAGCCAAGTGGCGGCGTAGCATTTAGCCAAATTAATTGCAGGATAATAACTTATGAGCCGACACCGCCCGACTGTGACAGCCGCAGGGCAGGGCAGGCCGCGTCTCTAATTGGTTTTTTTCTCCTACTCTGCTCACCCACCCACCCACGCCCTCGCCAGCTGCACACAGATAGAAGATAGAAGGCGACGGAGAGAAAGAGAGAGAGAGAGAGAGAGAGAGAGGGAGTGAGCGGGGCCCGTCGGCCATTATGCTGAATGAGAGAGTCGTTCGCTATCTTCATGCCATCTGCATTTCATTTTATTTGTAATTGGATGTAATTCAATTTGAAAATAATTGTTGCTATAATTTCAGTGTAATTTTCTGTTGTGGCTGTCGTCATTTTTATGCGCACACATTGGTACGTGGCTACAGTAGAGCCTCACTCAAGCGAACTGATGAAATGCAATTTAACTTTTAAGCACATTGAACATTTGTCATACCAAACGCATTTCATCATTTCATCAATAAAATTCTTCTCTTCATCTTCTCATTTTTCAGTTTTCTTTTAGCGTGTGCCTACTGTAAGTATTTATTTCACGTTTTTTTCCGCCTGGACACTTGAGAATAAATTAATGCAATGAAAATGACAAAGCTCGAAATTTATTTGAATGCATTTCAATTTGTATGAAAGAAAGAGTGAGAGAGAGACACAGAGAGAGAGAGAGAGAGAGAGAGAGAGCTATATCTATAATTTGTATGCTCTCAGTTATAAAGGATGGGAAGCATACATTTAGCTAAATTATAATATCATATTATTATTGTTAATTGTGCTTTTAGCATTCAGCTTTCATCATTCGCACTCAGACTTGAGTTCGAACTTGAAGAGGGCCTCAGCTGAAGTTTATTGTCTTATTAATAAGCTCTGTCTCCCTATATCTCTCTGTCAGTCTGTCTGTCATAAATTAATTAACGCCACCTTCAGTACACTGAGAGACGAGCGTACATCCATTAGGCCCCATGCCACATTGCATTCCAGCGTCTCGCATTCATTCATCATTCACCATGGCACGAAACAATCATTCTCTATTCATAATTGAAAAAGTAACATTCCACTACCGTTTGACAGGCCAAGTCTCTAAGTGTACCGCAAATGTCACTGAAAGAAAAGAAAGATTAAGTTTTATTTAAAAACTTGAGTAAAAGAAAAATAATAGCAGAATATTTGACAGTCTACTCCTATAAGACATGAATCAAGTTTGTGTTAATTTCACATTACACTAGAGAAATACATAGTAGATAATTATTAAACTATACAAAAATAAGAAAAAAATATTAACAAATATAAAAATAAAATAGTAATCTAATAGAAAACTTAACGTATGGATTTTCAGATAAACTTGACATTTAATTCCTGACTGAGAACTTCGAGCTTTGTTTTCCGTATTTAGCCCAAGCATTTACAAATTTTCTGACAGTGTACACATATAAGTTTGTCTATGTCGGGATCTACTAATCGTCAGCAGTTAATGGCGCAATTTGATTTTCAAAAAGCTGTTGGGGCCTCAATCATCAGTGACAACTTTTGTCAGCAGCTTTTCAATTGAGTTCGGGAATTGTTGGATATACATATATGAATACATATATATTGTATATAAATATGGATAAGTGTGTGGTTATTGTTGTTGTAGCTTTGGGGCTTGGGGCAAGTGAAATCAGCCATCAGCTCAACGCAAACTGTGGCAAGTGGTGTATAAGTGCGAGATGTGGTCAAAGAGTTTAACACGAATGAAGCTCCCTTCAATTGAGGGTAATTGTGGTGCAGACACCGCAGACGGCCGCTCGGCCGTACCAGAGAATGTGGAGTACGTGTCGATAATAATATTTCAAACTTATTGCGTCTACAATTTCGATCTGGGCAACGGTAGCCGCAGAAGTGACATGCAGCTGACAGCTGAGTTATGATGAGGGGCAATGCGGATCGCTATAGAGCTACTTAAATTAAATTTCGGGTTATGCATCGGCCGCAACAGCCAGCGGCCATTTTATTTTGTGTTTGGGACGAACAAGTGCGTACAAATTTACTGTGAAGCTTTCACTGCCAAACTGATCACCGATCACTGAACAAAAATTCTTCTTACCCATCGCAGATGTGTGATCACTGATCACTAAAGTTCCCAAAGGACAGTGCCTTAGCAAAGAAAGGAAGTTTAGTGGGGAACAATGTAGGCCAGAGAACCTTCAAAGTAATCGCCGATCTTAGATAATCATCATTGTACAGCTACCAGACACAGTTGCTATAGAGCTCTCAGGTCACTCCGATCGATTCGACAAGAATATCACATATAACATATATAAAATGATCACTGATTAGTATAACTAATCACTGATCAACAAACTCCGATCACCGATCACTGATCACTGATCACCGATCACCGACGATCACTGATCAGCGACAGTTGCTATAGGACGCTCTGCTTTAGCAGCAAGCAAAAGAGCCCAGTCAGAACGATTTGGCCAACTGACTCGGCCAAGAGCCGAGCCAAAGCGAGACATAATTACCACCTTTAAGAAGATGATGGTGGTTTTTCGCGCGCTTTGATCTCAGCCGCCACAGCCTCAGAATGTGCCGCGGATCGCCTTGGTGCGCCTTGCCTTTCGACTCCACTCCGAGCTTCGTTGGCGACCACGAGGCGTCGCGTCGCCTGGTCCCAGTAGTTGGCAGTTGGCTCAATCTATCTATCGATTTTTAACGCGAGGCTGACGTTAATGGAGCTTCGCTGACTGCGTTCCCTAACCTACCCGTTGCGCTTCTCGTAAGTAATGAGAATGCGATTTGCTTAAGTTGCAACAACGACGACGACGTCAGCGGTATACAACAATACGGGCCATATAAATAAGTCACGTAAACAGCAACAGCAACAGCAACAACAATGGCCGCAAAGCTGAAACCCTCTCGCAGTTGTTTGTTGATTGTTTGTTAGTTGCATGCAGCCGTTATTTGTCGTATTTGTATACACTGCTCGAAAAGTATTCAAGTTTTGTCAGAGGCGTTGGCAAGCACCTGTTTATATGAATTCTTCTTCAAGTTAATGATAATTTCTCTGTGTTCATTATAATAATACGAATAATAGGCCTTTAAGCCTTTACTCAATTTATATATGTGTCATGTATATTCCATTTTCTGCAAGTGTATTGCAACTTCGTTTCAGTGGTCAACTTTTTTTTTTTTGTCGTTTTTCTTTATCTAGAAATTTTTCGTATGCGTTGCAGCAATTAGGCGCATGCGTCATGGTTCGCACCTCTAGACGCTCGACTCTCTTCTCTGGCGTGTTGGCATGTAGTCTGTATGCGTGTGTGTATGTGTGTGTGTGTGTGTGTATAGAGTAGTCTATAATTACGCTGTACTTTTGCTTTTAAGCTAAAAAGCTGCAATTAAACTTTCTCGCTCTTTTATCTGTTGATTGCATTGCCATCAAATGCATCGTTTGCGCTCATTAATGAGCCACTTGGGCGGTTCCACCACTTCCATCACTTCTAGCGGTTCCAGCGGTGCAATGGAGAGCGACGGCAAGAGCGATTGGGCTAGATTTAGGGTCTGCTATATCAGTCAACTATGTTGTGCAACTGCAACTGAAATATGGTTGAAATTCATGAAAGATAGTTGCAGTGTAAGCTTATGTTTTATAGCCAGTGCATACAGCTCGTGCTGTTCCAGAGTCGATGAGTTGTTTAATTTGGTAAGGTAGGCAAATGAAAGACGTAATGCAAACGCCAATGCTAATACTAATACTAATGCTAATGCTAATGCTAATGCTAATGCTAATGCTAATGCTAATGCTAATGCTAATGCTAATGCTAGTGCTAGTGCTAGTGCTAGTGCTAGTGCTAGTGCTAGTGCTAGTGCTAGTGCTAATGCTAATGCTAGTGCTAATGCTAATGCTAATGCTAATGCTAATGCTAATGCTAATGCTAATGCTAATGCTAATGCTAGTGCTAATGCTAATGCTAG
The DNA here is from genome assembly GCA_035045965.1 of Drosophila aldrichi. Taxonomy (NCBI): domain Eukaryota; kingdom Metazoa; phylum Arthropoda; class Insecta; order Diptera; family Drosophilidae; genus Drosophila; species Drosophila aldrichi. Next base: position 432,235 of record JAWNOM010000038.1, read on the forward strand.
TGCTAGTGCTAGTGCTAGTGCTAGTGCTAGTGCTAGTGCTAGTGCTAGTGCTAATGCTAATGCTAATGCTAATGCTAATGCTAATGCTAATGCTAGTGCTAGTGCTAGTGCTAGTGCTAATGCTAATGCTAATGCTAATGCTAATGCTAATGCTAATGCTAATGCTAATGCTAATGCTAATGCTAATGCTAATACTAATGCTAATGCTAACGCTGATGCTAACGCCAATGCAAAAACCAATGCTAGCGCCAATGCGAATGCTAATGCTAATGCCAATATTAATGCTAAGAAAAATAATTATAATAGAGACATTCATTGTCAACCCATAGCCCCAATTTGTCTAGCAACAATCCGTGTGCTTTATTTGTTTGTAGGCTACATGCGAACGATACCTAATCTTCAGTCACGGCACGTTCATAAATCACTTGACTTTCTAATTTCAAATTTCACCGCACACAGAAAAGAAGAAGCAGCAGATGAGGAGAAGTAGAAGGGAGGTAGATTGTATGTTGGTAATAAATGTTTGAAATTTCAAGTTCATTAAGTTGTGCTAATAAAAATAAAGTCACTTGACTGCATTAAATCGGATTGGACACGCGCACTTGTACCGCACACATACACACGCACACACACGCAGAGAGAATACTCACATACACACACTGTATATAGCTTAAGCTAAAGGCAACCCCCAGGCCCTGCGCCTGCTTTAGCTTCGACTTCATTATGCGGCAAACATAAAAACTGACAGCTAAAACTTAGTTACGCATACCAAAACAACAACAACTACAACAACAACAATAGTAGCAACTGTGATACAGGATAATGAATGCAGGTGCAAATGGGAAACGGAAATACGTCACGCTCTTTGTGCGTTGGGCGGTGCAGGGTGGTGCAAACACATAAACTGGAATGACAGCCTCACCTCCCCCTGTCCACACCTCTACCATCTAACCCCAACTGCACACTGCGCACTGCTCTGATGACTATGAAGAATTTTCAATTCCAAGCGCTGGCCAGCCTGTTAGCTCTGCTCTGGCCCTGTTTCCGTATTCCTGTTGAGGTGTTTGCCATATTGTCATAATGCCCATGTCCTGCTCCATGTCGCTCTCTTTTATGATATCCTGTCTGACTGTCTGACTGCCCGCCTGGGCGGGCATTTAATGAAATTTTCCAAGTGAATGGCCACATTCGTTTCAATTTGTCAATCTCTCTTAGTCCCCACACACACACACACAGGCCAACCACCCGCTCTGTCAACTAGGAAGTGGTATTGGGTGGGGCAGCGTTTCACACATGACTGTGTGCCCAGTGCTGTTGCTGCGGAGGAGAGGGGAGGCAGGCAGTGGGCGTGTTTTAATTCTGCTAAATGCCGCAATGCAATACGAGTATAAAATATGCATGACAGCTCATTTCAATTGTACGCACACACACATGGACACATGGATACACACTTGAGTATTTTATGTTGCTTTTAATACTGTTGTAACATTTGTTAATACCCTGTAAACACATAAAATCTGATGAGTAGTGAACAACAAAATTGCATACATGAAGTTGTCATGTTGCTTTCAGATATCCTTGAATGCCTTTCTTTCCTTAAATATCTTAAGATGTTCCAGTGGCTCAAATTGAGTCGATTCAATACTAAATTATGTTAGAAAAGGCGGATTTCAGCATATATAGGGTATTTGCTAGTCGAGTGAGTTATTACAAGCCCAGCCGAAATAAACACTCTCTCTTCGGATACCATAAAAGGGTATCCGCCAGTCGATCATTACCCAGCTCTGCGCTATTCTTCTCATTATCTGCGGCACTATTTGTGGTATTCAAGTTAGTTGCGGCCATTTTGTGGCTAGCTTTGGTCGCTTTTTAGCTCAAATCGTGGCATGATTGACGTCGCTCGATCGATATCGAACACAGACTGGGGCAGAGCCAGGGCAGAGCGATCCAATCAGGCGCTGCTGTAGGTCGCTGTGGGGCATTAAGTCGACGCCGCTGCGCCATAATTTAAGCGAATTATCTATGAAATAAAATCGAACGGTGATTTTTTTTTTTTTTCAGTTTGCTGCGGCGCCCGCCGACGAGAAATGGAGTATACGAATGGGGGATTGGGGCTCGGGGCTCGGGGCTCGGAGAATGGCCGTGACGCAGCACACGTTTCATTTTCAAACCGTTTGCAATTAGAGTTGGAATTGATATTTGGAAATGGAACTCAAATGCGGGCAATGTCTAATTGTAGTTGCCTCTCTCTCTCTCTCTCTCTCTCTCACTCTGTCTCTGCTTCTCTGTCGCTCTGTTATCGCTCATCATAATGTCTCAATATTTCTCAATTACGTACAACGCATATAATTTGTTGCTGTGCGCGATCTCCGCCAGATTGGCAAATTGGCCAACCGGCAGCTGTTTGCAAACCGGCAGCTGGTTGCCGGCCTTTGCAAACGTACAAATAACTCCATCGTTGACTCCAATCACAGTGCGAGCCACAAATAAATATACACACTCACAGTTGGGGCTTGCCAGCTGGGAGGTCTTCGTTTCTCCTCTTCTTATGTTTTTTTTTAGCTTTAGCTGCCAGAGGCTTGAACTCGGATCGTGCGCCGAATGCTTCACATTATTAGATGCGGATTACCATGTTGGTGCAAAGATCAAATCACTTTGCTGCACCAGCGTTGCTGTAGGTAGAGTGAGAGAGAGAGGGAGAGAGAGAGAGAGGGAGAGGGAGAGGTGGCTCCAATCACGTTTTTTCGCGCGCCTGTTTGCCTTTTACGATTTGTTTGATCTGCCTCCCCGCTTGAAAATGAATTGCGCAGTTTTAATTTGAATTATGTAGCGGCAGACAAAGAGTGAGAGAGAGAGAGAGAGAGAGAGAGGGAGGATCACATGCTGTGTGAACAATTGCAATTGAAATGTCATTTGTCAAAATAAAATTTGAGCAGCCTTTCAAGCTGCCGCCAGTTGTTTAGCCATTGCCGTTGCTATTGCCATTGCCGTTGCCGTGCCACACCTTGGCTGTGCGTGTGCAACACGTGTGCTAATCCCATTTGGCCGACTAAACGCAACAAATCAACCTTCAATCAAGACAATCGTAGCACCACCTCGATCCACCTCGATCCTTGTGCGGCATCATCAAACTGGCATAAATCTTTAATGGAATTCATTCATTATGGACAGCAGGCGGCGGCCGCTCGATTTGACCGCAAAGCGAGCGAGAAACGAGGTATGATGTGCTCAAAAATACCCTCACTCTCAACAATTTAGGTAATTTCATAAAAGATTTAATGAGGAGCTATACAATATGCAGATATACTTTGATCTTCTCCATTTTAACGACATCAAATTTACTTTTGCTCCTCACTCAAATTCTCTGCAAACTAATATACCCTTTGGGTTCTCTTTGACCCAACGAAAAAAAACGCTGGAATTGGCAATGCCAACAATGGGCCTAGAGGGGCAGATCTTGCCTTTATTCTTGTTCTTCTTCAACTTCAGCCCGTTGTTGTTATCGTCGTCCTGGCGGGCATTGTAAATTTTTGCCTTTGTGTTCGAGGGTTCTCGGGCCTGTGTCGAGCTGCTGCAATTAGGTGCGCGGCATGCGAAGACCTTTGCCGACTCTTGGCTGCCGATTTTTGTTGGTTTCTCATAAAGCGAAGGCGCTAAAGGATAACACCCTCTTAACGCCTACCCGGCCCTACATTGTTTGCGTTGCGGCACACACAAAGCCAGCAAATTGCGCAAGACTGAAAGAATGTGCGGCAATCATTGATGAAAAAACAAGCAACAACAAAAATCCTATGAAATTGTTAAACATCCTTTCTGCAGAGTTTCTTTTTCTTTCTTTCTTTCTTTCTCTAGATATTATAATGAGTCAATGTCGATTCGAGATCAGAATATTACATGAATATATGGTGTATATTAGTGTAATTATATAGTAATCTATACACATCCTAGGCTCTACTAAATTATCGAACAGTCTTCGATTTCATAACTCGAATCGATTTTCATTATTCGAATGATTTTCCAAGCTTATATCTGACAATCAATGAAAAAATTGTCTTTTATTGTTGATCATTTCCTTCAGTTTTTCTTCGGTCTTTGCCAACTCATTCTTTGGCCCTGCGCTAACTATCAATGCATCAATGCATTGCATGCGCATTGGTCCTTAGTTAGTGCTGCGTATCTTTCAGATACATTCGTGGCTCAACTATAATTAAGCCGTTGGCTGTGCCTCTCCCTCTATCTCTCTCCCTCTCTCTATCTCTCAGTTGCCGTGATTTTGAGGCGTGAAATAAATTGATAATTTGGGCTTTATTGGATTCTCCAGCCTCGCATTCCAACACATACCGCACTCAGCACAGATGCTGCTGCGCGCTGCTGTAGGTCCCCAGACCCTGGACCCTGGCACTGAGGCCTGGACCAACCCCTGCCCCCCACCCCAGGTTAGGCTGCAACTCACAGTCTGGCGTCTGGGCAATTAATCTGGGAGCGAGCGTGCGGCTGGGCGGGCGCTGGGCGCTCCATTGGGAGCTGCCTGGTTCGACAACAATGCAGCCAAGGATTAAATCGCTTTATTTTTTATACACTTTGTTCACTTAGAGAGGGTATGCTGTGCTAGTGCAGATGCATGTAACAGGCTGTAAAAATAGCTGTAAATTTGTAGTTTTTCATTGAACTAAATAGAAATTGATTTGAAAACTTCTTCTTAAGGATAACTCAGAGACTTTCAAGTACCTGGTTTAGCATATAGCATATAGACCCGGCTGCTTTTAGAGTATCTTTCTGTTGAGCTCATCCGACTAGAGTAATCTGTTGATTTTTGGTTAGTTTCAAATTATGAATTCGTGTGGCCCGTTTTTGGTTTGTGGTCGGAGTTCTTACGAAAATTACAGCGCTCGAGGCTGCAGTCTGCCCGCAAAACGGTAGCCAGGCTCTACCCCCCTCCCCGTCTGAACAGTTTAGCGCTTTTGTTGTTGTTTATTATGGCTCTCAAATATTGTTTATTGATGGGCTAAGCGGATCTATATATGTTCATACACACATATACATACATATATACATGTACATATATACATGTATCTGCATAAATTGGCTTTGAGCTGCCGCACGGCAGAAAGACTCTTAAAAATCAATAAATTTCCAGTCAAATTTTCTGAGCCGACAAAAAAACACACGTTAAAGTGTCATAAACAACTTTGTCATAATTTTGATAATTAAAATTGGCCGCCCGCAAGCTTCCAGCTTCCACCTTCCAGGTTCCAGCTTGGAGTTCTCAGTTGACCAGTTGTCCAGTTGGCCAGATTGTTCAGATCGTTGAGATCTGTGCCTGATTTATCGTACCGCTTTGAGGTGTGACTTTGTTGTTCAGTTTTATGATGCCGACGTGGGGCTACCTCTGCCTCCACCTCACCTCGTCCCCCTCGAGCCGTTGTGCGAAGTACATTATAAGACCCTAATGACGGCTTTTACAGTTAATTGAATTACGAGTATACGAGTTCTTGAAAGCCTTTTGATGAGTAAGATCATATTAGCTGTTGCTTTGTCCGTTTTGGATATAAATTATATGCGTCTATATATAGTATAAACCAGCATTTTCTTTACTTTCTTAATAGCTGAAAATAGCTTTGTGGATCTATAGAGAGACGAACAATAATTGCTCTAAGCTATTCTATCTCAATACATTTTATTGATAATGAAGATTAAGTTGGAATTTCACAATTTGGGTATTTCTAAAATCGTTTTTATGAATTCTGTGTTTCAGATCAAATGAAAACTTGGTCAGGTTTGACAATCTTGGTCAGTCAGTCTTATACTCTTACCAAGGAGATGATTGACTAGTATTGGGAGAGTATAAGACCTTTACTCTTCTCGAGAGTCCTTTAGAGTGACTAGTTAGTAGTAGTAGAAGGAGTAAAAGGTCTATTACTTATCTAATCTCGACCAGTCTTTTTCTCTTCTCGATGGAGATTCTCCTACAGAGTTCACCTACGTCACAAAAGAGAAACCGCAAACCGCAACACTTTCAGTTCAGTCTTTCCCATTCTTGCCATCATTCTTTGAATACTAAATTTAGTTATTTAGTTTAGTCAAGTATTTCACACGTAGGCTTTAACCAGGTTCTCCACAAATATTGTTTAGCAGCTGTGGCGAACAGCTTTTGTTTAAAGCCATGCGAATAGGTTAAGCATCGTCTTCAATTAGCGGATCCTTCAACTGGTACCAGTTGATATAATTGCCAATCCGAGCACTAATTAATGCCAATCAATGGCACGATGTACAAGTGCCGCATGGCTGTATATCTATCGTACGGCAACAGTTGCTGGAGACTTTGGCTCGAATCGCTAAACGCTGGGTGCAAACCGCAGGCCAGCAGAGAGACAAAGAGACAGAGAGACAGAGAGTTTATTTTGGCCAACAAACAACTGTTGGCAATAGAAAGCGTTTAGATACGCTCGCCGGATGAGGAGTATAAACAAAAACAATTTAAAAACCATTTGGCAAAACAATTTTCTAATGACGCTCATATGTTGTGCATTTTCGTTGCGGTTTACGTTCTCGAATAACATCAGGCGGGCAGGCGCAGTCTGGCAACGGGCAATTAGATGAGCCCGAAAGAAATCCTTTATCAAAACAATAGCCACAAAAGGGTTCCCCTCTCTCGCTCCCCTCGATACGGGAAAGTGCTGCCCGCTAATAGATACATTTTAGAGGCCAGTGCCGCGTGCTCGGAGGCCATCAAATATTTTTCCTCGACTTTTGTTTGCTGCCATCAAACAAACAATAAAAAATTTATTAAAGAAAGGCAACGGCAAGACGAACAAATTAGAAAATTACAAAAAACGCTGAGAGAGAATGAAAGAAAGAACCGCTTAGACAATGGGCCGAGCAAAGTGGCCCTGTCATATGGCGGCCAATGGGAATCTAGGGAGCTGCAGGAACACCCAGAAGCGAGAGCTGAGCAGACAAATTGAAATATCGCACGGCCCGAGCGATGCAGAGCAGCAGCGGGGTAATGTATCAATTTAGTTCAGGCCTCAACTTTGGGCTGGTGTATGCCCTATGGCCGTGGCATGAGATCAAACAGGGTATATGGGTGAGATGAGAATGTAAGAGATGTTGGAATAGTCGTATAGAGGAAGAGTTACCATCCAGTATGAAAACTCCTTAATCGAAGCTAAGTTAACTAGAATAAGAACTCCAAGAACTCTTAAATATCCAATATCTCACTTGTGTTTAGGTTGTGCATTCAAATTCATGGTATATATAGCTAGCCGTGGGTATGGAGGATATCTAGAGACATTTCTCATATCATTTATATCTTATGTATATGTTTATGAAAAAGAGAGAGTGACTTCTAGTCGAGCACGCGCTATGAGAACACTCTTAGTTTGTTTTTCTGGGTTTATTAGGCTATTGATAGGGCCTTCAACTATATGTGTATGTGTATGTGTGTGTGTGTAGTCATAGCTATGGACGCGTACCACACGCTAACAACGATTATAAACAAATTTCCGCTTTTGACGCGCGCCGTCAGCTAGGGAATGAGGGGAGGTAGAGAGAGGGAGATCCCGGGGCAGGCATTGTGGTTTAAGTAATTCCAAAATGGACTGTTCAGAAACGTATTTGTGCAATTAACGCCAGGGAGCAACAATAGCAACAACAATCAACTAAATAATGGGCATTTGGTGCGCGTGTACAAAATTTATTAATTATACGCCATGTTGTGCCAGCCAACGCCCAAGAAAGGCAAGGGAACGTAGGTGGGTGTGAGTGGGTGAGTGGAGGAGGGCAGGTGCTGTAATACCATTTGATTTTGATGTAAATGCTAATTGCAATTGCTGGCAGAGTCAAGTGCGGCGCCTATTAGAGCGATTCCTTGACTTCATTCCATATAATTAGATTTTAATGTGAGCCCGATGTAATCAGACTATATGCTAGATGCATTACACGAATCATTAGAGATGCAAGTTTGCCATCATTAGAGTTTAGCCACATGTATCGAGTGTGGCACACATGTAACCCAAGTGGCGCCCACCCGCGCAGCTCTGACAACCAGCCCAAACAGCCCACCCAGCCTCGGGCACGTGCCGCGCCCCAAAGCGGAAATTCAAAACTCTGCATGGGGCTGCGACTATTAATTGCAAATCAAAAGAAATCGATTCCATTTTGTATAACCGAAATTGAGCTAATTCATGGCTCGAATGGCATTTGAGCCACATTGAAAACCAAACAACATTTTTTAAAGCCGACAACTTAAAGCCGCCTCTGGGCGTGAAAGTGGAAACAACCACCGAGAGTGGAGAGTGGTGGCTGAGTGGTTGCTGAATGGCTGCCGAGTGGTTGCTGGTACCGGTCAATGTTTGTCTCGACCTCACCCCGCCCCCTCCCCTTTGCACACTCCAGCAGGGCAGTTTTTCCATTAGTGTCCAGCGAGGCGAATGATGCGCGTTAACCCACCCTCTGCCCGGGCGCCGCCTTTCCGCCTTTTCGCCTTCTCGCCTTCTCGCCATCTCGCCATATTCTGTCACAAAACATTTTGTTGACAAAAACCTGACTTGCATATAAATAAAGCACGAAACAATCGACAAATAACAGCTCTGCAGAGATGCCCTGCCCCTCCGTTCAGCCGAAAACATCCTTTGCCCAGGCTACCAGAATAAGCCTGTGTCTCTGGTAAACAACCACAAAAGCAGATAAAGTTAAACTCATTTTACACTGTGCCAAATTGTAAATATTTATGTTTGTCTTCTTTTTTTTTCTCGCACCATCAAGCACAGTGGTTGCGATTGGCATGGCAAGAGAAGAGAATTAATATTTGATAGATTAATAATAGATGAGAAAAGTAAGTATAAATATGCTCATGCAGCAAATGATATAGATTGGCATTCTCCAATAGCTACTCTACTAATATATAGAACAAAATTTGATCAAAATTTCTTCCGATTGTTCCACTGTCTCTTCCTACCCTGTTGTCATCCAATGATGTTGACGCCATATTTGTTTGTGGCTGTTATTGTTGTTGTCTCTGCTGTTGTTGTTGTTGTTGTTGTTGCTGCTGTTATCCTTACGCATCAGAGGACTTAATGCGGATAAATGGTCTGACAATTACGTTTATGTCAACAATAAAAATTAAATTAAATCGTTTTTAAGAATGTCGCTGAATCTGATTCCATTCCATGGCCCGTTCCGCCCCTCCGACAGATGTTGCAAATAGAAGGCGAGGTGAGAGGAGTGAGGTCGACATAGATATTATGGCAAAACAAATGGGAGAAGTGTAGAGCAGTGAGAGAGAGAGAGAGAAAGAGAGAGAGAGAGTGGGGCAGAGTGGGAGAAGTTTGTGTCATGCCACAATGCAAACTGTCAAACGGGATGTCAGGCAAGTGTCAGCGTTGGCGGCCTCGCGGAGACAACTTCAAAGTGCTCCATGGCTATGGAACTCGCCCGATGGGCGCTGAGCAGAGCAGCGGGTGCAGCTGAAGAGGTTGACACAACATGCGTGACAATTTAATGAGCAGCCGCTGGGCCAATGTTTTAATCAAAATTAAGCGTAATGGATTTTGATTTTATTAAATGCGACTTAAATGAGTTGCGACATACAGACTCGCTCTCTCTCTGCCTATCTCTCTCTCTCTCTCTCTCTCTCTCTGCTGTATGTATATGTGCTTGTACTTATTTAGACTGAGGCAGACTAATTAAGCAGACGGCACTTTGCTCGCGGCTACGCAACATCTACAGCAGCGCCGCTTGCATACGGGAGAGAGATGCGAAGGGGCTGGCCTAGCGGGGGCATGGGGGCTTTACGAAATGGGGGTGCGACTGCTTGGCGGTTTTGCTTGAGTTACACTCGGCGCTAATTGCGTTTATATCCTTCAGTTAATGGCACTTAATTAACAACTGTGTGCCGCTGCATCGAGGCGTGGCACGAAACGCTCACACAGACCTGACTAGATGCAAATTTATTTATGAATTATTTTCAACTATTTACACCAGGCGAATTCTCTGATTCTGACTCGTAATTTGACAAATTTGTTTACCGAATAATTTATTAATATTTCCTACTTGAAATGTCGCACTAATGACCATTTGCTGTGGGCAATCATTAAATATATTTGATTAAAGTGGGGAAATGGGAATGGAATACAATCCTATAGCTACCACAGTACTATGGGTAAATGTTGTTTTATACTTGAGGCAGATCCCAAGAAATTGATCATTTACTATACAATTTGTTGTCTGTTTAACTGTAACTTTAGGCAGTAATAACTGTCAAAAGAAATGATTATACTAAAGATATAAGTTCTTTATATATATGTAGTTTATGTTAATGAAAGAGATTCGCATGAAAAAGTGGGCGTTTCCGACTAAAGTGAAATTGATGCCAGTTTGAATACGGCGCGAATACAGCGAAACGAAACAAAAGGCACTCAGCACTCATACGAGAGAAACAAACACAGAAATGACAGTCCAATTAGCACAAATAATAACCCACACCATATCTGTGCCGGATGTGATGTGCCTGAAAAAAAAAAAGCTCACATATATTCGGATACAGAGTCAGTCAGATATATATCAAGCATACATATGCAGCTTTTTAAGTGCCGCCAACGCCAAAAACCAAAAAAAAAAGAACTCCCAGGCCCCCAGCCAAGCAGAAAGACAAACTCTGCCCCCCCTCCCCCGCGCCATCTATGTATATCTTTTTAGCATTTTGTCATTTGGCACGGATCGCTGGCAATTCGCAGAAATTATATGAAACATTAAGTTTTATTAAGCAGACATCAATTGCTTTGCATGCAACTCGAATGAATTTATAAAATAATCAAGCCAAACGACGCGACGTGACGTTTGCTCGTACAGTTGGCGCCAGAGACTTAGCTTCTAGTTACCCTCTGTGCCCGTTCGATATCCATGTTAATTGGCTTTGGCTCCGCTCTCGTCGCTCTCATCGCTCTCATCGGTTGCCATGACTAAATTATGACAATTGCTGACTTTGATTGTTTAGCTTAATTAAAGACACCTCGCTAATGAAACTCAGGCCCCGGACTACGGCAGAAGCAGCACCGGACCGGATTGCCAACTAATTGATTTGTGCCTTATAATAAATCTTTGCCAGGCCCCACTAAATTCCCATTACAAATCTAAACTCAAAGCATTAGATCTTATTGATTTCTTAAGGGATTCAATTTGATCTCGAAACTGATTTAAAGGATCTTCAAAGACGAGGCTAAAATACAAATGAGATTGTGGATTATTTTTGCTGTTCATGTTCCATATCTTATGTATGGGTCAAGCAACTATTAAGATTTTCAGAAGACAGGCAAGAAAAGCCTCCTCTCGAACGACTTTTGCTGACTCCGACTAGATTAGACTGTATACTACTATATCTTCTGGCTCTCTAGCAGAAGGATTCCTCCGGTATTCCTGCTGCCATCATTGTCATAGCTGTAAAGCCATGATAAATATATCATGACAAATCTTCCATGAGAAATCTTGATTGGAAATCTTCAATCATAAGATCTCACTCCCTCTCTCTCTCTCCCTCTCACAATCTATCTCTCTTTTCAATTAGTTTGTCCCATTTTGAAAACTGCTTAGTTTTGGTTAAGTCTTCCTCTTATTTGGTTTTTGGCACTTATTAAGTCGATTGCCTGATGAGTCGATCACGAACTCAAATGGTAGCTGGGTACTTCGGCTGCTAATTAACTTGATTTGATTTGATTTGATTTGAATTGAGTTGTTATTTTGTCGATAGGAATGTGATTTCAGGCCCCGCTTCGAGGTTTTTGGACTCGATTTGGATGTGATTTGCGCAATACGAAAATGGGGTTCAAGTGGGTTTTAACTAATTTCAATTAGCAGCTTCTTTGTAGATGCTTTGTGATTGCTTTTGCGTGATATCTTTTTTGCGCTACGCAAATTAAAGTCATATAGGAGTATATATAAATATATATTATATAAAGTCGTAAAACTGTTTTGATACTCTAATAAAATGAACGAAAAGTCAGCGTTATCTATGGTTTATCATTTGCGATACGAAATTACCATAAACAAAATGTGTTAATTGGTGAAACCCAAAGCGAATTAATTGACAACGTCGAACAGATGGATATATATGTATATAGACTGTTCCGACTGTTTTGATCGCCAGCCACTAATTAGTCTAGTCAGCCATTAGGCCAACACACTGCCAACAGAGTGCCAGCTAGCTATGAGCTAATTGATTTATTTTTGTTGTGCTTGGTTTGGTTAGCAACTCAAATGGCCGATCGCCATTATATCGTCTCTGCCTCTGAGTCAACGTCTCAGCTTAGCTTTCCAGCTCCAACTTCGAATCCAAGTCGGAGTCGCAGTCGCAGTCGAAGTCACATGCGCATTGATCTTAAAACCTCATATCAGACTCGGCTCAGACTCTTGGCCCACTCGATAATTATGCTGCTGCTGCTCTGTTGCTGTAGCTACAAAATTAACACTTTGGCTTTTCACATGGCAACAAACAAAAGCGCAATTAAGGCAATTAGGCGAATGCAATGCAGCGAAGGCTGGGACAGAGATTTGAAGATGTCGACCGAGCAAGAGGACTGCAGCGCACATGCACTGAGCGAAAAGGAATGAGCAGAAGAGCTACCTCAGTAGAGAAAGTTTATGATGTTTCAGAATATGGCATATATAAATATCAAAGTAAATGTTAAATAGAATTGAATGACGAGCAGGAGGTCAAAAGGCAATGAATGATATGGTTGATACGAGATTACACCTCAGTTGGGAATACTAAGAAGCAATAACTTAGCTCATACAACACTATGATAGCCTCTCAGACTTAAGCAAGCTCACTTACTCAGTTGATTCTCTGAGTGTATGCCTCAACGACGAGCAGCAGTGCAGACACAGTGCCAAAAGCTAATGATGCACAATATGGCGGCGGGCCATAAACAAATTTCGAACAAAGTTGAGTTCGCTAAGCCGCGTTTCGGCTTAATCGCAATGGCCGCGCCACTGACCGCCACGCTGGCCAATCAACGCGGCCCACTTTCCAGTTGCCAGTTTCCAGTTTGAAATTGTGGAACTTTTGCGCTATGGCCAGGATTTGCAATTGCAGAGCCAATTATAAGCCGCGCAATTGCTCGATTTGCATAAACACAATGTGAATGTGGGACTCGAGCTGGAGCTGGAGCTAGAGCTGAAGTTGGAGCTGGGAGCAGGAGCAGCTAGTGAGTCGCCTGACACATTATGCCATTATATTGTTGCAACGTGTAATTGGAAGAAAACTTTTGCCGCCAAATGACAAATGCATGAGCCGAAATAAGAGAGCGGAGCGCCTTGCAGTTGGGTGTTACCGACTATAGCATACACTACTTGATTGGTTGTGATTGGCTAGTGAATATGAGTGAATATGAATATTTAATATCCATTGGGAATAGCAATCTGTACTCTGCAATCTATACAAATATTGTTTTAAATGTAGTCCACAGGGCAAGCCAATATACTCTATTTAACACTGGCCAACAGGGTATGGCAGCAACATCAAAAAGCCGCCGTCAAGCTTATGAATTACAAATAAGGCTCGAAATGGGGCTGTGGCTACGGCAATGGTTGGGGCTGTGGCTGGGGGCGTGGCACAGGCATCTGCATGCATACATACAAGACAAGCCGCGAAGGGGTTGCTGGGTAGGGGCTATCGAGCCGTTTGGCTGTTTGGCAGCTTGGCAGCTCGGCGATTCGTCACGTGCGTTCGTCTCGTTGCCAGTTGAAGTTGAAGTTGAAGTTGGAGTTGAAGCTAAGGCAAAAGCACATTTAGCCAGCTAATGCGCCAATTTCAAAGGCAAAGAAAAGACAAGGCGCACAGACACAAATATTCAAGTTAAATGCCAGTTGGAGCTGCATTCGAATTGCAATTGGATTCGAGATCGGAGTTGGTTTGCTTTGTGGGCAATTTATGAAATGATATACTTTTGCTAGGTTTTTGGCGAGCGCTATAATTATAATTAATGTGATTGCAACAAATGACAGCAACAACAACAACAATAAATAGAATCGCAATCAGATTTTGCTGGCAACGTTTCAAAAAAAAAAAAATGGCGGCAACATTGTCATTAAAATTTATCTTTTATTATTGTAACAACAAAGTTGATTGTTATTTGGGTGGTGCAGTGTTGTGGGTGGGTGTGGTGCGGTGGCTCTTGTCTCTGTTTTTATAGCACTTGAATTAATTGCATTTCACATGCATTTTTCATGCGACAATTTTTTGTAATTTACATGAAAATTAATTGCGTCGCTTATTATTTTAAAATGTTGAAGGATTGCGATAATAAAAATAATATATAATATATAGATAAATATGATATATATGTGTAGTATGCATTGCATATGCATTATAATGTAATATAACTGATATAGCATTTCCATGAGGGATCTTGAATTGTTCGACAGTTGATTCGAAAAGTTATTAAAATATTTATATATGTATATTATTGCAGGTATTATAAAGATAAATATACAAACAGGTATATAAATTGTTGTAAATCAAAACTTGTATGCCACTGAACCATTACTATAATTAATTATAATTATATTAAAATTATTATTAGTCTAAAGCGCTTTCTATTTGATTTTTCGAAAACAGCAATAAACTAAAAATATATTAATTTATTAATATATATTGATTTATATATGTATGTACTCTAAAACAAGACAGAGTGAGAGAAAGAAAGAGAATCAAAAATATACTCATGCATCTCATCAAGCATTTTGTCAATATTTAATTAAATAATTGGTATATTATAATTTACGAAAAAAAAAACGACAAAAATTTTATAAAAATCGCTTGTAAATTGAAGTGTGCCACACCTCTTTAAGGCACCTCGTGTGGTGCTTAACCCTTGATTACACACTGAAGCCGCAGCTAATAGAAACTAACAAAAAGGCTAAAGCGAGAAAAAAAGAGCTGAAACACGCTAAACTAACACGCAACGGGCTCAATGGCTGCGTTACAAGCTGCTTAAAGCAGCTAATAAGCGCCCAGGCGAGATATATTGCCACGAAATATAGCTGCGATGCGATACTATACGATACGATATTTATATATATATACGTGAGTAAAAATGAGTCAAGTCACAATTATGTGAGACGGGAAGAGGGACGGTGGCGACACCGACTGGCGATAGTTTAATGACCAACAAACGCCTTCTCATTAAACGCTAAATTACACAGGCGCATGACACGAATTTCAGAGACATGTCCAGCAACAACAATGGTTACTAAATATTACACTGCAGCAGCAACAACAACAACAGCTGTAGTAATAAGAGCAAGCGAATCGGTTGCATGCAACACTCAACTGTGGCATTTGCATATACGAGAAATGTTGTCGAGCAAACAAAGTCGAAGTCGAAGCTGAAGTCGAAGTCGAAGTCGAAGTCGATGTCGAAGAGGAAGTGGAAGTTGAGCTGGTCTTGGCGCAGGCCGAGGAGACTTTGTTAGCTGATTTCAAATAGAGCAAGGCCTGCTGCACAACAGGGCCTACAATTACAACAGCCAAAGGGGCGGATGTGAACGACTAGCAGTTGCCCTCTACTTATTTGCTAGTCGTAACTGCATATATGAAATATGACTTGTCTATTCTATTTATATAATATTGCACAAATAAATTAAAATATGACAAGCACAATAGTGGAAGTGAATGACTAGCAGATGCCCTGCAATCGACATTCAATATTGATTGTGTATTTAATAATCTAATGTACGACAGCTTGATGCTCTGCAACATGTCGATGATTAGTTATCGATAACGGACTTCTTCTATTACAGGCATTAATATCTCTCTCTCTCACTCCTTCTATCTCTCTCTCTCTCTCTCACTCCTTCTATCTCTCTCTCTCTCTCACTCCTTCTATCTCTCTCTCTCACTCCTTCTATCTCTCTCTCTCTCACTCCTTCTATCTCTCTCTCACTCCTTCTATCTCTCTCTCTCTCTCTCACTCAATCTCTCTCTCTCTCTCTCTCTCTCTCTCTCTCTCTCTCTCTCTCTCTCTCTCTCTCTCTTACTGCAATCTACCCGAACGGCTAAACAACCTCAATTTATCCAGGGTATTCAAATGCTTTAGGCCCCTTCGGGCTATGACTGTGGCTGACGACCAGGAGGAGCAGGACAAGGCGTTGAATCCAAACGAACTAAAAACAAACTACAGAATCGGGCTAATAGATGCTTGACGTTTTGACGTTTTGCTGCGCCAGCACACAGCGCATTCAGGGCGCTATCATTAGCCGGCCAGGCAGGGTAGGGGCGTTGGTAGGGGCTGCGACAACATGCGATATGCTGATTTCTGTTTTGCATGTGCCACAACCGAGCCACGGCCTGGTTGACGTTGCTGCAACAAACGAAGCCGTCAACGTCAGCCAGCAGCCTGCAAAGGTAATTGCCAAGAGGCAACAGCAACAACAGCAACAACAACGATTGAGGCAACAATTGCTGCACTGCGGCAGCTTGTAGTTAGCTATAGTAATATGCTAAATTAATTGGACAGTATGAAGTGCGTGATATTGGCTGCTAATTAAGCAAGTTATGCCCAGCTTAGTGGGCGCAAAGCACGCGCGCGTTTTCGGCGCGTTTTAAAACGCGTGCAAGACATGCAATGCAGGTAGTGGGAAGCAAATGCACTCACAGTTAGTCGTTAGTCCAGCAACAGCTAAATGAGAATGGTATGTGAGAGCATTCTTATTAAAATGATCGTTAGACTGCGCGTTTTCCACGCGTTTTAAAACGCGCGCGACTCTGGGAATATGCTAGCACTCAGACAGGCAGCTGCTGGTGCAGGCACTCGCCTAGAGCGCACATAAACTGATCGGAAAAAAGGTGATTCATAGCATTCACTTCGTTTGCAAACCAACTCGCGTTTTCTGCGCGTTTTCTGACGCGCTCGTGTCATTTACTAAACTGGCAGTTAGGCAATCAAACAGACAGCTGCAGCTATACCCAATTGGCCAGTTATATAATTAGATCACAAAGGAAGCATAGAAATGCTATTGATATTAATTGATGTGATCAGCAAATTGAGCGTTTTCTTGGCGTTTTAAGACGCGCACTGCGCTGCCCTGCATTGCCTCTGGCAGGCAGCTGCAGCCACACCCACTCACATTCGCCCTTTCACTCTCATTCAAATAGATCAAAGAGCAAACAATTAGGTGTATTTCAATGGCATTCATTTCAATTGACCCTCGACCCGTGTGGCACTCAGGTAACACAGTAGCTGTTGGCTGGAGCTGCAGCAGCAGGAGTTCCTAGAAGGATCCTGCTGCCGCAATATAAATTGCATATAATTATGCAAGGCGCAACACTTAGAGGCAGCGCAGCTCTTCACACCTCTCGCAGCGCTCGGCGCGGCCGTGTCCAATTCAAATGAAAGCCCTTGGGCAGCTCAGCCCATTAATGGCTGGCCAGGACGCCATTAGACTGATAGCATCGAGGTTCGCATGGCTCGCATGGCTGGCAGCATTTAGAGACGCAGCGAATTGGGATCCGCGTTTAACCATGACAACAGGTGCGGCACGTATGCAAAAGGATTGCGCTGCGCCGAAAGGAAAGGATAATCGATTCCCGGCGCCTGCAGCTGCGCCCTAATGTGTTCAAGATGATCAAATTGATGTGAATGTGTGTGTGTGTGTGTGAGTGTTTGTGTGTGTGCCTTGGCTATTGCTTTTATAATCAAATTGTGTTGACCAATTTGTATTAATTTGCTTGCCTGCGCATCCTTTCGCCGCCGCTGTTTCACCTGTGAAAGTGTGAACTGCTCTGGGGGGCGTGGCCAGGGCAACAGCTGGCGGGCAAAGCCAAACTGAAGCTAACTGCCTACTGACACGACCCAAAACAAACAAACGAAGACGAAACGAAAACGAAGACGAAAAGAAGCAGAAAAAGAAAAATCAATGAAACTGCAGTCGAAATGGCAAATGCGACTTCAAATTGACTTTGCCGCTGGGGCTGACTGCCACAGCCATGGCTAATAAATGAAATGTTTTATTGCCCAGACAACAGACAACAACAACAACAACAACAATTACAGCAACAGCTAAACAAATATGGCAGCCGCGTTAATTGGACGCCATTTTTTTTTTTGTAGTCGCATTTCTGTTTCTGTTTCTGTTTCTGTTTCTCTGTTTGCTGGCGACACGCGCCACTGCACACTTGCAACAACAACAGCAATGGCAATGGCAACTGCAGCAGCAGCAACCACAACAACTGCAACTGTAACTGACAATTGCTGAAATGTTGATTACAACTGCCGCAGCAACAACAACAACAACAACAACAACAACAACAGCAGCTGTCGATGTTGCACCCAGCGAACGAGTCGAACGTAGCCCGCAACTGAAATCTAAGCCCATCATTTCCGCCTGATACTCACGCTGCACTGAGAGAAAAACCAGAGGTATTCACATAGGTGAGAGAAATAGAATTTGTATGTAAACCAAGTCAGCAATAGAGAGAATATGAAAAATTAGAGAAAGAGCACTGATGCTCAAGAAATTTTAGATCCTAAGATCGAAGCAGACATTTTCATACACTTATATTTATTGAACTGTTAATCGGAGCTATTATGCTCCATTATAAGACACTAACAAACTTATGCTCTACCTTGAGTTAGTGAGTAAACAGATAAATAAGTCAAGTCTAGCTGCGTTTCTCTCAGTGCACTTCGAGCTCTGGCTATGACTGCACTTAGTTTTAATAAGTGCTAATGAGTTGCACAATGAGCAAAGGCAGACACAGAGAGAGGGCGAGAGAGGTAGCCCGCATTAAATGCTTGAGCACTTTGCATAAATGGCTCTTTGTGGTGGCTGCTTCCGCTGGCGTTGGCAACATTGTAGGCCAAAATGCTCGTTACCAGATCCAAAAGCCGAAAACCAAAAGCCGCAGCCACTGACGTGGACTTCGTCAGGTCGTAAGAATTGTTGGCTGATGAAACCGCAAGAAGTGTCAGCCAGGCAGGGTCATAACTCAATACGTTTATGTTGCAGCAGTCAGTCAGCCATTCAATCAGTCCATCAGCCCATCGCTGGTTGGTATCTCTGCTCGTCTCATGGCTCAATTTTGTAGCTGTGTCTCATTAGTGGGGCAGCCAATTAATAAACAAAAATAAATAATTGCACAATTCATTTGGTAATTAGACATGGCTCATAAACTCGAATTAGCTAAAAGCCAAACAGCCGCAAAGCCAAACAGTCAAACAGCCAAAAGATGGCCAACAGATATGAGCTGGCCAAGTTCTAATGCCTGCGCCCAGAACCTCTCGCACGCATTCAAATCAAATGAAATTGGCTAGAAAGCAAAAGAGAAACAAATTGACTGTAACCACACAAACACACACACACATACACATATCTCTCTCTCTCTTTCTCTGTTTCTCTCGGTGTGTATTATACGCGCATATAAACAATTCATTTGTCACACTAAATTTGTTTCAATTCATTTGCTCGAAATGACAAATAATGCGATATAATTACATTATGCTGGGCTGCTACCGGGGCAAGAGATAGTCGAAGGGGGGGTAGTGGGGGAGGGAGTAACAGAGCGGAGGGGGCTTACTCTGCTGCTGTAAGCGCTCATTAGGCAGCCCTTGCCCGTAGATTTTTTTAATGAGATTCTGGCTATTTACGTACGTTTTTCCACAAAAATTTGCCATTGTGTGTGTGCGTGTGTCCGGGTGTGTGTGAGTGTGCGTAATTATCATTTCCCTTCATCAACAGCAACGGTGCGTATGAGTGTTCTGCTGTAAGCGTCGCTGTCGCTGCTGCTGCTGCTGTCGCTGCTGCGCCGACGTCAACCACATTTACCGTTCCACTTCAATTGCCGCACAAGTTGCCAGGGGCAGAGCGGGAGGCTTGGGAGGCACATGGGCGCAGTCTTCATTGACATCGCCTAATTTAAAGCAATCAGATGAGCAAAAGCGAAAGACAAAGGCAAAAGTAGCGGCAGAGGCAGAGATAGAGGTAAAGGCAGAGGCATAGCTCCCTTTTTGGCACAGGCAGCAGCTGGAGGCAGGCGCATCGTCCGGTCGGTCCCTGCACAACTGGCGGCTATTAATGAGGCTTGACTGTTGTGATCTTACTTTTATTTATTTGCAGATCGTTGAGGTATGCAATACGACACTGCACTTGAAATGAAAATATATTGTCTTTCTTAGTCCGTCTCTTTCTTCTCTGCCTTTCTTTCTCTCACTCAGACAGTGCGCACTCTATTGTTAATTTTGTAAACTAAACATTTACATCGAAAACTCAACGAGTTGCTCATGTTTTCATCTGTTCGTTGTGTTTTTCGTTCATTATTGTCGATGTATATAAATTAGTTAACGATATAGCGAATACACGAACCACTACATTTGCGCCATCTGTCGGATAAAAAGCAAGCCATCAATACGTGTGCACTGCTTGGTAACTGCTTAGCTGAGCACTACTTACTTTTTCACTGCTTATTCCGAAACGCGCCTAAATTTGAAAATACGTTAAAGCAGAAGAAATAATGAGAAGTATAATTATTATACATGTTGCTTACAGGTGTTTGTAGATATAGCATTTGAAGAGATGATTAGATATTGAGAAGGGTAGCCCTTTCTCCTTTTTAATATATGTATATAAGGTCTATGGGAGAGCAAGCTCTCTAGCCTTCCATCTCATACATACGCTAGGTTATTCTTATATAAGTCTATTTCATAGTCTACATCTATATGTAAATTCAACGATGCGAACATTTTTCAGCTTGGGTATTGCTGCTGCTGCTGCATAATCAATAATTTTTAATTTAACATCAATCGCACAATCGTTTCTGTTTCAGCCTAATGACTATTATTATATTTTCAGCCATTAACAGGCAATATGCCAACAACAACAGCAACAACAGCTACAACAATAACAACAACAAAAAAGTCAATTCAATTTTAATGGAGTAGCAATAAAAACAGAAAAAGCGCAAAAAATTGATATAGTCGCAGCCATGCAGCAGGCAGCAGCTGCCCCCTGTATTCCCCTCCACATCCAAACCGCTAAAGGGGGTCTGAGCAGGGGGTCGAATAAATCCCCATCTATAGGCAAGCTGGAGCCGAAGCCCGTTCCAAGTGGAGCCATAATTTTGCAATTGAAATAAAATAATTTAAAATCGTTTTCATCAACAACAGCAGAAAAGACTTTTTCATCATAATGATGTTATTTAATGTGAATGATGGCGATGATGATGTTGCCGATGTTGATTGCTGCTGATGAAGCTCAGATGGATGGCCATTTGGAATTGATTCGCGTTGAATGCAAATGCAATAGCCATCATTTTCATAGCCAATTGCAAGCATTTGACCTCCTCTCTCGCACTCACTGTTTCTCTTGTTCTCTCTCTGTCTCGCTCTTTCTCCGTCTCTGACTGGCTTTGTTAATATGAAACGTGCCTGCCTGATGCGCCGTGTCCAATTATATAGTTCATTGTAGGGTATGCTAAATCGCGCACAGCAAACTTAACATTTGCTCGAATTAATCTTTTCTTATTTTTATTTTTATTTCCTTTGCGCATTCTCAGCTCAACTGCGCTCCGCGAGAATTCTCATCCGCTCTGCAGTTTGGGGCTGGGTCTATCGCTTTGAACGTTTTAGCCGCTTTATCCGATTTGTGGTTAAATTGTCGGACTGAAGCAGAAACCAATTTCAATTTCAAACAAAACGTTTTCAGCAAATTACGCAAACTTTTCACTCCCAACACGTTTAGCCGTCCTCTCCAAGATGGCTGTTGAAAGAGCTCGTTATACCCTGTACACAATGGTGGAAGGGTATGCGAGAAATTGCAGTGGGATCAAATAACTTGGTGAGAATAAAATTAACTTATCTTAAGTATATCTCTTACAAGTTATTCGCCAGTCTTTTATATTTTGATTATGTCTGTTTTGTTATAAAGGGTATATGCTAGTCATACTCTGCCGCCTAGAGCACACGTTACAAGTTCTCGCATCGGAAGTGTTTTTGCTGATTGCCAGTTGCTTAGCTTGCCTAAAGATCTGTGTTTTTCTTTCTCTTCTTCTTCTTTGTCCATCGATTCTGTGGAAGCAATCATCGCAAATGATTTATGCTCGTTCTAATGAGCACAAGTAATACTCCTGCTTTGCCATATGGCTTGAACTATAACCCACCCTCCCTCATACTGTATCTCTTACTCCCTCTTTCTATCTTTCTCTCTCTCTTTATAACGCACTCGCTGACAAATTGATTCCAAATTGTTGCAGTCTGTCGCTCAGCTTGTAATTAGCACTATAAACAATGACGCCCACCAATCAGCTTCGTCTCCCTCTTCCTCTCCCTCTCTCTCTCTCTCTCTTTCTCATATCTTTTGATAAATTACCTAAAAACACTGTTTTCGATATGTTTTTAATGCTTTGTTTATGTGCACAGCCCACAATTGGCCGCATTATCAATCGATAATTTTTCCCCTTTGTCAACACAATTTTGATCTATGCAATGGCCGCAAGACTTCTCCTAGAGATGAGCAGGTCGAGGCGAACAGTTGTCAGACACGCATGATCAGACGTGTATTAGGAAATAATTTGTCATCCGTTAATTATGGCTGCTCGACAGCATAATGAATAAGGCAGTTCAGTTGAGTGCTTTCAACCTTTCCTGTTCGCCGATCCACTTGTCAGTCTTTCGAGGTGTCCATTTGTCTGTTTTATAATAAAGACTCTACTATGTGAGCACTCTCTTGTTATGTTATACTATCGTTTGCTATCGTTTACCTTCCTCTTCCCTTGCCTAGTTCTCAATAGGAATGCCTCCTGCTCTCGTGTCACGACACGTTCTCCGCTTTAGCTTATATCGTATGCTTATGCAGCACATCCGGTGTCGCCAGCTCACCTCTTCTTCTTCTCCTTCATCATCTTCTTCTTCATCTGGTTGCCATTGACTCTGATAAGTTCTTGAGTTGTCTGTCATATTGTCGCGCAAGAGAAGCGCCAGGCAATTATTATTATAAATCTCGCTCGTGAAGTGCTTGACTATTGTGTGTGGGCCGACTTGGACTTCGATTTGAATTTAAATTTGAATTTGGTTATTTATGAGCTTTATGGCCGCTGCGCGCGTTGATTAATGTGTGACAGAGTATGAATATGAAAGACTTTAGCTGGCCATTTAGGAGCGACATCAATTAGCCGACGCATCGGCTGAGACCCAAATCTAAATACATTAACACAAATCACAGCCGCATGTGGAGCTGGGCCATTGATCCCCCCGTCGATCGGTCGGCCGCTCTGTGGAGGTCTGCTCCAGGTGCCACGGCGCAGCGCTGGCGCTTATCGATGCTTGTAAATGTCTCAACTATTTGTTAAATGCTAAAGCGACATGCTCATAATGGAAATGACAACTTAACAGCAGTGGGAGCGGGAGCGGGAGCGGGAAAAGGAGACGGCGTTGCAGAGAGGGAACTGAACGAAGAGACAACGGGTAGAGAAATGGAGACGCCAAATGACAACCAGCAGATGGAAGAAACGAAATGAGCAGCAGAGCTAAACGAAGTCCAAATACACTTGCAAAAATTGGGTATACAAATATGATTTCATTTCTTATGCACATCTGAAATTATTGTTTAATTATTATTTATGAAAAGAAAATAATAATTTGTGGAAAGAGAAGAAGTAATGAGAGAGGAAGTCTAGACTACAGTCAGAGATGAGTTTGTCATAGTTCATAACATATTGAATATACCAGCTCATTGGTTAGAGTGTGAGAACAAAAGCTATGGCATAGCACTGTTAAAAGGCTCACTGAAGTCCACTCCCTCCCTCCTCCGACTCCTGCCGTGCAGATATCAGCGTAGCTGACGCCGCTGCGATGATAACTGTATTGGCGAGTGTCATTAACATTTTGATTGGTTTGCCAGACGATGGCAACAGGACGAGCGAGCGAGACAGAGAG
Source organism: Drosophila aldrichi (assembly GCA_035045965.1). Classification (NCBI taxonomy): domain Eukaryota; kingdom Metazoa; phylum Arthropoda; class Insecta; order Diptera; family Drosophilidae; genus Drosophila; species Drosophila aldrichi. Next base: position 456,159 of record JAWNOM010000038.1, read on the forward strand.
ACAGACAGGCAGAGAGACAGAGCTGGCGCTTCGCATTATCGTCGCAGAAGGCATGCACATCATTTGTTAAATAAAGTAGAGTCAAAGCGGAATTGAAACACTCTCTTTTCCTCTGCCAATACACATATATACATATATGTATAAGTATGTGTATATCTATATCCATTTGACTCTGCTTAGCAGTCGCTGCTTGTGCGAGGCAATTAATCAAGGCGACGTTTTTGTTTTTGTTTTTTGTATTTTTTTGGTTCTGCTTTGTTTTGCATGCAAAATGAAAACACCTTTTTAGTAGCAGCAAGAGCAACAAGCAGAGCAACAGCAACAACCACTTGAACAACATCGTCAATCAGGCCGGAGTTGACAACAGCAGCAAGGCAGGGAGCCAGCGAGAGTTGTGGGGGCATATGGGGCGTATGCGTGATTCGTAATTCGTTAATTCGTTATTTTGTCATTTTGTTATTGGCGATTCGTCGTGTGGCGCTTTGCGTTTATTTTTAAAGTGGTTTCGATGGTTGATGGCGGTGCGGCGGTGCGGTGGTGCAGGCGAAATTAAAAAGCGTCAATTTGTCACACGTGGCCAGGTCAGCTCAACATCCCATCCTCGGCCGGAGTCGAGGCCTCGTCATCGCTTGTGGCTGAGTGTTTAATTGGACGGCAGCTGGCAAGCCATTTCAGGCCACACTTGCACCACTTCCTGGCCCCACACTCACACACACACACACACACACACTCACACCAACACACACGCAGTTGGCACAGTTTTGTGTGTGCTCGAGTTATTAACTGCGCTCGCAATCCATTAGCTGAGCAATTGGACAACAATATACACGAACTGCGAGTGGGTGTAATGGCAATGCACCACTGATAGCTGCACCCCCTCACCCACCACTCTGTTGGGTGCATAGACACTGCCTTGAGATTGTCACTTATTTGGTCTCTTAATGGTTCTTTATGTGCTTCCAAGCGACGCACATAAATCCATTTCAAATGCTCAAGCCGAATGCTGATATGAATGAACAGCCAAGTTTTCAGATATGCAAATATGTAAACAAATATACATATATATAGATGTAGATATATAATATAAATGTGCAAAAGCCTTTTATAAGGTGAGTGAAACTGGAAACAAATGATGATAGAAAGAGTGCCAGAGCAAGAGGGAGAATGAGAGAAATAAAGATAATGAGAGAGGGAAAGAGAGAATGGCAGAAAGAGAGAGAGGGAGAGAGAGAGAGAGAGAGGGAGAAGGATAACGAGACAGAGGTAGTAGAATCGATATTAAATTATGTCAAGAGAGCGTGAGCATGAGAGAGAGAGAGAGAGAGAGAGAGAGAGTCAAATCAATATTAAATTGTGTCAGTATATTGTGTCTAAGACTAGAGATTGATTGATTTTAATAGAGACTATGCTATCAATTGGTTATACTATCTACTTTGTAACGGATCTTGAGTAGAGCGTATTACCACACGAAAGCGTAGTGTAGTTGACCTTGATGTCATCATTAATCTATACTCGTAAACATTATATCATATATGATCTATACTGCCTCCTAAAAGTTAACCAATCTGCAGCATACGCATGATATGCTAAAACGCATTGTATTATTGCCAAATACGCTTGCCGTAGCCTCAGTCTCTATCTAGGCAGGTTATACAAATGTAAACAATATTCAGCAAGAGAATTTGTCGAGTCATGCCGCATTCAGAGTTTTGAGTTCCTACGACTAAATGAAAATCAACGTCATGCTCGCAAGCAAAATGAAATTATCGGACAAACTCAAGAAATAATGTTGAATAGCCGAATGAGACTGACTGCAGGATACTCGTGCAAGGTTAAGAATAGACATCAGCTATGCAATTTAGATGCCCCAAACGAGAGAGGGAGTGAGAAAGAGAGGGAGAGAGAGTGAGAGTGAGAGTGAGAGAGAGAGAGAGAGAGAGGGAGTGAGAAAGAGAGAGAGAGAGAGTGAGAGTGAGAGAGAGACAGAGAAATAGAGATAGAGATGGAGAAAAAGAGAAATACAGAGAGAGAGAGAAATAGAGATAGAGAAAAAGAGAGATACAGAGAGTGAGAGACATAGAGAGAGAGACATAGAGAGAGAGAGAGAGAGGAACAAATATACTCTATTTTCAAAAGACGAGCGAGTATTAATTAATGAGTACTAGAAGATAATTGGGCGGAGGGGGGTAAGTATTTAGTTCTAATAGCAGATAAGCAACTGCTCGCTGCACTCTGATAAGGGCGCTCTCATCGGGCTCCTTATCTGGCTGAGCTGCGAACAGTATTTATAATTGGGAGTAAGCAAGCGGCTAGCAGTCTAGCAACGATTGTCGAAATGCTCACCACGTTGGCTCTACTGGCCCTGGTAGCCTTGTTGGGCTACCAGTTTCTCACCTGGAACTACGGCTACTGGCGCAAGCGCAAGGTGCCCGGGCCGAAGCCAGCCATACTCACTGGCAACTATCCCCATCTGTTCACAGTGAAGCAGCACGCCATATGCGATCTGAATGAGATCTATAAGTAACGCCTGACTCTCCCTCGTGTGCTCGACTTCAATCTGAATGGATTCTCTTTCCCTCTCGGCAGCAAATACAAGCAGCAATACGATGCAGTGGGCATCTATATGTCTCGGCTGCCCCAACTCCTGATTGTCAATCCAGAGCTGGCGCATCGTGTGTTCGTGTCGAACTTCAAGCACTTCCATGACAACGAGCTAGCCACCATGGTGGACGAGAAGTCCGACTTCTTAATCGCCAACAACATGTTCACGATGACGGGCGAGGCGTGGAAGGAGCGACGCGCCGAAATAACTCCCGGCCTAACGATAAGTCGGGTAAGCCCTGAGAGAGAACACTCTCTTTTTATCTCTTTTGTCTTCCTATATATATACTATATTGATAATCATCTGCAGATCAAATCGGCTTATCCAGTGACAATACAAGTGTGCAAAAAAATGAACGAATTCATACGCAAACAAATTCGCATTGCGCCCAAAGATGGAGTGAATGGCAAGGATGTGAGTAGACTATACACTATATACATATATCTATATCTAGATAGAGTCATCTCTCTAACTCTATCACCAGCTCTGCCTGTGCTTTACCTCGGAAATGGTCACGGATTGCGTTCTGGGCCTGAGCGCTCAGAGCTTCAGCGATCGTCCCACGCCTGTGATGGCCAACATCAAGGCCCTGTTCGAGCAGACCTTGTACATTTCGCTCAGCTTTGCCGCAATGGCCCTGATACCCTCGCTGCGGCGCGTCAAGAAGTGGCGCTTCATACCCAAGCCTGTGGAGCGCTTCTTCGTGGACTTCATGGGGGCGGCAATCGAGGCGCGCAAAGGCCAAGTAGCAGCGGGCCAGCTGGCGAGTCGAGTGGACTTCCTGGACTACATTCAGCAGCTGGCCAAGAAGAAGAGCCTGAGCACTCGCGAGGTGTCAGCCTGCTCGATGACCTTCCTGCTGGATGGCTTCGAGACGACGGCCACGATCTTGGCCCACACGTTGCTGCTGCTGGGCCGCGATGCCAAGGTGCAACAGCGCCTAAGAGACGAGCTGAGGGAACATCTCAACGATGAGGGCTTCATCGATTTCGATAAGCTGCTCGAGCTGCCCTATCTGAATGCCTGCGTGCATGGTGAATATACATGGGAATGGAAACATTTGAGCTCTTACAATAACTATCGATCTGGCTTGCAGAATGCATTCGTCTCTTCCCGCCACTTGCTTTCTCCAACAAGGTCTGCACCGAGTCCATTGAGCTGCCCAATAAGAGCGGGCCCAGCTTCACGGTGGAAAAGGGCACCATTGTCGTGGTGCCGCACTCCTGCTACATGCTCGATGAGGACATCTTTCCCAATGCCAAAGAGTTTCAGCCGGAGCGCTTCGTGGACCCCAGTGCCATCAAGGCCTACCGCGATCAAGGCGCATTCATGGGCTTCGGCGATGGTCCACGCATCTGCGTAGGTGAGTAGAGCGAGTCCCATTGAGAGAGTCGAGTCCCAAACTAAACTCCTTTGGCTCCTCTAGGCATGCGCTTTGCCCTCGCTCAGATCAAGGCGGCACTCGTCGAGATCATCGTCAACTTTGATGTCAGCGTCAATCCAAAGACTCGCAAGGACAATATGTTCCAGCCAGCGGGCTTAGTGACGACTCTCAACGGAGGCATTTGGCTGGACTTTGCTGCGCGATCCTAAGAGGTGTTAAGAGAAGCTAAGCAAACACATGGAGGCTTATCAATTTACTATTTCTGTATAACTCAGTCGCAAGCTCAAATATAAATGTTTCTTTAAGTGAGTACTGACTGTCCAATACTCTGCCAAAGACCGGGTTCGGTGTGAGCGACTTGCCTTGGCACTTTTAGCTTTGTACAGGGTATACATCAAGTCAAGTAGATCAAGTGCTATCAAATGATGATGCATTGGGTCGTGTTTGACAAACGATTAGCTATAAACTGAATCTGTAATCAAACGGAAATTTCAATTAATTTCATGATTGTCATTAAATTTTTGATGTGCTTCTGTACCTGACCTTGACTATACTCTGTAATCTATTCTTAATAGGCCTTGAAATAGATAATGCGTAATCTGAAGTGTAAGCTCTTCAATTTAATGACAATTTAAAGAGAGTATATTAGTTTTTTGCGTTGTCGATTTCTCAACAAATAAACATATGATATAAAGTAACTAGTCAAAGAGCAAACCCTTTCAAGGAATGACAGAATGCAAGCATTTGTCCTTGATTTTGTGCTGAAAGTAGGAGAGAGTGCTGCAGCAAAAGAGATAAAGGAAGAGTGAGAGAAAGAGAGAGAGAGAGTTTGTTTTGGGGCCAGAATCCAGGGATTCAGCTGCTGCAATGGCGCCAGCTACACATGTCCATCAGCTGAAGGCAGTTGCTAGCTGAGTGCTGAGTCTGTCCCCAGTGCTGGCTGTGAATGCTTTTGCTCTGAATTTTGTAGCAGTTGCAACAGCTACAGCTAAGCTGCCAGAGGCCACTTGGAATTAATGAACAGTGGCGCATACACACACACACACATATCTATATAAACATTTTTTTAATTTCAGCTAAAATGCATTTGGGCATGATGAACGAGACAAGTCGGCTAGAGCAGCAGATCCCTAGTCTGAGGATTTTTTAATTGTTTTGGGAAATGGGAGGCCAGAAAACTGGAAAATATTCATTTGTAATGCGGAAATTCTTTGGCTCTGTTGAAAAATGACTGCGTTGCACAGTGTAATGTGAAAATGATGAAAAAACGTGCAAAAGTGTAAGAGTGTAAGACTGTAAGAGTGTAAGAGTGTAAAAGTCATTTATAATATGGTACTTCGCTTCATCATCAATTCTGACAAATTTTTTATAGTGCCTAAATGCAAATGCGAACAGAGAACGAGCTGAACAAATGCCGAAAAAAAAAAAAAAAATAAACAAAAAACATTTTAATTAGCATTTAAAATGCGTATTAAGCAAAAAGCTTTTAACAATAACAAAACAAACAAAAACAAAAGCCAATCGATGCATCAAAATATGAGTGGAGCACCCCTGCTCCTGCCGCTTGCCCCCACCCCACGTGCCCCGCTGCAATGCCTGAGGCCTCGCTCGTTCATTAACAAGCGCGTCAAACTGATAAGAGACAGGCACAGGAGCGGCTGAGGGCCGGCCAGAGGGGGCGAGGGCAAGGGCGCCAGGTAAAAAACAGGTCACAATGCTAATTGATTGCAGCGAGGTTTTGTTTTTCTGCTCTGCTCTGCCGCAACGTGGGCTATAAAATTATTGAAGACGGAGACACGCATTTCTCGTCTCGATAAGCCAGCGCATGACTCACCTGGCTCTGGCCCAGGTAAAAAGGTGAGCTCGCCCAGCAATGACCCGAGCCGAGCCGAGCCGGAGCAGCATCTAATGCAGCGCTGCAGATTAAGCAATTAACTCGGCTAGTTGAGATAACGGCACGAGCTGCAGACTCAAAGAGGTGTAAGTTCTATATAAATGATATTCAATATATGTAGAATATGTATATATAAATATTTATAGTTATATATGTATGTAATTTATATATACATATACGAACTTATCTAAGCGATTATAATGCATTTTGTTTGAGCTGACATTAACCAAGCAGCTTGAAATGATGAGCGAGACTAGAAGATACTCTATGGAAAGCGGGTGCTAAGGTAAGACAGTGATAAGGAAAGTTGATTCAAGGATTTGCATTTCTCATAGACAAAGAAATTGTTAGAATGTGAACTGGAAATCTTTCAACTGCTCAATCTCATCAATAATATCTTCCAGTCAAGATACCCCACTCTAACACACTCTCTCACCATTTACAGGGTATGCCAAACGTGTCGTGATCTCGTTTTCAACAAATACCTGTCACAGAGTATCATTTTTTATGAACGTTGCTCTGCATTCGTTATTTTTATATTCACTTTTAATGTTATAATTTACTTTCCAAATATTTAACGTAAATATTTGCGGCTTTATTGTGTTGGGCCCGGTTTATGGGGGCGTAAGTCTTCCAGCAGAGAACACTCAAATGAATGAATGCTACAGATCTGGTATTTTTACGAGCAAACTCTGATTTAATTAGTTTTATGTCTCCAGCGACTGGAAAGCCCCTCCACAGCACAGACAGCACAAACTGGGCCCCAGCAAAGCTGTTATACAAATTAGTTAAATGTGCCAAAAGAAAAAGCGATTTGAATTTGTATCTATGAACGAGACCAAATGCCCAAAAAGCCAGAGTTTGAAATGTCTAATTTATGAAACACAAAACTCATATCAAACGCGATTAAATTGCTTATTCAGTTTCTCTCTCGCTCTCGCTCTCGCTCTCTCTCTCTCTCTCTCTCTCTCTCTCTCTCTCTCTCTCTCTCTCTCTCTCTCTCTCTCTCTCTCTCTGGGTGCAATAAAAATCATGGCTACCAGTGCACACAGCTCTCTAAGTAGGCTCCATAAATATTGCAGCTAATCGCACGCACCCGGAGCGAGCACACAGCACAAATGGTTTGCAATCATACGAAAATTGCCTACAAATGAACTGCTTAACGGCGTGTCGCCCATTCGGAGAGCACCCCGAACGCGAGTCCCAGCCCCAGCACCAGACGCCATCAGGCCATAACAACCCCATTGTATTCCATTTAACCCGGCACAAAAACTGTGCCAAAGCACTAAAAACACATTTGCCATATATAGACCACGAAATACCCTATACAATTTACCAATTTTTGCCGTTAGCCTCTATCATCATCAATTTGGCCATAGATGGGGTGGTACTTTATAGAAATATGATCCGTTGGTTTGTCAATCAGTCAGCCATTCAATGAGTCCGAGTTTTCTAGATTTTTACTTCTCTTTACTTCCTTTCAGGGAATCCCATTCATTGACAGAGCAACCATTCAAGCCACCTTCTGCATAAGTGCACTACATTACAGGGTATTGCGAAAACAATCGCTGGCTGAAATTGCGCGAGTGGCATATTTAATTTATAAAACGACCAAAAATGGCAAAGCATAAAAATTGTCGACGGGCTTATGCTGAAGGCGCCAAACGACGAAAGAGGAGGAGGAAGAAGAAGAGCAGCTTAGGAGGGCGCCACAAAATGCGAAAATGCGTGGCAAAAAATTGGATACTTATTAAAAATGCCCATATACCATGCAATATGCATGCGCAGAGGCTCGCATGTGCTCCCCAAAATTGTGTGGCTACATAAAAATCAGTGAATAAGAGTGGGGGGGAGAGTCTGAAAAGAGGGAGAGTGAATTGAGAGTGGGTGCGAAATTAATTAGTAACACTCTCGTATGCCACGATTATTATACTCAGGAAATGGAATGGCCATAACGAAAGACAGGACTGTGGTGGGTAATATACTGGAATTCCATATCGCAGACTCTTTAAATACTTACTTAGTTGATTCTGATTGGCACTAACATTACCTAATTGAAGAGGTACTTCAGTATTTAAAGACAGAGCAACTACTACTCTGAAGCCTTAAGATTGTCTTATGTGCCAAGAGTAGTAGTGCGCTTCGGTATAAATAACACAGAAAATCATATATTATCCCACATATATTTAGTCTTAAGATTTCATGAACAAACTGTCAATTCTAATTGTGCCTTACTACAAAATTACAAATTCCCTGACAAGTATACCTTTATATAAGATTCAAGTTGGCTAGAGACGGTTCACATTCCATGCTAATCTCAGCTGCAGAGCGCAACATCCTTTCTCCCTTAGCTCAAATCAGTGCAATCGATGCTCAACAAGTCAACCGCTCACCACAACAAGAAACAACCAAGACTCCCACACACGCAATAGAGAGTCAGAGAGAGAGCGAGAGGCACAGACACATGATTAAATAATTAATGTGCTAATTTATCGCTTAGCAAATTGTGTGGTCAATTCACTAACAAAATCACGCATAGACCCGAACAAGCACTTGGCCCCACCTCAACCGAAATCGAAGACCAACTCCAGGTCGAACTCGAAGTCCACGTCTAAGTGCGGACAGGCGAAAAGAACTTCGAAAAGCCAACGCCGGGGTAGCGAGGCAAGTCGCCAGGAAACACAAGAAAGCGTCTTACGTGTTGAGGGAAATCACACAAATGGCAAGGGCAGCCTCAGCGAGATAGAGTGAAAGCTTGTGAACGACATACAAATTCCCTACTCTAAATTGTATTGTATGGAAGGAAATGAGGTATTCGACATATAGAAAGAATAGAATATACCTGAATATAACTCTTTTGCTGTGCATTCGCGCTTCTATCCATTCGACTGCATTGAAGCCGGAGACCTAATACTGTACCTATGTACTCTAGCCCTTATCATATACGAGTAGAGGCTTCGAAAGGTTCGGGTTCGTTTTCTTAACCAAAGTCAGGGAGCTAAAATTACTTTTTGCTTTGCAGTTAAAACATTGTCAACTTGTGCTTTATATGTCTTATAATCTTTATATTCATTATTATATCAAGTTTATATACTTGTATAATACATAAACTTTACATATATATGTTATATCCTCTTACTCTATATGCTTTCTATACTTTATATGCTCTATATACATTCCATACATTCTATACTTTATATGTTCTCTGCGGTCTCTCACTCTCTACTTCTTCGGTTTTATTCAGTGGATATGCCGACATTATAGATATACACTTGGTATAAGTCTTTCTCTCCAACTCGCTCTCTCGCTCTCTCTCTCTCTCATGATAATATTGCCAACTCTCTCACACACACTGCAAACAATTTGTGGGCATTTGAAAGAAATTCGCATAAACCTTAAAAAGCAAAAACGAAAAAAGTGTCACCAATAATAGCGCTCCGCTGGCCGCACATAAAGTTCGCGCTGCGACGTACTGAGACAGCGCCATAATCAGTATTGGCAATTGAAGTGACATTTGTGCCGTGCCACGCCCCTTGTCCGCAACTCTCGCACACACACACAGTGATTGCCTGGTTGCCATTTGTATATGAGGCAAATAAAAATGCATATGAAATGAAGCTGCAGCAAAGGGATTGGATGCTTAGCAGCTTGGGGAAGGGGCAAGGGGAATGGGGGATGGGGGTTTGATGAGTGTGTGGGAGTGAGAGTGAGAGTGGGAGTAGGGGTGGTCCATTTGAAGGCACTTGCGCAGAACTTGACTGCTGAATATTCCATGAAGTTGCCAATAAAGTCAAGTGGCAAAAGTCCTGCACATGGAAGCCGAGCAGCAAAGGCAATGCGAAGTAGTTGCTGCTGTTGCTGTTGCTGCTGCTGCTGCTGCTGCTGCTGCTGCTGTTGTTGACTGCAGCAAGCTGCTGCATACTAATTTTGCCAGCAATGGCAGCAACCACCCTCCCTCCATCCACTGCCCTCTCCCAGCCAAGACGAAGTTCTGTTCCTGTTCCTGCATTGTGGTGGCATCTCTTGGCCTCATTTTGTATTCATACCAAGCACCAATTTCATGCTGTTGCTGTTGTTGTTGTTGCTGCCTGCTGCTGCCTGCTATTAACTGAAATACAAGTAAAAATGCAATAAAAATGTGGCCCGCCTCTCATTTTGCATTAAAATTGCATTGCAATTGCCCAAGTCGAGACCATTTGGCCCATTGTTGTTGCTGTTGTTGTTGTTGCTGTTTTATTATGGCAATTGTTGCTTATTGCTGTTGTTGTTGTTGCTGCTGCTGTTCAAATGAAATCCAATTAGTTGGCTTACACGGCCTACGAGCCACGTCGATGGCGATGCGTCGTGACTTTCAGCAAAGCGTCCTTTTGTGTCCGATTGTGTGTGTGAGTGTGTGTGTGCGTGTGAGTGTGTATAAGTGTTACTATGCATTTGCCTATAGGAGCATACACAGCAAGAAAAATAATGTAGGAAAACGAATATTAAGCAACAGAGTTTAACAATTGAAATTGATATAAAATCATATGCAAAGTTGACTCGTTATTCTATATATTTATCTATATATTATTCATATAAAATTACAATTGTAATATTTATATATTAATTTTTAAGGAATTTTAAGCTATTATCATTTATATAATAAGCACATGAGGGCATATAACCCATGTCCGACTATGTACCTTTTTATACCTCTGTCCGTCAACATGTCTCGCATACTAAAGATGAGATCTATAATAAATTTACACCCTCTGCTGAAAGAGTTTGGGAATTTTAGTGAATTCGAATACCTTTCCATACTACGCTTCTTGGCAAAGTTAGGAAATAACTTATATAAGTAGAGCTTCTGCATATGCTCAGAGTTCAGGCAACTCCCCACTCGATTATTCTCAATTTATTTTATTTATTTACTTATCTATTTATATATAATTCAACTTTATTTTATATTTAAATGTTTTTAAATGTATTACTCAATTGGAATATATAAATATTAACAAGAAATTAATTTGAAGTGCGCTTCGCAGTTCATTGCTCGCTCAGTGTAGAATGCGAGTTGCTGTGATTTGAATTAAATATGCAGTAATTGTTCGCTTCATTGTTAGCCAAGATTTGGCAGTGGCTGTTGGCTGTTACCAAAAAAAAAAAAAAAAAAGAAAACGTTGCTCTTAAGTGCAAAATTGAATTTTTGTTGATTAATTTACTTTTTTTCTTTCTTTATTAAACGAGCAGGAGGAAAAACTTGGAATTGGTCTTAGAGTTAGAAGATGAAAATGACTAATACGCCATCTCTCTCTCACTCTCGCTCACTCTCTCTCTCTATTTCTCTGTCTGTCTTCGTGGCATGTGCGTACATGGCACATGCCAACATATCAGAAATACCTACATAGCTATCCATTTGCAATTGCAGAATCAAGATGCGGCGGCATTCCTGACAGCCAGCTAGCCAGGTAGCTAGCCTTCCAGTTAGCCACCTGAGTTGGAGCCATGCTCAAGGCCAAGAAACTCTCCAATAAAACTGTCAATTAACCTCTAAGTGAACTTGGAACGCAGTAAAAGATGCTGAAAACAAAATAATTTCCATTTGCAGGAGGCGGTGGGTGAGTGGGGCATATCTTATCGCCGGCTGCCAGAATGCCAGGTGAGCGATAGCAGCGGAACATTTTGCGCTCGCTGCTAATAGAGATCTCGCGCAGCGGCTGTCAATGGCTTAAGCCCGAGGCAGGCATTAGGAAAAGCCCCTGCGAAAAACTGGACCACACTCTAAGAGCTGTAGCCCGCACCACTCCCACTCCCAGTGCCCGCCCGGCACGCCTCCTCAGCTTTGTGGAGTTTGAAGCTGACAAAACGCTGCTATTTCCAATTGTGCTATTAATCTGCCACATTTGCACTTCTCCGTGCAGGAACGAGATGGCGGAACGCTTCGCCTCGCTTCGCATCGCTAAGCCGAAAATAGAAACAATCAAAATGAAAATACATTCTCTTCGTGCTTTCGTCTCCGTGCGTAATAAAAACCCCAAAAGCAAAACGTTTTCCATTTAAAATGTCGTCGCAAATGCAAAAGCTGATCCCCGTCCCTCGCCCTCTCCCACTCCCACTCACGCTCCCACTGGCAAGCAAGTGCTAACTGTAACTGTTCGACTAACTGCGAGGCAGCGACAGCGACCAATCAGAGGCCGGCAGCGTCACGCCCACTGCGCCAATTGCTGCACGGCTGCCGGCCAGTGCTGCCAAGCGACGCGCAGACCCAGACCGGTTTGTCCACCTCAGCACAGACGAGCGCGCCGGCGCAGCGAGCGAGAGAGCGAGCCGTGCGAGCGAGAGGCAAACACGCGCGAGGCGGAGCCAAGCCAGAGCAACCACCACAGTGCGGGCGAGAGGGTTGCCGGGCGTTTATTATGGTAGGTTAGGTTCAAACAAGGTGGCAAACAGGCTCGTTAAAGCTAACCAAACAGGAGGGCAGCAGCCACGGCAACAGCGACAGCGGCGGCGACAGCGGCGGCGACAGCGCTGCCAGCGTCAGCGGAACTGGTTTTACGTGCTCGCCAAGCCACTTAACGAGCGACAGCGACTGAGGCAGCGACCGAGACAGCGACTGCGGCAGCGACACAGTCCGTCGGCATATTTTTGGTTGCATTTATGAAAAGCGTTCACGCCCGCCAGCACGCGCCCGCTAGAAGCACGGAGTTTTGTTCGCTCACTCGTCGGTCTCAAATCTGAGCCCAGTTCCATTTGTCGAGCCGGTTAACGGTTAACGAAATCGCGTCGCGGCCTCGTTTCATTAACGCCAAAGCCAAAGTGTGAAGCCAATCGAAGCGCCGTCAACTGTGCAGTGAGTGGGGCAAGAGAAAATACTGTAATCACAACTAGATGCCGATATATATCGGCATATATCTGAATAATCAAAAGTAGAGAAAACAAAAGTGTTGTTCAAATTGGCGCCTCACATAAGCCTAACAGCTCTCAACATGTCCAGTCACGAGGAGGATGAACACGAACACGAGCACAAGCACGAGCACGGCGAAGATGTTGAGGAGCAAGAAATACACGTCGATGTCGACTCCGATTCACGAATGTCCTGCGGCAGCGGCTCAGACGTCGATATGGACAATGGCAGCTGCTACGACGAATCGGAAACTCCGCTCAGGTAAACTATTAATCAGATGTCAATACTTATACGTTTGTATAAATACATGAATGCCCAGATATAGCTTTGGTGTCAAACAGATCTATTCAGCAACTTGAGAACAAATTTAATTGTGCTTAGCAAATATTAGTTATTGTTTTGAGAACTTCTCATAATCATACTCTGTTTACTCTGGGTGAATGGCCATATTTGTTTCATGGAACTTTGTTGATCTACAGAGTTAAATAAATCTATCTACGCCTCTTTATCAATCTATCTATTTCTCCTCTCTCTCTCTCTCTCTCTCTCTCTCTCTCTCTCTCTCTCTCTCTCTCATTCACTCTATATCTTGATCATCCTGTCTGCCTCAAAATATCTTTGCCTCTCTCTCTCTCTTTCTCACCCCATCTCACTCTTCTCCGCTCTCTTTATCATCCTGCTTGTCTCAAGATCACTCTCTTCCTCTCTCTCTCTCTGTCTCTCTCTCTCTCTCTCTCTCTCTCTCTCTCTCTCTCTCTCTCATCCTCTTTCACTCTCATTTCAATTCTCATCCCTCACTTTAAACAGAGTATTAGACAGTCAGGAACGACATTTGAAACTTCTCTTAATCATTTGATGAGCCAATAAAATGAATATATTCAAATGACGTTCGCATTGTTTGACTACACAAAGTCCCATTCTTGGCGCATTTGAATAGCTAACAAGCTGATCCAATAAACGCTTTCATTCACAATCGAATCGAATCGAATCGCATCGCATTGAAACGAGCTCTCGACTCGCTCCAATTTGGGTTTGGCGTGAACAAAGCTCTTAAACGCTAATAAATAGCCGCAGCAGACGCCAAAAAAACTTCCTGAATTTACAATGACACCTAGAGAGAGAGTAGGAGAGGAAGAGAGAGATGGCACTATAGGGTATGATGGAGCTGGGCATGGCCGACTCGGCCGACGATAAAGAGGCACATTAGTAAGGCGCCAAAAACGCGCAACGATAACAGCTACCCAAATGGGCGCCAAACAAGTTCGGACAACACAAAGGCCTGGGCACAGTCGGGGGGCCCTGCGCATCACATGGGATTAACATTTTAATAGAGAATGCTCCATAAAACGAAGCTGAAAACACATAAAGCGAAGCGAATGCGAGTCGCGAGACAAAAGAAGAAAGATCATAAAATAGTTGTTCCACTGACTTATGAACGTTTGGGCTGAAGCTTTTTGTCAAGTGTAGATCGGCACTGGCGATTTATAGAATTCGAATCAAATGCCATTTGCATAATTACTTAATTTGCCAAGATTCATGCGAAATATTACGCATACGCAGCGTATAGGCTGGCGAAGGCGAAGGCTGCGAGCGCGAGACGAAAACATGATTTCTGCGTGTTTCCAGCCAATACTTTAGGCCTTATCTGCAACACAGCCAAGAGCCAAGTGCCAACCGCCAGCATCGAGCAGCAGCAATAACTACTTAAATACACTTGGAGAAAATTTTTTGTACTCGATTTGAATAAAAATTACATTAAATCTAAATTTATTTTATAATATTTATTTAATAATAATGAAGACGTAATATATAAAATATATGTTGCTAAAAAAAAGAATACATTTTAAATATACATTTTAAAATTTGTTTAATTTATGACAAGAACCAAAATTTAATAAAAATCATAAATATAATATTAATTTGAGATATTAATATTTAAAATGTATTCTTTTAGTAGCAAGTAAATATAAAGTTACAGAATATTATATATTGATAGCAAGACCAATACAAGAAGAAGAGTTTGAGTTTGAACATTGATTAGTGATTAAGAGTAGTTTATGAAGTTAAAGCTCTTTGAAGTTGTTTACGTTGAATTCAATCATTAAACTCTGTTTAAATCAATTAATGCTCTGTTAATTACATTCATAAAATATTTACCAATTTCAAACTTGTTTTCAGCCATGTTTTTGTTTGGCTTGAATCCATTAGTTTTTCTTCAAGTGTATGCCATATGCGTGGGCAAATGTTTTCAGATTTTAGTTTGCAACATTTTAGTCATAATTAGTTCTATCTGTCTCCGTCTCTCACTCTGTCTATCTGTGACACTTTTAATATTAATGAGAGCAACAACACAATAATAATAACTTGTATTTCACTCATTCAATCTGCCTCTCTCTCTCTCTCTCTTTCGCCCTGTCTCTTTTCTTTAGCGAATCACTGCAATCGGAGCAGACGCGCTCCTCATCCAGCGAGAATCTGCCCTTCAGTATATCGCGCCTGCTCTCCAAACCCTTTGAAACCAATAACAACAACAACAACAACAATCACAACAACAGCAGCCAACACAACAACAACAACAGCAGCAGCAACAACAACAACAACAATAACAATTTGGATAGAAATATTGAAGAGAAAGATCTGCAGGCAGATGAACACGATTTGGCCGCCTATAAATTGGCCAGCAGCATTGCCAATTCGACTTATGGCAGCGCCGCAGCGCTTTACTCGTATCCGCATCTTTATCCGTCGGCAGCGGCAGCGGCTGCCGGCCATGTGCTGCGTGTGCCGCCGCAGCGTACGCCGCTCACCTGGGCGCTGCCGCCGTTGCATCATGCGGCGCTCGCCCATCAGGCGGTCAAGGATCGGCTGGCAGGTGAGTGAAGCTCACTGTTAAAAAGTGAGGTAGCCCCCAAATAACAAGCAAAACAGCTACTGTTACGATGTACATCCAGTGCGTATGTGTGTGTGTGTGAGTGTGAGTGTGTGTGTAGCAGTGTGTGCTCCTTGCCTAATAAGCGCGATCAGAGAAGTCTTTTAAGCCAACATGCCTGTCGGCATGTCATTTGCCCAAGCAGTGCCACACACATGCACACACACACATGCACACACACATGCAGACACTGGCACACACGCCCTAAAGTATAAAAACATGTTTGCCTTCAAATGCACAATCGCAGCTTAAGTCAAAGCCAAAGAACAAAAAACCGCCCAGAAGCAAAAGTTTTGCTCTACTCATTTGCATATAGGTATATCTGTATATATATACATACACACACATGTATGTATGTGTGTGGATGGATGCTCGCTGTTCGCTTCCTTAATTTGTTTACATTATGAGCTTCGGTTGTTCGAACAGCGCGAGCCGCTTAAATAATGAGAACGCGTTGATTTTATTACGAATCTGCATACCCTTTTTATCAGCTGTGCTGTCAGTGGACTGGGCTCGACTGCGATCGACTGGGCCCAGTTAGTAGGAAGTTGGCTGCATTAACTCATATTTGTGAGCGGCAAAGCTGCTTAGCTGGACGATCGCGATGCGATTTGCTTTTATGGCCAACAACATCCGCTGCGCTCCTTATTTTATATAGCTTTTCGTTTTCGTTTTCGTTTTAGTTTTTGTTTTATTTTTTAGTTATTTTAATGAGCTGGTTTACATGACTTTTTAATTTCGCGCTGTGCCCCCGAAAAAGGAATTAATTACACTTTGGGCGGTCCTCAGCTGAGCTGCGGACTTGGCTGCGGACTTGGCTTATTTATCGCCAGCATACCACACTTCAATGCGACGCGGCCTCAACTGACATGGGCAGCATTTAATTAGTCTCAGCTAGTGTGCGAATGTGTGTGAGAGGAAGCGGGAGAGGGAGAGGGAGATGAGCACTGTGCAGCCTACAGAGAAGAGATCAGCACAGTGAGAGAGAGAAAGAGCGGGAGCAGAACTCGGCCACACTCTTTCTTTTTGTGTTGTGTTGGCTGAAGGGGAGGTGGAGAGCGAGTGTAGCTTCCTTTGACCAGTTTCGTTTTGTCAACAACTTCGTCAGCGACGTCTGTCGCCCTGTGTCTGTGTGAATGAGTGTGCTTGTGTGTGTGTGTGTGTGGTTCTGCTGATAAGCTGGCGCCTTGGCTTTTTTCATTAACAAGACAAACGAGCCAGCGTCACAGTGTGACCCTTTGCCCAATGGCCGCTCCCTCTCTCTCCCTCTCTCCCTGTCACGCTCACTCTTATGATTAATAAGCGTTGCATGTTAATTGGAATGCCGTTGCTTGGACATTCTGCTGACAGGCGCACGCAGCAGGCGCCAATTAAATTTGGAGCCCTTTCTAGCCCAAAAAAAAAAAAAGTGGCCAAATCGCATGCAAGTTCAAAGTTTAAATGCTCGAGTGTAGATATTTGTAGCTACATATTGCGCATACGCCAGGTGAGCCTGCCCGGCTAGTCTCAGCCTCTGTCTCTGTCTCTGTCTCGGCCACAGGCGCCATCAATAATGCATGCTAAAAGCTTTTAGCATTATTTTACGTATTTTCGGTAAAGCAAACGGCAACGGCAGGCAGCAGCCGCCACAGCCCACAGACAGGTTGCGAGAGTATCTTTAAGATACGCCAAGAACTGAGCCAAAACATCATAAATAAGAGGGATCCGGCTGAGGGGGCGGGGGACGGGGCGGGATTTGTTGGTAAGCCATAAAATTATGCTTACGCGAATGAGTGCTTGACTTCGCATCCTTTAAGGATATGAGCGCCAGCTTATGTGGTGCGATAAATGGCTTTTTATTGAAATTGATATTACCTGAAATATTCAAATGGCATTCAAAAACCCTTCCGAGCACGCGTCCCACATCCATTTTCGCTTGGGGCAAATGGAAATTGAAGGGTTCCTGGGCGAAGTCTCAATAAAAAACATGATTTGTCAGCTTAACACCCAGCCATACATAACGGTACTCGGCTGCGGGACTTTTCCGATTGATGGAAATTTTAGCCATTTTGTTGGACGAAGCAAAGTTTCTGTGGATATAAAAAGCAAGTTAAAGAATTCGGCTAAACTGTAAATATCGTAGCATTTGAAGCTCTTTAGCGATTGGAAAATGCGGAAATTGTGAATATGGTTTATGGAATAGGTAAATTTTATAAAGAAGAAGAAACAGGCACGCGCACAATCTGCAATTTATGTAGGAAAAACAATTGCAATCAACTGAAATTTTAAATTTGGGCTCTTGAATATTCGGATTCAGATCTCTTAAAAGGTTTAGATGTAAGAAGATGCATTAAGTGTATAAATTCGTAATCAGTATATGAAGCACAGTTGAAACTCAATTGAAGCTCGGTATATTAGGCTTTTAAGAGCACCGTTATTTTTTCCTTTTTTTGGGTTTGCATCTTTGAGTAATTTTAATGTGCTTAAATATTTAGCCAGATCTAACTAACAAATGACCCCTATGAGACGTTGGTCAAGCCGGTTTCGGCCGATTGTCGTCGAGGACAACGACGACGACAACGTTTTAATATTTTGTTGCTGTTGCGGTTGTTGTTGTTGTTGTTGCTTGGTTGGCTCGTCTTATCGCACACAATAAACAACAACACGCAAAAGTAAGTCGACTGGCTGGAATTTTAAAAGGTTCAGCGCCAGGCAGACAAACGGACAACCAGCCAGCCAGCCAGCCAGCCAGCCAGTTAGGCAGTTAGCCAGCGGCACAGTGCGCACCCATTAAGAGAGACGAAGGCGGCCTTAGACTTAGGTCACATAGGCATCCTAGGAAGTACGAGTAGAGTTTATGACTCAACCTTTTGAATGAAATTGATGTCGCGTGCGTCGTCGTCGTCGTCGTCGTCTTCTTCTTCTGCCTCTGATGATAAAGGTTAAAGATCGCACTCAGACAGCGGCAATTAGGCACTCGAGTCAGTGACTCCGGCTCTTCACCAAATTGATTTCACAGCAGGTAGAGACAGGTCACAGTCACAGGGCTGCCGGAAGCAAATATCGGAAATGTCCCATTATCTATTTAGATATAGTTATATATGTTTGATAGATAGCTAACTAATTGCCCGAGGATTCTTCTGCTTTCAGCTGCCTTTCCCATTGCCCGACGCATCGGACATCCGTATCAGAATCGCACGCCGCCCAAGCGAAAAAAGCCGCGCACCTCGTTCACACGCATCCAGGTGGCTGAGCTGGAGAAACGTTTCCACAAGCAGAAGTACTTGGCATCTGCCGAACGGGCGGCACTCGCACGTGGCCTCAAGATGACCGATGCACAGGTGAAAACGTGGTTTCAGAATCGTCGCACCAAATGGAGGTAAGTTCTACAGTTTTAAAGAACAACAAAAATCAATATGCAACGCTCTCAAGTGCTGACAGCTAACGCCCTTCTCCACCGCCCCCTGCCACACCTCTTTAAACTAGAAAAAAAGATAGAAAAATATATAAATATGTACGTCTATATGTATATATAGCTCACTTTTATAACTGGGGGTAAAAGGTTTTTCCATTATGCATGAGCACATTAAATGAAAAAGCGCAAACCTCCCCCGCCTGTCTCCAGCTCAGGCTCTGGTTCTGGCTCTGGCCCACCCACACTTGCGCCGCTTAGGGGTTGGCCCTCTGCGGGGGTGGATTCGTTTTCGTATCTAGTTTGTTAAGTCATCTGCAGCGCTTGCTCCATAATGAGCCGAGGGTTTCCCATTAGGCAAACGCTTATCATCGGCACACAAAATGGAGGCTATGAAAAACATAATCATAATTCAGCTTAAGGACTTGAAGAAAAATATATATTAAAGTATTTTGTAGTTTGATGAATTATGGACACTATGAATATATTTTTATAAATATGAAAATATTTACTCCGGACATAATCCCGAGTTCTGTTGAAAATCTCGGAACCTGCATTTGAATAACCTTTTCTATTTTATTCAAAACAAAATAATACCAAAGTAGCATTTAAAAATAATTGATAGGAAATCAACAATTTTATGTTCCGAAACTAAATGCAAATAAATCAAATCGTTCCACTTGAGCGATGTATTTAAAAAACTAAAAATACAAAAATTAAAAATCAAAAATATATTTTTTAATTAGTCATAAAAGTATTTAATATTGTTCAGAAATAATTAGAAAATAGCATTTAATAAGCTGTCCAGACTAACATTATCTACAAAAAGATCTTGATATCATCGAGAATTCTTGAGCTTTGGCTTGCTTTTAATTTATTTATATGCATATACCTATTTAATATGCATTGTCTATATATAAAATGTTTTATAAGCTGCACAGCTGTTTATTCATTACTTTGATTTATGGCCCTTGCATTGAATGGCAATTAACGAACAATTCCAACTACGGAATCGCAGCCTTATCAAGCCCATGAGCTCCCTTCCCACTAATTATATGTAGAGCCGTTTGCACTTGAAGAAATCTTTGCATACAAAATTTGAATACTTTATTAAACGAGAAATGCCTCTAAAAGAATCCATGTTGGCATTTTCTTTTCTCTTCAATTCAACTTAATAATTAAAAGATATTTCTGTCAAGTTATCTTTCCCCCATTTCGCTCAGTGTATGCATATTATGCCAGCTATAAACATGTCACGCGCTTGTTTGTCTCTAATTTAATGAGGCATTGATGCGTTGAACACCGTTGCGTGTCTCAAATTGCTTTCTATTTTATTATTAACATTAGAATTATAACAAAATGATTCCCTCGCCCACTACACAGCACCGCCCCGTCCCTACATTTATGATACATGATATGACCATATGCAATTACCATTATCATAATGACAAACGAAAAACTTTACAAAAACTGAGCAACGCTACCCTACACACAATGGAATTGAGCAGAAGAAGAGGTGGCCCAACTTAGATAGTATACCTAGAATATATGTATCAGCAGAAGTACTATTTGTCCAGCTCAAATTTATGCAATATTTAATATATAATATATATAAAGACAATGAGCTCACCTTCATATCTGTAATTAGTAAAATATTATACAGATTAAATTAGTCTTACTTGAGGATTACTTGACTACAAAGGTATTTAAATACCTTGGGTATGTTGTCTACTACACACCTGCTTTCATTCAGCCCAAAACCCATACACTGGGTATCTGCAAGTCGAGCAGAAATAACTATTATTTGTTTTGCCCTCTGCTCTCAAGCAACAACAGCAAAACTTTTTACAGTGGGCGCATTTGAGACGCGTTAATTGCCGCTTAGCAGGCTCAGCTCCCACAGCACGACAATGCCAGAAGCTAGAAGCCAGACCCGTCTCTCTCCCACACTCTCTCCCTCCCTCTCACTCCGTTGCTTGCCACTGCCTTCTGGCCAAGTCCTCTTGGCTGTTGGCTGTTTGGCTCTTAGAGCTTATCAGCCATTTTGGACCTAGTTTAGCTCGTAAAAATTAATGATGTAAAACGCAATTTTGTTAACGGCAATGGCCACGGCTCGTTTGTGGCTAAGTGAAATGGCAACGGCATTAAACAAGCCCCATGATTATGTATGTCTCGTAAATACAACTACATTTACATATATCTATATACGTATACATATTTATGTATATTTCACATAATTGCCTTAATGCAACTGCGCGCCAAGTAATTTGAATAATTAGCACCGTTCAACATGGCGTATGAGTTATGTTCACTTCAAAGATTTCCAAATATGTTTGTTGTTTTTTCTCTTTCTGTAACTCGTTTTGCGGGCGCGCAATAACAAAGACAAAGCATGAATCAGAGGCCTTCGCTTACCAGCAACAACAACAACCGCAATAAAAAAGAAACAGCAACAACAACAGTTAATAATTAACGAGACAAAGAAGAAGAAGACTGAGCAATTGAATGAAGCCTGTTGCCCGTCAATTTGACAATGTGTTTAGCGAACAAGAAATTAAAAGGAGCAGCAAAAAAGAAAAAATAACAAGCAAAACCCAGTTAGCTGCGCTGTAACGAACTCAAATACTTTTTCTATGCATACTTGCAAAAATATTCTATCTCTTGTGCGAAAGGCTTTCATTTGAAGACATTCATTAGATTTCAATTAAAGCTGCTTAATAAAACAGTCTGATATTTTCATAATTATCTAATATTTATTACCTTTTCGCAGACATACTTCGAAAGGGCATCAGAAAGTCGTCAAGTCAAACTGCAGCTAAAGGCAGACAGACAACAGTTAGAAAGCGGTAGATGGCGAGCGCGTGCTGGCGCGGGTGTGACAGGGACAGCATGTCTGTCAGTGGAAGAAAAAAATGGCATGTCATTGCGTACTTTGTTTTGTTGTATTTGCGCTGGGGCCAAACAAATGACGGCGTCTAACGGTTGTCTGCTTGGGCAAAAGATTTGCAGGAATTGAATACCCAGCAAACGAGCGACAACTAAGTGAGGTATACACATTTTATATGCAGTTGTTATGAGAGTAGAATATGATAAGTAAAATCTGATATCCGACTCAAATATTTTTAGCGACAAACGAGCTACAATTGAAAGAGAATATCTCATCATTATTTACTACAGGGTATTTCCATTGCTGCAGGGATGCTGGGAGAGTATGCATAATTTAATTAGCAACCTGCGCATAAATCAACTTGCCGTTAAACCCTTTTTAATTACACGCCCATGCATCAAACACAAAGATTTGGGGCAACGGGTGGGTGTGGCGAAGGCGTAGGATGTTGGGGCGAATCTTAAATTTGAGTAGCAAAACTCACACGAAATTAATTGTGTGGCATATGGCAAAGTTTTTGCCGTAGCTGCTGAAAGCTGTCTAATTAAAAATTTACACACGCACACAATGACAAATGAACTATGCGTGTGTGTGGGTGTGTGTGAGTGTGTGGCCTGAAGAAGTTGTTGCCAAAAACTTGAACCGCAAGACGAAAAATCAATTTGGCAAAGAGCAAAGTTTGCTGGGCCAAAAGCAGAAACAAAGCCAGAAAGAAAATCAAATGAAATTAATTGCAGCTGCGTTTGGCCATTTGTAAATTAACTTTGAAGCTGCGACGCCAAGGCACGTGTCCTGCCCAGGACGAAATCTTGGCCAAGTCCTGCGGGACTTGCTGGGGCCAGCCAATTAATGGACTGGCTAAATTGTTATGTCTTGAAAGATAATTACCAGAGAGCCCCAAAAAAGCATTATTTGCTGTGTGTGTGTGTGTGTGTGAAATGATTTTAATTAGCTGCTTTCGGCTCGCACTTGAGCAGCTGCTAACAGCGCGACAATTGACTTGCCATTAAATTTGTTACCACATTTATCACCCGCTGCCCCGATTTTTCTTCCTCTCCTGCTCTCTCTCTCTCTCTCTCTCTCTCTCTCTCTCTCTCTCTCTCTCTCTCTCTCTCTCTCTGTTTCGGTGTGAGTGTGTCGTGCTTTAATAAACATTTTAGCCTAATGCCTGCCCATTATTTATCATGAACACAGCAACAACAACAACAACTACAACAGCAACATTTTCATCGCCCTGGCGCCAAAAGACAAACAGTTAACATTTGTAAAGCGTTTTCCATTTCCACCTCGATAAAAACAAAAAACTCGAAAAAAAACAAAAAACTCTCGTGCTGCACAAGATAAATTACAGTCGTGCTGCCTCTATTTCGGTCTCTGTTGCGCTTCAATTACGCCCAGAGGCTGTCGTCTGTCTCTGCCTCTACCTCACTCGCTCTTGCTCTCTCTGTCTCTCTGTTCCGCTTAAATTAAGCCCGCACACATACTCAATCATACACACACACACACACACTCGCAGCTTTGCCTGCCTCTAGCGCTCTCTCTCTCTCTCTCTCTCTCTCTCTTACTGTTCCGCTCAAATTAAGCTCACACACACACTCACACATACATACATAGTTTGCTTTGCCTTTGGAGTTTTTAATCAATTTTTGTTGAATTTTTCATGCGGTAGCTGTAAAAATGCCTCGCAGATAAAGCATCCAAAAAATGCCAGAAAGTAAAAGTGAAATACTACCCATAGTCGCATAATATATAACTCACTCAAACTGAATGCCAGACATAGAAATTGCAGTTGTTGTTTACTGTTGTTACATCTCGTTGCCGTGTTGAGCAATAATTGAATTAGAGTGGACCAAAACATATCTATGTACATACAGTTCTACTGGAGCAAATATCAAAATAAGTTCTATACACGAAATTACCTGTTTTTATCTCTTTTGCCATTCAACTAACAATCATCCAATTCGGCAATGATATTGATGAATTTTTAATAAGCTCGCATTCGAGTTATGAACTTTTAGTTTGAATGATGACATTGCTGATGAAAGCCTTAATGATAGCATATTTAACTACATATAATACTACAAATGATATGTGTGGGTCGCACACACACACACACACACACATACTCTCGAACTAACGAGCTAAGTATTTAGGATAGTAATTACACGGGACAAAAACTTTAGCTGGCAACCATAAGAACTTCATTAGATCATGAAATATTCAATATGGCGCAAAGGCAAAAACAACCACCCTAACTGCTATCTGTCTGTGTGAGTGAGTGTGTGTGTGTGTGCTGGTGTTGGTGTGTGTTTGTGTGTGTGTGGCCACAATTAGAGCACAAATGCTGCGCAAACGCAAGATGCAAAGGCAAAGGGAAAGCGCAAGACTAAAATGGAACTGGAAGGAGAATGGGAAGGAGAATGGGAAGAAGGAAGAATGGGAAAAAGGGAATGAAGCAAATGCTGCAGCAATGCGAAATTGCATTTACAGTTGCAGCAACTGGCAATGGAAGTGGAGGTGGAACTGGGAAAGGGCATTAAGAATGGGAATGGGACTGGAATTGCTGGGAATGGAACTGTTGCTGCAGCAGCAAAGCGCAGTTGCAATTACAGTTGAATAATTGATGGCCACAGGAGTTGCTGCCGCCTCTTAAATCCCATTTAAGCGCAACATTTAAAATGTAATTTAACGGCAAAGCGACTCGAAATTAATTTTCAATAAAACAAAAGCGAAGCAGTCAGGGCCAGGTCCAATAAGTGCGCATTGTGAATTGTGGGCAATCAGCATATTTGATTCGATTACTTTGAAATGGCTATATATGTATGTAGGTCTAGCTAGCCATAATGAATATGCACATTAGTCGATGTCAATGTATAGATAAAGCTCATCAAATCTAACTCACTCTCTCTCTCTTTCTCTCTCTTTGCTTGCAGACGTCAGACGGCAGAGGAGCGCGAGGCGGAGCGACAGGCAGCCAATCGGCTGATGTTATCACTGCAGGCGGAGGCCATTAGCAAGGGCTTTGCGCCACCCGCTGCGCCGCTCAGCACACAGTCCGGCGTAAATGGAGCTCCGCTGGCGGCGCTGCACGGCCTGCAGCCCTGGGCGGAGGCGTCCCATGCAGCGGGCTGCTAATTGTCAAATGGTAGATCGTATATATGCACATACACATAGCACTACCTACACATGTGTGTGTGTGTGCGTGTGTGTGTGTGCGTATGTGTATAAGGTTTATTTGTGATAAAGTTTGCTTTGTAAATAGAGTTGAAAATGGGAATGGGCACAGCGAAGCCCCGAACAAGACGAATCAATCAATTTGTAAATATTTAGCTTTACTTTCCATATAAAATACAGTTACACTAAATAATCATATGCTTAAGAACTCGATGTAAGTTGAAGTAGTTTCCTTTAGTTTGTAGCGCAGTGTTTGCATGATTTTAGGTTCAACTTCAGTTGTTCAACACCTCTCAAAGTCTCACAGAATGTCAACTCTATAAAGCATACACATATACATATGTATGTAATACTTAGTTTATAAAATATAACAGAATTTTAAATATACAGCTTGTATTGTATGTTAGCTCGTAAGTCGAATGGCATTACCTAGTATTATAATTATAAATAACTATTGCAAGATATAACTAACTGAAATAAATACATTACGAAATCAAAGAAAATAACAAATTGTTTTAATTTCGATCAGAACTTTTACGAGTCATCCTCGAGCTTTGTGCTGGAAGAATCTCTCAATGATATTTCGATCTATATATATCATAACAATGTGCATTTATTTGTTCGTAACAGTGACTAGAAGCTGCAATACTTTCCCCAACAAAAGTGAGCCCCGACCGTCGGAACTTGGGGATCTGTGAGCGTCTTAGTTACTAAATACTTGAGTCCCTCAATGAGCTAAATTTAATTGAACTCACATTAATTTAGATGTATGTCGCTTTGAGGCAGGATATAATATTCTAATGCCATATGTTATATAGCCCGACTAAAAGATGCGAACAACCAAGTGGAAGAAAAAACCAACAACAATTAGCTGACTGGAGTGGAGTGGAGTGGAGTGAAGTGGAGTTCTCTATAATGATAATCCTGGCGGCCTTTCATTATAAATATATTACGTGTTTTTGCTGCGCTTCAAAGGCAAAACAAACACAGAGAATGCCGCCAGGTCGACAGTCAGCAGGTAGTTCTCACTCCCTCCCTCTCTCTCTGTCTCTCTCTCTCTCTTTCACTCAGAAAGGGATCTTAAAGTGTTGGTTGCTGTCACATTAGGCTCGACTGCGACTCCTACGAGTTGGCAAGGTGGTCGTCCGCTGGTTGCGGAAGTAAACCATTTGCCAACAAGTTGAAAGGGAAGGCGCCACACAATGTTGCAGACGGTACGGCAGACGAGTCGCTCTGTCGGCCGATCAAATGGTATTTTTTATTGAAACTGCCAGAGAGACACCTTTTCAATTTGGCTGCCTTTTGCCGCTTTGCTACTCGGAAATATATCGCATAAATTGCGTTTAATTGGACAATTTTGTGGGTTTTTATTTCTTTGTTAGCTTGTAATGAGGCCCGACGGACGGAAAGATCCTTCGGGCTGTGCGCCATTGCATGCGCCAGCCGAGTCAGAGGGGGTTCTTGACTCTAATTGGCACAGTTTGTGGAAACTGGAAGCCAGCCCAGGTTTTTGATTGATTATTGAGCCAAGCTGCGGACAGCAGCCAACGGCCAACGGCCAGAAGCTGCAGCCACAATCTATTTGTGTCCACTTAGTGAAATGACAGGCGCCAGAGACAGAGAGAATGAGAGCGAGGGAGGGAGAGAGAGAGAGAGATGTGGGAGATGTGGGTGATTGCCGAAAATCAGCAAAAAGAAAAGCAAATTGAAAGTGACCAACAGAGGGTGGCATCCATCCAACTGCTCGAGTCGGTATATGAAAGCAGAGAGCGCACGACTAGCTGATACCCAGTGCTCAACGATTTGTATCGGCTTGAGATGTGTGATCAAATGGAAACTTTCGGAGAATGGCCTCAACACATTGCAGTTTATCAAGGATCTATTACAGACGGACCACTGCCTCAATCTGGAGTAAACAAAATACGCTCATAGATGTCTGGCACAGAAACAATATGCCCTGAATGTCCTGGGCTCATTGTGTACAGGGTATACAAATACAAATGAACAGCCATGCGGTTGGTCAACAAGACAAGCAAAGAGCAGCAGAGGCTAGGGCGGGGCTGGGCGAGCGAGTGACTGAGTGGGAGGACAGCAGAGAGTAGGATTTTGCGAGTGGAAAACTCTTGGCCAGCCGGCTGGCATGTCAATTTGGATTATGGCAATGGATTGAACGGGATTTAAGGCCAAGTCGAAGCTCTTTTCAAATTAGTTTTTCAGCCTTTTTCCCACATAGCTGCAATTTCATATTAAAATTCTGAACAATCGAGCAGTGAGGCCAGCCTTCGGGGGAATCGCGCTGACAGTGCTCGGCCAGAAGTTTGACAGCCATTCACAAAAGTCACAATCGCAGTCGCAGTCGCAGTCGCCGTTGCAGTCACAGTAGATGGCGTACAGTGACATCGAATAATTAGAGGACATCATGGAGACATTTAAATAAAATATGAGTTTGCTATTGTTGTGTGTTGCTGTTGTTGTTGTTGTTGTTGCTTGGCTAACGTTGAGCACGTCTAGCCTCTAATTATGGCCGTCGCTGGTTGGTTGCCTGCTTGGCTGGCTGGCTGGCCTGTCAACCTGCCACATGGCAGTCATAAAACCAAAAAATGTCATAAAGGAAGCCATTTTTAACAGCGTACCTAAAGGCAAACACAGCGCAAGGAGCTCAACTGCAACTGATCGACTATGAGCTACCCTTTGCTTGAAGGAGAGAAACAATACATCATCGATACATCATGATTGATAGCTGAGTACTTCTAAATCATAATTATCATCATTAGTCGACTTCAGTTATTATACATCTCATGATATTCCACATATATCATGATATCTTATATTAGATTGATCTAGATTGATCTCATTTATTTGTACATCATACTTGATCAGAGCTTACATATCGACTTATAGTTCTCCATTGCCTGAACGAACTGCAGGCATAATTTGAAGTATTCCCAATGCTTCTGAACTATCTCTATGAGTAGAACTACCCCGTTATATGGCTATATCTGTAGCCAACTATCTTTAGCAAACAGCGAGCTGTCATTAGTTCTCTCTGTCATCGTGTGTGTAGGTGGGTATGTGTGTGTGTGCGGGTCTATTACTACTGTAAATGAGTTAAAAAAAATGGAGTAAATGGAGTGAGAAGCACGCTCTACATCCCCCTTTAAGCAAGGGCAGCCATTAAACACAGTTTGTTTTTGTGTTTTGTTGCTGTTGTTTTTACCGGATCTACCACTAGAATTCGAGATCCGGTGCTACGGCGACAACTAACAACAACGACTAACAGCACTTCTAATGACCACACAGCGCCGTTCTCCAAATTAATCATTTGGCCCCTCATTAGTTTCATTGCGTATTTTTTATTTTTATAGCCTGAACTCATTGACAGCAGACGAAACAGGGTATTTTAGTTTTGTGGCTACATATACGTGTAGCAGGCAATAGTGGGCGTGGCAGACACATCAACTGAGTCGATACAGACTTCAAATTTGAAATGCATGTTTTTATAAACGTATACGTCTTAGCTCTTTCATATTGATATATAACTTGATTAATTTTAACTATAAAGACTTACTTCAAATTTGGTATATGGGTTCTCGTAATAAACATTCAGATAAGGAATATTTCCTTTTTGTTAAAGATCCTCTGATTCCTAGAGACATTTGCATATTCTATGCACATATGTACTACAAATCTCATAGGGAACTAAAAGTTTCTCAGGGATCAGGGTGTCTCGCAGTCGGATACTCCCGAGCAAAACACTCTAGTTTTCATGTATATTTAGTATTATTCTTATTTCTCTTTGTGGGCTTTTGTTTGTTGTGGACAAAGCATATGCTAATAGCTCATGAATGACACGTTGTTTTGTGGCTGCTTTGTCGCTGGCTATGGCCAATAAATTGGCTGGCTAAATGATACCGAAAAACTCCCCCTGAAATCGCAATAGACCCATGGAGCATATCAATTATTATAAATACCCTTGTACAAAGCCAGCTGAGGCAAATCACATTAGATTGGAGACATCGCCTCAAAATGAAATTAACTCAATTAGTAATTTATTACAAGCCTGAAAGCCATGCCAATCCAGGTTGTAATATTATAATAATATAGTTAGTATTATCATTCATTAGTATTATAGAAAACAAAATATATAAATATACAACTCTATATTCACTTCTTTGATTCGCTTAGAGAACTAATTCTACAGAGACTTTCTGAATGATATTTATTACCATTATTATATATGTACTTATCCCAATCACATGAATCTCTTCGAGCATTACTTCGAATGCAATTAGATTGTTATGCATAGCTCTAAGGCCAGTCAGAGCTTTACGAATATAGTTGGCATTCAGTCTTATCTGCTAACAACTCGACTTAATTGTTGTTCTCAAGTATGTCAATTAATAAAAGTCAAAGTCGATAAAAATATAAAATTGTCAAAGAGGCAGCAAGTGCCCCCCCTGTACCTGTCTAATCAGCATGCGGACTGATAAGAGAGCTTGACAACTATTTCGGAATATATCTATGCAAATGCACATATGGGTATATCTATTCTGATTGATTGACCCTTCCAAGGCAATAAGAGTAAAAACGTTTTGCTGTACTTAGGAAATACATCAGGCATTTTGAGTGCAGAAAACTTCGTGTTTCGCACTTTCACATGAAAATTTAATCAAGTTGTTTTCAATTGAGTGCAAAATCACATCAGCCAGGCGTAAAACAGAGAGTGAAAAGTGAAGAGTGTAAGGCGGGAGAGGTAAAGCCAGCGAACCAGTAGACCGACAACCAAACAGACAAACAGACAGACAGACAAAGGGAATTGAGTGGTCAGCCAGGCTAAGAGGGGTTGGTTTGGCTTTCGTGTAACCCCGACTACAAGTGTCAACAGCAACTGGATCTGGATGAGGATTGTGGACAGTGAACTGCGGCACGTTCTACGATTTCACGTATTTATTGCCAAAACACACAAATTTATAACCAGCCAATAAAAGTAACTTTGACGAGGAACAGCTACGAATATAACATTTCAATTTTATGGCCTGGTCTAAAAAAGAAAAATGGCCCGAAGAGCGACTCATCAAATATTGAAAAGGCTGGAAAATTTATGCCGAATTCCATTAGAGTTATGGCGTGAAAATTGTTTAAAGCAAATCAATGCCACAATTAAGAGGAGGAGAACGAAAAGGAGAAGGAGAAGACGAGGAGGCGGGGTGATGGAATAGAGCCAAGTAATCAAGCTACTTTGGGTCAATCTTTTGTTTTTGGCACAAATCTCGAAAGTCCATTTAAGCAGCAAAACTGTTCAAATATTCAAGTCGAATTGTTTGAGATTCCCACTTGCCGTAGCTCGATTTTAATTTCATTTGTATATTTGACAGCCTTTGAATGCCCTGTTCAGGAATTGATTAGACGGAGTATATGTATCTGGCTTACCTTTGATTACCACTTAATAAAAATTGCAAATAGATGTATATATTTTAGAATAGTTACAGATTATTATTATTAAAATGTACATTTATATACTAGAAATGTTCGGTATATATGTATGTATGCCTATAACAGATCCATTTCTGTTGATCAGAAATTATTTAAATAGTTATCTCTATCTCAGAGGCATAGTCTACTCACTTCTGTCTCATTAATTCTATATGTATTGGTGTAGAATCCTACCTATATAGCTATGCTGATGATTTAAATAGTTCATTTCTTCGCAAAACCCTGGCAGAGTTCTTCTCCTTCTCTTTTAGAAATTTAGCATACAGACGCATACGAGAATTTATTTCTTTTGTGAGAAAAGAAATAGTTGCCAATCGGGTTATATACAGGATATTTGATATATTGATGGAAAAACTTCTTTTATTTAATTCAGCCTCTTCATTTTCTCTATCTTCGTCTTTAGCAAAATTAATTAATACCTAGTTCCACAACAGGGTATCTTCTAGCCAGCCATTCCCCCTCATTTCTCTCTCTCTCTTTCTCTCTCTCTCTCTCTCTCTCTCTCTCTCTCTCTCTCTCTCTCTCTGCATCTGCCAAGTCACTCTCATTTCGCTTTCATGTTTTGCATTAGATTGTGCCTCAGTCCCAATTGTCCATTTCATGGACTCGCAGCATTTGCATTTTTTATTTGTTAAGCAAGAATTCGACCTTTTTCTTTTCACTTGCCGTGCTACGGACTGCCTGTCCTTGTCCGTATCCTTATCGTTATCCTTGTCTTCGTCCGCCTCTCTAAGTGGCCTTCAGGGTAAATTTTGATTTTTGCGTAATTTTTCCAGAGTCCAGAGTCGAGTCAAAAATTGGAGGCGGCGCCATAAATAATGCAGCGAGCAAATCCAAATCCAGCCGTTGCCACGAATCACATCGAGGCCAGAAATGTTCACGCATATTACAAGAAAAAGAAGTAAGACCAAGTCGGGTATAACCAACCTGCTGATACTCATTCATTTCATTTCATTTCATTTCAGATCTATCGATGCACTCTAATCTCAACTTGAACCGTGGCAGGCAAAGAGGCAAATAGACGAACAGAAGCTGTCGAGGGAAACCGATATACCCTCTTTGTAGTTGAAAGAGCATGAAATGCAGAACAGAAGCGGGACAGCAACAATGAAAATTGAAATGAAACGAAACTCATTTGGATATCCGGGTAGTTTGGCATTCCGTTTGCCCGGCCAGAAACTTTTCCCAAATGCATATTAAAATACGCAAGTCCCACAGATTTTTTGTTGCTGGCCAAATAAATGCCTGGTCGTAAAAGTAAACGACAAACGAATGGGCCAAACAATAAAAAGCAAGTTCACGACTTACGACACACGACAAACGAACGTGAAAACGGACGGAGGGAGAGAGAGAGGAGGGAGTGAGAGGGAGGGGGTGGGGATATTGGCCATGTCATGTTCATGTTGACTAATGTTTAACGAGCACAACTTGTCCTTGTTGATGTTGTTTATGAACCTGCCAGCGACTTCGACTGCGCATCAACCACCCTCTGCCTCTACCTCTGCCACCACCACCCCCTCCCCATTTATCTGCGACTATTCAAATCCCTGCGGTGCCCGACTGCGTATCGCGGCGAGCATTGACGCGCGTGCCCTGCGACTCGTGACTCGTGGCTCGTGACTCGCGAGGCAGCATTTCAAATTGATGAAGTTGAAAGCCCAAATAATGTTAAGGGCTGCTTGCGAGAGTGCGGAGGGGGAGGGGGCGGACTTGCCAGCCCCCTCAGGCAGCAATCGGTGTCAATTGTGTAATTGCCGAATGTTGTTTTCAAATATTTAATTGAAAGGGTGTTTTGCGCATTATCCTTGCTGTTGAAGGACTTGCCATTTCGTGGTTACACGCGTATCCTGTTACAAATCCAGTGTGAATGTCGTTTTGCCTGCTCTTTAATATAATTGTTATCCGCTTGTCCCTGTCCCTGTCCCTGCCAGGGGGTGTTGACTGTTTGCCTGTTTCTCTGTTTGTTTTCCCGTTTGCCTTGTTGTCCTCCTGCAGCGGCAAGTGTTGAGATTTCGATACAAATGTTGACCCCCGGCACTGGAGTTACAGCAGATGCTACAAATAGATAGCAACACTAAATAATCCTGGGAAAGTTGCGACAACTTGAGCTTGATATTGAGATTATTTAATCTGAGAGGATTTTGCAATGTCCGCTCTAATTGCTTTTTAAGTAAGATTTCTAAAAAGTTCCTATCAATCAGTCAACTGATTGATTGATTGATTGATGTACAAATAGTGTAAAAATTGTTTATAGTATTTGAGCTTTATTGCAGTTCAATCCAACGACAAATTGAATCTCATTTAAAAGGAAAACTGAACGGAAATGCTTTTCCAGCCTCACTTCCGTTGTGCTTAAGAGACACTTTCTGACCACTCAATTTGCAGGTGCTACAATCAATTTGATATCCTTGTCGGCAGCTCGACCAGGTCATCTCATGCTGCCCGGCTGCTCTGAGCTTGAGCTGGCAATGAAAGGGCGTTAAAAGCAGCTTTCAATACAGTTTACGCAGCTCCGACTGGCACCTAGCTGCGAGCCAGGCCCCTAGATGCCAAGGACAGTGGACGACAGGCGACAGTCGATGACGACAGGACCAAAGGACGACAGCAGCGAACGAGCGAAAGGCAATTCCGATTGCATTTTAATGCAATTACAAGTGAAGCCCCTGGGAGGGCGTGCCATGGTGGTGCCATGGTGGGCCACTTGACACCACCCCAAAGGTCCACTTGACATTGACAATAAACAGCGCAGCATCGATGCTGTCGCTGCCGCTGCTTCTGCTGCTGCATTGTTGAAATATGTCCTGCGTCCTTAATTTCACTTCTGTATTTTTTTTTGTTCTGCCCGAACTCGATTCAGCTGCAGCCTGTCGCAGATTAAAAGATATAAATTCATATTCCCCGAGCAGCCGGGGGTGATGCGTGCGAAGCGTGTCCTCTTTCCCTCTCCCCCTCACTCTGGCACGGTTGTGTGTCCTTGCTCATGCGCCCCTGCCCTCCCCGAGGATCGATTAGCTTGTTAGGAATTCAATTTGAAAACATCGTTTTCCATGGCTCTCTATCTCTCTTCGGGAAGGGATTGCGTGAATGATGAGCCAGCTCAGCCTTATGGCAGCCCGTTTGATTTTGGTATCTCAGTCGCTGCTACAGGTGCAGTACAGGCACAGTGCGACCTCGCTGCCATGTCCAGACCACTTAAAGTAATTAACAGCAAGAAGCTGCTGCTCACTTGTTTCTTTTCTTTTTGCCTTCTGCTGCTCTGCCTTGGCGTCAACCCCGCTTCAGGTCTGATGGCTGCTGTTTCTCGTCAGGAGTACGCAGGACTCTGGACTCTGGACGTAGTGCTCAGGACATAATCACGTGCCTCGACATGCATTTCGCATCGAAGTGCGCACAGCATTTGTCGTTAAGAAGCAATTATATCCCCGACATGTCCTCTACGCAAACGAATAAAAATGATTTGATTTCTGCTTTCGTTTTATGAATATTGAATGAAATTTTGCATTTACATAAGCCAACGTGAACAAATTTAAATACCTTTAGGATATTCAAAAAGTGTTCATAAAAAGTTAATAAATTATTTTTCTCATGTTTGCCAAGTATATTTAACAAATCTCTATTTATAGCAAATCCCTCGACTTTAACAATTTGGATTCACATCGATTTTTCAACCCGTTTCGATATAATGTGCACCATAATCGGTTGACTCCAACCGCTCAAATGGCTGAGCCCCCATCTGGGTTTATTTGATTGATGATAATGCTAAGGACTCGCAGCTTAGCCTTCAAGCGGTATTATTTATTGAAAGCCGCTTCTAGTTCCATAATGAACTGTTTCATCATTTGACACATGTAGTTGACTCATTCCGTATATTATACTATAGATAATCATAGATTATGAATATATATTCATTGAGTAGAATAAAGTTCAATAAATACTTAATTTCAATTAAATTGTACTTTAAAGAGCCCCATATTTAGTCTATGTCTCAGGCGTTAGCTCATTGTTCAATCACCAAAGCTGTAGTTCATTTGAACAATTCGTTCAATGAACAAAATGTCGCAACACAAAAATTGTGCGAATATCAACGGTTAATTAACTTGCTCATATAGTCATTGCAAATGGCCTCAAAACGGTTGTCAATTGTCGGCTTAAACCACCAACCATAGGTGGCGCCACGCACATGTAAGCACAGACAAGAACCTAGCAAAGACAGAAACCCAGCGCTTGCAGAATTCAATGTGGGATTCGAATTGAATAAAAATCTGGTTATGAGCCGCTTTGCATGTATTAATAAGCATTTCAACATCAAATTTATGTTAATATATATAAATAAATACAAAGCCTAATTTTAACTGTGTGTGTGTGCAAATCTGATTCTAGCTTGCAAAGTCATTCTTCTTTGTGGGCCACCCCCCAACCCATTCACAGCCTACCACAAGACAGCCAATGCTCAACAGCAGAGCCGATCACTAGAGAAGAGCCAGCCCGAAGCAGCAGAGCCGACTCGAGGCAGCCGAGCATCAACACGACGATCGATTCCACCACAGCAGAGCCGAACATTGCGATTAAGCGAGTTAACAGCGTGACATCACTGCGATGTATAAGCATAGACATCAACCTTTTAGCCAAGGCACAGCCCACATGCTAAGCCTGGATTAATGGAATTCACCATTTGTTATTCATCTTAAATGTGTGAGTGCATTTTTGATAAGAAATCACATATACATATATCCGCTTTAGCTATGCGTGTTTAGTTACCTCTATATCTGTTCGTATGTGTGTCTGTATAAACAAGAGCTAAGAAAGATCATTTAAGTGGTCTACATGTATGCAGCAGTATTGATTTAGTATTTATATTTAAGTAAAATGAAGCTGCAATGCTTGAAGCAGCAGAGAGTGCTGCCATTGGTCGGCTGCAACGAGCCCTACCTGACATTTGAGCGCGACCTAGACTTTGAGTGAAGGTCGCCCTATATAAAGGCCGGCAGCTGCAGCATTTCTTCAGTCGCCCAGGCTCAGTGGAAAGTGAAGGTTGTTATCGCTCTGAAGGCTGAGGAAATATTTAAAGGAAATACTTGGAGAAAATACTTAGAGGAAATACTTGGAAGCAATATTTAGTACTCAGAGAAAATACTTGGTGGACATACTGAGAGGAACTCGTACCTTTTGTCGGCTGTTTTGGTATACTAGTTAGGAAGTCTATATTTAAAATATTCTCTAATGTATGGACATATGGACAGCTACAGATAGACGGACGGATCGGACTATATTGTATATACATCAAAAGGGAAAAGGGAAATCTGAACGCAATGACAGTATTTTGTATCATATGATACAGTTAATATATTTTTGTAGCACTTTTTGCTAACAGCAATAATAATAATAATAGTAATGCTAGTCGTAATAATTCATCAGTAGATTCATTTTCATCGCTCAATGCTTTCCAAAGTCGGCTGGCTCCACTGGATCAGCCACCGTTTCGTACAGCTCGTTCGATTGATGCTGATTGACTCTGGGATACAATAAATTGTTGTCGTTGTTATTGGCACTGGGTCTGGGTCTGGCATGCATGTTGAGGTCTGTCGGATCGGGTCTGTTCCCATTGTAGGCCAATCCATTGGCAAAGGAGTGATGCAGCAGGGCGTTACCCGTCAAGTGCTGCAGCTGCATCAAGCAACTAGTCAAGAAGCAGAAGAAGAAAAACCTATTGGTAAATAGATCAATCAAAGTCAATCGCTCAATCAATTACCGTTCCAGTTTGATATCGCTGGGCTTCTCCTGCATTTCAAATGCATCCAACAGTCCCAGATTATGGCCACTGTTCAGCAAAGCCGAGGGAGTGGCCCGTTTTCCGTTGGTCCAACCGCGGGAATATTGGAAAGTCTGACCCATGCAGACCATCGAGAGGGTGAAGAGAAACAGCGGCAACAGCAGCAAGCGCAGCATGATTGAAGCTGGGTCTAAAGATGACAAAATGTACAAAATTAATCAACATATATTAGATTGGACATTTTTATCAAAATATTCGTTTTCTGACTAATTCACAGACTAATAATTTTTAGCTCAGATTAAAACTTTAACAAGTGCTTAGCTTCAGTTAAGAATTTGAAAAACTTTTAAGAAACTTTCACACTTGCCTGGAATTCCGAAGATGAATCTGGCCAAACCACGCGCAACGAGGCTGAGGCAACGTCTGAGCTCTCGTGGCTCACGCAACAGCTTTTATAGCCAGGGAGCAAAGAGCAGATTCCTGAAAATCCCATTCATGGCAATAAAAGTGGCAACCAAAATCGACAACATGGAGTAGGCGAGGAGGTTGGGGGCTAGGGGTTGGTGGTTTGGGTTATTTGGCCAGCTTGTATCGAGGCAGAAGAAGATTAACTGTGATTATTAGTTGCCAATTGTTTTCCATGCGTGGCCAAGGTGGCATTTAGCACCCAGTTGGGCCACGCCCACCACTCACCACCCACCAACACTTCGGCTGGCTGATCAAATTGAATGCATTTGCTGATTGGAATCATCGCCACATGCTGTCGAGCCAGCAGCCAGTAGTGGAAGTAAAATTCAAAGTGAAAGAAGGGTTACAGCATCTGTTTTCTAATACCCTGTAAGCAATTAGTAATGGGTAAAGTAAGGGTAGTTTGGCTCAACAGTCAGTAGAATGCATCCCTGTACAAATAGAACTTACAAAAGTAATTGGGGTAGCAGGAGTTTTCTAAATGTAATCCCTAATATGAAAATGATTAATGCGGAATAAGAATGGATCGCTATTATATCGGATATGTCCAACGATCAGCAATTATCTGATCTCTGTATACAAACCATATTAAGTTGAACCGTGAGAATTGAATCTATTTCCTTAAAGAATTTATATCAATTTATGTATATCTGTATGCAGGATAGCTTATAGTCTATCAACAACTAAAGGCTCTCTCTAGGTTATTTTTATTGCAAGTACATCCCCAGTAATTTCTTTGCCCGGCAGCAAAGACGTGGGCTTAGCTTAGCTTAACTCACTTAGCCAAAATAAAACCACAAATCTAGCAAATGGCTTACATATACAGTTATATATAGAACTTGCGCAATATATGTAGATATGGAAAAAAAAGCGTATATAGATTCGTATAGAGTTATTCTAATTGGCTCATAGACTAGTAATCTCCGTGCCATTGGCGGCATCCGCCTGGCCATTGCCTTCGTTATTTTGAGCCAGTTCCACGGAACTCTTTTGCTGTTTGGCCTTCCGACGACGCAACACGAAATAGCAAAGACTGCGAAAGAATAACAGATTATAGACAACATTTTTAAGATTCCTCTAAAACTTACACAAAGACTAGAACATTGGGCACATAAAAGATTTCGCCAAACAGAAAGAATGCGCCTGGAAATGACTCCACCGTATTTTGGTATATGATACTATAAATGGGTGGAAATATGAATTGACCAATAGGTTCGCTGATTCCAAAGATGGAATACATTTTGCCTGAAAAGGAGAATATATTAAAAGTTATTCAACCACAGAAAGTCCATTGTTTGAGAACTCACTTAGCTCATCTCCCTCCACAATGCTACTGCCAATGGTTTTGATGGCAATGACTCGCAGACTGACAAACATGTCCACGACGCAGGCCACATAGAACGACGTGGTGTTAGTGGCAAGAGCCTGAAGAAATTAAATTTTGATATGATTCGATTTAAACCAATTCTAGGTGTACATACAAACATCACACGCGAACAGACAATGGCCAGAGCGGAGAGTATTCCAATGGAGGGATCCGAGAACTTGAGCAACTTGCTAAGAATGGCAGTGCCTATGAAAGTACCCAATAGAGCCGCCAGTCCGGATAGGGTCAAAAAAATGGAGAAGTCATTGCCATTCCAATTCAACTTCCTCAGGGTGAAACGATACCAATAGTCATTCTCAGCCGCGCTGGGGCCTATGGTAAGAAAATAGGCCAGAATCAGCAGAAGTAGTAGAAGGCGTCCGTTATTCTTGCGCTTGATCAACGGAAATCGTAGGCAGTCCACCACCAGGGTGGGATCAAAGAGTTCCTTCAGCAAAGAACGTTTCACAGGCACAGGCGGTGGCTCCACTTTGGGTGGGTCCAGATGTGGTGTCAATTGAAAGTTAACATTCTTGCTAACAGGCGGCTCATCCAAGGTGGTTTGCTCATAGGCCCTATTATCCGCGGCATGATTCTCCATCGGGTTAGCCGGCGTTTCCTCCGATGTCTTTGGCTTTGGGTTGATCTCCTTGATGAAGAATACGATATAGAGTATGGCAATAATTTGAAAGACAACGGCGGAGGCAAACGAAACTAAAACGAAGAAAGTAATGAAATGAATACTATGGAAGACAGCTCATCCAACTCACTTATGTAGCCAAGTGTGTTGAAGAGATATCCACTGAAGGCGCCAAGAAGAGGAGCTCCAGTTAAAAACATAGCAAAGATGCCAAACCGAAAGATGCGATCCTCCTCGGGTGTGGAAATCGTCATATAGCTATAGATCGCCATCAAACAGAAAGTCAGACCGCCACAGACCGCGGGCACAATCGCCTCCAAGTACATTCCGAACTCCATGGGCAGACTATCGAAGAAAATGGCCGAAATGAGGAGACCTGCAAAGTACTTCACATTAATCTAAACTGTCCATCAATGCAGTATTATGAAACACTTACAGGTGAACATCAAGGCTTCGCCCACAATGGGTATAATCATGCATGGTTTGCGCTTGTTGTATCTATCCGCCCAACCTCCGGCGAAGAGCAGCACAATCAATGGAAATATGGCAGCTGAAAGGTAGGTAGAATATGATATTTAAATGATTATTATTAGCATATATATAGATTAATTTGTACATTCTTATGCATTTCTAGGCCAACTAATAAGACGTTATGATATACCGCACTAACCCAGATGAACACCATCATGATGATCATAGTATCGTAGATGATCAGGCGTTGCATCAGTGGACCCTCTGTTGACTCGTGCAATCAATCAATGCAATGTAAGTACCCGATGGACCACTCTAGTACAGACTTCTTCTTCTTCTCACACAAATGTCTACTCAGAGACTGAAATGCGAATCGAATTGGAATTTAATAGCTGCACAATGCCCAAGGCAAATTAATTTTTATTTTTTTTTTTCTGTTGCATAGCTGATGCAATGGCTGTCAATAAATGTTTTATTGTCATTTAATCAAATGACTTTATATAAAAAAAAATATAACTGTCTATTTCTAATAACAATTTCTGTGGCATTGGCAATGAGAATGACAAAACACGTTAAGGCTAAAAATAAAAAAAATTGCCAAAAACGTAGAATGAAAAAAAAAATAAATAAATAAAAACTAAACGTTGTAACGAACCGGTTTCTCAAGAGAATAGTTAAGCGCAGAGTTTAAAATTTAGGTGTACGAATATAAATTATGTAAGCGAAAAGAATGCCAAGCATTTGTGAGAAATCAAATTCGAATTAAATTCTGAATGGGGAGTTACCTAACATTATAGAAATCTATATGTATATACATACATACATATGTGCATACAAATACACATACGTAGTATATGTACATATGTGCGTACCGAATGTTGATTTGATATAAAAGTAATAATAATAAAGCGCAGAACCTAAAGATATGATTAAAGCTATGCGAATCGCTGGAAAAACTGGTTGCACTTGCTTTGACTACCTAATTGGCTAAATCATTAAGATAAAAATAGATGTGTGAGATTTACCTATGGGCGCACGTTTTCCCGAAACATCCGCGGACAGCTTCTGGGCCTCCACTTCGGCCTTGCAGACCGTATAATTGAAGCCTGTCGAATAGACGTCCAGCAAAGCTTGGTCCATGGAGGCGCCATCGGTAGTGTTTTCGAACTCATAGCTATCGCAATCGATGCCCAATTCCGCCTTATCCAGCATGGCCATGCAGGTGGCTTTGTTGTAGCCGAGGTTGACACGGCATGCCTTCTCCAGCGGGAAGTTGGCCATGGCCACCTGGTTGAATACGGATGCCATAAAGTAGAAGAAGAAGAATGGCTCGATCACCATGTAGCGACGATATCGCCATAGTTTTTGCATATAATTCAGCTTGGGCTCCGGTTCCGGCTCCGCCGTTGTATCATTTGGTTTTGCCATGTTTGAAATTTATTTTTCTACGCTTCTACTTCGATTCTCATGTTAAGCTCGCCAACACGTCGCGCCAAGTTCTAACGTTCAACTGTCGTTTGATCAGCTCGAGAAACGGCTCGAATGCGTACAAGAAACTTGTTTAATTAAATTGGCTGATTCTTTATTTTCGTTTCATATCTGTTTGATACACAGATATTGGAATTGTTGTCACTGTGATGAGAGATGCGCCTAGCGATTTGCATGCGAGAGAGCGTACTCCGCTCTCATTTTCTAGCTCCCTCTGTCTCTCTCGCGAATCGCGATCACGATGTGTGAATAAGAAATATTTGCGGTTTAATTAGAAATAACAGCTCTCAAATATACTTAAATTATAAACTTTATTATGTACTTAGAGCTATGCGTGCGAACAAAGCCAAGAGCGGCAGTCGTAAACGGAGCTGCCATTTCCGTTCCCGCTGTTATTCCGTCCAGCGATGAGTGCAATTTTGATTGGTGCACACATAGTACAGTCGCATCTCCTCTTCGGCACGCCGGGTTTGCGCCTGGAAGAAAACTGCTTCGCGATGCGAGCATTTGGGACATGCGTGGTCTTCAGTGCGCGGCAGTGTCGGATCGGATATCACATCGGGCACAATGTGAGTCAGTTCGTCGATTTCGTGCATAATTTTGTTCACATATATGCAATTGGAGTCGGCTTCCTGTTTGTAATCACAATTGCGGCATGCATACATTAATGTTTTGTTGTCCTTGTCTTCCTTAGGATACAACATGTTGTTACATTCTTGACAGAAACGTATGCCTACAAAGCCGGGGCCTTCGGTATGTGCGGAGTCAAATAAGCCAGCCATTCTATTTACAATGATTATAAATTTTTAACAATAGTCTTTCTTGAATATTTACACAAACTTACCTCGCTTTGCCTCGCTAGCTAGCAACAATACTAATGAAAAAAAAAAAGCGATTTCGATAAGCCTAATATCATGTTATCGAATATTTACGTTTAAAATTATTTTTAAATCGCAAGTCAGTCACTGCCACTTTGTTGCCTCCTTAATTTCATGGCCTTGCATTTAATCAATGAACTGAAATATGTTTAATAGTTAAAGAAAAGTTACAAATAATAACAATATTCTATCTCGTTTCTAGCAAAACAAATGAAAAATGCCTATATCAAATCTGGTCACTCTTATTCCAGCACAGCTGTTTGCCTGTCTACGAACATTGTGAATAGTCAGACGCTAACGCCATTGTATACGCTTACGTGCCATCGCACGACCTGTAAACTGTGAGTGAATTGTATTAAATAAGTGGGTGCAAAGACATTCAAATGTTTTTTTATTAATTTTTTTTTTTTTTTTGAAAATTTGACAAAAAAAAAGCAACATTACTACTTCGTCTCCAGTCAGTGTGAATAACATAAACGAGTGTATGACAAACCTACGCTATCTCTCTCGCTCTAACCAACTGTTTTGCCCATACATCTGTTGCATCTCGTTACAGTCGATCAGATCGACGACTTCAGACGACGTATGACTTTCATTGGCACAAGTTTCACATTTAATTAGAGAAACTACGCTGCTGTGTATGTGTGTGCATGCGTATTTTTGTAACGCAAATATAAAATAAAGTCTAATTTAAATCTGCAAATTGGCATAAAGTGGTGTTCAAAATATTATAGAAACGAGATTCCTTTAAAGCCGGCAATAAAAATATTCAATATTGAAAAGTATGCAACAATTTTCAAAATTTTATATTCGAATTATTTTCAACCCTAAATATATTTTTCACAAACAGTCACAGAGCGAGAGAACTTGTTGCGCTTCTTTTTCTTTTGTCGTAACGAAGCACGTAG
The DNA here is from genome assembly GCA_035045965.1 of Drosophila aldrichi. Classification (NCBI taxonomy): domain Eukaryota; kingdom Metazoa; phylum Arthropoda; class Insecta; order Diptera; family Drosophilidae; genus Drosophila; species Drosophila aldrichi. Next base: position 498,782 of record JAWNOM010000038.1, read on the forward strand.
CGTGCTCTCGCTCGCTCTCGCTGTCGATCGGTGGCTAGCCGCCATTTTTATTGTGCGCTGCTTCTAGGCGTTGCTGACGTGACGCTCTGGCAAAGTGATCGATTCAATATAAATCAAGAGCCTGAAAGTAGGCTAAATTACGCAACGTCACTGATCCTTGGTGTCCTGCATCTTTTCACAGGTATTGACAATGAGCGCCAGCAAAGACGCTGCCGGCGCAGCTCCTGCCGCCAGCAAAGAGGCGAGCACACCCGTCATCAGAGTAATGGACGTGGAAAAAATGGTTTCGCTGAAGGCGAAGCGACCTGGCACACGAATGAAGCTGCTCAACGATGTGGCCGCAAAGGCCACTCGCCCCAAGCAGGAGAAGCGCACCAGCATCAAGATACTCAACAACGATGAAGCCCAGGGCAGCCCGAAAACCGGCGAGAAGCGTGCCACGCCCAAAGCTGCCAGTCCAGGTGTGAAAATACTAAACGAGAAGCGAATTGGCCCTTCTGCCACAGCAATGGAAACGGCCAAGATAAAGACATCGCCCAGCAAGAAGAAGAAGATGGATCACTACGTCCTGCAGGCCATCAAGAGCGAGAACAGCAAAGCGGACAACACGACAAGCGTCGTGGTGGTCGAGGATGATGACACCATTGACTTCATACTGGCCGACGAAGATGTTGAGCTCGGCGATGCCGCCAAAGAGAATGGCGAAGAGTTTGTGGTGTCTGGTGTCGAGGATGATGATGACGACGACGATGACGATGATGAGGACGACGAGGATGGGTCAGGAGGTCGTGCTAGCGGAACAAAGCGCAAGAGCGGCAACAACAACAATAACAATGAGCTCAAGGAAATGGTCGAGCACGTGTGCGGCAAATGCTACAAGACATTTCGTCGTGTCAAGAGTCTGAAAAAGCATTTGGAATTCTGTCGCTACGACAGTGGCTACCATCTGCGCAAGGCAGAGATGCTGAAGAACCTGGACAAGATTGAGCGCGACGCCGTAGTTATGGAGAAGAAGGACATTTGTTTCTGTTGCAGCGAGAGCTACGACACCTTTCATGTAACTGCAATCCCATTACCAGTCAAAATTATAGCTAATTGCCATTTAATATCCCTTTCCAGCTTGGCCACATCAACTGTCCCGACTGTCCCAAGTCATTCAAAACGCAGACGAGTTATGAGCGTCACATTTTCATCACGCACTCGGAGTTCAACGATTTTCCATGCTCCATTTGCAATGCCAAGCTGCGCAGCGCTGCGCTGCTGAAGTTGCACGAGCAGCAGCACCAGTCCAGGGGCAAGCCCTTCGCCTGCAAGATCTGCGGCAAGGACTTTACGCGCTCGTATCATCTGAAGCGCCATCAGAAGTATTCTTCGTGCTCGGCCAACGAGAACGACACCATGAGCTGCAAGGTGTGCGACCGTGTCTTCTATCGCTTAGACAATTTGCGGGCCCATCTGAAGCAGCATCTGGGCACCCAGGTGGTGAAGAAGCCAGAGTACATGTGCCACGTGTGCAAGAACTGCTTCTACAGTCTGTCCACGCTCAAGTGAGTCGTCCTGAATGGACTGCTATTCGCGTCAATATCTAATTCCCTTGTTACTCTTGCAGCATTCACATACGCACACATACGGGCGAGAAGCCGTTCGATTGCGATCTGTGTGACAAGAAGTTTTCGGCTTTGGTAGCGCTCAAGAAACACCGTCGCTATCACACGGGCGAGAAGCCCTATACCTGCACAGTGGTATGCAACTGTTGTAAATGGAGTACTTGGAGTCCTGATTAATTATAATTGTCCTTCTGCATTCGCAGTGCAGTCAATCGTTTGCGGTGAAGGAGGTGCTCAATCGCCACATGAAACGGCACACAGGCGAGCGTCCCCACAAGTGCAACGAGTGCGGCAAAAGTTTTATACAGGCCACACAGCTGCGCACGCATTCCAAGACGCACCTGCGTCCTTACTCCTGCTCTTTGTGCATTCAGAAGTTTAAGACAGAGAAACAGTAAGTGGAACGAAATCTATTCAATCTCTTATCAGTAGTTAACACAGTTTTACACAGGCTCGAGCGACATGTCAAGGAGCACTCGCGCCAGAAACGCCCCTCGTTTGCCTGCACGGAATGCACACGAAGTTTCCGCACCAGTGCACTGCTCAAGGAGCACATGGACGCTGGCGATCATTCGCGTAAGTCTCCTACTCAAATCTCATATAATATCTTTCGCTTATTGATTTCGAATAATTGTGGAATACAGCTGCTAAGCCAACTCGGGCTAAACGTTCGGCCAAGGTGATCGAGCGCACGGACTGTGCCATTTGTGACAAGAACTTCGACAGCACTGACACTCTCCGTAATCATATACGCAATGTGCACGAGTGCGATCCGGATGATATTTTCGGTACAGAGCCCCCTGCCAAGCGCAAAGCTACCAAAAAGACCGTCGTGCTGGGCGATGACGAAGAGGAGGCGAACGAGGAGAAAGACCAGGATAAGGAAACGCCGGCTGCCAACACATCAGCTGGGTCACTCATCTCCAGCAAAACGGACGACAACGGAGTCGTGGTGCGAGAGTTCTTGGTGGATGAGGGCGATGGCAATGCGCAGACCATTGTGCTCGAGAACGAGGTGTACACCATATTGCCCTTGGAGGGTGAGGCCAGCACAGCCGAGCCGGCAGCTGAAGGCAGCGATGTCAAAGCCGACTCCAAGGAGAAGGCACAGTCGGCTGTGTCGCCACTTGTCAAGAAGGAACAGCGTAAATCGCTGGCCGCCAGCTTGGCCGCCGCAATCGCGGATAATCTGGATGAGCCGTCAAGCGACGATGAGTTCAACGGCGAGGTGCTCACGGAGGAGGATATTAAGCTGAAGGAGAACATTGCGAAACTAATCGATATGCTGGTCGATCCGCAGACACTCAAGAAGTACGACTGGCCCAACAGCTCCGAGGAGTCGGTGTTGTGCAAGGTCATCGAGAATTGTGGACACGATCTGGCCAAGGGCAGCGAAGCCTATGCCGAGTTGGACTACGGCAGTCGCATGCGCGAATACTGCAAGCTCCTGTTCACTGTGGTCATTCACAATGATTCCATAAAGTCGCTGCTCAACAACTTTCCCATCGATGATGTTATTGAGTATGTGCTAGGCGATGAGGACCAGGACCAGGACGAGGATCAGGATCAGGAAACAGACAAGGGCAAAGAGAAGAAGCATGATGGAGACAAATTGGACTCAGACACTAGACAGGATGTAGCTGACGAAGCTGAGGCCTAGCATTACCCTGCATCCTGTTTGTAAATACATACAGAGGGTATTCACCAGTCGGACAGCAAGATATACAATGCATGAAAAGGACAACAGCCTCTGCTGTGAAGTACCTAAATTATTTGATTTTTTTAAGCAAGTTGGTTTCGGTTTGAACACTAAGTGACCTTAAATAATGAGCGATTATAATGTACCACACACTGAACTGTTATTTACAAGTTGCATGCGATATTTCTATATGCTATTTTTTTAAAAGCAATCTATTAAATATACATATTTACACCATATATACATTCTCATTTGAGTCAATCTATATCCTTTTACGATCTGAAAGAGTTATAGCTTGAAGCTGTGGGTTGGAATTTGAGTACAGATTTATTTACGCGACATACTGTAATCATAACATATCTAGGGACTATTATAGACTAGTACACTCCATTATGCGAGGGTAGCCTGAGGGAGCACAAGCTAATGCAGATTATTATATCATTGCTCCATCAGCATTTTGAGCAGTCGCTCATTGATCTGCAGAATCTTCTGACGACTCTCGTCGACCAGGTCCTTGTACTCGCCAATGCTGGCCTCGATGGAGAGCAGCTGCTGCTTCATGGGCTCCGTTGCGGAGGCCGTGAGGCTTCTCTCCCGCTTTAGCTCAGCCGCTGCCTGGGTGTAGGTCTCCCGCCACATGCTCAGCTCCAGCTGCATGGCATCGATGTCCTCGGGTAAGAAGTCCAAGAGCTTACCCAGCGGATTCACGGACTTGGTGAGGGTCTGTATGATATCCCGCAGATCGTTCACTTGCCTTGCCGAGCTCTGGCGTGTGCCTGCCGATGTCGCCTTCTGCGTCTGCTGAGCATCCTCCTTGCCTGGTTCGCTTACCTGCGCGGCGACCAGCTCCTTCTGAGTGTCCAATATCTGCTGAACCAGACGGCCCTGGCCCTGCTGCTGCTCATCCACATCTGGCGGGGCTTGCGCTGTGCCCGTGTCTATGTCATGCGCGTTGGCATCCTCGATGACCACCAAATTCTCTCCATCATCATCGAAGTCCCCAAAGGTCTCCAGCTTCACATTGATGCCTGACATCTTCAGCTGATCGTTCGGCTGCAGCACAATTTCCACGTTGCGACGCCGTGGTGCTCCAGGCCGTGCCGAGGCGGGACGTGCGCTGGGCGGGCGCAGCGAGGTGCGAGGGCGATTCGAGGAGCCGTTCGATTCCTTCGAATTATCGCGCGTAAAGGTGCCTTCCCGCTTGACTTCGCTGTTGTTGTTGTTGTTGCTGTTGCTGTTATTGGGATGTGTTGAGTCGGAGATCGGGACAGTAGAGGCCTGGCTCTGCTCGCTAGACTCGTTGTTGACCAGTGCAACATCCGGTTCGGGCGGAGCTGCTCGCTGACTGGCACTGGAGCGCCGACTTTTGCCCGAGGATTTGCGGCTTTCCGACTCTGCAGGCTCAGCCGTCAGCTGTTGAGCCTTGGGCGAAGGATTCTGTGAGGCGCTAGACGGTTTAGGTGAGGCGACAGGTGAGGGTAGTTTGACAGGTGCGGGAGCTTCTGCTGCAGGTGTGACGGGTGCAGCGGGCGGAGCACTTGCAGCAGGGGCCGGCGACAAGGATTTTGCTTCGCTGTCTGTTGAAGCTTGTTTGACTTTTGCTGGGGGCTTTACAGGAGATGGGGTCTTCTGCTTGGAGCTCTGCCGGCTCAGCTTTGGCTTGGCTTCCGCTTCCGGCGAGGGTTTGTGCCGGCGCTGAGGCTTCTTCTCTTTGTCCTGAGTGGCCTGATCCGTTGCTTTGCGCAGCTTCTGCTCCTGGGGCGAGATGCGCTTCTCCTTGCGTGCCACCGGCTGTTCCTTGGCAGTCGGTGAGATTTGCTTGCTGCTCAGCTTACCTTCCTTTGTCTTCACTGGCTTCGGCTTGTCGGTGTCTTTGGCCAAGACTTGCTGCACTGCATCACGCCATTCCAGGCGTTGCTCCATTATGCTGGCCATAGCCTGTAGCAGCTCATTCGTCAGCTTCGGCTCGTGCCCGGCCACAATTTTAGAGGTGCGCACCTTGAGATCCTGCTTCGTCGTAAGCTCTGCAATGAATCTCTCGATTAGTTAGGGTATGCTTTCGTCTATACAGGTTCCCCAACTCACTTGTGGCATCGATCATCTTTTGCAGAAACCGCATTTTATCATTGCTGTTCAAATCGATTTAGTTAGTCTCATTTTAGCCTCGTTCTGACAAGGATGCCTTACCGATCATTGATGTTCTCGAAGAGCTGCTCCTCCGGCGTATAGAGACCCTCCAGGCAGCCCGTTTCCTTAATAAACTAAGCAGAGCTTAATTGAACGAGCTCCATGGCTAAAGTCTTACCGCTGTGAAGATGTCCATGAGGTAGCGGAATGGAGGCTTCCTCAGCAGCTTCTCTGTCAGTGGCGGCTTCTTGATCCACTTGCCCAGGCTTTGCTGCGTGGCCTTAATAACAGCTGCATCCAGCTCCGGCTCCGACATGGTCACGAGTTTTTCCAGGTAATAATAATTCAAAGATGTTTTTCTCGAACAACTGTTTTCTTTTCGTTTGTTTGGCCCTAAGCGTTACCAAGGTGACGCACCTGAACAGGTGAACCATAACCACAGCTGCGCATGCGTTAGCTGGAAATTCCGTGGCTTCAGCTATCTAAGAGAAGTGCGCTTCCTAGCGCACTCATGAGCCCTATATGATGTAGCAATTATTATAAGGGAACTACATTTGGGCCATGAAATTCCAATATAATAATATACATATAGATTTAACATATCCTACCTACATATCCCATATTATTTTCTACAATATTTCATAATAAACTCATTGATTTTTTTTTAACACATTCTTACTTTATTTTGTTATTTATAAAATCTTCTCATACAACATGATTTGCATATTTTAGTTGGCCTTAGAATGGATGAGGACAGAACTCTGTGTGGGATAATACAAATAATAGAAAAGATAAGAAACAATACTAATTAAAGTTAACAAGTAAACTAATGTATATATGTATATATATTTAACATTTATGTAACAGTTATTATCGGCCAATTAAAGTTTTGCAAACAGTTTATGCCAAAGAGCAGTCAAGTTATGTTAAACCATATTGTAGTTGTAACTAAAGACTAAGTGTGTGTGTGTGTGTGTGTGTATTAAGATTAATAATTCTCATAGCTAAAAGTACGCATTTCATTTAAGGCTAAAACATACAAAAAAGACTTGGGGAAGGAAGTGGGGGAGGTAACAGACTTTGCAAGCAAATTGGCGGCAATTACAAAGGGCTGAACAGTTGGACTAACAATAAGATCAAAATATAACATAGATATCATTTATCATTATACGATAGTATGTTGCGTGTGTATATGTATATAGTACAGGTTTAAATAGCGTAGCGCTTAACATATCTATATATATGTGGTATATAGTATATAGGTGTACGTATGTATTGTTTTTTATCTTCTTTGCTCTTCTTGTATTTATATAATTTACATTTAGTGCAGTGTTTCGAGCTGCGCCGCAGATTTAAAAACAATTTGTAAAATTAACTTTCTTTCGTCTCGCTCTCTTCTTTGATATCTCTCATTCGCACAGTAATTCTAATTAATTGTAATGTCGTAGCGCGTGGTTTATGCTACGCAGCGCCTCGCTCAGCTGCTACAACTCGAAGAAATCGTCCTGTTGCTTCTCCAGGCGCTTCAGGGAGTTCTGCACTCGGCGCGTCTGCGTCGTATTCAGAAGCTGCGCCGTATCCGAATTCCCGCTGCCCGTCGAGCTGTGCCTCTGGTGGTGCGGCGGACGGTTGTTGTTGTTGCTGCTATTGTGGTTGTTGTTCTTGTAGGAGTTGTTCAGCAGATGATTGCGACGCTGTGGAAACACGTCCGTTGTGGCACTAATGCAAAGATCCGCATCACTTTGACTATTTACCAAGCTGAACGGGGGATGGGAGAGAGACGGAGAAGGGTTAAATGAATGATAGGAATTTGTATACGAGTAAAAAGTGGATTAGCTGAGCAGCCCCGTTTTGGGGGTCTGCAACACTTACTCCTTGGAACGTTCGACATATTTGCGCGACTCGGATATCGTGTTGTCTATCTTGTTGAGGAAATCATTCATGCACTTGCGATTCTCCTCCTCGGGCGTCATCGCGGCCACCGAGTCCAGGGACTTGCTCTGCTTGGTGTTGCACGTGGCATTGTGATTGTGCAGCATTAGAGCTGGGTCCTCATCGCCGGGCTGCACCAGTAGCTCGCCGGCAATTGAATATGGACGCGGTGTGCCGTGCAGCTGGCCGGAACGGGTGCTCGACGAGCTGGACGAGATGTTGGTGTTGCAGCTGTTGCTGCTGCCGCTGCCGCTGTAACAATTTATTTGGCTCAAATTGTTTGCATTGTTCAACGCTTCGCGCTGCACATTCACGTCGGGCGTGGTGGGCGGCGAGGCCAGTGCATCGGCCAGCAGGTCAGCCCCATTTGCCTGCAAATTGTAGGGTGACGTCTTCTCCACGGGCACAAGCAAGAACTGACGCAAAAAGAGGCTATCCGAGGCGTAAAGGCGATTGACACGACGTATTTGTTCCGTCTATGGGTATAAGAAATATATATGTATAAGTTGTTATTGGATCTGTGTACGATTATAATAAGCGGAACCTATAGCTGAGCATCTGTCAATTACAGCGAAAGCTCTACTAATCAACGCCAGCTCAGCTTACAGAAAAGCTTTCCTCTTAAGCCTTATATATGTATAATATTATATTACATATTATATATATTTATATACATTTATTATATCTATCAATAATCAACAATATCTAAGCTAATATTTAAGCTATCAATAAATGAGTCTATACACTTAAGAGATTAGCAACTTATAAATTAATATCTAGTTGACTTATTGGTCGAGTGATTGATTGATCGATGACTGAGTGGACACGACTCGCATTTGTCAAATGCGAATCACGATAATGACTAATTAGCCAGGTAATTTGGCTAAGCACTTTATATACAATTCAGTTCTCTCGCTCTCTCTCTCTCTCTCTCTTATCATTTCATTTGCTGATCAAATGTTGACACAGATTCTGAACTATCTAACTATATATACATATATATTTTTTGTTTTCACTAGCAATTATATGCAGCAAACTGTCGGCACATTTGGCTGCAGCATTTCCTTCAGCTTAAAATTCTTTGATAAGAATCAAAACTCAAACAATGATAAGAAACTAGACGAGCGGTCGTAGGTCGTCCGCTGCTGCAGTGCAGCAACCAACCCCTCCTATTGCTGGGCCCTCTCCCAACATCCCCCTGCCTCCAACCAATGCTATCTTATTTGTGTAAACCATGTCAAGCGACTGACTGGGTCTTTCCGTCTACTTATTAAATCGATAAAGTTGAAAGTTAGCTGACATTTGAAAATGTCTACAATTTGCATGCGACACAACAGCAATGAAAGCTAGCAAGCTGAAAACTGACTGACTAATACTTGCTCATAATGTAAAAAGAGACTTTAATATGTGACACGATCTGAATAGGCTCACTTTCGTCTATACAACGGGCATATATTACACGAAGCCAATATACTCTCCTTTTACTTTGTGAACGATTATAAAAAGAAGCCATGGCTAGTTACAGAGCTTGCCACCTACAAATCAAATGTTGGCTGGGGGAATGTTGCTTGCATAGTATACGCGATGTATGCGAGGGTAGGCTGATTACTTCTTAATTCGTAAGGCTGCCCTCGACTGCATATATGTGATTTGCCTCATTGCTTTATATTAGATTTTGTATGTAATTAAAACTTAAATATTTTTACCCTTTACTTCATTGTTTTCACTTTACATCTCATCTTTCAACTCACTTTGAGTATCTCAGCAACTGCTTGTACTACCCTCGCATAGACGACGTTATGCATTTGAAATCAATGTTTTATGGCACGCCATAATTTATTTTCATTTAGCTCCCACAGAGCAATTGGGATACTTTATAATCGATGTTTACATACCGTGGCGCCGTATTTGAGCGAAATTCCTTGCAGTGTGTCCGTCTTTTCCACGGTGTGTCGTATAAGAATTTCATTGTTTCTCAGATTGTTGCAGCAGGTGCTGCCATATTTCTTGAGGGTGCGTGAGGAGTCGCGTATCGATTGTTTTTCGTTGAACATGAATTCGCTGTCATCCATATCAGGCACGATCTCTTGAAACTGCAAAGTGAAAGGGGGAAAGTATTAATTAGCTATGTACAATTGCACTTGTTTCTTTATTTGGTTTTCGGTTTGTTTTTGTTTTTATTTTTTTTTTCGTTTGTTTTCGTTTGCTTTTTCGTTTTTGGCAACTGTCGCTATGATGTCATTGATTTACCGTTACTCTTGCGAATACACACATGTGTGAGTGTGCTTCTATAATTATAAATAGCGCACAGGCAATTTCTGTGATTTGTTCATTAGAGGTGCCCCACTCGCCTGACTCACCTGAACTCCCCCGGAATGGTGAATGCAACCAAGCGAAACCGAAAATTATAGCAAAACTTATACAGTTGCAATTTATAGACACATTTTAATTAAGCAACGCAAACGTTCGCCTTAATTGAATTCACTTGCTTTTATTGTTGCAATAATTTATTGTTACTCTTTTTTCTAATTTTGCTTGGTTTTTTTTCAGCGCCGTTGAATTACAGCTGCGTTTACTACGTGTTTACAAGTTGTTGTCATTATGACTTTTACTGTCAGTGTGCCCGTAGCACTCAAATGAGCATAACCCCAAAATACCAAATACCATACTAGAGATGACACATTTGTTGATACTCAATAAAAAGCACGATAAACAGTTTTTGCTCGTGCTCCATATAAGTGGCTGGCACACCGTGTCACGCCAGATTCATCGCTACCGCAGATCCACGCTCAAAGTTTTATCGATTGCTGCACTCAATGCGGCGCACAGAGTTGCAATCGTAAGTGTTGAGCGCGTGTTTTTGTTTGTGTTGATTTTTGTTTTGTGCAAATGCTAATTTGCGACTGTTTTTGTTTTTATTGCTTACGAGAGTGAATAATCATTTTTTTGTTCACGTGATAGCTAAGCCAATGTAAGCGCCTTTCAATGTGTGCATTGTATGTATATGTTTTTGTTAGGCTTAAACCTGTTTGACCAAGCAGCGAGCAATCAACAAAGACAAAGCAGCTGGTCTGTTGGGTTGCATATGGAAATTATTCGAAACGAATTGCCGGCATGACTTTTAATTAACATGTGACTTTATTTATTAATGGTACCTCCATATTTGATTTGCAATATTAATGCATTATTGCAAGACAACTTATAGAACAGAGCTGCAATTACTTCCTCCAAGACATACATGCATTCAACATATGATAGAGAAAGACGCATGTATGCATATTTATATGTATGTATGTATGCATGTATTTACATTGTGCTTGTAAGGTCAACAACAAAGTCGTCGCAACTATTTTCTGCAATAGCAATATACGACAGCTACAAGAAAAAAGCGAAAGCAAGAGTGGGGATGAGAGAGAAAGAGAGACAGAGACAGACACCGCAATCTATCGTATGTAGAGTAAATAATAACTGTATTGTTGAGCGCAACTGATAAGCACTTCCCATTCAGTGACTATCACATTTGACAATTTAAAACACCTAAATTTCGCAACGATTTGCAATAGACAGAAAAAAAAAAAAAAAAAACGGTCATTGACATACACAAATCGCAGAAGCTAGTCACGCGCCGGGTTTCCCTCAATGGGATTTCGATATACACACGCATACATATATAGACGGATCTATAGCTATCTGTACATATATACATATATATGTATGTACATATTGATGCTTGTATATATCGTATGTTATATTTGTCCATGCTGTGGGCATCTGATCTCTTGCTGAGCAATCGCCACCCACAAAAGAATCAAATTAGTGGAATTCTCTCAATGGCGATCGCCCAGAAGATACTCCCCATAAAAATATATTCGTTTTTAATTGCAATCATAATTGAAATGGTAAACACAAACTGACTAAACAATGCAAGAAAAGTCTAATAGATACCCTACATTATCATAAAGTACATTATCATATACCATAAGTTATATTTCTAGAAATTATTTTTATAGATAATTTTATCGATTGTTGCAACTCAATGGGTCAAAACAGATCCAAATTGTTTTTATATACTCGTATGCATATACTAATGTGAGACGTAGATAAAAATCTGTTGATAGAGTATATTTATTTCGAGTCTCTAGCTCTTATTTAAATGCCTTATGACAGACAAAGCCTTTGTCATATAGAATAGAGGTCTTCCCCATTTCTGTTCACCTTTAATGGGTATGTATATGGAAAAGGGGACTTTTCATTGATTTCAGACCAGACGACACGCTGCGTGCCGAAAGTGATAATTGTTTATTGTCTAATTGTTTATGTCTATCAAAAGACAAGCGTGTGATTTCGCCCAAAATTAGACAGCCGAAAGAGTTGCTAAATGGAAGTGTCAGACAAGATGGCATGCGATGCATGTGACTCAGTGGTACGAATGGACGACGCGACGTGGCGTCGACCAAAGAAGAACTCCTCTGGGATACTCGTATCGAGCGCGAAGGTCAGTCCCAGCTAATTGCAGCTGATCGATATCACAGCCGGAGTCGAAATCGATAAAGTTGGCTAATGAAATCGACTTTCAACAGTGACTAACATAAATGTTCGTATGGCAAATGCCATAAATTTAATGATATCGCTTGAAATCTACTTCGAATTTGTTGCTGCTGTCGTTGTTTGTTTGGTTGTTGTTTATGTATGTAAGTATGTCAGAAATTTATGGATCCGTGCAAGCGCACACAAATTATTAGACGAAGGTCAAATTGAAGTAACACTTGAGGTAAGCTTTATGGCAGTCACTGTTTCTGTTTAGCCGTCGCACTATCTTTAGTATTAATTAAAATTAACAAAATAGGAAATTGCAAATTGATAAAAATACAAAAAACAACCAAAACGAAAACGAAAACGAAAATACTGAACCAAATCGTACGTGACTCAAATATAAGAAGCTTTACACATATCAATTTAGATATTGTTATTATTATTATTATGCATGACAACTGCGAAATGGAACGTTTTTATTAACACACACACACACATACGAAGTCCAATTGTGTAAGGCAAGATCTATGATAGAGTTGTGTGCGTGACACGATGTTGATTTCGGGTTTGAATCAGTTTTAGTGTCTATCTCAACTGTGCATTATCGTCCAACAACAACAATGCAAACTGTGTTTATGTGAGAATTGGAATTCTTTTCACGAGGACATCTCTAATTCCTGCATATGAAAAAGCTGATATCTAGCTGAAAATTATACTAGGCGTTAAATTGCGGTAAATTGAATTTCAATATCCATCACTAATGCTTAAATTTAGGGACGTGACACTTCTCCAGTTTCCAATTGCAAAAAGATCGGATATCTAGAGTGAGTTGCAAGCGTGATACGAGTCAGATTTCGTGCTATAAATCGTGTTTCGTGTTTGTTTAACTTTTAATTATCTATAATAATAAACATTACACATATATACATACTTAGAGAAATGCAATATTTATTATTTATACAAAATATAAATAGAATGAATATCGATAAGTCAGTAACGCTCTCATCTCTAATTCTTTTCTGTCTAACATGTTTAATTAACTGATAATGACTTGTATCTACTGCACAGAGCTACTACAGAGATTGTCGAAGCATTACTCAGCGAGCAATGGACTTGTACCTGTACTTGAAGCGTCGGCCCACCTGCCTAGTAATGCCAGGAAACAGACGGTTCTAGGCGAGCAGAGCCTTATATGCTACATCATGTTTGCTATCAATTGTCGGGTCTTATATCAGATCACACTATACATCAGGCTCAACTCGTTCCGCCATATCAATTGTGTAGCCCGCCCATTGCACTTGAAAGTGTAAAGCCCCATGCCAAACAGTCAAGTGCTACAATCTTAAGGGGCATTAAGTTTATTTATATAGCTTCGTGTACATATATTTTCTGATAAATTAAATGGATGGCTGCTTAGTACTCTTCAGATACGAGCGAGCATATATAATATGTCTCTATATATGCTTCTGTTGATTAAGGTGTTTAGCTTTCTGTTTGTTCAATTGAAGGGCAACGTCATCCACTAGTTAAGCACACATGCGCTCTCCATAGTACTTGCTAGTTATAGTATATACGTATAGAACGCTACTACGTAATACCCTTTACTAGAGACATCTGTTACGTGCTGCAACAAAAAATATTCAACGTGACTTCTATAACATTTTAAAGTATAAATTCCCTTTTGACGGGACGCCTTTTTGCACCGGGCCATAAAACACCAATATATATCAAACTTATGGGAACTTGGGCAGGAATAATACATCTATCAATAATATTATAAATAATGGTTATCAGTTTTTTATTGTACTCGAGAATGAGAAAGATAATCATGAGGTATATAGGTAGCGATAGATGAGCATGCATCTAGAATTATTGACGTAGACTTCGATTCTTGTTAGCATATTTGAATTCTTCTGTCTTTAATACATTTCTTAGCGAGAATACACTGACTCGGCCTTAATTGAAGCATTTACTGTACTTGTGAGTTTGTAGTTAAATTGCTTAAAAACTCGATTTACGTATATATGTATGTATATTTCTATAGTATTTCCATAAACTTGCTGCGATTAATAACAAATTCAATTATATGCGATTGCCGTTAGGTTTTTGCAATAACTGGTAAATAAATTTTCATTTATATATATTCATATATACATAGAAATATTTGTTCAGATATATACAATCAATCTTCATTTGAGTTTTTGATTGATTATTGGCAAGATTTTAATTTTGTTTGCATTTAGATTGGTCAGGCTCGAAGATTTCTTGATTTCTATATATAAAGTGACTATAATTTAACTTCGCAATTTTTATTGGCTGAAGTAGACCAGAGATTAGATTGCCCGGGGTCCTATTTATAGCCAATCTCGATTCCATATTGGGGCAATAATTAAACAAAGCGAATTTCTCAAAACGTTTCAAAGAAACGGTATAAATTACTGAGAGAAGGAGACATGTAGATAAATAGACAGAGACATACATAGGTATATATACATATATGTATAAAGAAAAGGTATCGCTTGGAATTTAAGTAAAAAAGACACGTTTATGGCATTGATACTACATGCACATTCACATTCCCGCTCACACTCACACTCACACTCATGTTTACATTCACATTCATATTTATATTCCATCGGTTCTTCTCAAGGCAGTTAAAATATGATAACTGCCAAATTAGTTCGAATGTCTTTGATGATTGGTCTCTACGATAACAATATCGAGGCCTACTACGGAACCCTACAGCAGAGTCTCACTAAAATGAACACACATTTATATAGAACTCATAAATATGAAATATGAATTATGATATTTAGCACATTTGTTGCTTTTAATCCTCCAGTTCAACGTTCTCTTTATTTTCTACAGAATTACAGCAGACTCTGCCTAAGTTGAACATACAATATACTATTGTTATTGGATATTTTATTTGCTTTAGATTAATTTTACATTGAAAGCGCGCCTCACTGTATTTCAAATGTAAGCTGTAGAATGATTTTTATGGTGTTTTTCTCTTTTGCAAGCACGCCAAACCGGTTGGAGGGGGAAAAAAATAAATATGGCTAAATTGGTTATTAAACAAATACGTCAAAGATAATGCCCAGCGAACTGGTTAAAACAGGAATTGCAACAGGAAACACAAAGCGTGGCTCTAACTTTGGAAATACTACAGATAAATAAAAACCCTATCGACATGACCTTCTCCACACAAAACTGAGTCAGCCGGCTTTATCAGAGTCAAGTTAAGAAATTACCATGGAAATAGTTTTGACTGACTTTACGCACTGAATAATTTGATAGCCCCGAATAGCCCTGAAGACCCCATGGCTCTAATTGAAATGCCGAAAGGTCTCTGGCTAAGTAGTGATATAACACTAGGTCAACAAGTGCATTCCGAAAAGGCAGAACCAGCTGCCCACACAGTGAGTACTTGTTAAGGTAAACTGCAAGTACTCGTTAAGCAAATTTTAAATTTACTTGTAATCTATTTCGGAGTTTCGGATAGTCAATACTGACAAGAAAAGTGAGCATTCGCTGTATGCATGCGAATGCTTTGGGCCTCTAGCAAAGCGTCAAAATGGCGTCCACTTGGGCAAAGCTATATAAAACCGGCCCAGGGCCAGGTTCTTAGCGCGGCAAGTCGGCTTGAAGGTTTGGCCATTGAACCCAGCGAAGGTGCGGGCCCAGCCCAAGGCTAAGGATATTTATAGAACGCATATCGGGCGCATTCCAGGCTACCGAACCAACAATAAAACGTACAAATTGCAATTGCGAGTTTTCGTTTTTATTTATGTGTGTATCATGTGATTTGGCCTAATTAGCAATAAAACTGGCAACAGCCACAAAACGCATTGCAAGCGAGTCCACTCAATTGCACAATACTCTGTTCGATGAGCTGGCATAGCTAGCTGCAAGTAAAACAGCATTGCTCTCATCATAATCTTAGTGTGACCCATTGATGGGGTAATCCCAATAACTTGAGCCACTATTTGTCATCGGAAAGGCATCTATCTATATACACTCTAGGTATCTCCCATGCTGCCAGTGCGCACAGAGTATATCAAGAAGTGGCAACGCTCACACATAACGTGCATAAATGCATTTGGCTTTATTCGCTCGTTGCATTCATTTGCAATTCAGACAGAGTCTCGCAAGTTGGCCGCATTGCTGACTGGCCGACTCTCTGAGTGGCGGAATGGCTGGCTTGTTGCCTTTTTGCTTTGGGCCAGATGTGCGATTGCTAACTGTTGCCTCTTGTCTCTTGCCCCTTGTCTGTTGGCTGTTGGCTTTTCGCTGTTGCCTCTTGGCTTACTCATCGCCTGGTTCGTTGGCTACGATCCGCACTAGCAGCCGGCGCACAGCCATAGTCGTAGTCGCAGTCGCAGTCGCAGCCAGAGTTGAAGCCGTAGCCAAAACCATGCTGCACACTTTGGTGGCATTTGCAAAACTTTTGTACATGTTGATGATGCCCAGCTAGCTGATGCCCTGTCAGCCATACCTCAATAAATATGATAAAAAGTATGAAAGGGCACACTTTCGATATATGTAAATATCAATATTTATCGCTATGATGATATATCGGATTTTGGAAAGAAAGGCAGTTCTTGACATAGGAAATATAACTTTATATCTACCAATATTATAATTTAATCAGCGATTACTTATAATCGATTCATATCTACAAATATTTCATACAATTTCCAGTTCTGTCTGTCCACTGAGAGTGCAGTGCTGGTTTTGCTCAACAATTACAGGGTATTTAAGCACAGCAAATACTAAAAGGTAACGTTCCATTCAAAGTGGTTTTTCTTGGGTAATGCGAGAGCGTTTCGACACGATCGTATTTCAAGAGAATTATTTATTATTTTGTGCTTTGCTGCTGCTGCGGCTATTGCTGCGTCTCTTGCTGCTGCTTTGCCTCCAACTGATGTTGGTAAAAAATATATTTTTAAATGCGGTTAAGCACCTCGGCAGGGGCCTCAGCAACAGTTTCTGCAGTCTTTCTGCGTCTGTGTGTGTTGAATAGATATGAGTCTGACTTTGTCTGGCATGATTGTTGCCCACATTCACACACACAGATACACACTTACATATGCATGTATATACATTTATATCTTGTTTTGTACTCTTTAAGCCCACAAAAGTTAACGGCCACGAGGAACTGCCATGACTTCACAGCGTGGCTCTTATAGACGAATACATATAGATATGTATACAATTTTATATATGTATGTATATATATATATATATATATATATATACATTAAATATATATCTGTATGTACATATAATTTGGCAGAAATGTGCTCTCAATTCGTTTTCGTTTTTATGGCAATTTTCGATTTTACTGTGTATGCTTAATCTTGGTGCACTCAGATGACATTTTAGACCTAAGCTAATCTAGACGATAAACTCTGATTTGCCGAATCATAAAATACCCCGCAACACAATTAATTGGGTATCTTTCTACGCTTCCAAAATACTTTTCAACATACTATATATATTTTATATAAATGTACATAGGTTCTACCTCAAATAAATATAAGTTTTCTTACTTTCTTTCTGCCAGTTTTATCTAATTTCCTATAATATTGTAGATCAATCAGTTTCATAGGGTATTTTCTAGTCAACCGAAGTTTTTTTTTTCACTAAATTACGTGAAAACGAATTTAATGTAACACCATTTAAATACGTGTAATTTGTAACCTAACCTAGCTCAACCCCAAAGATCTCTAATTATATATTATAATTTTTATACCCTGTAGCTACTGAGAAAGTGGGTATAATTGTTCCAGCTGGGAACTTCTTCTATCTGAAGATATTTCAAGCACTCTTAATAGCTTAATCACTTTATACTCTATATATGTATACTTAAGGGTATATACATGCATACATGTATTCTTTTCTACTTACTTGCGAATGCAATTTCCAGTCCTTGTAAGCTTTCACAATATAATCCATTTCCGCGTCTTTTGTTGATTATTGTTATTTTTGGTCTTTATGATTAATCTGCGTATAAAGACGTAAACTTATCTAAGTATATAATATATACATAAATATATATACATATATAATGTGTTTTTATATTATTTTATAATAAATATTTCACTTCACTGTCACTTCGTTTGTTTTTTATTAGAAACGGGAAATATTGTTCATTTATATTTCGAGTATAACTCAATTGTTTTATTTATTTTGTTAAATAAACGTCAATTTATATATAAATAATAAAATATTTGTTTTTAATAGCAACAAGTGTGAATAAATACAATAAATATGCATATGCGTATGTAAGTAGGTGGCAAAAATATCGCCTCTCTTAGGACATTTTCAACACATATACATATACACCTATGCATGCACGGGGGCCTCTCTCTGAGGACAGATCTAACGCAAATGCATAAACAAACGTACAACACATACATATACAAACATATGTATATATTTACATGCATTCCGTGCTCTGTTGTAGGACCTCTCTTTTAGGGAAATTTGTACAGTACATGCAACGTAATCATGCAGTCTGTTTTAGGATAAAGAGATCTAACTCTTAGATATAATGCGTGCTCTTCGTTTCTTTTGGCTTAGGTTGTGTAGGCTCTGCACGCGTTCGCGTTTCGTATGAGTTTGCATTTGTGTGCACATTGCTGACTAACTTGAACTGTTAATAATGTATATGTATAACGGCTTTAGACAAGGCAAACTATGAAAAACCCAAAGAAATCGGTTTGTCTTTGCACTTGTGCAAATCTCCAGTGTTGCTTTTCAAGCGACGCATGCTGTTGTATGTTTGTGAGTGTATGTGAGTAGGTGTAAATAGGTGTGTGTGTGTGAGAATGAATTTGTTTTCCGTCTGCGACAACGTCAAGCGACAACAGGCGACAACGCGTGTACCGCATTTCGTGATCTTTTGCAGTTGACGTTGTGTTTTTTATCTACAAAAATTATTTATTTATTATTTAAAACTTTTTTCAGATGAGATTTTTTCGCGAGACAACGAGCCGTTTGTTTCTCGCTTATGCAGCACAATGGAAATGTATACAACATACACATGAAACTGTGAGTGTGTGTGTATGCATAAATACATACATATGTATATGTATAATTAATAATTATAGATTTTGTTGTTGCCGATGCTGCGACGCTTAGCAACAACTTGAGCTTAGACTGTAACTGTCTATGCGCGGTTTCTGTGTGTAATTGTACTTAAAACGCAACCTCTTTATTTATTATTTGAATTTTTTTTTTTTTTTTTTGGTAGTCACTGGTTCACTCACACAAATAAAACTGGCAGCAAAGATGATGGCGAAGGCGGCGGCGACAGCGAGGGTGACGGCGACGGCGACGATAATGTTGATGACGGCGGCGACAACGCGAGCGGTGCAGGAGAGGGTGGGTGGCGTTTGCTCAGATTTTCGCAGCGCGTACACACGTCTAAATCGACTAACACTAAACACTAACACTAACAACAAACACAGCCTGGCAGTGGACAGCCAGCCAACCAGCTTCAAGTAACGCTCGATAACAACTGACTGACCGAACTCCAGCCCAGCGAGCTCCAAGCGACAGCAGCGACGTCAGCGACAACGGCAGAGACAGAGACAGCGCCGATCGGACGTCATACATAGTATGTAGCTCGTGAGCGCAAATTAACGTAATGCTCGCGGTTACGTTATTGGTCCCACGCTCTGGCGCTCTTTTACTCATTTGCCCATTGCGTTATCTGGACTGACAGACTGGAGCGGGAGAGAGAACGAGCAAGCGAATGAACCAGTGAGCGAGTATTTGTGCATGCAATTGAAGAATTGGGCTATTCTATGCAGACGCGCATATGTACATTCACGTTCTTATGTGTGCGTACTTTAAGTATTTATTTGTGTGTTTTTCGACGCCTACGCACATAAAATGTTGTCTCACGCACACATTTTCATGTACAAATATAAATAATATACATACATGTAGTAGATTGTGCTTAAGTGATAATCATTTGTTTTGTTTACTGTTATCATGTAATTAAAGAGAAATCCACTCGTCACCATGTGGAATGGGAAAGCTATCCAAATTGTAGCATTAACAGCAGAGCAACAGGTCGTTGATACACGCACATAGTGCAATCAGTTTGCCCTATTTAACTATCTGGCAACGCTGTTTTGCGATAGTACCTGTTAATTACTCTGACAAACAGACGGTTTATTAAGCATAGCTGCACTTGAATATATTAAGCATTAATTTGTTTATTTATCCAGTTTTCTTTACTTCAGTTTAAATAAATATATAGAGTTTCTTTTTTTTGCTCAATTCACAAATGAATTGGTCAGCAAAACGTCAAACCGCTAAACATAAACAGAGAGTCTGAAAAAAACAGTCGAGAGCGACACAAGAGAGAGAGGATCTTGGGATTTTTTCAACGATATGTATTTATGAAGGAAAATTGGGAATTTTTTGTTTACCTAATCACTGAATAGAAGTACTCATCATATTATTTCGCTGACAATGCGAACTCTTTGATCATGACTATCAGAACAAGTTGTTGTTTGTTGTTTTTTGTTTTTTTGTTTTTGCAATAACAAAATATGTATACATATATTGTAGAAAAGCAATATGTCGATAACAGTTATCTGACTTAACTAACCTACTAACGTTAGAGACTTATCAATAAATGTTGGCAAAATATTTGACATACACACACATACATACAAACAAATATATTAAATGTAGTTGTTGCCAGGCCGAAGTGGAATACCGTTAAAATTAAGTGAGAAATATGATTCAATTTCTTTGTAAATAAAAGTGAAACTCAAACACAAAAAAGTTCGCCACATATATCAAAGATAAATATGTATTTGTTTTATGAATCAATGCGGGAAAAAGTGTGTTAATTGAGAAAACACGCTCATTTGTAGAATTTTTGCGCATCTGCACATTTCTATATACATATTTTTTTATTTATCTTTTCTTGTTTGAGTATTTTATATTTGAATAAATTGGACAAAGGCATCGGCCCCGAGAAGTGGGCTGGCAGCTGCCAAGTCACATTACGGCTCAATTATTGAGCTGCAACTAATTTGTAAGGCAAACAGAATGGCCAGCTGACGTCGCTCAGTGTGTTTGTGCATATGATACCTTTTTTCAGTGTGTATTTATTATGATTATTGGACACTAATGTAAGATGTGTGACACCTGTGAAAAACAAACTGGTTATCAGTCGAAGCAGTCAAGGCTAACTCAAATATTACACCTATCGAGCGTCTATCTTTTGGTATTTGCATTGAATTCGATTTCATATTCTATTTTCATTAGGAGTGGAAGATCTAATTAACAACATTGATCGAACGGTTCAAGCAAACGCGCGAAAGCAATGCAGCATAAAGGTCATTCGAAGGTGCAGGATGCATGAAATCAGGCATTTATCAGCTGAATGACATATGAGTAGTATACCTCCGATTCATAATATTTCCATTAAAGCCTATACCATAAATTGAACTGATGCCAACTTCTAATATAAATAAAACATTTAGTTAACAGCTTTAATTTGAACACCAGTGTCTACACACTTATATCGAAATGAAGGCGCTTAAGTTTTATAGCAGGCAGTCTTTTATAAGCTAATATACCATTTGTTTTCACTAATCTGGCAGCACTCTCAACCCATTCATATTCACACAAAACAATAACAAACTAACTGTTGCAGTTTATAAATGACACGTCACTTCATATTAAGTAAGTGGTCGTGTTAGCTGTCCTGCAACCAAAATTAAATAAAATTTTAGTATGTAGTCAATATTCAGCGTTCCATTAATGTTGTTTTCTTAAAGTTTGCGGTCAGCTGATGCGCCGGTTGCATTTCTTATGAGGATTTTATGGCTTACAAGAAACGGCCACACTGTCAGTTAAGACCGCAATTTTGCCCAGGTGAGACGCGTCGTCGTTGTCACCTGATTGCCACGGTTAATCGAAGAAAAAACCTTAAAATTTCGAATCAAAGCTTCCGTTATGTGCGCGAGTGTGCGTTGCTGCGCTGTGAAAGTACAAAATTTAAATAAATTCGATTAGCACCAGCGTGAGCAACAACAAAAGTGAAAAGAACGTGTGCTAATATATATGTATGTACATGAGTGTATGTGATATATGTGACTTAGTGTGTGTGTGCGTGCGCGTGTGAGTCGTACTGCCTGTGCATGTGTTGGTCGGCTGTTGAGAAATTCCAAGAAGACCGCAACCAATAAAAACAACAGCAACAATAACAACAGAAATGTCACACAATAGACGAAGAGTGCGTACTATTGAGTACCTCACGCAAATGTCAAATAAGGCGGTTTTGGGAAATCTGTCGGGAATATCGCCAACGACGCCAGTGGTGGAGTTGCCCGTAGATCCAGTTCCAGTTCCTCCTCCCGCTTCAGCTACAAACCCAGCTCCAGTACTAGGTGCAGAGTCAGCAACAACAACAGCATCAACGACTGTGGATCCACCAGCAACTCCAGTGCCGCCCATTAGATTACGACGCGAGCACAATGTCGATGAGGATGTTGCAAGGTAAGCAGAAACGGGCACAACTCTGATTTTACGCTCTGTCGCTGCCGGCGTCGTGAAAAAACCCAAAACATTTCTTGTCTTCTCTTATAACACACACGCGTGCTGCTTACATGCTTGGAGAGTGGAATGTGCATGTAACAGTGTGTGAGTGCTCGCGTGTGCTCTCTCTCTCTCTCTCACCCTCTATTTGCTCGCACATTTCCCCCATTTTGACTGTCAAAACGTAAACAACGTGTTTCCAGCTACATTTTTGTTGTATTTGCGCTTTTAATTTTTTATTACACCACGAACCAATTTTGTTATTGCAAAAAAAGTGCAAGGCGGCAATAAAAATATAAATTTGACTTGAAACTCAAAACGCGATTTGGTTTTGTGTTTTATTTTTAAATTTAATTTTTGCCGAAAAATGTGGCAATTATCATGCAAATACCAATACTGGGATGCATGCCTATACATACATATATGTATGTATGTGTATAAAGTAAGCATTCATGTGGGTATGTGTATCGACTCTCTTAAAATTGGTTCTTCCAAGATACTGCTGATAAGAAAAGCCATTTGTCTGATAAGACAACGTAAATATACATACGCATATGCATATCAGAGACATTTATTTCTACCTTTTCCGCTACGGTTATTCATGCTAGAAGCATGTGTTGATATACAAATGTATTTAAGCCTACATGCATGAACATTTACATACATATGTGTACAACAATACATGTACATTCACCTCTAACCTCTATTCATATTATTTGTTCTTTGAGCAGGACAACTAACTTTCATCACATCCGCCTTAGGCAGCTTTCACTGTTGATACTCCTATAGACGCATACTCACATACTCATATACGTATGTATATACCATTATTTTTTTGTTATTTGCGCCTGTGAGCCATGTTTCCTATGAAAATTTTCGCATGTCTTCTTTGTCTTTAGCACAAAATAAATGTCAAACATAAATTTTTTGTAAATCGTGAGTGTGAGTGAGTGTGTGTGTGTGTGCTGAGTGGGGAGTCGCCTATCGAAATTTAGTGAAATTAATTTGTGCCTCCAGTCCCAGTTGTTCTTCTTCGCCTTCGTATACCAGTTTGCTGCACCGATGTAGGTAAAGCACGGGGAGTGCCGTAGGGTATCGATATTAAAACGCGTTTAATACCTATAAGCATGTGTGTGCGTGCGTTTATGTGTGTTTGTGTTTGTGTATTCATATACACACATACGTGCGATTGCACATTCCGTTTTGTTAACCTCTTTCGTTATGCGTTTAGCTCAACTCGACGCAAAAGTCAATTCTGTTTTGAAATCGAATTCGCTTTCTTCTCAAGTTACCTTATTGTCTTTTGTTTCCATTGGAATTCTCAATGGAATTTCTGTGCCTGTTAACTGTTCATTTGACAGCGAACACGTAACAGCTCACGTAGCCATTGCCGTCCATTGCCTCGGCCGGCTGTCTCTCACGATCAAACAGGCAGCCGCCACGCATCTCTTGCACTTGAACTTCAAATATAGAATGTTGTAAAAGCTCTCTTAAGCAAGCAGCATATGCAAAGAAGAGGGTTGAAAAGAGCGAGCAGCGATAGAGCTTAAGCTGCCTGCCTGGAATGTGAGCATTAGAATGAGATGGCAGAAGTCCACTGACTGCCTCTCACTCTCACACATGCTCTCTCTAAGTCTTGCTCTGTGGAGCATAAAATCCTTTCCGCTGCTTAAAATAGTTTTCGGTTTCCATTCTGCACGCACGCACACTCACACACTTATTGCTAGATACACTAACAAACACATAATAACTGTCAAAATTTTAATTTCAAAATTGATTTCATGTTTACAAATTTTCTATCATAAATTTTACTAAACAAATACGGAATGGGGAAAAGGAGAGGGGTCGTCGATTGATTTGTATATATGTAGAAGGTAAACTAAGTACGTTAAAAGATAAATATAGTTAATAAATTAATATATGCATCAGTTTTTAAATAGCTCGAGTATTATGCCACTGAAAAAAATGCATAAATTAAGTAAGAAGTTGATTTGACTATAAGAGATGCTGTGCAATAAATTGACGAGATCTATAATAATTATTTATTTTATAGTTAGTATGAGACTAGGAATTTGAACATGAATCAAAGCTTGCTAAGCCGGTGAGTCTGTCCGTCGAGCATATTTAATTAACTTGTTTAACGAAATATTATGATGGCTGATTGATAACGTTTATTGGGGGGGCATCATGGCGAAAAAATGGTTGATGTAATATCCCTAAATAATTCATAAAACATAGGGTTACCTTTTTTTTTAATATAAAACATGATAGATATACGTAAATTCATGATAAGGTGATTTGCAATTAGTACAGTGTATCGGAGGCATGATATACCCAACAGCTGCTGCCGCGAGCAGTCTGCACATATACATACATACATGTACATACATACATATAACTGTATGTATGTACAAGTGTATGCGCACAATATTTTGTGCCTTGTCGCAGGTTAAACAGATTCCCAGACAGATTACTCATACGCCGTGTTATGCTATCGATTATTTGTGGACATAGATGCTTATCAATGTTAGTTGAATGGCTAACGCACAGTGGTTTACACTTATTGGCCACCTCACATGATTTATTGACATAGCAAATCAAGCACTGGGGGTATTTGCATCATACACAGGTTAAGTATACGCTGCGCTAGCCCCAAACTTGAATAGATTTTGGAATATATAAACATCGAGTGCTTGTTATTGAGTAAACAGACTAATATTAAAATTTCATAACTCAATAAAAAATAATAAACATACAGAAGCTAGCTATATTTCTGCTTGATCGACTAGGCAATACCTAAGAATAATGTGTTTGTTCTTTGGATGCAGCACAACAAATAATAATTAAACTATTATATTAAAATAAACTCTTAAATTGTTGTCAACTTTATGTTACAAACAATTAGCCAAATCGTGTACAAGTCACTTCCGCTTAGCATTGTCAATGTTTACAGGGTATAACAGATGTCGGCATTCGCAAATGTATGAATGGGTTCGATCTACCGTTTGTTCGATCTGCTATTTGCCGACGCTAGCATTTTGCACTTGCGTTCCACTTGCACTCTCTCAAAATAGCTCTCTTCCACTCTTGCTCTCTCTGCCTGTCATTTGTGCTGCCACCCACTAATCTCACTCGCACTCGCCGTTCGTGTGGCCAACTATCTTCCTCTCTCTGTCGCTCGCGCCGTCTGGCTGCTCTCTCTCGACTGTTGTTGCTCTCCCTGGCAATTGGAATTGGATGACTCTTTTTATTCTTCTTCTGTTTTTGTGGGTTCCCTCGACGATTAGTTTGTCGCGCTTGGCTGTGCGCTGCGGTCGCTGCTCGCTGTTTATATTCATAATATGCGCACACGGACACACTCGGGTATATAGTATACTCGTGCTCGCGCGCGTGTGTGTGTGTACGTTAGTGTGAGTGTGTGTATGTACTAAATACACAGTATTGTCTCTGCGACTACATGGGGTAAATTTGTTGTTAAAGTGCTAATAAATTGACAGTCTGCCGCCGCATTTCAATTCGCACGACAATGGCCGCCGCATCAAGTGGTCGTCGCCTCAACTTCCAGCACAAAAACAAAAGCAAATATAACAAAAATCAAGCGCTGCGTTTTTCCAACTCTGTGTTTACCTTGTGAAATTCAGCGGACTCAACGCCTGCACGGTTATTAACTAAATATATATACATTAACCGTAATTCCGCATTGGACAAACTCCAACATATCGATTGCTACGATCTGTGCGACGGACGGACAGACCCTCATTCAGCTGACGCACACTCATCAAAGCTCAAAGTTCTCCACGGCTATTGTGACAAGTGCTACTCAGTTTTCCTCTCTCTCTCTCTGTCTTTCTCTGTGTGAGTGCCTCTATTCGCATTCTTATCCAGGAAAATTATCGCCGTACTCCCACTATATGCATTAACTGCATTACTGAAATGTTAATCCCCGCACATATTTTAAAGTAATTGTCCAAAACTTTGTGAAACCCAATAAAACTCAGTCGAGACGCAGTTTATCAGTTTTATCAGTTCGAGTGACTGCTCAACTGTGCGCTGCTGCTAAAACTGTAATACAAATAATTAAAAATAAAATGCCGCGCAAAAAGTAAGTAAAATATAATGTTAAGAAATAATTAAAAACTGTTTAGAATTTAGTGTATAATAATTTGAAATGCAAAATATGAATTCAATAAGTGTGAATGAATTTTAATTATTAGAAATCAGTAAGGTATATAGGTTTTATGAGGATGTATGTAACCGGCAAAGAAAGGCGACTCTATAACTTATACAATGAAGAATCATGTCTATATATCTGTATGCACGCTTTAATCTAGAAGCCTATAGAAATTGGAGCAATCGTGCAGTTTTTTCTATAGCAAATGCAGTTCACGATGAACGATGTCTCTTTAGATAGAAAATCGATCAAAATCATAATGAAGCATATATTTCGGGCTATATAGCCTACACAATATATTAATTATAGCTATATGTTTGCTTCTTTCTCATTTTCTTGAAGAATCTCAGCTATAATATAATTTTCGATATATGTATATGAATATATCATGATTCTGTCTAGCTTCCACTTTATAGGGTATACTTTTCGTCTCACATGTCTTTGTGACACCTGGCGAAGAACGAAATTCACTTTTGCTCTACGTTGTTTGCGCCTTGCATGATGAAATTCGCGTAGAGATTTTTGAGTCGGCAATCGTCAATCAAATGTCGAGCATTACATATGGACGGACATACATATGCACATAAATCAGAACGGCAATGAAATTAAAGCATAATTATAGGCGTGACATGCTGACTGTCTGCTGCAGAGCGCAGTGCTGGATGGATAGATAGTGGAGCGATAAGATAGCATTTCACTTCCGCCTACCTGCCCAAACGTAGCTTAAATATGGTGCAAATATATAGGATATATATGAACGTGATATTTGCTTGGCTTATCATCGATTATAAAGCAAGCTAAATTAGTGCTGCAATTAAATTAGAACAAACTCTTGGCCTTAGATAACTAAACCCACATTTCTCTTTGTCTCTCTCTCTCTCTCTCTTTCGCTCTCGTACAATCTGCCTGCAGAGTGGAATTCCGCGTGAAGCAAACGTCTTCCCGGCCCATGCCCATGTCAACGGCACGTATTGGCACGCTGGAGGAGGATCTGCACCCGGACGATGAGCTGGCAGCACACTACGAAGCATTCGGCACCACGCCCCCGCGCACCCGCCTGAAGATCAAGACCCGGGACTGGGAGCGCAAGCAGAAGTGTACTATTGTCGACAGGTAAGTGGAGTGCAGGAGTTCAGTCCCTCATTTATCTGTGTCTCATCCTCGTCCCACAGCTCCACAGATGCGACGGCCAGTGTGGGGGGCACGCCCAAGAAGGGCATGACAAGGATGGCGCGTTCCCGCGTACTGCGCCGCAACACCATGGACTGCGCCCTGCTCAACGAGATGTTCGTTAACGAGGAAGGCAAACGCACGGACAAGCGCATGCAGTCGATCCTGCGCGACTCGGAGCGCGAGATGAAGAACTCGCTGGCATCCACGATGATTGTGGCGCCGCGTGGCAACAGCTTCCATGAAGGCGCGCATCCGCTGGAGTCGCTGGACAAGATAATGCCACTCAACTCGGATGAGCCAGCTGGCGCGCCCCTACGCATCGCCTCCAAGGTGGTGGAGAGCTGCAATCGCTATCGCTGTGTGTCCTCGCGGCCCATCGGCTGTCGATCGTCGGCGCCGCCGCTGGCCTTTACGCCTCAGCTGCCGGCGCTGCGGGTGGACGGCAAGCCGACGCCAGGTCTCAGCAAGCGCAAGGAATTCCACGAGACGTTCGCCAATCTGATCAAGCTGGGCAGCGTGGATAGGCAGGATGGCAAGCTGTCGCAGGAGGAGCACACGTGGCAAACGGAGCTGAAGGATCTCATCTGGCTGGAGCTGCAGGCCTGGCAGGCCGATCGCACCGTCGAGCAGCAGGACAAATATCTATACGATGCCCGTCAGGGCGTCTCCGATCTGCTCCATCAGATCATCAGCTACAAGTTCCAGCCGCCCTACAGGCGCGAGCCCAGCCTGCTCAGCCTGGACAGTGGTATTCACTCGGACGCCAATTCCAATGCCAGCTGTGAGTAGAGCTTAGCTAACCATAAATCCGTCAGATCTCTGATTGATCTCTTCTCCACTTGACAGCTCCCTTGCCCAGCAAACTGTGCCAAGGCTGCATGTCGCTGTACTGCAAGGACTGCATGGAGCGGCAGGAGCTGGCGCTGCGTGAGGTGGAGGACTTGCTGACGCGTCTGGAGGCAGCCGAGGCTCTTTACCCGTCGTCCCAGGCCATGGGTGCACTGCATCCCATATACAAGTCGCAGAGCTTTGTGGGCCGCATCAAGGCCATGTGCCTGTGGTACAACATTACCAAGCAGAACAAGCTCAAGCTGAGCATTCTGGGCAGGATTCTGGCACGGTGAGGAAAGGGAGAAGAGGAGAAGTTAGCGTTGTCTGTGTTTGTTTGTCCGTCTCTATGGTGTCCTCAAACTTGTGTATACCCTATCCTGGCTCAAAGTCTGATCTGTGAGCAACAGCCAGCCATTCGCCTAGTCCTTATATAATATCGATAACTCAGTGATATCGATTACTATGTGCATAAGTAAGAGCATATGTATAGCATAGGGTATGTCCTAGTCAGGCAGTTGCTTCCCATATAAGACACCACCTAATGGCTTCATTTCTGTACAGGCTGCAAGACGAGAAGTTCTCCTGGCCGGTGCAGACATCGTACATGGGCTCGGACAGTGGCAACTCGTCGTCCTCAGGCGTGGACAACGATGACTCGGCGGTCAATTCAATGGATTCGTCGAAGCCACCCAGCGTGGCGGCCAACGGGCAGGCGACGCGCCGGGGCTGCGGCAACATGTCCTGTGCCCGAGTGCAGTTCATGCTGAACGATTCGACCCACGTGCCAGGCGAAAGCTCTAGCAGCAATGAGTAGGTGTACAGCAGCAGAGACTCAGGCGTCCGAGCTAATCCCTTTAATGCTTTGCAGGTCCACCTCGACGGAGGTCAGTCAGCTGTCCAACGAGCTGGCAGGGGGGCAGCTGCGCAAGGGCTCCATGCACGACATCAACATCTTCAGCGTGGAGCCACTGGGCACCTCGAGCAACGATGGCGAGCAGGTCTCGGGTCTGTATCGCAAGTTCATCGAGAACGTGCTGAAGTGCCGCGGGTTGGCCAAGTCGTTGGCCTTCCTCCATCAGCTGCACACTGTGGCGCTGTACAAGGCGCACATTGCCCTGGAGCGGCCAGGCACCGAGGATTTGGAGGACTTTGAGCTGGACACGGAGGTCATTGAGCAGGACGTGCCGCGCATGGATCCGCAGATTAGCCGCGAGCAGATAATCGAGCTGCGCACCTACGGCTACTGGAGCGAGGAGGCGCAGTCGATCAATCTGCCCTCGTACATTCCCACATTTGTGTTCCTCAGCGGCATCCCGTTGCAGTTCATGCACGAGTTCTTGCGCATGCGCCTTGAGACGCGTCCGGTTCGGCCCAACCCACTCAGCCTGGAGCAGCTAATGAAGGAGCTGCGCGAAGGCTTGACCCTGGCCTTGACGCATCGCGAACGCTACCAGCGCCACATCACCACAGCGCTGGCCGAGAACGAGACGGAGCTGGACAGCTACATCAACATCCTCAACCAGTACGATGCGACGGTGCGCAAGACCTTCGAGCTGTACCTGGACTACATCGACCAGCTGGTGCTGGTTGCCGTGCCGGAGACCAATCAGAAGTCGGTGCTGGAGAAGGAGTGGATGTTCACCAAGCTGATCAGTCCCATGATCAAGGGCATGCACACGGTTGCCTCCCAGAAGTTCTGCAACATCATTAGCAAGCTGCTGTGCAGCATTTCGAAGCGCCTGGTGCAGCGCTCCGAGGAGCTGGACGAACAGATAGCCAGCACGGCGCACAGCAACGACAGCGAGGAGCTCAAGTGGCAGCTGCTCACCATTTGCCGCGAGACGCAGGCGCTGCTGACCGTCGAGCGGGAGCGCTCCATCAAGGTGCTCTTCTTTGCGAAGACCTTCTGCCGGGACGTGGAGACGACGGACTTCCACCGGGAGCACTACGAGCACGACGTGGCCAATCAGCAGCACGACTTCATCTGCTCGGATGTGAAGGCCGCGTTCAAGCTGCTGCAGCAGGATGTGCTCGAGGTGCGCAACAAGCTGACGGGCATCATCAAGGGCGTGCAGCAGCGCTGCTGCCTGAACAACCTGCTCGAGCTGGACGAGCAGGATCGGCTGGCGGTGCTGTCGCGCACGCGCGAGATTCTCCATCAGGGCTACAAGTTCGGCTTCGAGTACCACAAGGACGTGATACGGCTGTTCGAGCAGCGCATCATGGACCAAAAGGATAGCGGGCACACGGTTGACCTGGCCCTGGGCATCATTGCGTTCGCCAAGATGTGGATGCAGTTCGTCATGGAGCGCTGCGAGCGTGGCCGTGGCATGCGCCCACGCTGGGCCTCTCAGGGCTTGGAGTTCCTAATGCTGGCCTGCGATCTGCAGATCACCCAGCACCTGGACGATCGGCAGTTCGAGGAGCTGAAGCAGCAAATGGACCGCTGCATATCGCACGTGATTGGCATCACCTCGGAGCCGGAGAAGGTGGCGCGCAAGAAGGCGTCGCCGCGCACTCGCAAGACATCCTCGCCAGCGACCAGCCGATCGAGGACACCCACCCGTACCCCGATGTCGGCGGGCGTCATCGTGAATCCCAATACGCCGCCGCTGCAGTCGCCGCAGTACAACAAGCTGCTGCATCCCCAGTTCAGCCTGAAGGAGGAGTTGCTGCAGCAGAATTCGGCCGCCTACAGTTCTGTCGACAGCGCCGACTTTGCGGAGGCGCCACATGGCCCGGCCAACGGGGAGCTGCGTCTCCTAGTGCCGCAGACGCCGCCCATTTCCAAGGGCAGCAGCCCCAGCGCCGCATCCACACCGCTGGCGTCGCGGCAGGAGCGAGTGCGCGATGCTGTCAATCGCCTGGATCTAGATCTGGAGGAGCATCTGCGCGAGCGTCGACTCATTGGCCAGGTGAAGGCGCTCAACTCGTGCGACAAGGTCCAGATCCGAGCACGCAGCGTGCACTTCCGCTGGCATCGCGGCATAAAGATTGGCCAGGGACGATTCGGCAAGGTCTACACGGCGGTCAATAACAACACCGGGGAACTGATGGCCATGAAGGAGATTGCCATTCAACCGGGCGAGACACGCGCCCTCAAGAATGTCGCCGAGGAGCTGAAGATTCTCGAGGGCATCAAGCACAAGAACCTTGTGCGCTACTACGGCATCGAGGTGCACCGCGAGGAGCTGCTCATCTTCATGGAGCTCTGCTCAGAGGGCACACTCGAATCCCTGGTGGAGGTGACGGGCAGCCTGCCCGAGGCGCTCTCGCGCCGCTTCACGGCCCAGCTGCTGTCGGGCGTCGCTGAGCTGCACAAGCACGGCATCGTCCATCGGGACATCAAGACGGCGAACATCTTCCTCGTGGATGGCAGCAACAGCCTCAAGCTGGGCGACTTTGGCTCCGCGGTCAAGATCCAGGCCCACACCACGGTGCCCGGCGAGCTGCAGGGCTACGTAGGCACCCAGGCCTACATGGCGCCAGAGGTGTTTACCAAGACGAACAGCGATGGCCATGGTCGCGCTGCCGATATCTGGTCGGTGGGCTGTGTTGTGGTCGAGATGGCCTCCGGCAAGGTGAGTGCGCGGGACTCGGGGCAGGGGCTAGGGGCTTGGGGGCTACTGATAAGCGGATAAGGGGCGCTGGCTGACCACCAAAACTAATCGGAATCGGAATGAGCAATCGCACAACAATTCATCAAATAGTTTGACCGCTACGTGAGTTGGGCAATGAGAATTTTGCTGTGACTCAGTTGCTCAGTTGACTGACTGATTGATAGAGTGACAGAATGATGGATGCAATTGCTTTATAGCAGTTAGATTAATAATCGCTGACTGATGATAGACTAATAGACTGAGAAGGTATAGATTGACAGCGAAATAGACTGACTGATCGATTGATGGAGGGATTAATACGTACACTGAACACTAAAAGTATTTCGTTCAGCAAAAATTGTGTTGATTATTATTTGATACATATATTGTTTATCTCTTGCGTATTGCAGCGACCCTGGGCACAGTTCGATTCAAATTTCCAAATCATGTTCAAAGTGGGCATGGGCGAGAAGCCGCAGGCGCCGGATACGCTGTCGCAGGAGGGTCACGAGTTCATCGACTGCTGTCTGCAGCACGATCCCAAGAAGCGTCTCTCGGCCATCATGCTGCTCGAGCTGAACTTTTGCAAGGTAAGACTATTCACATATACATATATCATCTGATGAGCGAAGCTAACTGGTCTCCATGTCAATTGCAGTCTGGCCGGGATGAGGAGGGCAACAGCGAGCAGCTGCAGGCGCAGATGCGGGGATCGTTTCGACGCAACATGGCGCAGAGTTAATTCAGTGCTCCTGTGCACCTTTGCATGTGTTGTGTGTTGTGTACGATATGGATGTGTATCTGTATGTGTATGTGTACGTGTACGTGTAACTGTATAATTTATGTGAAGACGACCAAAGGTCCAGTTGCGCCTAGTTTTATTATCGGACAATAAATATACCCAATGAAATATCTAAATACGTAATGCATTGCGAATATTTATTTATTAACTGTTAACTGTTACAGTAGCCGACTGGCAAATGCTCTACACTACGTTTATCCAGCGTAGTTCGGGTACGCGGTGTTGGTTGGGGGTGTCTCCACGGTGGTTGGCACATTAGGTGGCGGTGGAACACCACCGCTGCCGGGTCCCCCGCCACCATTGCCGTTGGGTGGTGTTGGCGCCGCTGTTGGAATGGGTGGCACCGTCTGTGCCTGGATCAGCGGCGCAGCGCACAGCAGGAAGGCCAGGCAAAGGCTCAGCAGCAATTGGAGAACTGCAAATGGAAGAAATCCTTTAAAATCCTTTACACTTAGCCCAATGCCGGACGGGACTTACGCTTCATTGTGTTTCGATGGACAATTGAGTGCGGAATGTTTGCCAGCAGAAGTTCAATTGGGTCTTTTATGCGCTTCAACGGAATTCTTTTTTGCTTTGCTTTTTAATTAATTTCTCAAGAAAAACACCCAAAAAAAATTAATCAAAAGTTTATCTCTTGGATTTGGGCTTATCACAAACGGAATATTATTGGATATGCGACTTTACTAAGAAATCAGCGAAATACCAGGCAGCTATGACAAATACCCCACCTATCTATATAGATACGCATAGGTATATCCATATATATATGTGTCTATATATAGGTCAGATTAGGAGTCGAGTCAATTCTCATTTATTTTTCTTTTAGTGATCTCTTTTTGCATGCATTAACAATCAACTCAAATGGAACTTAGGCCTGTAGTACAGCTTTTAGATTGGTATTGTTCTTTAACATAGATACACATTTAATAATTTCACTAATCATAATAGTAATAATAATAATCATAATAATAATGTTAGCAACAATGAACACAGCAACTAGTTAGAGTATTTATCAATATATGCATTTTCTCGCTTTAACATTTTCATATATACGAATTTTCAGTTGTGTATAACATGGTATATATAGTATATAGTATTTCCTTTATCTTTTTTTTTTTTTAGCCATAGAACAGTTATGGGTAAACATACATATATATGTATATGTGTGTGTATATATAGATATATCTAATATTCGTTTCGTTTATTTGATATGTTTTGCATTTGGTAAATACTTTATATAAATTTATTGATATGTATTGTTACAATTCAAGTCTATATACGTACAATGATTTTCTATTCTTGTTTTGTCTCGCTTCATTGCGTAAAACAAACATTAACAGCAACAATAATTAGGTAAAGCATATAGTTTTAGATAGTGCCTATATTCATGTATATGTATTTTATATGAAACAGCAACAGAAAGACAGTTAACAGTTGTATATATATAAATATTTTGGATATCATTTAATAATTTCTAATTTCAATTATTTTAACATTTCTCTACATAGCAAACATAACAGAAAGTATTGCATACTTTTGAGCTGAACGCTACAGTGGCGTCCATATTAATAGACCAGATTCGTAATAATAGAATTTGCTCTACTTGAACTGATAGATACAGTGGCGCCTCTATGAGTTGGGTCTGCTCATGGCATTTGGCCTATCTAAGTGTCTCGCTACAGTGGCGTCCACATCAATAGGTCCCTCTTGTATTTGCATTACAGTGGCTGCCACATTAAAGGGTTCGGCTCATTCAAATTCGTTTGGGAAAGCTCTAACACAGCTAAGCTAAGACAATAATCAATTGCATAATTAACCAACACATATATATATATATATAGTTATTCGAATCATTTAACAACACTAACGATTGCGCACAAAATTGCTCTAAAACATTTAATTGACCAGAGTTTCTCTTTGTCATCTACTAAGTTTATTTTATTTAGCTTGGGTGAAAGCAGCGGGATTGACAGATGATTGACTTTAGTTTGAGTGGCTTCACTCAATCGGAATGCTGTTGATTGAAATGAGTTTTACAACACTAGCAGTATATATATTATATATATCCTCTTTCGCTCATAACCAGATGACGTCATGCGGACGCTAGTTAACTACGGTTTACATATGTATATATAGGTTATGTCTGATACCCTTGTAGATAAACTTGATGTTGGCTTTAGTCACACAGAGAGTTTTTCATGGGATGGATGGGATGTGGTTTAATATGTGTTCTTAAGGGTTCTTTTTAAGAATACCTGAATCGGATCAATATACCTTATAGTTTCAATATAAACTAACTATAAAGATCAAATTTATTTGATTCTCTTTTGACGCCTTTCTTTGTTTTCTCTCCAAGGGTACTTAAATGTCGGTATAACCGAAATTAATTGTTCTTCTTCTTCATTTTATCGTATTTGTATAGTTAGGGATTTCCTTGCGGATATATTTGCTTTGGACAAATTGTTTGCTAAGGTACAGTTACTGATATGTTTGTTTTGTTGTGTTTCATTTTCGTCCGTTCCACCTTTCATTATCTTTCATTCAGTTTTGAAGCCGATGTGTTTTGGTTCCGCTTGGTTCTCTAAGTTTCCGCGTATTTTCACTGCATTCCATTCCTGCCTTCCACGTTCCATTTCCACACTTGATTCTGCATTCTACGTTCTATGTTCCATTGTCTACGTACCACGTTCCATTTTCAATTTTCCTCGATTCATATTGCATTTAGTTTTGCAGAAGATCGCGCATGATGTCGAGCGAGTCTTGCAGGGATTTGGCATAGCGAGAGGCGCTCGTATCCTCGCAGTCGTAGAATGCGGACACGCAGAAGACAATTTGATCGGGGTGCGGATTATAGGAGCAGCCATAGCCTCGAGGCGTGACCGGGCCATAGCCCATGAAGCTGTCCGTGGTGAAGGCGACCTGCATATAGAACAGCCCAAACAGTCGAAGATCACTCAAGATCAGTTCAAAGGGCAGTCAGATGGCCAAGTGGCTTACGTGTGTGCAACAGTAGGTGCTGGTGCTGGTGCTGTTCTTGGTGGTGCAAAAGCTAAGCATTAAGACAAATGTGGTGCAGAGACAATAGAATGAATGAAAAGGTGCTCGGTGCACGGTGCTTGGTGCGTGGTGGCAGACAATGAGACAGACAGTGAGACGGCTTGGGTACCTGGCTGGTGGAGAGCAGAAAGCATTGCGATATCTTGTAGGACTCATCCGTGAACAGCTCGTGCAGCTCCCCAGTGACCTCCACAGAAGCCTCGCGCAGCCCCAGCAGCGGTATGTCGATGCCATTGCCAAGAATATTCTTTACCATCACCTCCGTCTGGCGGGCGACGGCGCAGCGGAACAGCTCACGCAGATGGTCCTTCTGTGAAAGGAGAGCGGTTAGTCACATGGAACTAGGTAAGGGCCTACCGGCTGGTATAATACACACGCTATAAATGCTAAATTTGACTTTGCGAGCATCCTCTTCGTCCTCCTCGCGGTCGCTCTCCAGTGGAACATTGGCGCCCTCGCCCTGACACATCGCCTTGGCCCACTCCAGCGCCTCCGTGCTGGCAGCACGTATGCAATCCACACGACCCTGCCGGCAGTTACAAGAGGAGTTACAAATAGATCCATCATAGATCGGCAGATAGCTGAACACTTACCAGCAGGAAGCGCCTGGTGGAAGCACTCTCGTAGGTGGCCACCAAATGGCCATAAAGTCTGAAAGGCAATAGGGTTAAGAATTACTCTATATCAATTGGGGGATCGACGGTAGCTCACTTGTAGTAGGCGAGCTGGAGGGCCAGCTGTATGTAGACGTCCGGGCTAACCTGGCAGGACTTGACAAAGTTCTTGCCGTAGCCCTTGTAGCGATAGACATAGAAATCCAGATTGTCAATGGCCCTGTCCACCGACTTGGCAGCCTGGAGGAAGCGCTGCTGCAGCTGGTCGTTCACATGCCACTCGAGGCGCTCCGGAGGCGGCAAATGATGCTGGGGTACGCCGTTGTCTTCCTGCGGATGCTCTTCAATCTTCTTGTACACCTTCTCCAGCAGCTGGACGACGGCGATGCCCTCGGAGGTCGAGTGCTCGTAGCAGAGGCCCCAGCTGCCATCGGTGCAGATGATGAGCTGGTTACGGTAATGAGAAATGGGTTAGCTGAGGGTGTGGCAGTTGGGTGGAGAGGGTAAAGTCACCTGCATGGTCTTGTCGAACCAGCGATTGGCCGAGTTGAATTCGCTGCCTCCGCCATGGAGCATTTCGTGAGCCATGTTCGTCTCATCCCGATCACCGGCGGTATGGACGCTGGGCGTGGCACCGCTGAAGCCGCGTGCATTGAAGTTGGTGTTCAACGGCTCGTCCAAGCACAGCACTACCAGCGCCGTTTCGATCAGCTCTAGGTTCCGCTGGTTGCGCTCATCCAACTGCAGGGCCTCCCGGTCCACAGCCCACTGGGAACGCGGCTCGGCTGTCAGGAGGCCGATGGGCAGCGGCTTGCCCGGCAGGCAGGGCGCGTCGCTCAGCACGTAGAGTATCTGGGAGGCGATCTCGCTCTCGGTGAGCTTGCCGCGATCGCTGGCCTGGAGCACCACGCAGTACATCTGATTGCGGCAGATGACCACCACGTGGCGGTCCTCGTCGCTGTCGATGGGCTTCTGTCGGCTGGGCAAGTACTGCGAGTCGCGCTCCACGCCCGGACGACGGCAGGAGCCCAGCAGGCGGTAGTACTGGGCCATGCAGAGCGGCTGGTTCTTCTCCCTGGAGGCAGCCCGCTCCTGCGGCAGCTGTCCACTCTCCAGCATCTCCTTGTGCTCGACCAGGCCGTCCAGCAGCCGCGCCGCAAAGTGGGCCACGTCGTGCACGGTCCTGAAGTGGCGCGGCGGAAAAACGGTGCCAGGATTCGAGTTGATCGGCAAGGGCAAGCGCACGTTCATGTACATGTCGTTGAGCCAGTAGTAGTAGGCCTATCGGAGCACGCCGTGGAGTTGAGTGGAGTACATGGAAAGCGCATTATTAACACACGAGATACAAACTTAATTAGCTGGAACAAAAAACAACATCGGGGTTGGGCACTTGGGCACTTGGGTGCTTGGGTGACTGGGTGCGCCTCTTATCGAGCTCAGTGCGAAGGGTACACTGATAAGGCCGTACAGAGATCACATTTGGGAGATCGCAGATCTGCGATAAGATGCACTATATAAAATGCCTAGGGCAACTAGACAACATCAGTACAGCAGTTTCATCTAAACCTGACGGATACCCAGTGCCAACCCACGACCCCAACAAGATGAAAGGTGAGCCATCAATCACACAATCAATCAATCAATCAGTCAATCAATCTTCGATCTTCCATCGCAGTGTTCGCTCTTACTTTGCTCAGCCTGGCGGCTTTGACGCAGGCACGCCTCGACTACAAGCTGCAGTGCACCCGCGAGGAGGTGGGCATCCGCTGGCCGAGCTACTTCAGCAACTCCGAGTACTACGTCTGCCAGAGCATCTATGGCAACCAGCTGACCGTGCACTGTCCGCCCGGTGAGGTCTTCACCTTCGTGCTGCAGCAGTGCGCCGCGCCGGCCCTGTATGTGCCAGCGCCACCCATGGATGTGCTGCCCACCGATGCGCCCATTACCACGCACGTCGTCAACGAGGAGCCACCTGTGATGGCTCCCAATGGACCCGTTCACATGCTCGGCCACGAGCACGAGCTCGAGCCGGAGCACATGCAGGTCATTCACGCTTCACCGCTCGATCCCACACCGCCCACACCACCCACCGAGCCACCAACTCCACCCACCGTTGTGCTCGATGCCCCCAAGCCTGGCAAGAAGCCCACCGCACCACAGCCCCACAAGAAGGCCAGCTCAGCCCCAACACCCGCCAAGGCCGCCGCGCCCAAGAAGCCCGTTGCTCCATCTCCGCCCAAGGCTGGCAAGAAACCAACGCCGCCCAGCAAGGCCCAGAAGAAGCCATCGACCAAGCCCTCAGCCTAACTCCCCCCCCTTACCCAGAGTCAAGCGACTACTAAATTAATGTTCAGCAAGCGGAATTTCATTCAGAACTCTAAAATAACAACCAAATAAATATCTAACTGCACAAATAACTCTTCTTCTCTGGCTTCTGCTTTGGGGAGTATGTAGCTCCAAAATATCATGTGGCTCCTCCACTCACACACACACACTCAGACACAGAGACAGGTGAGTCTCTGAATGAATCAATTAGCTAATTGACCTTGTTGGAACATATCGATCCCAGTTAACACTCTTAATTGATTAATAATTGTAAATGGAACATGCCAAGAATTCAGCGTAAAAATGTTCACTTGTTAAGCATGCTCGACTAGCAGATACCTCGCAAGTGTCAAGATGACATTTAACTAATAATTATAATTAATTATATGACGACTGATGGCATTTCTGCAGATGTGAAGAGATGTGTTAAAATCTTTACTAGTGGGGAATGCTCGACTAGCAGAGATACCTTTCTGAATATGAACATATCTACTGTAGTAGCTGTTGTAGCTGTTTCTTTTCTTTGATATTATATTACCCCATTAAAGTGAAAATAAAGTAAGGAAAAGTAAGCTCGACTTGCATATACCTCGCAATTAGTACGACCTAAAATAACTAGATTACTTGGTATGTACTGAGAGGAATTCTAGTAGACTATATTAGACTAGTAGATACCTCTTCCATATGAAAATGATTGATAAATGATTTTTGTTCTCGTTTTCTTTTTTGGAAAGTATGATTAACTAGCAGATACCACGTGCCAGCTAGTGCTAAATCGTTATATATCAATGTTAGCTAGTTAGTATACAAATATATTATAGACATATATGCCATATAAGTACCATACTATAAACGGATTCCTATACCTCATATATCAAAATGTCGGACACTTCAAAATGTCAATTAGAAACTT
This sequence comes from Drosophila aldrichi, assembly GCA_035045965.1. Lineage (NCBI taxonomy): Eukaryota > Metazoa > Arthropoda > Insecta > Diptera > Drosophilidae > Drosophila > Drosophila aldrichi. The sequence goes on from JAWNOM010000038.1 coordinate 538,740, forward strand.
AATTTATCAGCTATAGCATATATGCCAATATTAAGAGCAGTTAGCCCGAATTAGTACTATGTAGTTGATACAATGATAATAACTAAATCGAAAGATAACTTGAATTTTCCATTCAAAGGTCTTATCTTATATGGCGTAAGGTCTTTTCATAGCACTTATGTGCTGGCAGAGAGGTTCATCGATTATATAGAAAATGTAATCAAGTCCCGTTTCACTAGTTGCTCGCAATCCGAGGCTGTGATTACATAATTACGCGATGTTGAGCAATGGTTCGCTATCGTTATCGGAACATTGGCGATTGAACATTCGATCCTTGGGTTCAATTAAGTGCCGATCTGGCCTCAAATGGAATTTCGCTATAGAATTTCCGTTCTTCTCTGTATTTCCGAAGAAATACAGAAATAAAGTCAAGTGATACGAACGTCTATTATTATTAGCGTCGACGGGGGAAATACTGTAGATATGAGGGAGGCTGTTGCCCCGCCCACCTTGAAGTACGTTGGCCTGCTCGGCTCTGCTATGCTAAGTGTCATGGTTAAGGGTGTGCACACTCTGCCTTGCCCGATTATTCAATAATTAGTGAAAATTTGTTTGGCTCTTATCGGGGCAGGGCAGATATGGCATAGATTACCCAGGTTACATGGGCGTGCGAGCGCAATTCGGCTTCAATTCACTTTTAATTTTGGCACAATGACAAGCGCAACAAGAATATTAATCTAGACGTGTTGCTCGAGCTGATTACGGGTGCCTTTGACAGCTTGCCGATCGGGCCATAAAAGGCTTTGCCCCAGGCAGGGCTAGAGCAGTGATTGCAGCAATAGGAAAGCAGCGAGACGTCTCAAGCAGCACCAGCAGCAACAACAATGAAAGAAGGTAAGCATGCAAAAGCAGGAGAAGAAGAAGGAGACACTCGGAGGCCTCATGCTGGATCTATCTGCTTTTCAGTTCTATTCGCAGTCGTTGGACTGCTGGCCATCGGCATCCAGGCACAGAATTGCCCCACACCCGTCTACACCGAGAATATTGTGCCCGTGTGCCAAGCGAATACGCGCATCAAGTTGCCCAACTACGCAGACCCCACCACCTACTATTCCTGCAGCACAACCAGCTCAGCCTTGAAGCCCACACCTGTGCTGGTGCAATGCGAGCCGCCCAGGGGGTACTTCAGCTATGTGCTGCAGGAGTGCTCGACATGCGAGAACTACATACCCGCCGTGGAGTGCTCACAGAATAAATTGGGCCTCAAATGCGAGAAAATCGATTCTACTGGCACTACAAAACCGCCGGGCTCGACAGCAGCGCCTACAACTGGCACTACAAGTGCTGGAGAGACAACTGGCAAAACAAGCAAACCAACCACGGTCAAGCCAACCACGGTCAAGCCGACCACAGTGGCACCCGGACCAACAGTGCCTTCCCCACCGGACGAAACAACCCTGGCTCCCGGCCAGATCACCACTCCCAATGGCAATGAACCAACCGGCACTACCATCTTTGTGCCACAGCCCCCATCTCCCAATGATCCCAATGTGCCCGCTCCGCCTACTCCAGAGCCAACAGTCGGCACCCTGGTCCCTGAGCCGCCCTATGTTCCATAATCTGTATAACCTACTTACTTATATATGCATGTATAGGCTTATATATGTACACACCGTTACCCACTATTAATGTATATGTACAACTGAGTGCGCGTATTGATGCTGGATTTGAATAAACATTCACAGTGCAATGGCATAGAAACAAGTATTACCAGTCAATTGATCAATCAGGCAGACAGTATGTCAGATCAATCGTGTCAGAGTAAATCATCATAAATTTCTCACGTTTCTCTTGAGAATATGAGAATAATATACAAACATTCATACTTTGGACTCTCCATCAATCAATCACTCGTCCATTACAATCGTAGTTCTCTATTTAGTCAGTCTAACATCATCGTCAATCAATCAGTTAGAACTCTATACGATAGTCAGTCAATCAGGCAGTTCATCTTTAGTCTGTGTATTAGTCAATCAATCAATCAATTATCAATCGCGATCAATAGTCTTTCTTTTTTAGTTTCTTAGTCAATCACTCAATCAGTTGTCAAACTGGTCAATCAGACACCAGAACTCACCCAATTATCCTCCGCCTCGCGCTTATCCACCAGGTACTGATGCAGACGAGGTCCCAGGCCCTGCGGCGATACAAACTGCTTGATGATGGCCTTGGTTCTCTCCAACTGAGCGGGCGTCGTGATGGGCTCTAGGGCGAGCACATAGTCGGCCATGGTTTGCTCCAGCGGTGGGACAGGTATCTTTGGTAGAGTCTGAAGTAGAAGTAGAAAATACAGAAAAGGGTTCACATACTTTTTCTCTTGGTTTCGTTTCGTTTCCTTCTTCTGTCAAATTGTATTGCGTTCAAAGTTTTTGTGTCGTAGCTCATTTATATGCAGGGCATTATGGCAGTTAGAATACAAAAGCAGTAAACCCCAGGGACCCGAATTTCAAATCACAAAAATAAAACGAGAAGTAAAAAATGCTGGAAATAGGACAAGAAATGTGTGTGTGTGTGTTTGGGGGGGGGGGGGGGGGGGGGGGGGGTGGCATGAATCTGACATTGGGTTTCCCCCACGGCATTTTGCCTAGTCACGGACAACTCGAATCAAGAGCTCTGCTCAGCTGAGCTCTCGAACACTGAGCATCCGAATCCCTAGTGGCCAAACACACACACAATTTCTTTTAAGAACAAACAACGTGCGTAACTCACAATCGATTTGTGAATCGCGTCAAATCAAAAATCGATTTCAATTATCTCAAATTTGATAAAACTTAAAAGAAGAACCTAGAAAAATTCCATCAGTTGCAAATTAGTAAGCTGTTGATCTGGATTTATTAAAGAAAACATTGACCAGCGATAATTCAGAGGCAAAAGTGAAGGTGAAAGTAAACACAGTCATTGTAAGACACTTTGGGACACCTGCTCATCTGGATCGATCGACTACTGTGGTGGTGCATTATAGAATAGGATTACCTAGCTTACATACATGTGTATAAACTCGTAATTGAGGCTGTGCTTAAATCTGTTTTCGGTTGGCTTCAGATTAGTTTTCTTTCGAATGGAATACCCTTGGAATAGCAATATTATAATGATCTATGCCATCTGCAGCTAAGACATAAGACTTATTAAGCTTCTAGTACAGAAATATATTTAATCTTAACTTAAATTTATTACTTCTGTATCTTTTTGTAGGGTATTTCAACTTTCACATCTCTGTTAGTTGAGAAAATAGTTATATTATGCAGAAACTTTTCCATCTGTCATTTGACTCAGACAAAAGTCGAGTTGCTGCTATACAACTCTGCCTCTCTCTCTCTCTTTCTCTTACACACTCTGTCTGTCTAGCTCTGTATGTGTCTCTATTTTTGGGGGTTGCTGCTGTGCTTTTACAGGTGAGTGTGGGACGTGGCATGAGGGGATGAGCACTGCGGCTGGGGGCCTTGGGATGTTTGTTTACAAGTACGGTGGACTGGTTGTCTGGCTGGGTCTGGTGCCCGGCTCCGGTTGCCCCAGAGGACGACGGTTGCCATACAAAAGCGCTCGTTATTTGCATTTGTAATTATAACAAACAGGATTAGTCTGTCTCTATGCGTGTGTCTCTCTCTCTCTCTATCTCTGTCTCTGTCTCTTTCTCTGTATTTGTATTTGTATTTGAATTAGTCTAGTAGCAAGTTTGTAGAGCCTTGTGCAAATATTTGAAGTCGACTGCAAAGAAATTCGAAAATTGTGTTAACTCACGTCAGGGAAACCAAATTCGTCTACGGACTCCGCGGTGGAAAGCCATTTCTTGGGTATGGATAGTATGGAATCTTTCCATCCTGCAAGGAAATTTGAAAAGAAGAGTCATTAGATAAAGATTCAGGAATACCTTTAAAACAGAAATTAACATAACTGATAGCAAGTGTTGGGCGTCTAGATTAGATGGGCTATAAATACACTGCCCAAAATAAAATGTGATATTTGAAATTGCGCAGGCACAAAGGTGAATCAAGAGCTACTTATAGCTTAAGTAAATAACAATTACTGACTAATGTGTTCACGGCGTTAATCTAAGATGCCGACTTCGATATCGACTAAATGCAACAACTAGTTAATCACTGTCATATTCGAGTGCTCAGCTAGATTCCACAGAAAATGTAAGTCTCTAATCGATTAACTAGACTGACAGTAGGGCAGCAGAATAGGGCTTATCGCACCTCTTGGCTGTCTTGGCTGTCGTTCGTGCTGGGAGCTAATCGGACAGCATGAGATACCGCAGTGAATTGAACCGAACAATTGCCCGTAGGCTGCTGGCTCTTCAGGCGCTATCTATCTATGTAGCTATCAAGGTCCCATGCTATCTAAATCCGGCTTGCGAACGCCCATCAAGCTTTTATTGGCTTCCGCTATCGGCAACGCAATAAAATTGGCCCAAGTAAAACTTAGCTCAATGCCCCTCAATCCCCCTCCACGGGCTGGCTACATTTTCGGGATGTCCTTTAAAGTGAAACTCGTTGGACTGTAAGTCGAGTGTGTAAGCACTTCCGGTTGCCCAGCGAGACGGCAATTTCCGTTATTAGTCAAGTGAGATAGAGCAGCCCAGACACAACTCATGTACCCGATGACAAATTCCAGAGGAAACAAATAAGTAAGGCTCGAGTCGGCAGTGACCGGCTGGCCTCTACCCAGCCTAGTACGCCTCTACCCCTCACGGTATAAAAAAGAGCAGCAACTAATTCAAAATGTTTTTTGTAGACTTGATCGAGGGGGGATAGAGTCATCCGTTTGTTGAATTGTTCCCGTCTACTTATGGCAATCATAATGTTATTAATAAAACTGGTTTTACGACAATCATGATAAAAGCAAAACGGTCTAAACAGCCATCAACCCCAACCTAAACCACAGCACGCGTGGCGCTGCGTCCCTGCACCCGGCGTCTAATGCAATTTATTATCCTTTTTTCATTATCTGGCCAAGACTTGGACTATAACTAGCAACAGTTCTCTCCCTCTTCCTCTTCCTCTTACTCCCAGTCTTCATCTCTCTCTCTCTATGAACAATGGGGGCACGTGGCACCAATTTGAGCATCCGCTCTATTGTTGCTGTTCCTGAAATTGTTGTTGTTGTTATTGTTTGCTGTGTCACGGTTGTCTTTGCGAGGAATAACATTAACCGCAACCTGTCTAACTCCAGCTTAGCTCCCCCTAACGACAGATTGAATAAGGCAACTCAGCTGAACTGAACTGAAAGGAATGGAACGGAGCGGAACGTAGAGGCCCAGCCTCAGAGCTGGCCGTAAATTATAATAAATTGCTTTAGGGAAATTCAAATTAAGTAATTAAACTGTAGCTTGTGCTCTGTAAAGCTGCCAGTTCTATTCAATTCGATGAACTAGTTCAAATGTTCATTTTCACAAAGGTCATTCGTTTTATTCATCTTTTCCATTAGCTGGATTAGCTCACTCATGTTGATAACACGTTTTCTTAATTCAACTATTCTGTTAAGAACTCAAAAGAACAAGTTCCTTTGAATAGCTCATCCAATGGGATTTTCTGTGAACATTTTCCGAAGCAACTCGAATACTCAGCCATGACATCGCCTTTGCCTAGTTGAATCTTAAATAGTCGGAAATCCTTACTTTAAGATGGCCACATAAGAGCTGAACAAGAAAGCCAACTAGTCCAGAAGGTAACTGACTTGAAAATACCCTATAGACAGCATAGAGTAGAACAGCCTCAAAACAGGTAAGGTATTTGTTTTTCTATACCCAGCGTATAGTCCTTCTTTGAGTAGTCTTCACTGTAGCACAAATTGGATACATTGCATTTGCATCGCATTCAATTATGCGCTCTGACATGTACACATTTCCGATTGATTGATTGATCGATTGATGCTGGGATTTTTGATTAGCCAGACAGAGGGCGGCTAATCAGATATTCATGCGCCATTGCAGGGCAGACAAGCCGTACTTCCGCTTCCCATTCCGTTCGCGTTTTCGTATTCGTATTCGTATTCGTATTCGTTTTCGTTTTTGTTTCCGTTTCTCCTTGGAGCAGCTGTCTATCGATTCGCTTATTGATGAAGCCGTCAGGTTCAATTTGTGTCTGGCTGTCAGTTATTTTGTCGAGTCATGCTTCAATGTTGCTCGTTTTGCATTTTTGGCACATTAGCTCATTATGATATTCATTATGGTGATGTGGGGACGATTCACACCCTCTCAGCTAAGCTGATGGAGCTTATTGGCCACACGCCTCCCATTTGAACGGGCAGCAATAAAACGCTTCAATAAACCAAACAAGCTCATTATTAAGCAGCAAAAATCACGCTCGAATGCCTTGAATTCCTCTCGCCGCTCGCTCCCCCGCTTTGATGAGGCTGGTGCCGGGCGGAGGTTAGACGACAGCCAACTGCTGCCGCCTGTCAGATGCGGCGATAAAAATGTAATCCCAATGAAAAATAATGTTGCTTCGCAGCCACGATTCCAATTTAGCAAAAACAGTCAACCCCCACGACCGTGGCTCATTACGGGCCGCACAGCTCGACAGAGATGGAGCTGGAGCAGGAGACGGCAGGGCGTGGCAGGAGCAGGAGCAGGAGCAGGGGAATCGATGCTGCATTTGAAACTGTTGATCTTTAGACCTGCGTATCCCTCTGCATTTAGCAGAAACCGAAGCAAATGAAGCGAAGCAATTTAAAAAGGCAAAACAAATCCGTGAATCCCTCAGTCCACGAGGCGACCCTCACTCTGTCATCTACATGAAACACCAGTCGAACAAGCTGTGAGCCCAGCTGGGGGCAGCTGCATGCCGACTGACTGACTGAATGAATGACTGAGTGAGTGTGTGAATGAATGAATGAATGAGTTTTCGCTCCTTTTGTTCGCTTGCTGGATGCAAAGGGCTTCATTTCTATATTTGAGGGTGTTTCGCTCCCACTCCTGCTCCCACTCCTGCTAGCACTCCTGCTCCCACTGCTTCCGCTTCTAGCACGCACGCAACAATTGAGCCGTAAATTCTTTACGGCCTTAGCGCTTGCTGTTTTACGCCGCTTTCAATATATATTCTCGTTGAGCCTTTGGCTGCGCTTTTGTGTTCTTGCGGCCTGTTCTTGGGATTGTTTTGTGCGTCTAACCAGGCATCCTCTCTTATTATAGACTTTTGTGCCGCAAACAAAAAATGAACAGCCTCATATTATTTGTGTGTGTGTTTTTTTTTTCCTCTTCTCATTTAATTGTTTGAATTGAAACAAGCGGAAAGCGTAAATTGCTTACGTATTGCCGTATTTTCTTGCCCCTTGGGCTGTATTTGCTGAGCAGGCAGAACAGCCGATGCCTAGCGACGACTAGAAGATGCTCTAAGTACATGCAATATATCATATATCCAAAACTGAACTAGCCGAAGTCAAAGCTCTTATAGAAACTGCATAAAGCTCGAAAAGTTCTCGAGTTCTGAGTATATACAAACATATATCAAGAGATACTATAATAGATACTATGATATATGATAATGAAAAACAAGTTTAGTAATCTATATAAAAGAATATTCATATTGAAATTTTCTAGAGTTTTGGAGTTATGTTATTGATTGGATATTAATGGCATAAAGGGAAAGTCTATAATGGAACAGGATATTTTATTAAAATGTTAGATTGTTTCAGCATTTATTTGTATTCAGTTCAAAGAGCTTTTCGTGAAACTAAAGTCGAGAACTAATACACTCGCTTTCACATCAACAACATCTATTGAGTGCATTTGACAGATGCTTAGTCTACATGACCAACTTTCTGGGGGCTGGTTTAGGTAGGGCTTGCCCACTTTTCGACAGCCACAACAAGCTAAAGTTAGTTTCATATTTTTGGGGCTCAGCGCTGGTGCGTGCCAGAGGCTCGTGGCCAAAAAGTTGCTAATGGAAATTGCAAAAGAGAAAATCCATTTTCCACACGGCAACAAAGTCCAAAATTTCACAGCCTCAGGGCACGCACACAATTTCCTTTCGACCAGCAGCGGTTGCTCCTGCTTCTCCTGCTCCTGCTCTAGTTAGTTGTTGTGGAACCACCACCAAATGCAGAGCAACCACCAAACCACAGAAGCAAAGTTTTAACAGAACTTTGGCTACATATTCAACTTTTCCACTCTCTCTCTCACCTTGTCTCTCTCTCTCTCCCTCTCTCTCTCTCTTGCTCTTTTCCAATTAGGTAATTAATATAATTATAGCTAAGGTCCCAATTGAAAGACTTCTTTTTCATGGTTAACAATTATATTTCAATAGTATTTCATTTGGTTTGTTGTATTTGTATTTTTGTATTTTTGTATTTGTATTTGTATTTGTGTGTATTCTGCTGCTCTGTAATATGCATTATCGTTATCATTATCGTTATTCTTTCAATATTTCACTTGATTCATACGCATTTCAATTACAATAATTTATTTATGATATATATTGTATGTATATTCCATTCGTATTCTTAGTATGCCGTTAGCTGTTCAATGCCATGATTTCTAGATAGAGCAGGGGCAGAGGGTTGGGAAAGTGGGTAAATAGATGATAGATATAGGCATGAAGTGTTACCCGTCAATTGTATATTTGATATAATATATTCCTTCAAGCATAGAGTATTTCGCATTCGGGAACATAGTTAAGAGTTAGAAACTTAAGTTCTCTTTGGATAGACTTTGAAATTTTTGAACAGCAAACGTTTTCAGAACTGTTTTGAGTATAGAATAGAGTTTGAGTTTGAGTTAAAAGTTCTCTTTAGCATTTTCCATAATCGTTTGAGGCTCTATTACAAATATATATTTATATTTATATAATAATACAAATACTAGTTTAACACAAACGTCTATATAACATTAGCAGAAACAAATTGTGGAGTTTCGATAATTTAATCTAATCTTAATATATGTATTTGAAACACTTTGATCAAAACTTACCATACGCAACTAATTTCTCTCTTCTTCTTGCTATACAAAAACTGAATTGTGGCGGAATTTCTTGAGGGCTTTTCGGATAGTACAAATACATTTGTCTATAGCTCTTTTTTTTCTTTTTTTTCGAAAAGGAAATGTAAACATTTTAAAAGTATTTTTATGTTTTTTTGCTTTTGTTTAACTTTTAAATATTTTATAATATGTCAAAATTATATTATTCATATATGTAATTGTAATTATAATTATAATATATTATTGAACATTCAACACTTTAAATACATATTTTATGATTTTAAGTTCAATTTTGAAATTATTATTATTTAATTTAATTTTTTTGTTGTTTAATTTTCTTCTGTTTATAACTTTGACGTTTTCTGTAGCACATGGTACATTAATTATATATATATACTTATTTGTTTAATACATATTTATATATACGGGTGTATGTGTGTGTGTATGTTAGCAACATTGTTTAATTTTTTAATTTTTTACAATACGTACAGATATAGTCATAATTTGTTGAAAATTGTTCAATTTCTTATAAAATTTCGTTAGATATTACACTTAGCCGGCCCTTTAGCATGCTCCATAACGTACTCCTACCATGGGAATACCCTATAGGTATTATAGAGCATTCGTTAGTGCTGTGCAGCGTTCGTATTGCATACTCCAATCCAATTACTAAACTTCCATTTCAATACTCGTTCAAGGTGTGCACAAAGGGAGTATATTGGTTTTTGCACAATGTTTGTCTTTTTTTTTTTTTGTTGTATATTGACTTTAGACACTTTAAATGGTATGCAGATGTAGAATTTAAGGGGTGTGGGGGTAATAAATTAAAATCTCCTTTTTTTGTTTGTGTCGTGAGCGAGTATTATGCAGTCGATAGCGTCCGATTGCCATATTTTAACTTCTTTTAAATGTAAATTTTTATAATATATATATTCTTTTATATATTTTATATTTTATGTATATATCTATTTTTTATTTATATATAATTACATATTTGTTTTTGTAATATTTTATTTATTTTTATTTTGTTTTTTTGGAAGATACTTCAAACATTTTGTCAAATGGTCTCTGCTATATGTAAAAAAAATCATTGATTAAATTCTGTAAATTTTACTTTTTTCCAATTTAAATTTAAATTTGAATTTGATTTCGGAACAGAAGACCATTTAGCATGAACAGAATGTTTGTACAGCTCCATATATCTAGTTTCTTTTTCTGTTTCATAGTTTACATAATTGTTTTTTTAACTATTTGGTATATTGCTTTCCGATATGTTTTCTAAAATTGTATACTGACATATGAATATATATATGTATGTATATATTTAGTGTTGTATATGTGGCGATTCATTCGTAACGGATCGTGGCATTATCTTTAAGACTCTGCTTGTGATGTGTGTGTGTTTGAAATGAACCTTTGATGCTTCTATGCTATGTTAACATGGCTCGTAATCATATATAAACTATAGATGTATATATATTAATTCTTTATGTCATTCTATATAGTATATATAGTTTTTTTAAGATTCTGCTCGTACGGTGTGTACTTTGTTTTAATTGATACATTTGATGGGAGATTTTTTCATGAGTTTTCATTCATTCGTATTTACTAAAAGCTTGCTTAAAATGTATTTTAATAAATATATTTATATATGTGTATATAAATATATAGTTATGTATGCTAAATGATAATATACAGGTTACATAACGGAGTGCCGCATAAAAGAGAAAACAATATACATATATCGGGTATTCAATATATTTATATATATTATGATCTATTCAAAACGTTTGCTTAACTAATTGCTTTGAAAATCAGTGCATTTGCTAGACATAGTATATGTATGTAGTTGGATAGATATGTATGTATATATTTGCAGTATATGGGTTATATAAACTAGGCTGGCTTTCTGCTTCTTAAAATTCCTCAAAATAAGCTCTAACTGTATATGGTATATATGTATGTATATATACTCGCAGATTAGATAACTTTGCTATTAATTTGAAAAAATGGCCGTGTCACTGATATGTTTACGGATATAGAATGTTCAAGAGTTTCGACTAGCGTAATTATTATGTAATACACATTAAAAATCGATATATACCTATAGTATAGATATACATATATGTATGTATATATATTTATATACGTGCTAACATAGGCCAACGAAATTTGATGATATTTTGTAACCAATTCAAGACACTAAACTGTTAAATAAATTTATTTTAGATATTCCAAATTTTAAACAGAATCGCTTTACTTATATTTCTTTGAGATAAGCAGGCAGCTGATCGAAAGAGTGATAAGATTTGGAGATCAAATAAGTTTCAATTAAAAAAACTAAACTTTTTGTAAAATAAAACTATATCTCAATATACCACGAAAATAGTTTTCCCTATTGGAATATCTCAAGTATCTGACTCAGTTTAGTCGGTCGTCTGCCTGACCTATATACGAGACTATAACGGAGTGTTATACAAAAATGTTCAGTTGACTTAGATCCTAGACAGAATAGGTGTATAATATATGTATATATAGAGAGCAGCTATAAAAAGCTGTCGAGTGCAATCAAAATGATATATGTATATAAGTATATATTTAACATACAGTTAGCTAAGTTGAGATAATGTATCTATCGATACATACACAAGGTACACACATTTATGCTATGCTATTATCGAGCTGCTAGGCCTAGGCTATACCCTGTATATACATAGATATAGAGGGGGCTTAGCCAACGGTCGCATAGAGTCGACAAAGCAAATAATAATTGATTGGTAGGTATATATATGAAACATCTAATATTTTCAAATTCTCGTTACAGACTAAACGTATGTATATGTATAGACGATATTTGATGTATACTCGTACATACATGCACTGTATATGTACATATATCGTACTAATAGCAATAGTTAATATCACTTTTGGTAATTTAAACAGGCGAGCCATTGAGACTCTGATATGTATCGTTACCTTGGTTGTGTCTTATGTTAGAAATATGTATCTATCTGTAAATACTTGAAATCAAAAATCGTTTCCAAAACTCCAAATGATATGGCACAGCCGACCGGGCGACAGCACGATGCCCGACAGGTCCGTCGCAATGGCACTCGAAAGGGTGTATATGGTATTCGGTTTGTGCAAATTGTGATATGTCTGCGATATGAATGCCATTGCCTGCTCTTCAGCACGACGGCACCTGTGGCACGTGAGCAGCCTGCGCAGCTGTGCCGCTTACGCGCTACGGCTTGTATAAATATGTATATAACTAGGTATCTCTATATGTATGTATGTATGTATGTATATGTGATATCTGTTGCAGATCGGAACTAGGAACAAGCGCTGCTGCTCCTTGAGTTTGATCCAATTATGACTATGCTTTGGTTGCTCTAGCTTCAGCGTATTGAGTACTGAGTATAGGGGGCGCGACATCGAAGTCGGTGCCAATATCCATATATGTATATATCCTATATATAGCTGCGTGCAATCAGTGTATAATACAAAACTGGTGCGTGGGGGGGCCTTAGCAGCTGAACTTGAACTATTTGCATGTCATATGCAGTTTTATAGTGTACGTACCACTTACTATTTATATATATATATGTATGTATATATGTAGGTAATATCCTAAAACAAATTCAAGGTGAGTTCAACAAAATTATAGAAATGATAATATCTCTTCTTGAAGACAACAGTTTAAAATCCTTGTCTAAAGGGATTCGCTGGTCCAGCAGGACCTCTGCTTGGCTGCTGCTGCTGCTGCTGTTGCTGTGCCTGCTGGAAAGGATTCGCCACTCGTGGCTGGGCATAGCTGCCGCCCTGCTCCTGGTAGCCCGGCTGGTAGCTCTGATCCTGCTGATAGCCAGCCGCCTGCTGATAGTCGTACTGCTGGTGCTGCTGCTGCTCGTCCAGATTGGTCTCCTGCTCCGGCTGGTACTGCTGGCCGTATTCCAGGTGATTCTTGAGCTCGCCCTCGACAGGCTTCTGGTCGTGCATGACGTAGGTCTGGTACTCCTTGTTGGGCGGATCCTGCATCAGTATGTTGGCCTCGTTCTCGAACGGCTTGAAGTCGTAGATATTGCGCAGCTTGCGCAGCACAGGCACATAGGCCAGGTTCGAGAAGGCGATGAGAAAGTTGAGCGCTGTGAATCCAATGGCCTCCACCACGCCGCCCGCGATGATCGGCCCCACGGCATAGGCAATCGAATAGGAGATGTCCGCGATGGCGTAGATGCTGCCATAGACGGACACATAGCGCACGTCCACCAGGTAGCCCAGCGTGGGCAACAGCGCCGTGTCAATCAACGCGATGCCGAAGCAGATCACACAGATGGGCAGCATGAGCATCTTGTAGCCGCCGCAGAAGGGTATGATGAAGCAGGAGAAGCCCTCCAGGGCCAACCCGCCGGCTGCCATTAGCCACTGATGCTGCGGATATTTGCGTGCCATCTTCACCGTTATGACAACGCCTAGCACGTGTGGGAAGAAGGCGGGCAGCCAGACCATGCCGATCTTCCAGTTGTCCGTGGTCATATTGTCCTCCATCCACAGCGAGATGGTGGGCTCCAGGAAGGCGAGCGCCACATTCGACATGGTCAAGGCTCCAGCGCAGACGGCGATGTAGGGGTCCATGAGTAGGCGCCAGATGGGTATTACCTGGTTCTGAACCTCTTTGCTCTGCCTGATCTGCTCCTTGACGGGCTTCATGACCAGCAACAGCATCAGGCCATCCAGCAGGCAGACCAGTGCCAATATGAGGAACGGCACCTCCTTGCCCGCAAATTGGTACAGAGCGCCGCCAAAAGGTGGCGCCACCAGGCAGCCGAAGCTGATAAATGCCAGCGCAATGCCCAGCGCCTGCGATCGCTCGTTCTCCTCCGTGAAGCGATCCGCAATCATGGCCAGACCCGAGGTGTCGGCGAACGCCGAGCCGGCGCCCTGCAGCGAGCGGGCGAAGAAGAGGACGCTGTAGCTGCTGCCGCAGGCGAAGACGGCCGTCGAGAAGAACATGATGGTCAGGCCGATCATCATGGGTATGTCGTAGCCGATTTTGTCAATCAAGCCGCCCGAGAACGGATTCACCATCAGCTGGACAATGGCCTTGGAGGCAAAGAGTATGCCCGTGGCCGAGTCTTGACCGTGATGATCGTGATGCGTCGGAATGATGCGCCCAGTGACATTATCTCGGAGCGGCGGCGGCGTCGGCCCCTCATCGAAGCTGCCAATCTCGCGCAGATAGTCGGGTATGATCGGCACAATGACCATGTACAGCATGTTGTCCAGCAGCAGGGCAATGGAGACAATGACCAGGATGAGGCGGCGCTGATTCACCGGCTCCTGTATCTTCTCCCACACAATCTCCTTCACCTCGCGCACCTCCAGATTGATCAGCGGTATTTGAAACGAGGCCATTTTCTTCTTCTTCTTCTCTTCTCTTTTGATTAAGTACTAAGAATCGCTTGAGCGATCTTCCAATCTCGCTTTCTCTTTCACACTCTGCTGGCACTAGTTCAGTGGCAGGCGTCCATTTTGCAAGCTGCTCTCTCGGTTTATTTATAGAATTGCTTGAGCTCTAACGCTCTCTCGCTGTCGCTCTCTTTAGCTCTTGCTCTTTGACTGGCTGCAGTTCAGTGGGAGGGGGACATTTCGTTTTATTTTTAGAAAATGCTTGCGTGTCTCTATGCCTCTCTCGCTCGCTCCTTCTTTGTACTATGTGTAGCCCCTATTGTTGAACTGCTCTCTTGCTGATGCTTTTCGATTTCATGTCCGCTGCCGGAAATTGGGCTGCTGCATCCGTTTGCAATTGAATGGCTTTTCGCTTTTGGTGGTTCTCTCGTTTGTGGTTAGCTCCAGTTTGCTTTGTTGCAGTTGCGGTTGCAGTTGCACTTGCGGCTGTTTCTTACATGATTTCGTGTTGCTGTTGTTGTTGTTGTTGTTGTTGTTGTTGTTGTTGTTGTTAGTGTGTGAGTTGTTGGCATGCCAGTGAACAACCTTTAACGACACAGAAACAAGATTTCGTTAGTTCTTTCGTTATTGCTCAGACAGTGGTTAATTGTTTTTTTTTTTTTTCTTTTTTCTTTTTGGTATATAATTGATTTGGCATTTTTATTGAAATATCATAGAATTTGATCATTTGTTTTTTTATGATTGAAATGTTGTTTCTGTGTTGCAAAAGGTTGCCTGCTGGTGAACAACAAAAATGTGTATTTGTTAAGATTAGTTTACACATATTTACATAAATTAATTAGAGCACTGGCTGCTTGCACACATTTCAATCATAAAAAACAAATACCATACCATATTCTATCGAGTATTCCGTATGCCAATGCAATGGCATTAACCATAAATACATATGCAATTATTTCAATTGTGCCGCGAGGGTAGTTCGACAAGCATGCTCACAGCCGCGTGGCCACACTTCAAACTCATCTAATTACATGTAATATTCGCTTTGTTCCACACAAAAGCGAAATAACAACCACAAGCTTGAGCGACACGCAAGTCTCAAGTAGTGGCTCGTCGAGTCCCAGTCCACTAAAGCAATCAATCAGTGGAGTGCTTCTAGTACAAAACAGATAGAAGAAGCATAGGAAGAGCATAGAAGAAACGACTCGAGTTATCAAAGCCTGACTCGAGTCTGTAGACAGTTTTAAGCTATCTTTATCATTATATAACAATTTTATAGTTTAAACTTCTAGTCTTAGCACCTTTTAGTCTCTATCTATTTTATCATCCAATGTACAACTGCTGTCTGCTCTCCCATGCCAGCTATCAATGCTGATCTAATTTCAACATTTATCTACCTTGTTGCCACCCCCGAAAAGACAAACACACAACATAAAAACGTTACGTGTGCAGGGTATTAAAATATACCCAAACTCCCTCCAACTCGACAACCAACACACCATCCAGCCATCCATATATCCAGCCCCCTGTCTGATGGGGTCTTTTGGTATATGCGAGACGTTAGAATAACATTTCGTTTTATCATTAAATTTTCATGACCACGTTTCGTGTGCTGTTTTACTTTTGTTGTTGTTGTTGTTGCTGGGCTCACCCCCACCAGCCTTGTCTTGTGTTTCTGTTTTTTTTTGGTGGGTGTGGCTGATCGAAGGCGGGGGCCGCTGGCGCTGAACATAGCCAGCCCTTGGGCTTCTTGCACATGAGTCAATTATCGTAGATGTGTGTGTGTGTGTGTGAGCTTTGCTATTACTCGCTCACTGAATAAAAGAGAGTGTATTGGTATTATAGTGACTTAAGAATAGAAAGGAATATAGACTATATATGAATTGAATTGAGTAAAGAAGTTATAAAATTATTCATCACAGTGGAAATGCCATCGAAATAGATTGAAGTGCTTGAAAGAGATGTGTGTAGTGCATCCCATTATCAAATCTGGAAGACGTTGATCAAGCATCAGCCAGCCGATGGTATTCATAGGAATGTTGCTTGAACGAGCATTAGGCAGTCGATAGCAGCCAGTTCACATGACCATTCATGCAACGGACGACTTTAATTTTGGATTTGTTTTGGTGTGCTGCAATAGCAACAGCAACAGCAACAACAGCAACAAGAACAGAAGCAACGGCAACGGCAACGGCAACTGAATCGTGGCTCAGGTGGGTCGCTTTACTTGACCCTGGGGTTGGCTGCACGCGCTGCTTTTTATCAAAGCCAGGGGTTGGCACTCGCAGCTGCTCGCTGCTCGCTGCTCGAGTCAAGTGCAGAAACGTGTGCCAGCGCCAACATGTTGGTTATAATAATGAACGAGACCAGGCCAAGCCCAGGGGCCTGGCACAACATCAGGATTATTAAAGTTCACACAGGCAGAGAGCGAGACAGAGAGAAACTTTGAACATCAAACAGCGGCAATTTATGTTTACGCCTTTATAATTTTATTGATTTTTCCGCGCTGACTGGCAAAAAATAAAAATAAATTCTGTTTTGCAGCTGATGAATTTCCCAGCAAATAAACCAATTTCTGTTACATTTTCGTTTTTGTTGTTGTTTGCTCTTGCGTTTTCCGTTTCCATTTGTATTTCGTTTTCAGTTTGTGTTTCATAACGTCAACTTCAGCGACTCTCATTATACCTTCTCGGTTTCCTTTGCTTCAATTAGCAAAGCCTCGAGTTCATATTTTATGTATGAATTGCGCATCTGTTGCGATTCTAAAGCATTCACAAGCAACCTAAGGCAACCTCTGCCCAGAGAGAAAAGTCTTACTGTTATCTTTCTCTCTAAGCACATATATGTTGTTTTTCTCTCTGTGTGTGTGTGTGTGGAAATTCAATCTATACGCAGACAACTCGATAAAACCAAAGCAAAGTGCACTATAAATTGAAATTTTCGCCTGCAACTCGAGCTGCCTGGGCATAAGAGGCAGCTGCAAAATAGATTACTTTTCACATAGTTTTTTTGCGCAGTGCACATAAGTAAGCAGTTGAGTTATGAGCTTTCTAAGGAGCGCAGTACGATGGGGAGTGCTCGACTGTGAGTTACTCAGAAATAGCAAGAGAAGTACAAATAGGGCGAATAAACTACATATTGTATGAGGAGCATATTTCCACTAATTTATGCATTAAACTATAACAACAATTCGATCCACCCTCGCATATCACATTATATGATTGCATATACGCCTTCTTCTGTCTGCTACAAAACCAATTTTCATTTGCCACCCACTTGAAAGACAGCTTTCCATACACCCCCACTCCACTAGCTACAGGGTATCAAAAAGAAAATTACATTTCTGTTCAGCTGTAGACTGTCTGTCTGTCCCTCGGCCGTCTATGTAGGTAAACAGAGCATAGAAATACAATTTCATTTTTCTTTCAAATTAAAATCACACACACACACATACATACACTGGCTGGGCGTGGGTGTAAAGCGTGAAAGGAAAAACCAATCATAATATTTATGATAAGCCGCGTTTCATTTGTCTGCCTACAAAAGGCAGCGCTAATCCTTACAAGTGTTGCATTGAGAGAGAGAGATGGAGAGACACACACACACATACACACGCATACACATAGGTATTTAGAGACACCCTTCATCGAGCATTTGTGAAGTGTTGTAAGCTGCTTTACTCAAGTGCCTCGGACGGCAAAGTTTCTTGTGCGCTGAGCCGTGCGCATATTTATGGCAGTCACTGTTTCCAATCAAATTCGTTGCCTAATTTCGGGCGTCGCTTACATTGATTAATGACATGTGAAACAGTGTGTATGTGTGCGTGTGTGTGTGTGTGTGCTTGCCAATTTGTTCACTGTCTTGCCATTAATTGAACTGTGTTCAGGTGTGTGTTAACCGCAACTTGATCGATTTGGCTTTACCTTAACCCTCTTTTCGCTTTGCTCGGACTCGCTTTATTTGCTTTGTTCTCGGTTGTCAAGTTTAATTGTCTTGTCTTTGGCTTTGGCCCTATCGATTTCACTGCAATTGGGTTAGCTTAGTTAATTGACTTGGCCAGCGCCGTAAGCCAAATATTTTAATTGCAAAACTTTTCAAAAGAATCAAAAATTATGCAAAAGCGAAAAAAGGGCCGCCCACTTTAGCTGTTATCATTGTTTTGTCTTTGCTCCAGCTTTAAATGGCTTTCACTCAATTCCCTGCAGGCTGCGCAGCCACTTAGCCGGGATCAGGGTCGCACGAGCTCCATTTACAGCGCTCGTAAATACAATATAAGAGAAGCGTGTCTATTACACCAAATGCCACACGAATACTCTTTGCCTCAAAGGTATTTACATTTTGTGACGCCAGAGAACAAAGCTCGCAGTATCACTCACTGCTCTCTTCTTCTGCCCTGCTGTCACTTAATGAATTTATAGATACTTTTGCTATATTACACTTTATACTACTATATTCCTATTCCAATGTGTATTAAGTGTAGCCAAGCTTCATCCTAGCTTGGCTTCTAATGGCACAATGGGGCGTATACGTGGCTTGGCCTATAAATCAAAACATTAACTGGGCGTGGTCAGGCGCAGTGAGTGTGCGTGCCTCTACAGCTCCTAAATGGCACCTCATTCGCCATGCCACGCATTTATAGCAGCGCTGCCTCCTCCAGCTTCGCTTACAAATTGCCAGCCAAATAAATTACATTCTATGCGCGAGTCTATTACTATATATATATTGTGTATATGTATATAGATTTACATGTATATATGCTCTGTTAATTTTGTCGGCTGTCCAAGCCTGATTAATCGCTAGTTCTGTCGTTTCGCAGCTCGTGCGACAAGGCGCAAAATGTGAGCATTTGTGCCGCTACAAATGCCTCCCAATCAACAACACCATCAGCGACCGGTTTACAAGTTTACGACTTTTGATGTTGCTGCCAGGATGCAGCATCCTAGCTGGGGCTGTGGCTGTGGCAGGGACTGGGACTGAGACTGGGGCTGAAGGCTGCTGCCAGACCCAGAGTAACCTTTCGTCCTCGGGTGCCCCGTCAAGTTGCGCGCTCAAGGAGTGCAAAGCGGGCATATCGAAAGACGAAATAACTAACTTTTACTGAATTGAAAAGATGCCTTAGTTAATGTAGAACAAAAATGTTAAATAAACTTCCCTTAGCTAATGTAGAACAAAACTGTTAAAATATGTTTCTTATATGCAATATGCAATAGATGCTCTCAGGGGTGGTATAACAAATATATCGATTATACAATTTTTGGATTCCATTTTTATAGGACTTGTTGTCCTTAGCCTCAATGAGGCCTCGATTTCTTACCAGAGAAGAGAGAAGACAAGATCTAAGAACAGAAATAATCTTATATAGAGTGAAACTTAAGGGAGGTATGACTAGCTGACATATAGAAACTCCAAGGAGGATGTTTAAGTAGCGAAATTTCCTGATTAGAGTGCCATTAAATACCAACCTATCTATATTACTAAAATCGGAGTAAACGAGATCTACATATATAGCGAGAACATTCACAAACTTTTATAAGATGGTATCAGAGGTTTATTAAACTGCAGACCTTTACACAACAGTAACGTAATCTATCTATCTATCAGCTATGTACAATATATGTACAGCTTTTCATACTCCATTTACTATATACATATTAGAATCATTCATTATATATTAACCATGATTTAGCAAGTGAGCGCGAATCGAAGAGTTGTATAACTGCATTCCTATAAACCATAAGACTCTTTGCAGAAATATATCCAAGTATAACTGGAATGTAACTTTTCATAAAACTCTCTTATCAATTTGTGTTCGACCAACTCTGAGCGAGTATCACGCAGTCAGCTGTCAGCAGTTGCATTTGCTGCTGCTTATGGCTCAATAGAACCAGGTTCAACCCTCGAGTAGCTGCTGCTGGTTTGCGGTCTCTCGATTGAGAAAGGGGCTGACGGCCGCTCTGTGTGTGTATGTATGTGTGTTTGTGTGTGACGTTAGCTCGCTCCTTTTATCAGACAGCATCAAGACAAATGCGTTACTTGTTTCTCGTTTGGGCTTATTACGAGCTACCTTCCTTCCTGGCAGGCATTCAGGCAGTCAGCCCCGCCGTCAGCCACCCCATTGGAATGGCTTTTGTTTTGACATGAAGACCGCTATGAACACATCAGCGTTACAAACGCCTCGACAGGGGCAAACAAGGCAAACAATCTAATGACAAGGCGGCAGCCAGCGTTCTGTTTGTCTTTGTATGTTTCTGTGGCAAATTTATATTTATTGGCTTCATTATGCTACAGCAGCAGCAGCAGCAGAGACTACTGCTTGCAGGTGTCTGATTTTTGCCAACCCTCAGCTAAATTCTTGCTTTTAATGATTTAATGATGAAACTAAACACAAACTTCATTAGCTTTTGGCAAAAATTAGAGCGATTTTCACAGTATTTAATTAAAAATATAATTGACAAAATATAATTGACTATAAATATTTAATGTGAGTATCACAATCTAGTAATAAGAGAGTCCGAACTGAACTGAAGAATTGACAAAATGTATTTGTCATATTAATATGAATTTACTGTATGAGTTTTTTTACTCCATTAAACTTTTTGCATGGGCCAAGAGCTTAGTTAAGGTGAGTCGTATATCAGAAAAATCCGAATCGAAGAAGAGTTTTAGTTATGCCCAAAAGTTGCTTAAAAACTTAAGTACTATTAATTTTTAGTGTTGACTGAAATAATAGCTAAAAAGTTACGCTTAGTATATATAATGACAAAAGTTGTTTCATTCCCTAAAAACTCAATTTCTATATATTGTATTTTAATAGATATTTTTCAGGCACAAAAAATGGGAACCCTTTAAGCAAAACTATATTTTTTGCAAAGGAAATTTCAATGCAATTATTTATTTATCCCAATAAATTGAATAAGCAATAACGATAAAAAACATTATTAATACTAAAAAAAAAAAAATTAATAAAGTTTAAATAACTAAAAATTACTTGAAAAATATATTTTCCCTAATGAATACATATATAAATATATTTTCTGCAATAATTGAAAATTAGTTTAATATATAAAAACGACTTTTAGTTATTGCAATATTTTAGATGATTAAAAGGTGACAAAAAAAAAAAAAAAAAATTTAGATGATTTTTAGATGATTAAAAGCTGACAAAAAAAGAATATTAAAATTTATTTTAAGTATTCACAACTCCTCTATCTTATTCAGAACTAAATAAATAATAAAATAATAATATAAAGGTAAGAAAAAATAATATAAATTAATTGCCTATAGTTAAAATGATTTCTTTTGCTAAACAAGTGTTTACATATTTTTCTTAATTTTTTGTTTTTTTTTTTTCAAGTTTCAAAACCAATTTTCTTTCTTCAATTGAGTTTTGTCGCGCATTACATAAGAACTAGAAGCGATTTAACCTCTGCTCGCAGACACGTTGAAAATCTAACTTTAAATGTTTCAATTCCATTTCGTGTCAGTGACAAAAGTAGCAACGGAATGGGTCACGAAATTCGTATGTGCCTGCACACACACACACAAACACACATACACCTGGCTGGGCAAAAGCTATGCCTGTGTGGGTGTGTGTGTGTGTGTAGAGGCCGAAACACTTGGAGCTTTTTTTTAGCAGTGTTTGCATGGGAGAAGTTTGTTTAATTTTAATTAGATGCGAATATCCCAGGCAAGTTATGTAAGCCACTCGCATGGAGGACAAACACGACTAGAGCTAGACTGGGAACTATATATGTATATATATAGGTGTCTATATAGGTATAGGTGTATCCGACTAACCTGTATCGCTTGGTGTGATATTGCTCAGGCGATGGCTGAGAAAGCCGCGCAAGTTGGAGACGACACGCTGCGGCGAGTTGGGACCGCTGCCAATCGAGAAGCTACGCAGTTTGGAGAACAGGGCGGCCGATTCAGCGCTGCTCCCGCTGGCTCCACCAGCGGCGCTGCTGCTGCTGTTGGCCTCGTTGGACGCCACGTTCGTTGCGTCCAGAAAAACGGAGTTGTTAGTAAAGCAACTATCTCCCTCCCACTCACGCTCTATCTCTCGCTCGCTCGCTCGCTCGTTCGCTCTCGCTGTGGTCGAGTTATGTAAAAACCGTTGCACTTAACAAACTTTACGCGGAGTCAACCCGAACGCGCTGATACCCTTTCACCCGTTTCACTCACGCTGCCCACGCTCACGCAATTTGCTTTAATTAATTTTTTTCGTTTATTTCGCTGTTGATTTATTTATAATTTTTCTATTTTATTTTTTATTTCTTTTTGTTTTATGGATTTTGCAAAGTGAGCAACGACTGCAGCAGTTGGCAGCGTGCGTTGTGTCGTCCGGGCAGGAGCAAAGGTAACTTCTGTCTGGCGCTGCTCGCACGTAGCTGCTGCTATACCGTTATTTTCATTTCTTCTGCTGCTGCTGCTGCTGCTACGGCTGTGTGTGTGTGTATGTGTGTGTGTTTTTCGTCGGTATTCAGGCTGGAATTCCAGCTCAGGTCTCTTTCGGAGCTTTCCACGGCGCAGGACATGACGCATGCGCCTGCCTACGGCTGCCCACCAATTGGCTCGCTGGCTGAACCTCTCCTGCCTTGCTCCAACCACACACCCGCCCCCGCCCCCGTGCCCATAGCCTGCGCTGAGCGCCTTCACAGTTTTCCCATGCATATTACTTGCGGCTCGTTGGGCACATTTGAATAAAATTCTATTCGCGGCGCGTTCGTTCTTCGCTCTTTACCTTTAGCGTGGGGCTCACCCACGCAAAAGAAAATCAATTTCTAACTGTCTAGGCAGCGCGCATTTTTCTTACTATTTTTTCACCTGCCTTGTCTGCTGTTGTTCATTTTCTTTTCTTTTTTCTTTTCTTTTCTTTGTTTATTTCTGTTTTGCACTTTATGTAGCATACTTTTTGGGGCTTATGTAAGGCACGCATTAACTCTCATCCTCTCTCGCTCACTCTCCCTTTCTCTATGCATTTACATAATCAATTAATTTGTCAGTAAACTCTTTTTCTGCCTTAGTTTCTATCACTTACATGTGCTGACTGCATTGCAGCTGCACTTGCCGCTGATTAGCATCGCCAACCAATTGTCTGCAGTTGTCTCCCTCTCTCTCTCTCTCGCTCTCACTCGCTGGCAATTTCTTTTGTCATTCATCATTTGTCAGTCGTTTTTTGTTGCAATTTATCAAGATTTAACTTATGGCCACCCAAAAGCTGAAGCCATTGTCCTTTGATTTGCCACACAGAGAGCAAAGCCTCTGACAAGGGTTTGTCCTTGAAAACTATAATGAGAATTTGTTAGCCCAAGTGTTCTGTCGCATTATGCATTCAAATTGTGTTAACTACTCTGAACTTTTTCATCAAAATAAAGAGAACTGAGGGACTTGGGCACTGGGCAAAAACTTAACTGAGCCAAGTCCCTGGACTAGGCGAATAAATAGCTAAAACTTAACTGAAATGAAAAAGTTTTCGAAATGAATAATTTAGATTGAGATCAATTTAGAATGAGAATCCATAAAATTGTGTTTAATATTGGTCAATCAAAACTTAACTTGGCATAAAAAACTTTCTCTCAACTGCGCTCGAGAGTATTCCTGCTGCCTTTGATGTAGATCGAAGGACATTATTTTAGTTTTGCATTATTTTGCCTTTCCAGTTCTATTTCATATAGATTCGTTTTATTTTTCAAATCCAAATTTGAGACCCATGGTGTTATTGATATATTCTGATATATGATAAGCTAGAAGATTATAAGTGTTAAATATATTAGGTAGATAGGTAGATAGACACACTTTTCAAAGTTAATGAAACTGAAGCTCCAGAAAAATATATATACACATATGGTCAAATTAATAGGTGTGAAAATTTTCTTTTGTTTTAAATGGTGATGACGTCTATATTTTTTCATGTATCTTCAAAATTCTTTTTGTATTCAAAAATGGGCATATCTTAGAATAATGAAAGCAAAAAAAAGTTTTAAAAAAGCATTAATTTTTAACATTATTTTTGCATATTTCACAAAAACCTCAAAATTTTGCTGGTCATATTAATAGGTGTATTTTAGTAAAACAAAAAAAATTAAGAAATTAAAGAGTTTTTAAGTAAGCAAAGGTAGTACTTTTGTTAAATATAATTTAATTTAAGCATACAAATTTTTATTTGCAACATTTTAATAAAATTAGATGGGTCATGGAGTTCACTGAAGTGCTGAAGAGGGAAATCTCGTTCTTCAGCTTCGTGAATAGGGTAAAACTTATTAATCCATTTTTTCACTAATGGGACGATCGGAGAACATCGTCACAAATGCCCTAAGACTAAAAAATAATAAAAAGAAGCCGGGTTTCCGGCGGAAAACTATTCCAACCGACGATTCCCGTATAGTCACCATAGCTAAAAAGGACCCTTTTCAGTCGTCGAGGCCAATTGCCAGCGAAATGGGCAATGTGGTATCAGCAAAAACTATTTGTCGACGACTATTAAGCTCGGATCTACCTGGGAGAGTTGTTCGCAGGGTTCCTCTACTGCGTCGACAAAATATTCAGATGAGGCAACATTTTGCTGAAACTCACAAAGCCTGGTGTGGCTTACAGGGAGAGCGTAAATGGAGGAATATTCTCTGGAGTGATGAAACAAAAAGAAAATATGTTTGGGAATGAGTCAAATAGAAATGCTCGAAGAGATAAAGGCAAAGAATCGGATCCTAGATATACAAAAAAGACGGTTTGGCACTGAGAAGGCGGCTAAAGGTTTGGGACTGCTTTTCATGGCATGATTTTGAATTCGGACCATCGACCATTTTCATTATGGACAGATTCCTGTAAAAGGAATTATTGAGTAGTGTTATGCTACCATATGCCCACGACAACATGCCTTTAAAATGGAAATTCCAAAAGGATAACAATCCTAAATAGGACTCCCCAGTAGTTAAGGATTGGTTTCATGAAAATAGAATTGACGTTTTTGAGTGGCCAAGTCAGTCTCCAGATCTCAATCCAATTAATAACCTTTGGGGACACCTGAAAAGGCAAATTTCCAAGACTACCTGTTTCAATAACACCCAATTAGTGGAAAATATTGAGGAAGAATGGAGCACCTTTCCTGCTGAAAGGTGTAGAAAGTTAATGTCCTCTATGCCCTTAAGGATCAGCAAAATCTTTGCGAGTAAAAGCGGACAGACAGGGTATTATCAACATTCATCTAAATATTTCATAAAAATTTCACAATATTTCCGAAATTTTAATTTTATTTTTTAAATCTGTTAGGCACACCTATTAATGTGACCAGCAAAATTTTGAGTATTTTGTGAAAAATGCAAAAATTATGTTAAAAATTAATATTTTTTAAAACTTTTTTTTGCTTTTATTATTCTTAGATATGCCCATTTTTGAATACAAAAAGAATTTTGAAGATATATGAAAAAATATAGACGTCATTACCATTTAAAAAAAAAAAGTTGTTCACACCTATTAATTTGACCATATGTGTATATGTTTAGATATATATCTAAATATACCTATGCCTATATAATATAAATCTTTCATCTGTTATAAATTACGCTCAAAGCCATTATTATATACATTTATACTTTTATCGATTTTATAGCATTAATTTTGATACCATCAGGGCTGACATTATAACTGGGATATTCCCAAAAGTCAGTGCAGCGGCGCACATCAACGCTGTCACCGATGTTCCGACAACCTGTCAGGGCAACTGTCAGTGACGTCTCAATGGGTTGTCGCACTCACTCACAGAAGCCACAGAAGATTCCCGTTCTGCACAATGGCTCGTGGCAGCAATTCACGAAAAAAAAATTGCAAAGCTTTTTGCTGTGTTTCGTACCACGGAATCCGTTTGCTGCCAGATAATAGATGGATAATATATGATTCCTATTTCCTCTTTTCCTCTGCCCCAGCTATTCACACAAACTTATATTTATAACTTTAATATAACTTTTTGTTTACCTCTGCCGCTATTCATTGTGTAACGGCACATTAGATATATAGTATACCTCGCATACATATCATAGGCAAATAATTCATTAGGCTTTCGCTGTTTGTTTATAAACCACGCGATTCATTTAACTGTGAATTGGATTCAGTTCGAGTAGAAGTCAAACCAAGGGTAAAGCGCGATATTAGGAATTTCTATGGAATGCCTGCCTTATATATCATAATGTTTACTTAGCATACTCACACACACACACATACATACACTAATACACTCACACGTACGTAAAAGTTTGGAAAATGTAGAGCTCAGAACTACTTAAAGAGCTTTATTTGCCTGAGAGTTTTACGAAAGTCTACTTAAAACTGCAATTACATATATAAATTTAGAGAGAGATGGAAGGAGAGAGAAAGAGAGAGACAGAGTGGGAGAGATGCAATCTTATAAATTTGGCCACGTAAAAGCAATTACGTATTGCTCAAACTCAGTGAAAATGTGTGGAAAATGGTGAATAAAAACTGAAGCTTAAGGCCACAAAACACAGATCGATAAGGCCAGCAGCAGCAGCAGCAGCTGAAGCAGAGGCAGAGGCAGAGGCAGAGGCAGAAGCAGGTGCAACCGTAAGGTAAATCAAGGTGTGCCACGGCAGGTGTGCGTGTGAGCCACGACTTAAGCATCAAGCACATAGCACAACTAAATACATAACTGTATAAATATATATGTATTGAGGTAAAAATTATATAGCACAGACGTCGACGTCGACGCCGACGCCGACGCCAGAGTCGGGCTAACGTACTTTGGTTTGTCGGAAAGTGGTTGAAAACAAGGTTATTTTTGCCAAAGGCGAAGACATGTGCCGCGGGCGTGGGTGTGGGCGTGGGTGTGGGCGTGGGTGTGGGCGTGGATGTGGGCATGGGCGTGGGTGGATGTGGGTCGCCTGCAGCATTGCCAAAAGCAGCTGCAAAGAAATGAACACAAAACACGCAACTAAAGCTAGAGAAAAGGCATATTTATAGAAATCAGAAGGAAGCAGAAAGAAGCAGAGAGCAGCTCCTTTAACTGCACACAATGGACTAAAGGCGAGCCAAACTATGGCCATTCAAGCTGCCAGCTAAATGCTTCGAATGACAGCTACACTCAGCGAAAATGCGTGCTAAATGAAGTTTTTGAAATTGCAATGAGAGAAGAAGTACGACTATAAAGCATGAGCAAGTGAAGAAAGCGGTCCCTGAATCCTTATATTTATTAGAGGTGAACTCAACTGGAGCACAGAGAATGGATGTCCATTCGGATTCCCAGATGAGAGGCTGTCCAAGTGAGATGATAATCTAGAGTCTGCAGTCCACTTACCTAAAAAGAAAGAAGAATCATATTGTTAATGATCATTAACTTCATGTCAGTTGCAAAATTAACTAACCATTCTAATGTTTATTAACTTAATGGTAATTAGCATAAAAATCATTATAATTATTGTTAAATAATGATTAAATAAAAATAATATATTTAACTAATACAATTCGACTTAAAATACTTAATATTAGTAGTTAATTTAATTTATTATTATTTAACATACTCACGCAGCAGAAGAAAGAAGAAGAACAGCAGGCAGCTGGTCACCAACAGGTCGCCAACAGGTCAGGAATGCAACTGAAGCTGAGCTGCTGCATGCTTGCCTTTATATAGAGGGCCATCATTCCTACTCGAACTCCAAGCAAGCAACCCGCACTCTTGAGCATTTCTCTGGGCTCGATCAGCCGACGACAAATCAGTGAGCAGCTCTACGTAAATTCTTAGCTGAGCAACTTGAGTTCTTCTTCTGTCCATTCTACAGCTATGTTTGTAGACTTAACGGTTAATGTTCGAGGCTTGATCAGGCTGGAGAATAGAGATGCAGTTAAAGAGAGAGACAATCGGACCATAGATATAATATCATTTAGACATACATATGTATGTATGTATATACTTAGCTGGGCAGTGAGAAACAAATAGATAGAGAGAGGGTACACAGACTGAGACAATTTGAGATCTGCCTCTCTCTAGATAGATAGCCAGATAGAGAGATATCTAAAGCACGTCAATAAATTGAAGGGACAGTCAGACAGAAACAGTTTAAGAGATAAACAGAGATAGATAGAGAGACACTTAGAAAGAATGACATGAAGACATTTATAAACACACATATATAGCTATAGCGATTATGATGATTGAGCTGATCAAAAATGTATAGGTTAATTACCCTTCCTTCTGCTTGTTACATAGTAAAAGCCACATTAGCTATGTTTATAGTATATACATACATATATATGTATAAGAGGCAATGCCTTTTGACACACTTTCTCTACAGCACATTAACAGTATGTTAACACTTAACATCAGCAACTGTATAATTGCGGGTCTCGTGGCTCTCCAAGTGTAGAATCGCTTCTACAGAATTGAATTAACTTTTTGAGTGCGTAGCAGAGCGATTCTATTCTCATCTCATCTATGAGAATCTCATCTATGAGAATGTCATCTATGAGATGAGAATAGAATTGCTCTGCTACGCACTCAAAAAGTTAATTCAATGCTAATTTGCAGCTAATTGTGCGATATAAAAAGGATTTAGTCAGGCAATTAGGTAAGTGCAAATGGGTTTTCTGGGTTGACATTTGATGTCAGCTGGGTGCTAGCGAGCTGCTGTAATTAATATTTTATTTTATGCATGACAAACAGAAATTTGAGACAAGTCACCTTAAATTTGAGCCATTTTCACATGGTAAAGGAAACATTTCCAATCGAGCAGGCTTAAAGCTAAAGGCCGAGTTATCCTAGGCATATTACGCTGGGCAAGCAATGTGTCTTCTTGTAATTAGATGAGGGCTTTCTGTGGGGCATCTGTTCGAACGTTGGCGAACCGTAAAACAGACAAACACCACCCATAACAGTCAACCGCCCCCCCGCACATTAAATATATGTATGTATATACACACAGCACCACACAACCACCAACCACCAGTTACAACAACAACAACAACAACAACAACAGCAACACTTGTAAAATTTCACGCTGTGCTTTGGCTTGTTTGTGTCGTTGTGGCCAAGGTAGGAAAACGCCTTCGCCTTACCCGCCTCCTCCCTGTCCTCTTCCTGTTATATGCCTACAATCTATTGATTTTTTTATAAATTTGTGATAGCTCTGCCTTTCGATATATAAACTAACCATCCACAGACTTAATTGGATTGAAACTTTAACTGAAACTGAAATGTGGTTCGTGTCTGAAGGCTGATTTAAATTATAATTTAGCCATAAAATATATTTATCTATGCATAATAAAAGCGCACTCTGTTGTTGGCATATCGGCTTGATGGCTCCATCCTGTCTGTTGATCCTGTCTGCTGTGATATTGACAGCCGGATAGACAGCGGTTGCCAGGCAAACAGAGAGTGCTCAGAGCTTTTCGCTTTACAGCATATGACAGCCCCTTCTCCGTGCAGCCCCCCCGGAGTGCAGCTGCAAGTGACTTTTAATGCTTTGACATTCAACTGACTTCGCTTGATGCTCAAAAGTGACAGATACCTCTGAGAGTGGCACTCAGGCACAGACTTGACAGACGTTTAGCTGAAATTTCCACTGATTAAGGTAAGGCAAAAGTAAGGTAGGGCTTATTTAAAATAGACTTGAATAAGAGTTAAGTGTGACTACACTTGAAATGGATACCCAAGTGAATAGGGAAGAACGAGTAAGATGTAGTGCCAGCTGGAAAACATTTTATTGCCTTCTTACTTGAATATGATAGAAATGATGATAGAAAAGATAAACATTAATGTGGTTCTGGTTCATTCTGATAGGCATTTTAAAGTTATAGAGTTCTATAAATACTCTGAATAGAGAATATTTTAGCATAAATTCATGAATTTCTGAAAAGTAATGTTTAAGCAATGTTTATATTGCATAGATAACGGACTCTCGTGTTTCTCTAAATACGTGAAATGGATACTCAAAATAGACTATTTGATAATAAATACATTCGTTTCACAGAATGCTACAGTGGAATGAATTCCCCCCGTTGGGCTGGCAGGCCGCGTGTGTTTCATCTAGGAGAGATATTTATACGCCTCTCAAGTTTCTATGCTCAGCCAAAGGTAACCTTGGGCAGAGCTATCTTTGGCCAGTCGCTGGGCGTAAGCTGAGGTTCTTCGTGTTCAAAGCACCTGCAAAGATTACGCAAGAGTAACACGAGCTGCGGCTCTTTAGCTGAAGAGGCGAGGGGAGGGCGTAGGATGAAGGTTGCGACTGTAATTTGCAACGGGTTGAAATTGAATTACAGCAGCTGAGCTGCGTGGGATGTGTACGGAGGCGCGCTTTAAGCGTTGCTAATAAATTGATTAAGGCCACTAAAGCCAAAGGTCAATAAGCATTTCAATTAATCGAGTTGGAGTGAAATTACTGCAATTTTAGAGCACTCAAATGCCAATAAGCAGCTCGTAATGCATAAAGCGTATAAATAAATATATATGTACTCTAATGGAATCATCGCAAACAGAATAACAGAATAATATCAATAAAATTAAAATAAATAAATTAAGCTCGACGTTTGCGCAGCCAACCAAGAGCCGAGACTCTGTGTGTGTTAGAGAGAGTGAGCGAGCGAGCGAGTGAGTTGGAGTGGAATGTGAACGAGAGAGCGCAGCCCCGTGAGGGTGAGTGAGATGCAGCATAAACTAAAATCAAATAAGACAAAACAACAACAAAAGCAAACGAGCGAGCAATGGGCAAGCAGTAAAATAGAACAACAAATACATATCTATTGAGAAACTTCTCTATAAATGCGTGAGTGTATGTGTGTGTGTGTGTGTGATTGTCACATGAGTGGTGGAATTTTTAAGGCGCCCACGGGAGCATCGAAGTCAAAATGGCCGCCGAAAGTGTTGAGCTGTGTAAGCGAGCCAGAGCGAGCAAGCAGGAGGAAGAGGCGAAGAGGCAACAACGAAAATTGGCCACAAATCGTTGCTGGAGCAAGCGAGAAAGCGGAAGGCAGACGACAAAGCGGTTACGCGAAAGGGTAATAGACGAAAAGAAAAAGTGCGATCAATAAGTATTCAAACGTGTATTTTCGTCATGGCGACAAACAGTGACGCAGGCAAAGCTTGCAAATTAATTGCGATGTGTGTGTGTGTTTGTGTGTGTGTGTGTGTGTGTGTGTGTGTGTGTGTGTGTGTGTGTGTGTGTGTGTGTGTGTGTGCTGGCGTTAATTATGACAACGCGAGAAACACTTTGCTACATGAAACTCGGCGAGTGCGTGACGCCTTTTGTTTATACTTTGCATGAGTGTGTGTCTGTGTGTGTGTGTGTGTGTGTGTGTGTGTGTGTGTCAAATCGAAAAATGCAACTTTTGACATTTCGATGACCTTACTTAAGTTAACAGCAACAGCAACAACAGCATTTAGCTGTCCCTGCTAAAAATGTGTAACCTAAATTCTCAATACTGGGTTCATGTTCATGTTACTGTGAGGAATATACTTTTTTCTCTCTGTCTTCCTCTTGTTTGTGTTTGCAAACCATTAACGTGTGTTCCGTTGCCATT
This sequence comes from Drosophila aldrichi, assembly GCA_035045965.1. Classification (NCBI taxonomy): domain Eukaryota; kingdom Metazoa; phylum Arthropoda; class Insecta; order Diptera; family Drosophilidae; genus Drosophila; species Drosophila aldrichi. Next base: position 570,625 of record JAWNOM010000038.1, read on the forward strand.
TCGTTCCACTTCGGCTGCCCTTCTCTGGCGCTGCTTCTCAGCAACTTTCTCGTTTCAGCTGCTGCCGAGCGCGCAGCCTGTCATTTCATTCAAACATGGCTGCGTGGGTGTGGCCTTGTCACCAATACAAGCGAGCGCACACGCACACTCACGCACACAGCTGTCATGTAGGCGGAGCTGCCTTCACTAATTGTTGGCCTGTCAAAATGAATCCCTTTCCAGACGTAGGATATGCCAGCTGACTTCCAGTGCGGTCGGCAAATCATCTGCGCCTTCCAGCTGGTTCATCAGCTGTTTGCTGCAGGGGTAATGTGGTGAAAGCTCGCACTCAGCCACTCTCTCACTCTCACTCTCGCTCAATCGCTGCTGCTGGGGATTCACAATGCCATTGTTGCCATTAGCGTTGCTGTTAGTGTAATTCCAATTTCCAATTAGACCCATAGGTAATTCCTATTAGCTTCTTTTAGATAACTTTGATTTGTTTTGCGAATGATTCGTACATTTTTAATGTAATGTACAATTTCAATATTGGGCCACACAGCCTGTATCAAATGCATTAATAAGGATTGACGGCTAATCGTGCTAGAATTGGAGAGTGTAAATAAATTGCGCATACGCAGCGTCTGCCAGACGTTGTGAATTATTGATGGCATTTAAAGAACGAAATGATTTATTAAAAGTCTCAGATGAGCTGCTCTCCATGCTGATGTCAATGACGTCAGCAACGGACTTGAACTGAATTAAATTTGGGAAGTTTTGCCACCATAATTGCCCATTCGTGTGTGTGTGTGCGTCTGTTACGCTATGAACTTTGACCTATGGCCAACTTCATATCAATTGCTGTCGCTGGTAGATCGCCGGCGGACCCCAATTTGAGAGCTTTTTGCATTTATTTGTCACTCTCGGATGAAAGGTCATTCATTTGACTGCCGTTGCTGTTGCTGTTTTTGCTTTTGCTTTTACTGTTACTTTTGTCTTTTATCTGCTGTACCACCTGTCTTCATTTAGATTTATCATTTTTTTGCGACATGTCAATTTGTCATTTTGGCTGACTGACAACCCAAACCCACACACACACACACACACACACACACATGCATAGCTCTATCTGCTCACATAGATCTCTGTATACAGGATCCCATCAGGCTTATAATCAACGAGGCTATCAGTCATTGGCACTACGCGCCCATTGCACATTGGCTGATTGATTTGAGAAGTTGTTTTGATTGATTTGCATCATTAATTCATATGTAATTTGAAAATTCATTCGTTAGCCCCGTTCAAAGTTCAAATTAAAGCCTTGGCGCTTGGGGCCTAATTTTTATGGGTACTCATTTGAATAAAATTTCAATAAAGAATCAATTTAGAGGACAAAGCTTTAAAAAAGGTTTCCATTGCATAAATCATTTCAGTTTTGCCAGATGAAAATAGCTTCAGTTTGGGCCAAGTTAATTACGTTGGCATAATCTATCAGCTGAGTTTAAAGCACTTTAGAAACTTTTGTAATTGTCGGCAAATCAAAGTAAAGAAGGGATTTTTTTTTTTGGGCCAACTGTTGATAGCCTTGATAAAATCTGAATTAGCCAACAATTGTTTGGGCCGGGGTAATATGAATAGAGTTTACTTTGCTGTTGTGCAAACTTGTTGCGGGTTATTTGAGGAGCGCATCACGAAGCGACAGTCATACGAATAAATACACTCATTTAGCGTCTTTAAGTGTTGCAGCTGCTCTGGGAACTGCCAACGAATCGTACGAATGCCAATTTCGACTCTGATAGCTCAGCGGCAAAGGGCCAAAAACTATTTATAATGATAACAATTATGAGTCGTGGCAGCTGCTTCAATTGTGTATGACTCAAGTCAGCGCTATGAGCCAATATTTACGAATATGTATAAATATTTATATATCTATTGTATAAGCATATTGTATATAGGTATATGTTTATCTATTGTGTTTATATTGCATATATTGAAGTAAATATATGCATATATGTGTGAATGTATGTATGAATGTATCTCTCCCTCTATCTCTCTCTCTCTATCTCTGTCTCTCTCATACCTATATTAACTACCTATTTCTATTTCATATCTCGCTTAGTTTCTATTTCTCACTGTATTTTTCTCTCTCTCTTTCTCTCTCTCTCTCTCTCTCTCACTCTCACTATCTCTCTCTCTCTCTCACTCACTCACTATCTCTCTCTCTCTCTCTCTCTCTCTCTCTCTCTCTCTATCTATATCAGCCTACTTCTCATTATGTCTATTCTCCCATCTCCTTGAATCAGGATATTTGTCCCTATATACTTTCTGCCCCTATCGGTATCAAATCTCTTTCTCTATCTCTGCATATTTCTCTCATGCTCTCCCCATCTTCCGCTACACCACTCTCTCATTCTTTCTTTTTCTCTCTCTCTCTCTCTCTCTCTCTCTCTGTCTTTCTCTCTCTCTCTCTGTCTCTCTCCCTTTCTTCCTACCTTTTTCTCCTGCTCTATCTTTATTTTCCACTAAAGCTCTCCTTTATTTTCTCTCTCTCTCTCTCTCTGCTCTTTCCTTCTCTATCCCCTTTCTCTCTTCTCTCTCTCTAACCCTTTCTCTTTGTACCCTCTCTCTCCTCCCCCCACTCTCTACAGCTGTTTGCGCTCTTGCCTTGCCTTGTCTTGCCTTCGATGGGCCTTGTCAAGGCCATTCAAACTTTCTTCAAGCCAAAAATCATAATTGGGGCAAACATCAACAACAACAACAGCGACAACAACAACAACAACAACAACATAACCATCATTTTCGCTGTGCTTGCATAAAGCAGTTAAGCAAAACTTGAAGTTATATTCATTATATATTGCCATTGATGATGACGGCGATGAGCAACACTTCCCGCAAAGCAAAAGCACTCGAGAGCTCTGGGCCACCGTGAGCCACTCGAGCCGAGCGAGCCACCTTAGCCAGGCCAGCCGAACTGAGCCGGCAGCAGCGACAAGTTGTTTGCATTTGATTTCTAACAAAGATTCATTGAAGTACTTTTCACTTTTAATGCTGTCTTCGTTGTGTTTTCGTTTGTTGGGGGCCATCGCATTGCTCTATGACTTTTACTTGAACAAATAAATAATGAAGCATATTTTTATATTTATTATTACGTTCGTTTTTTTTTTCTCTGCTTCTCTTCTTCTTCTTGTTTTCTTAAGCCCCAACGAAATTGGAGCAACGTCAACTCGTAGCGCTCGTTCAATGAATATGTCTGTGCCATCACACTTGATTGATTGTAGTAGCTGCTGCTGCTGCTGCTGCCTCTACCTGCTACGACGGCATCGGCTTTGATTGCCAATCGAAGGTGTTAGATAACATTACAAGCGCAACAGCAGACACGCACTGCCTAATTATCGTTTATCAGATACAACATATCATATACACCCATATATACCTCGAATACTTCCAGCTGAAAACAAAATGTTCGCATTGCCATGGACATAACTGCGCCCCTGTCAACGGCTCAGCACGCATAATTTATTTAACTGCCTCAAATATGTTAAATATATATCATTGCATTTAGTTTATTTCCTACATTTTTTCAAGCTCGCATGGGAATCGAGGCGGTCATAGAAGTAGTTGCCTTGTGTGCGCAATGAAATTTGTTTTTGTTTTTGTTTTGTTTTATTTTATGATTTGCACTGAGGCAACTAAGCTGCGATTTGGGTGCGCACGACTGGGAGACACTGTAAATACAATTAAGCTCGGCAGCCAAATCCTCCAGGAGAGATGAGACAGATGCTGCTCAAGCTTCTCCAGCTGGGTGTGCACGACTCGCAGATACTATCGCTCCCATGATAAGCAGTTGAAGTCTTCAATGTTGGACTATGTCAGAAATCTTTTCAATGAGAGTGTAAATTTTTTGATTGAGTACGACTCAGAAATACCCTGTAGTTACAGCTTATGAATGTAAAGTCTGTTGAAAATTGGGTCAAGGGCAACTCCAGTTGGGTGTGCACGACTTGGACTTTCACTAAATTCAATCTAGTTCAGCTTATGAATATGGAACAAGAAATTTTGATATGAGCTAAAGATTTTGGGTGTGGCGAGAAATGTGAGGGGCTAGATGAGCTGTTTGATATAACAGAGGTATTCAAAAGACTTAGTCAACATCTCAATTTATATGCGATTTTGATGTTAGTTTTAGCTTATCGAAACACCTACAAGAAGAGATTCAGAAAAACTCTTTCAAATCTTATAGACATAATTTTTAATAAGGAGATTAATATTCATAAAATCAGTTTGCCAACTCGAGCTGAGCCACTCGCTAAGAGCAAACTCAGATTAGATCAGAAGTTCTTTCAGAGCATTTGACAGCTGAAGAGTCAAATCGTATTAAACGACATCAATTGATATGGGAGAATGGGAGCCTAAGCTAGTTCAGCTCGAGCTAGTCAAGAACTCGTCTGCCATATGAGTTTCACGCTTTACAGGGTATGCTAATTAAAGACTTGAAGCCAAGACAAATCAAATGAAATTGCTGCGTTACTGGGAAACGATTTCAGAGCAATTCATATCATTCAATAATTTACAAGTTCTTCAGAAAGCTGCTATAATTTGAAATTTCAGCAGAAGCACTTGAAAATAAATAAAGATTTGATTACAGAAATATATTTATGCGGAGACAGCTGCGAGACATGGGCAAGAGCAAACTTTTTCGATACGCAGCCAGAGGAAAGTTTTTCGCCAACTGCCGGACAGGTGTCAAGTCGGAGCCTAAGGCGTGGCAGGAGACGGCGTAGGGCAGGACATGGCAATACATGCCAAAAAGTTTGCTCATGTAATTAATTAAATTTTCTTGACACTGAATCGATGGCATCAAATCCAATCAAGACTTGGCCAAGAAATTAATTGACAAACAAAGGAAATTAATAGAAATATATAAATAAGAGGGAAGGGCCTTAAAGAATAATAGAAGAATAGCAGCAGTATACTTTCCTTTTGAATGCGTTAAATATTAGTCAAGATGCAGGTCTATCAAGCCCTGTTAGGGCATTGGATGAGACTCTAGTGCAAAACCAATATACCCGCTCTGAACTTCAAGAGACTAGGCTATACTGAAGTATGTCATATACGAAATGTCAAGAGCTCATCACTCATAAAGGAGAGACAAAACCAATATACCCGCTCTGAGTTCTACTGAAAGCAAACCAATATACCCGCCGTTTACTCTATGAGCAAGTATATGAGCATAAATTAAATTGATTTTTTTTTTTTGTGCTATTTTTGATTTACGACAAGGTTAGATCGCAAATGTTCATTTATTTGGTGTATGGCTCGATCCACTTCCACTCCTCCCAGACGACGCAGTCCTGCTGGGGCTCCATGAAGGCGTAGTTGTCGGGGCACTGAATGTAGTCGGCCTTCTCCTTGCCCTCCGGGCAGATCCAGTAGTGCGTGGGATCCGAGATGTCACGGAACTTGCGCGAGTGATCCTGCACGATGTCACAGTTGGGCTCCGCATAGATGTCTTGGCCATTGTAGGCCGTGGCCAGCGTGACAAAGATGCCCAGCAGCAGGAAGCTCAGAATGGTGGCTGAAACGAGAGAAACGAGATGGACTCTTCACTCTTCACTCCTGACAAACATCAAAGCGCATCGAGTTCTAACCTGAATGCATTTTGTTGCGTGTCTCGTAGGGAAATGTTGCATTTGCTGGCATTCTGCAAGCATATTTATAGTGTCGATGGCGAGTGCCTCGCCTGGGTTGGGCTCCTTATCTGGGACAGCTGTCTGAATGGGAAGCAAGCAAAAGCACTTTCTGCAAATTACCTTAGATTTTCTAGCTGTTTTCCTAGCTATTTTTAGAGCTTATCATCTGATATGGCCACATCAGATGTTGCTTGTGCAATGTTCGCCGCCTCCTTCCCGGCCGCCTTCTCCTGCTCCAGTCGCCAGCAGGTAATGGAATTTACGCTAAGCGTAGCCACTTAATCGATAATGAGCACAACTGCCACTGCCACTGCCCTAGCGCCTGTCGTGCAGCTGCCCGCTCCCCCCTGCAGCACCTGTAACCTGGTGCAATCATCTTCGTCATCGTCTTTAACGAAATGCTCAAAATTCAAGCAAACTACAGTCTTAATTGACTATACACAATGCTCATTAAGTGAAGCCCGGCGGGGCGGTCAAGTCATTGTCTAGCTCTCTCACTCTCTCTCTCTCTCTCTATCTCTCTTTGTCTTTCACTCTCTTTCTTTTTGTCTGCTGAAGCTGGGCCTTCTGCCTTCTCCCCTATCACAGGGAAAGAAGCTGCAATCACTCTCTCTCTCTCTCTCTCTCTCTATCTCTCTCTCTCTCTCTCATAACTGATCGCTGTCTGCCCTGCCCTGCCCTTTCCTAACTACGCAATTCCCATTAAATGAGCCCAAATGCAATGGGACTCAAGTCATCCTCTCTGCATCTCTCTCTCACTCTCTCCCTCTCTCTCTCTCTCTCTGTCTCACTCACTCGATTGGCACCTGCTAGCCGCTTAGTTCAATGCGGAAACTGTAATTGCTTTTTAAGCATTTTGTAATAGATTTTTGGCCTTTTTTTATTTTTTTTGACTGTGACTTGTGTTGGCCCTTTTTTCTTTGATTCATCAATGTGTTAACTGTTTTTGGCTCTGATTATTTCGTGATAGTTTTGCTGTTGCTTTTTGCCAGCCACACATTCGGGCATCTATGTATGTTGGTCAAGTGTTCGGCACGAAGCGCTTTAGGGGGTCATCCACGGCACACAAAAGCCACACACAAAGCGCTAAACAGTTAACAAAAGATGTAACATATCGGCCAAAATAAATAAATATCTATATACATGTATATATGTAAATGTGTGTTAAATATGTAATTTGCGAAAAAATAAATAAATAAATTCGAACTGAGCGGAAACGTTTCTTGGCCAGTTTTGCAATTTAAATGAATCCACATTACAGCACGAGCATAATTATATTGTTCAACAGTTTTTTTTGATTGGGTTATGCTGGCCCAGGCCTTTGTGCAACCGGAGACTATGCTAATGGCATCGCTGCCGGGCTCAATGGCCATTAAACAAAGCAGCTCGTCAATCAATATTCATCGAGCCCTACAAAATATGAAATACAACAACAACAAACAGTCGATGGATGTTTTTATTTGTTGCTATTTAAGCCTAATAGACCTTTGATAAAACGGGAGCTTGGGTTAAATTATGCATTTGATTGACAAAGGCATGAAAGATGGAGCTCAATTCTAAATAGACTTTATATTATTTAAGGGGAAATCACAAGAAATGTATTTAAGTAAAGCAAAGTGGAGTATTTTGCATGAATATGAGTAAAAGCAGGAAGTGGGAAGAAGAAGAGAAGAGCTTATCACTTCTATTAAAATATAAGCTACCAAAAGAAGAAGAAGAAGAAGAGGAAGTAATAGCAGAAGAGGAAGAAGTAGTAGAAGAAGAAGATGAAGAAGAAGAAGAAGAAGAAGAAGAAGAAGAGGAAGAAGAAGAAGAAGAAGAAGAAGAAGAGGAAGAAGAAGAAGAAGAAGAAGAAGAAGAAGAAGAAGAAGAAGAAGAAGAAGATAATGAAGAAGATAAAGAAGAAGAAGAAGAAGAAGTAGAAGAAGAAGCATAAACAGGAGCAGAAGAATGTGGAAAACTACGTGATTCTGGCTCCTGCTGCTTCTCCTGCTCCTATTACTTCTCCTATTACTTTTCTCTTTACTTCGATATCACTTTTCTTATTTAGTTAGTTAAATAGTTGTATACAAATTTACATATATATTAGACAATCCCAAATTGGCTTTAATAAATCAAAATTATCATAATATAATGTAGTTCATCTCAGTAAATTGTTGTGCTAGTTATCATTTAGTTAGTTTATTATAGCTCATTAAATTTTAATCAGAACGAAATATAAAAGAAAGTGAACTAAACTAAGTTTTCAAAAGAATATACATGAGATTGAGAAAACAAATATATTGTAAAAACCTAAACACTCAAAATAATATTACATGCATACATATATGCACATATGTCTAGCTGAATTCAAACTCAAAATAATATTACAAACATACATACACATATGTATATGTATATGCCAATATTTCATTTAAAATTCAAGTAAAAACTGATTGCATCTGAAGTTTTGTTTTATTTTCATCTGATTAGATGGTTATCAATAATATTGTATATCAATTAATTAAGTTTGTGCTTTCTTTCGGCTGTTGAACGGAAAACCTTGAAACCTCAATCAAAATAATTTCAAAATATTATCAAATTTCTTGCTTTTCCTGCACTTTCTATTATTTTTTCTGTCCGCTTTGTTGTTGTTTCACATTGCTGTCAGAAATCAAATCAATTAGTTGAGTAACTAACATAATATATAGGGACACGCCTCTCACTCTCTATCTCTCCCTCTCTCTCTCTCTCCCAGTCATTCTTCGTGTTATCAAGCCGAGATAATAATCAACGGACGCACTTGTTCTCAATTCTGTTCGCATTTATTTTGTTTTCTCTGACTAGACTCGAGTTGGGACTCCATATAAAGGTCGAAGTGCCGCACGCTTCAATCACATAACTCCTAGAAACCTTGTCAACCAACCATGAAAGCCGGTGGGTATATAGTTTATACTATATATATGCATTGATATATTGATATAGTGATTCCATTTTTTAGTCATTGTCCTCTGCGCCGTTTTGGCCGCTTTTGTTGTTGCTGTGAATGGCGATGCCGGTCGTTCGGCCTGCAAGGATGAGTCGGAAATCGGCCAGACATACCCCCATCACTTCGACGCGGCCAAGTACTGGCTTTGCGAGACACTCGGAACACCTGCCACCGAAGTCGACTGCCCCAAGGGATTAGCCTACATGCACCTGCTGAAGGAGTGCATTCCCTGGGCCAGCTACATCTGGAAGAAGCCCGAGTTCCCGCCAACTGTTGCCTAAATCACGTTCCCAACAAACCCCAAAATAAACAATTGTAAAATGCATTAAGCAAACGATCCCATTTGACTCGTGCCACCGGGCGTATGCGCAATTCTCATTCAGCATACGCACAGTGGGCGCACTTTGTGGCGATTTTTCCATCTGTGGCTTGATGTCGCCACTGAACTTGCTCCACACGCTCACACAGAGAGAAAGAGAGAGGGAGAGTGAGAGAGGGGGAGGGGAGACACACGCACGCATCCAGCGGGTGGGCGACGGTGTCAAGTTTGCCCCACAGGCATCTCTATCCATGCAAAAATCATCAAAGCAAAAAAAAAAACCTCTTTACTTATTGCTATTACAAATACCCTGTGCACAAAATGAGAGTGTGTACAGTGGGGTATATTGGTTAGCTGCGAGCTTGTGTGACGATCTAATCTATTAAACATATTCTTGATTGCTGTTACTCCGATGGTACCCTGTACACCTGACAGCTGCTTGCAGTGGGGTATCTTGCATTTGTAGTCGTGTATGGAACAGGCAGAAGGGAAGTCAGTCATTAGATTTCCCTATTTGGCAAAGCATAAGCTTGAATGTGTGAAGTGTAATATAAGCCAGCATAAAGTAATTCCCAGGGTATTGCCTAGTCTGGCATTCATTCCTCTAAAAATTAATGAAATGAAGTCTAAATGTTGCTAAAGTCGTAAATATGAATGAAGGTAAGCTTAAAGTTGCTAACAGGGTATCAGCAAGTCTATCAGCCCATAGACACTCATATTCAAAGCCAACTAGCTTGTTGCCCGCTGTTGTTGCTGTTGTTGTTGTTGCTGTTGTTGAGGTATGCTCGAATGTAGATGCTGGCAGCGTGGAGTGATTCGCATTTTGAAGAGTGCATTTGTGGAGTTACATAAAATACGAAATTGAAAAACATGTTGCCCGCTCATTGTGTTTGGATTGAAGCATTGCTTTTTGGCTCTGGCTTTGGCGTTGGCTTCGGCTACAACTTCAGCTTCAGCTGTGGCAGCGGCAGCGTCAGCGTCAGCGTCGAAGCGACGCGTTGTGATGCGACGCCGTCTTTTGTCTTTGGCCCATTGCTTTATGATATTCGTTCAGCTTTGCCGGCTAACGTATAAAAGTGCATGCGACGCAGCAGACCGCAGAGTAGTTTGCAATCGACAATCGGGCGAGCAGCATACCATCTTCAACAACAACAGCAGCAGCAACAGCCAAATCAAACTTGTTGCCATCTGAAACGGTTAGTGTGGCCAAAGGATGCCAAAGGATGGCCAAGTGTGTTGTTTATCGCAAAAGTGAAACCGAGTGCCAAGCCGAGTCTAACTGACCCAGTGGAAGTGGATTTAAATGGGATATATTGGTTCTGTGCAAGTGTTTGTGACAGGCATCAGAGCTGACCTGGCCATGTCAGTACGTCTGTCCGTCTGTTCGTCTGTCCGTCCGTCCGTGTGTTTGTTCATCCTTCAGTCTCGATGACCTTAGTGAATACTTAAACTACAAGCTAAAGACATTAACTTGAGTAGGCTTATTATATTCGTATAATTGAAATACCTTAGACATACGTCTAAACAGGGTATATAGGTTTCTCAGCTGCGCCAATCTAGCCATGTAGCTTCGTCCGTCCTTCCATCTAAGAAACAGATTTCTTCTTCTTATTCTTCTTATTTATATTGACATCTATTATATCTCATCATAAATAGATGTGTTGGGACAGGGTATATTTTAGGGAGACTTAGGCCTCAGTTTAGCCAAGTTTGTCTGTCCGACTATTCTTAGTTCTGTTCTCTTAAGCAACATAGAGAACCTTCAAGCTGCAGACTCAAAAATAAACAAATTGGATTTCTGTGAAGAGCATACAGATTAGGAAGATTTCAGATTTTGGATACCTTTTCGACTTTAATTAAGAGACTTAAGCAAAAAACTCTCCTCACACTCTAGTAACTAAACACCTTTGGAACTTAATACTATGTTCTATCAATTTGCGTAAGATCATAGATCTAGAACTGAAGTTCACTCCCACATCTCCTCGAGTGGCTCTACCAATCTATCTGATTCTATCTGTATGTAAAATCGAACTTGCACGGTATCTGCTAGTCGGGTACTCCCCAGTGGAGCAGCTCTCGCTTGTGAACTTGTTGACTTCGAAGCTGTCTTTGATAGGCCCATAAAGCCTTAATGTAGAATCCGTCGAGTTTAGTGGTGCGGCCACTTAGGCCACTTTGGCCTCAGCACTGACGGCGCATGTTAAACGCTTTGAGCCATGAGCATATAGTTATATAATGCGACAGTGCCCAATTAGAAATGTTGGCACATGACAAAAATGCACAGAAATACTGGGTAATTGCGCCAGTGAGCGGGTCAAAGCAGTCAACACTCGAGCGAACGACAAATAATTACAATTCGGCTTTGGAGCTGCAATAAAAATGACGCGACAACAACAATAACAACAACAACAACAACAACAAATTGAAAGTGAAGAAATTGTGGCTAACAAGCAACAAACAACTCAAATAATTGACAATAGCCGAAAAGCCAAGAAATGAAAAGTAAAGAAAAGCAAAGGAAAGCAACAGTAAAAGAAAAGAGAAGAGAAGAAGCGTTAATTCGGGTGGGAGTCACAATGGGAGCTGGAGTAAATGCCAAGTCATAAAAGAGCCCACGTTGTGAGCGCCTTCAGCTTCAGCTCCAGCCAGCTGCAGCTGCAAGGCCTGGCCAAAGCCCTTAGCCTGGCTTTTTATACAATTGCCAGCATAAAAGCAAAGTTTCACTTCACTTCATGTGCCAAAGCCTGGCTGAAAGATATAAAAAAAAACCCTTAGCCCTCTACATTTGATTCATAAAACAAAAGTTTCACTTTACACTCTGTGTGTGTGAGTGTGTGTGTGTGTGTGTGTGATATTTTGGCACTTCATCAAAAAGCCAATTACGTATGATAAAGCCAAACAGCTCGAGAGGGATTTGTGACGTTGCGCTTCAGTTGCTGGGCCAGCTGCTTGACTTGGCCTATTGCTAGCTGGCCAGCTTCCGGGCCACAGCTTGTTGGTCACAGAGTTCTTGGCCAGCTACTTAACTGACTTTATAGCCAGCTACTAGGTCAACTTCTAGGCCAGCTTCTGGGTCACTTCTCGATCAGAGCACTTGGAAAACTTCTTCTTTGCCTGAACAAGGAACAGCTGAGCCAACTGGTCAGAGATGGCTTGGAAAGAGCTGCTAGTTCTTGCTTGGCTTATACAACACTTAGCCAGCTTAGCCAGCTTCCACTTGGTCAGTTTCTCGGTCAGCTTCATCTTTATTATCAGCTCTCTTGGCTGCTCACCTTCCGCTTGGCCAGCAGCTTCACTTGTTGCGCTGTTCTTGGCATTGACAGCAAGATTAATGAAGCCTCTTGATTGACCCTATCGCTCGTTTTTCGTTTCGTTCCGAACTCATTTCGCGCATCATAGACGCAGAGCTCAAAAAGAAGATGAAAAACTTATGCAACATTAGCGTAATCGACTTTCCACTCAAACACTTTACTTTCATTTGGTCTCGTTTCTGTTTATTTCTTTTTAGCCTGGTCAATTCGCTATTGAGACGCCCCAAGATGAGCTCCTCATACGCACTGGTAAGCCATGCAACTTCAACTTAAACTCTACCTCCCCTACACCCTGCCTCCTCTCTCCGCCAACACAATGCCACAGAAAACTAATTTCCTCGTTTATTTCACGTTTTATTTTGCGATTTGTGCAGCTTTTTGGCGTCGTTGCCGTCGCCTTCGTGGCACTGGTGGCTGCTGAGCCGCCGCTGAACAATGGGTATCTGCCGCCGTCCTCCTCGTCTGGCGGCAGACCCTCGTCCAAGTATGGCGCACCACCGGCCAGCTCTTATTTGCCGCCCGCCTCGGGTCCGGCACCCTCGTTCAATTCGCGGCCAGCGCCGTCCAGCAGCTACTCAGCTCCAGCAGGCGGCTCCTCTGGCGGACCGTATCCGGCGCCTGCCCACCGCCCGTCCAGTTCGTATGGAGCACCATCTCGACCAGCGCCACCATCGTCCAGCTATGGGGCACCATCTCGACCAGCGCCACCATCGTCCAGCTATGGGGCACCGTCTCGACCAGCGCCAGCACCGTCCTCTAGCTATGGAGCACCACCATCCCGCACATACGGACCACCCCCAGCAAGAAAGCATCAGTCGCAGCATCAGTCACGTCGTCCCTCGTCGAGCTACGGTCCACCCAAGTCATCAGCCCCATCCCAGAGCTATGGTGCTCCCGCACTGCCAGCACCACCAGCACCCCCCGCCTCCAGATATGGCCCACCCAAGTCGCCTTCCAGCAGCTACGGCGCACCAGCTCGTCCCTCCTCCAGCTATGGAGCTCCCAGCGTGAGCAGCTTCGTGCCCTTGCCTTCGGCTCCGTCGACCAACTATGGCGCCCCCTCCAAGACTCAGGTGCTGGGTAGCAACGGCTACACATCTGGACCCTCTGCACCTGCACCACCCTCATCTTCGTATGGCGCTCCCTCAAGCTCTAGCTCGTTCCGTCCCATATCGCCACCCTCTTCCAGCTATGGTGCCCCGAGCAGCAGCAGCAGCAGCTCCCACTCTTCGTCCTCATCATTCAGTGCGCCTTCCTCGTCGTACTCTGCGCCCAGCCCAAGTGCCAATAGTGGTGGCTCCTACCCAGCGGCTCCATCCAAATCATATGGCGCGCCCAGCTCTGGTCCGTCCAGCTCCTACTCGGCACCCAGCCCGAGCGCCAACGTTGGTGGATCTTATCCAGCAGCTCCGTCCAGCTCGTATGGAGCCCCCAGCTCTGGTCCGTCTAGCTCTTACTCAGCGCCCAGCCCCAGTGCCAACCGTGGTGGCTCATACCCTGCCGCTCCATCCAGCTCATACTCGGCTCCTAGCCCCAGCTCAAACAGTGGTGGCCCCTATCCGGCAGCTCCGTCCAGCTCATATGGTGCACCTGCTGCTCCATCGAGCTCCTACTCGGCTCCCAGCCCCGGAGCCAACAGCGGAGGACCTTATCCCTCAGCGCCTTCCAGCTCTTATGGAGCTCCCAGCTCCGGATCGTCCAACTCCTACTCTGCACCCAGCCCAGGAGCTAATAGCGGCGGTTCCTACCCAGCGGCTCCCTCTAGCTCATATGGCGCACCGGCTTCAGCTCCTTCCAGCTCCTATTCTGCTCCCAGTCCAAGTGCCAACAGTGGAGGACCCTATCCTTCAGCTCCTTCTTCTTCATATGGTGCCCCGAAACAGGCTCCTTCAAGCTCGTACTTAGCACCTAGCCCCAGCTCGAACAGCGGTGGACCGTATCCATCAGCTCCATCCAGCTCATATGGCGCTCCTAGCTCTGGCCCGTCCAGCTCCTACTCTGCACCCAGCCCTGGTGCCAACAGTGGAGGACCATATCCATCGGCTCCATCCAGCTCATATGGTGCACCCAGCTCCGGTCCGTCCAGCTCCTACTCTGCACCCAGCCCTGCTGCCAACAGTGGAGGACCATATCCATCAGCTCCATCCAGCTCATATGGCGCTCCTAGCTCTGGCCCGTCCAGCTCCTACTCGGCTCCTAGCCCAAGCGCCAATAGTGGAGGACCCTATCCCTCGGCTCCGTCCAGCTCATATGGTGCACCCAGTGCAGGACCATCAAGCTCCTACTCTGCACCCAGCCCTGGTGCCAACAGTGGTGGACCTTATCCCTCAGCTCCGTCCAGCTCATATGGCGCTCCAGCCTCAGCTCCATCCAGCTCTTACTCGGCTCCTAGCGCTGGCGGAGGATCCTATCCAGCGGCACCCTCTAGCTCATATGGTGCTCCATCGAGCTCCCATTCGTCGGGCAGCTTCAGCTCGAATGGCGGCTCCTCGTTCTCGTCGTCATCTTCATCTTCCAGCAGCAATGGGAGCGGCAGCTACTCGACAGGCCCCTCGTCCTCCTATAGCGCACCCGCTGCACCCTCGAGCAGCTATGGAGCCCCCAATGGCGACAGCGTTCCCAGCGGACCCTCTGGCTACTCCTACTCAGCGCCCAGCCAAGTCCCGGATACCATTCAGCAGAGCTACAGCTCCAACGGTGGCTATACCTATCGCAAGTAGTATAGCTAGAGTATTGGGTAACGCCTGCTTCGATCCAGTGCCTTAGAATACTCGTGCCCCTATTCCTCCCATCATTCACAATTTGGCTATCATCAAAATTCATTTGTTGCTCTAGAAAATTAGAACCCAATTGTAAATTATTCGCATCTTAAAAAAAAAAAAAAAAAAAAAAAATTGTCGACCATGTTGTACGAACCCAATATTAGTTATAATATGCTATAGACATAATACTTATTGAATGTCTGAATAAAGAAGAAGAGAAATGTATTTGTAAAGGAAGTTTTACTGTACTGAATGTAGCAGAACTAATGAGATTGGGTCTGCTGGACTTTCAATTTCCTATATCAGTTCTCACTATTGATATGACTATGATAGCATACGGAAAATGCTTCTTCTTGAGTGAGATCTCACAATTACTTCCGCTCGCTTGTGGACATGACATTCGTGAAATTCTTCCGCTCTGCTAATTGGCCAGCTAACTGCAATGACAAGTGAAGGTTCGCAAAGCCAAACAACTTTGGCGATTGCTATGCAAATTTCAAGAAAAATACCGGATATTTAGCTGCCAGCAACTGCAGTCGCAGCAACAGCAGCAACAGCAGCGGCAACAACATACACGACAGCAACATCCACAACAGCAGCAACATCAATTAGAGGGCAATTCTTGTGCGAAGCCAGCTATGAACTTGTGATGAGCGAGCGACCCACAGCCCTAGCCTCTGTCTCAGCCCCAACTTCAGTTGTAGCCACAACAGCAGCAATAGAAACAGCTTTGTTGTGGTTTTGTATCTAATTAAGTTTACAAGTTAATTGCACAAGTGCAACAGCATAATGAACACAAGTGAAGCCAATGTTTCGCACTAATGAAATATGAATTAGTTGGATGAGGTACAATTTAAAAATCAAGTAAGAAAGCTCTAGCCGAGACTGCTCGACCAGGAAATCCCCTGAACTCTTCGGAGAGCTGATATATCAATCATTTTTAGCGTTTTTCTGACCACACACACACACAAACACACACAAACACACACACACACACGCGCACACACACACACACACACACACACACACACACACACACACACACACACATACACATACATAGGCACGCATGCATCACACACACACACACACACACACACACACACACACACACACACACACACACACACACACACACACACACACACACACACACACACACACACATACACATACATAGGCACGCATGCATACAGTACTTGAGTAAAATTAAGAGCAAGGAGAGAAGAATTGCAGAAGATCGTTAAAGCTGTCTATATGTATGTATGTATGTAGCGAAGTTCTCATTTGGTATTTGTATTTAGGTAAAACGAAGCTAGAATGCTCACAGCAGCAGAGAGCGTTCCCATTGCTCACTTGAAGGTCAACTGCGACGAGCTCTGCCTGCCTTTGGGCTCAACATTTGAGAGAGACAGTGCTTGAGTAAAAGTGACCCTATATAAAGGGCAGCAGCTGCAGCATTTCTTCAGTCGTCCAGGCCTGGTGGGTGTCAACGCATCAAAGACGCAGAGGAGCTACATGGAGAAACTACGTAGAGGAAATACCTAGAGGAATTACGTAAAGGAAAACGTAGAGGAATTACGTAAAGGAAGTAAGTAGAGGAAATACTTAGCAGAAAAGGAAAAATATTTGGAAGCAAAACGTAAAGGTAATACTAAATGCTAAATCGACTCAACTCGTCACCCTAATCAATAATATATATACTTTGTGGGGTCTGCTGCCACGCCTTCTTCTGGCTGTTACAAACATTTCAACAAAACCATTATACCCTGATTTCCCATTTTCAATGGGTTCAGGTCATAATAACTGTATATAATCAAAAGTCATCTTTTGTATAACATAACACTTGAAACATGACTTGTCTTTTAATATAAGAAATAAGCAAACATAATGATGGTACATGAATGATTTGCTCTGGAACTGAACCTCGGTACCGCACGCACGCATCTCCTGCAGTCACGCTCCCTCGAAGAATTTAAATATTGACATGTTGTTAGATTGAGCCAGGGTCGCTGATTAACTTGAGTATTTTCACACTTTAGAAACTTCTCTGACAAGCCGGATATTAATTATGCTGAAATCAAACCTCAGCTCCAAAAGTAATTAACTATAAAGGCCAAGCAAGCGCGCCAGCGAAATATTTGTATTTTTGTTAACCTTGACCTTGCGGCCGCCTGCCTTAGGGCGAATTAACAAATTTGCTTCTAACTGCTAAATGGAAAAACCATTTGCTACAAAATATTGACATGCAGCACTTTATTATTATTATTATTATTATGGATCGACCTGTGCTGGTATTTGAACCCGAGTCTCCCTCCGCACTCTTCTGTGCTTATCTTGCATGGCATCTTTGTGCTGCGCTACGTCAGTTCCGCCTTTATTTGAGACAAATCAACATTAAAGTCTATGAGCATGCATTGTAGCCTTGAATTTTTAGCTAATAGTTTATTCTATTGCAATTATTAAAAAATAATTTGTTCCTCGTTTTGTGCTCGATTTTTTCAGTGAGCTTTAGCCACTTTTCTAATATATTGTTTGGTCAATTAATTGTGTATTCAAATCAGATTTATCTGGCATATTAATTAAAATTCAATTATTATTTAGATTCTGCACATTTGGTTATTAATTTAAATTAAATTAAATAATATGTATAACAGTTACATTACTACGCATTGAGTTCATTTTCAATAAAATACAAATACCAAATCAAATTTCTCTCTCACTCTCTTTCTCTTGCTTCCCATTTTGACTTTACATTTTTGCGACCTCACCCTCCTTTTCTTCGGCAACCTCGCTGCTATATACATATAAAGAGAGCCAAGCATCAACTCGCACGCCTGCTATTTACACACACTCACAGACACACACACACCCACGCATAGCATCACCTCCTCCACAATACAACTTTACTTTTACCGCTTTTGTGCTTCATTTTTCTCTTTCCCACTCATTCGCATGTGCCAAGCCTTTGGCCTGATCTGTCTAAAAATAGACACAATGTAAATATTGAGAGCAAAAGTAAACACGAACGCGTGCTGAAATCGAACCCGAGTCTTCTTCCTTCGGCGTCTCCCTTTTGTTTGCACCGCAGACAGCTTGCCGCTGCGCCACGCCAACTTTTACAACTTCTTTGCCAAACGCATACTTAAGCAACAGCAGTTGAATTTGCAAGCATTTAAAAGACTTTTAAATCAACTGTTGACTAAAGGATTTCATCAAATTCTTTGCTTGAATATGTTGAACAAACTATATGCACAATTGTTTACAGTGTAGCTTTATTTCTGTGCAAATTAGTGAACAAATCTACTTCTAAATAGCCAAACATAATTCACATAGACACATGAGCTCCGGCAACTGGTCTCCATTACCAGGCTATTGTCGCCAGCAGCCGCAGCAGCTGATCTGCTTGATGTGATCTGTGATCTTCTGCCGCAAGCTCCAAATGCTGTGTAATTTCGTTGGTTGTGGATCATTGTTAACGGCCAGCAACAGCAACAGCAGCGGCAGCAGCAATTGCCATTTGCTCTTTAACTTGAAGCAGCTGCCCTTCTCGCTTCCCCCCTTCCCCTTTCTCCATCAACCAGCTCCGCACTTACACGAAGACTGCATTTTTGATGATGGGAAATTTCCGCTTACGATAATACGATTCCATTGTTTTAAATTGTCATTAGGCAGCTCTTTGTCTGTTTGTTGTTATTACACAAGTTGTACTTTATATGGGCTAAATAAATAAATAAATACAGTTAGTCTCTGCTTTTTTCCTTGGTTTTTTTTTCGAAATAGAATAAATAATTACACGACATTTGCAACAACAGGGAAACCATTTTAATATATGTATATATATAAACTATTAGTATATATATAAATACTCGTATATATTTGTTTTTTTTTATTAAATAATAATTTTTTATTTATTATTCTCTCGTTTTGCTATGCTTTAAACATTGATATGTATTTTCGATTTTCGATTTATATATAATATATATGTTTGTATATCATAAACTCATCTCAATATATATATATATATGTATGTATAATTAATTAACATAGTTTGTAATATGCCACTAATAAGTATATATATATATTTATATTTATATGTATGTACGTAATTATACATCAATTGATTAGACAACAATAGGTGAACGTAAGTAAAGCCCCAAAACTAATCAACTGTCTATGAAGTACCCTTAGTTCGTCTTCCAACTTTCATCTTCCATCATAAAATTGTTGGTGGTTTTTTTTTTTAATATTTTGTTTTGTTTTCTTATATACAGACAGTTACAATGAGTGAGTGAGTGAGACAGAGAGTGAAAACTTGAAACTCAAACATCTTCTCAGGTTTCGCATTTTTGCAGTTTCCATTAACGAATTGCTAAAGGTTTATTCCAACACAACTTACGTAATATCAACTGTGAACTTTAACTATTATTTAGCAAAAGGAAACACTCAGAGATAATGATCAAAATAGTCAAATAACAATCAACAATTTCTTTAACAACAGCAAGAACAGATATATATGTATATATCATACACCATGTATCATGTATCATTTATAGTTAATTATATTTATTTATATGTCAGTTATGGACTTTAGGCTTATGTAAAAGTTTCAATCAAAAAGCAGTCAACATTTAAGGTATTTAGTATTTATCGAGTTGCATATACATATACATATATATATATTTTTAAAATTTACCATTGAAGAACTGAAGAACAAGTGAGAAAAAAGCTTAAAAAAGTTTAGTTAAAGAAATTTGAATGAAATTTTAAAAAATTGCAAAAGTTTTTCTTCACTTCCCATATATATATATACATATATGTATATATACATAAGTATATTGGGTTTTTGTATGTATACATATGTATATGTATATTACTGTGATCATATATATGGTATCTAGGGGTACATCTCTAATAGATTCTTTGTTCATAGCATTTTTTGTGTTCGCTCTTTGAGAGCAGCTTAAAATTCATTTTCATTTATTTTTGTTTTTTTTTTTTTCATTGCCTATATTCTTATATATATAGTTAAGTATTCTTCAGTTGATATGTTTTACGTTTACATTTTGCTAGTTAGTTGCTCTTTGCTTGTGGAAGGACACATGATTCATGATTCACATAATATGCACCTAAACGATATTTCATATTTCATAGGATCGTTGAATTAATTGCCAATTAATTTACATAAACAAATGAACATGACTAGGAATATATATGTATATATATATATATAATTGTGGGTATATATATAGGTGTGTTTACTCTATATGTACTTCGTTTGCAGTTCTTCGCATTTTGTTTGCTCTATTGCATAATACGTATTGAATGCATTTCGTTTGCATAGGTGAAATGCATTTGATATGTTTACAGTTACTTTCAGTTGACATTGATATGTATTTGTTTTTTTTTTTTTTTTTAATCGATCAATATTTATCGATCGCTTATAACATTATATATAAATTCCATTTACTCTATTCAAAGTCAGCTTAAAACACAAACATAACTGAATTGAAACTATACAAAATAGTTGAAGGATCGATGTGTTACTTCATCGATCGATCATATATATAAACTCAATTTACTCTGCCTAAAACACAGTAAAAAAAAATGGGTAATAAAAATAGTTCACGCATTGGTAGGATTTTTAGTGTTCATCGATATTAATCGATTTATCAATTCAGCTTAAGACACGAATTGAATCGAAAATAGTTTAGAATCAAGTTGATATGTTTCTGTTTTGTTTAGTTTCTATAGATCTATCGACTTTTATCGATCTTCTAAGACATTTATACATAGTTTATGCTTCAATTGCTCTATGAACTCCATTTACTCTAATCTCAAAGCCTGCCTAAAACACAAAAGCAAAACGAATACATCAAATAGAGATTTTGCCGTTAGATAGAAACTATACAAAAACTATGGCAAAATGAATATAAAATATGTCTGCACTTTATACCTGAGCACTTGTGTGTCTGAAGATACCTCATATACATATGTATGTATATAAATGGATGTATACTCTATATGCACGTATATGCCGTATGTGTACTGAGAAGCTTAAACTAAACACGTAATTGCAGCAACTAGTTTAGTGGATGCTTTAGTACTAAATGTTACGGAACAGTTGTGGGTTGCAGTCGCCCGCTCAGAAGGCTGTGTTATCCTGTTCGGCATTGGGCATGGCCATGCCCTCCCTTTGACCGCCGCCCCCGCCGCCTGCCTTCCCAGTGGCTGAGTCGAGCATCTTTTGGACCTGCGTCTGCGCTGTCTGCTGATTCAGACGCCTCGCCTCGGCCACAGGTAAATCATCATCAGACTCTAGAGCAGGATTGATGCGTCCGTTGCGCTCGTCTTTGCCGGCCATAGTGGCCGCGCCATAGGAGCGCGCCAGTGGACCCGCCATGACTGAGAGTTGCTCCCCAGCCTCCGACGGATCGCCCACGCGCTGCACATCCTCCGGTATGTTGACCACACAGCGGAAGTAATCATAGCTTGGTGGCAGCTTGCCCGACTCAAACATCATTCTAGCAGGAAAGGGAAAAGTTTAGAGAATTGTGACTGGAGCTGAGCTGGGACTTACTTGGTCCACCAGGAGACAAAGACGAGCGTAATCAGGCTAATCAGCATGGCCATGGTGCGGAAGGGAAACAGCTGCGTGTTGGTCTCCTCGTCATAGCCCGGATAGTGTATCAGAGCTGGCAGCCCCAGGATGGCCTCTCCGCCCGACAGCCGAATGAAGAGCGCAATTATGTAGGCCGCCAGGCTGCCATAGGTGTTGCAGTGCTTCTTGAAGTGCACCACCATCAGCAGCTGCGGGAAGAGAATTACGTAGACCAGGTCCGAGCACATGGACCTGTGCGCCAGAGAGGAGACAGCACTTAACTAAATGAGCCATCAATCAAAGTCAACGAACTTACCATAGGCCGTAGATGGAGGGTATGGTGAGGGCCATGATGGTGGCCAGAATGCCCACGATTATGATGGAGACGCGCATTACCCAAATGATTTCCATTTCGGATGCCTTCTGACGGAAAATCAATTTGTAGACGTTGCGTGCGAACATCGAGGCAGCCGACAGGACGGACGAATCGGCTGAGGACATCACAGCCGCCGAGACAGCACCCAGGCCAAAGAAGGAAACGAAGTCGGGCGTCAAATATTGCAGGACCATGGGCAATATCATGCTGGTCTGGTCCACAGTCAGCGGATAGGGGCCTTTGTAGTCCGTCTCGTTCCAGGCTACACAAGCAAAGATTGGATTAGAGCGGGATGAGGCTAAATTCAAGTTGAACTCACGAGTCGCCTTGGCAATGGCGCCAATCAGCACGGGCGGAATGGCCATCAGGATGCAGCCGGCAGCTGCCACATAGGAGAGCAGCTGGGCTCGACCAGCCGTCTTGCTGGAGAGCACACGTTGGAAGTACACCTGCCAGGGAATGCCGCCAAAGATGAGCAGCAGGCCGTAGTCTATGTAGAACCAGCGCTGCTTCGGCTCCACGTGCCCGATCCAGTCCACGTCCATGTCGCTCAGACTGCGCACGTGGTCGTTGGTCCACGCGAATGGAATGCACATCCAGAGGCCAATGAAGATGCAGAACAGCTGTATGACATCTGTGTAGGCCACCGAGTAGAGTCCGCCAAAGAGCGTGTAGAATATGGCGATGCCCGACGATAGAATCACCGACGTCCGATGATCCATGTCTATGATGACGGACAGTGTGGCGCCCAGCGCAGCCAGAATGCCAGCTGCCCAGAATACCTCGCCACAGAGGGCGGGCAGAAACAGCAGGCCGCCCATTCGCTCACCAAACGAATCCTGCAACGGATCCAACATGGTTATATAACCCTGCTTGCGCATGGGATTAGCGAAGAAGATGCCGCCTGAAGAAAAATATGTAAAAAGAGGGAACAAAGAGAAATGTTATCTTTCAAAGAAACTCTATTTCCAAATAGATATATCGACATCTTATATATGTATATAGAGTCTTACTAGAATTAATCAATATT
Source organism: Drosophila aldrichi (assembly GCA_035045965.1). Classification (NCBI taxonomy): domain Eukaryota; kingdom Metazoa; phylum Arthropoda; class Insecta; order Diptera; family Drosophilidae; genus Drosophila; species Drosophila aldrichi. Next base: position 593,661 of record JAWNOM010000038.1, read on the forward strand.
ATAAGAAACTTACCAAACACCAGGCTGAGTGCATAGCCAAAAGGCGCCTGGCACCAAACCAAGCCCGAGGTATAGATCGCTTCCGCAGTGCCGTTGATGTAGCCGCCACCCACCCAAGTGGCTATGCAGAAAGAGAGATATTAGTATATAGAGACATATAGATAGTATGGTTAGAGATCGGAGATCACCTGTCATAGTGAAGATGCCCACGAATAGGCCAATGGAGCGGCCAGCCAGCATCACCTCCTCTTCGGAATCATTGCCCGACTGTTTCTTGCGACCGGCCCAAATGCCAACGACCAGGATGAGCAGATAGAAGAGCACAATGCTCACCACGCCGGCTATGTTAATCATACTGTTGCGTTAAGGTTTTTTCTCCTTGAGCTTAGAAGTAGAGTAGCCTCTCCTCTTTGTCACTTAATACTTTGCGTTGGGTTTGACCTTACAGCTATTAAAGGGGCGAGAATTGAGAATGGCGCTTAATAATATATTATATTGGACTGACACATTCGCTGCTGAGGTACTATAATTTTCATATATTCTCAGATTAATATCTATCAAAGACTGACTCAATGTTTGACCTTCTGGATAAATTTGCATAATCTGCTAATTCCAATTTATATGTGTGTGAGAATGAAGCGAGTAGCATGAGCACGGATCATCGAAACTGTGTGAGTGAACAGGACAGAACAGCACTGTGAACATCGAACAAGCTCTTCTTGCATGAAGAGTAAAGGCGGCAGTGAACAATGTAGGCAGACATGCCTAAAAGCAATGGCAATGGTAGGCATGGCAATGCATATATGTGTGTGTGAGCGAGACAAACATAATACGCGGTGATCAAGCTCTTCTTGCTTGTGTTAGAGTGATGTCGACAGATGAGAATGAAGAAAGCTGTGCATAGAGGGAATAACTGAACATGGTATGTATGCGAATGTGTGAATGTAAATGTATGCAACTATATTAGTATGCATGCATTATGTATACTAATCGGCATTGGCGCAAGTATATATGTATGAAGCGACCTTCTAGCAGTTTTACGTCTTTGCTAAGCGCAGATAAGATTTCATTATTAATTCTTTTATTTTTTTCGTATATTAATTTGCTGTGCAACACGCAGCATTAAATATAAAAGCGCTGCACACGACACCCCTTGACAAGGTCAGGGACATCCTCCCGCGCCTGACCTTTCAGCAAGGATAAACCTCGGCCCCTTCGCACTATCCGGGCATTCTGTAATGGCCTTTGACTCAGCGCCCGCTGTCCTTGTTAATGGCGTCCAATTAACTAACGCAATGGCGCAATACGACCAACATTAAAGGACCTCGCTGCAAGGCAACGACATTTAGCTAGTCACGCATTAATGGTGCTAAATGGCAGGTGCCAATTAGTTGCAATTGGTCAATTGGGTAAACATTTATATCTATAAGTGAATGTGGATCTAGAGAGTCACTTGAGTTCATAGACTAGCTAATGCTCTATACTGATTTCAATAAGTTAGCAATGTAAAAGTATATATGTATATACATATATACATGCATGCATATATTTATATATTTAGGCTGCTTTCCTATTGCCTTTCACATGTGCTTTTTTATAAACAATCAATCTACCCCACTTATCCATCCATATATTTGTTCGGTTTGTGATAAACAGTTAAGCAAAGCTTCATTCACAAAAGCAACGGCAATTAAGCAATAGCAACAACAACAACAACATGGCTGGCACTTCCAAATGGAAGGCACGCGCTGAGTGTAACAGAGTGAGAGAGACAGCAAATGAGAGCAGGTCGCAATCACTGCGCATGTTCCAATGCATTTATATTTGCGGGCAATTGAACTCACCTTTGCTATGGTAAAACCTTTCAGTGTACGTTCGTGTGTGTGTGTGTGTAGGAGTGTGTGTGTGTGTGTGCCAAGTTCAAAGCAGAGGCGTTAAGTTATGTGTATGGCGAGTGAGTGCCCCGCGCGTCTTTGGTTGATTTTAACGACGGCAAATGCGCGCGCCAATCAAATGCGCCTTGACTTATGCAACATTTCCTAAACAAAAGTCTTATTAGGTTTTTTCGCTACTTTTTGCTAGTTTATACAGATCACAGGCGGAACGAACGACAGCGCGTAACGGTAGAAAAAAATAGTTGATCAATAAATAGGAAACACGAAAGAGTCTTGACAGCTTGCAGCTGGGCAGCAGTCGCCCCAACGCAGGGACGTCTTCTGAGACGGACTGTTACGCGTCTTAAAATGTAACCCAGACATGTGCTCCGGCTCTGTGGAAAGCACGTGGCGCAGGCATTAAAACAAGTTTTCTATTTCAATTGCACAACAAACACAAGTATTTAATCGTTTACAGTTAACGGTAAATTAGTTGATTTTATTGATGCGATTAAATTAACAACAACAAATTAACGTTCTTATTTTTTTGTTCTATGAAACGCAACAAAAACGTCTCGTTGCACGCTGAAACGTTCCGCCGTACCGTGTTCCGACGAAAAGAGTAGCAAAATTATAACTGAATTGGAAGTTCAAGTGCTGGAGCCTTAACAGCGGCAGTCAAGCTCAAATATACGCGTTCATTCTCTATACATATGTGCGCAGGAATTTGTAAATGCGTTCATTCGTCCATTGCCCCGCCAATCGAGCTTTCCACTGGAAGGTCGACAGGGGCGTTCGTTGCTGGAAAGCACACTGATACCGAACTTCCTGTGCGGCTTATCAATTGGGGAAATGCCAATTGGAATGCTTGGCATGTGTTGAAAAGCTCAGCAGGCTCAACTGGGGAAATTCCAATTGGCATTGGTTGAAATGTATGAGAAAAGCTCAGCAGGAAAAGGATTACTTCGATAACTAGATTAACGATATTTAATTAAAATAAATAATAATAAATAAAAAATAAAAATAAATAAATAAAAAAAAACTCTAAGTTCCACCCAAAATAAAATATGTTTAAACACTTCAAACTGTGTAAAACTAGAGGAAATCTCTTTAATTATTTAATTATATAAAATACATAGTTTATTAACAATTTCTAGCGTAACTAAATATTAAGCAAAATATTTTAAATATTTTTTTGATAGTTATTTATGCTTAATAGCCAAATTTGTCATTGAGATGGGTGAAACCGTCGCCGCTTTGATTTGTTGGCGGAATCCACTTGGCATACTTTTCGCTGTCTTCATGCTCCGCCAGCTCATTTAGATCCATGTCCACGTCGGATCGCAGCTTGTTGTTGTTACTGTGGTTGGTTCGCTGCCGTTGACGCTGGCGTCGTTTTCTCTCGCCCTCCGCAGCTTCGCTAGCTGCATCTATTGGTGTTGTTGGTACTTCTGCAGCAGCTTCTGTTATTGCTGTTGGTTCATCACATTCCTTGTTAACTTCCAGTTTAGTTGCATTTGGCTTCTGCTGCTCAAGATCTTTCTCTTCCGACTGCAACTCCTGCTTCTCCTCCGTCTCCAACTGCAGTGGCTGCGCCTGTTTATTTTGCATTTGCTTGTCCTTCTCCTCCGTCTGCGGCTCAATTCTTTCTTTTTGCGTCTCTTTCTCCTTCTCTTGATGGTCCTGCTTCTCTATTTGTTTTTCCGTCTCTTCTTCTTCTTCCTCCTCCTCCTCCTCCACCTCCTCGTCATCGGCAAATGCATTCACTTTCGCTTTGCTGCCCGCACTTGGCTGCGCTTTGACTATCTTAAATTTACTAAACTGATTTCTTTTGCCAATCATGGGCATTTGCTTCTTGGCCACATTGGCTTCCACCTTCTGCTGATTGTTAGGGGGCGTGTCAAATGGCAAAGCCGTTGGCTTAGCAATTCTAATGAGCCGCTGCAACTTTTGTTGCTCGCCTTTGATGCGCTGTTGCTCCAGCTGGAATTGAAAAATGTTCATTAGTATTTGTGTCTTTTAAACACAGTCCCAACTCACTCTCAGCTTTTTGATCTCTGTTTTGTCCAGCTGCGTGACATTTTCGTTGAGTGTGTCCATGAAATTGTCCAGGTCATCAATGTCACTTTGCTGCTGCACCGCCTGCGCCTTCAGACGCTTCTCATTTTGCTGATAGGCGCCAATCTCTAGTTCCACCTTGGCCAACTCTGCATCCAGCTCGCTCTGCTGCTTCAGCTGCAACAGTTAAAGATCGAAAGTTAATTACAATACTCGTAAGCTGATATAAATGTCCCTTTACCAAATCCTCGTAGGTAAGCGTAACACTGACGTTAGCATTGGCCAGCCGTTGCTTCTTTCTAGCCACATCGCCTGTGCGATCCCAGAACTCATCCTCGTCATCCGAATCGCCTTTGGCCTTGTGCTGCTTGCGCTTCTGGGATTCCTGATTCGCCTGGCGCAGCACGCCATGACGGTCGAGCGTACGACATGCCTCCAGGGCGCACTGCACCACACAGTCCTTCTTTCGGCCCTTGTGCGCGACTTCCACAACTATGGCACGGCCATTGGAGTCGTCGATGGGCAGCTCCACACGGCAGACGAATGAGCCCTGGGCAAGCTCATCGCATTTGTACTCCAGATTAAGGCCTTCGCGTTCAAAGAAGCCGCGCAATGTGCGCTTGGGATCATCGAAGAAGAGGTCTTCATTGTTGGTGCTCGCATATGGATTGTGTGTGAGATCTGTTTCCTCGTCGGCATCCTCCCCCATGCCCCAGCTGGCGCCCTCATTACGTTCCCTCTCCTCAGCCTCCAAAGCCTGGCGTTCCCGCTCAGCCATTGCCGCGGCCACTTGTTGTTCACGCTGTTCACGTAGTTCCGTTACGGTTAGCTCCGACTCGGGTTCCTCGTCCTCACCAGGACCCTGCAGTATGTAGACCCGCGTGCTACTTCCCATCTTCAGCATGTGGCCAACGCGAATACGTATGAAGACGCGGGGCGGTACACGCTGCTTGTTAAGGAATGTGCCATGTGTGCTCCCGAGATCGTAGATGTACCAGCCTTCAGGCTGAGCTGCCTCTTCGTCTTCCCCATCACCTGCTTTTGGTTTGTATTGAAGCACTGCGTGATACCGCGAAATGGTTGGATGCGCCATGGCTACATCGTTGTCAGGAAGCCGGCCGAAGGTCCAGTAGGCTTGTTGCTGCAGCTGCTTAACTTCGTCAATAATTTGTCCAGATTTCAGTACTTCGAACCTGTAATCCTGTCCATCATTTGGCGGCTGGGACCACTTGGGCACTTTGTAAGGGCAACCTGTGGCGGGCTTGCTCTTAGCAGCTTCTGGAGTTGACTCTTCGACAGCAGCTTCACTTTTGGTTGATGGGGCGGGTGGTAGAATTGGCACCTTGAAATCGTCCATATTGCATGGACGGCGCAATTGAATTTATTTGTATTTTTTCTATATTCTTGCTTATAAACACTCTTGTGTATGTTAGGGATGTGTGAAGACATCGCTATTTTGATATACCGATGTGCCAAATGCCACTATCGAAATTTATATCAAAACATGTATATACATTACAATTCTTGTACAGATATGATTGATCAGCTAAAAGTAATCAGTTCAAAAATTATACATAAAAATTGTGTTTCATCCTTTAAGATTTTAATTTGAATTTATTTTGTTTTTACTCATCGATATATAGTGAAAGTATCGCAAACTCAATATGCGGCATCGATACATTTGTATCGATTAGCGCGTATAATGTGCTAAAAATACCCAGCCAAAAATTGGGTTGGCAGTCCGCGCTTGAACTTCGCGCAATTTTTTTGTTTTTGTTTATTTTTATTTTTGTTTGTTTTTTTATTTTAATTTAAATTGTATTATAATATAATTTTTAATAATTATGACATTTTCACAATCGTTCGAGTTTGGCGACAGTACATTCATGAAACTGGAGAATGAATTAAAAGCACCCAGCAGCGAATGGAGTGGACACAATATAAAGCAGGAAACAAATGCCTTAGAAGTAATACAGGAATCGCCGCCAAAATTAAAATTTAAATCTCAGCGCATTTATACGCAATCAAAGTCGAATAAATCAAATGTATCCCAGCGCCAGCAATTTCGGCGCAGTAAGTCCGACTCCAAACTGGGAAAAACAACAGCAGCAACAAATGGCAGCTGTGAAAGATATTCACAGTTCTTTATGGACAACTTTTCGTATGACAAAAGCCATGAGAAGAAGAATAGAGATGAGTCACTAAACGATGAATCGCTAATGCGTGTTTCCCAAATCCAGGCCGACTTGGACGCGGAGAAATTATCGCTTGAAGGCAGCTGTGAAAATTTAAATACCACCTCCATCTTTGAGGCACAAATTTGCACGGAAGATGTTTTTGGCACGGAGACGGAGCCTGAGCCAGAGCATGGGGAGAGCAGAACCAACTCACCCATTGACTTGGCGAAT